>CM044105.1:7111523-7189024 GCA_024174645.1 Lemna minuta
GCTCAATTTGGTGGACCAAGTCCATGACGAGACGAAACCGCGAGGTCGTTGATTTCACACGGTCTCGTGTCAAAAATAATTCCAAACTTACCAATTTGATAAAATTAACTCGAATTGAGGGGCTGACAAGACGAAACCGCGAGGTCGTCAATTTCAAGCGGTATCGCGTCAAAAATAATTCCAAACTTACCAATTTTGAGAATTAATCACGAATTCAAGGGTATAATGGTAAATATGGGTCGAATCCACAGGGAATTTAGGTATTTTCGAGATATCTTTTAGAATTTGGTCAAATTAGACGATGAATTGAGGTGAGAAATTAGGGTGGTGTTTTTAGAAAGAAGACTCAAAGATCTATCCGTGGAATCAAAAATCACTCGATTTGGATTAATAATCACGGAGAAATCAAAGATGGAAGTAGAGAGAAATTTTCGGAACTCACGAAGAACACACTTGAAATTAAAATCTAAATTAAGCTAAATTAAGATCCTAAATTACAAATTAATGCTACATGACGATAGATAAGAGGGAAAAGATGATTTCTAACCCAAAATAACGCTTGAATCGATTCAATTAATCGCCGGATCGACGGCTATTTGTTCCGCGAATTCAAACGTAATAGTCGGAGTTCAAGAGACAAATTCTCCTCGCACGATCGACGAAATCTCACATATAAACACTCCATGGATGCGGAATCGAGTCTAGAAGTGATTACACATGAGAGATTCGAGAAAAGAAGGGTGTAAATAGGTCGATTAAGTGAAAATCTTCCTCGAATACATAGAACGACGAAGAACTCGTCTATTTATAAGGCGAATTGGGGAAAACCGTCCGATTGATGCGTTTAATCCGCATCAACGGCCGAGATTAAACGCATCAATTCGAAACGGTAAGAATAAGTCGTGGTCGTTAGATCCTCTTTGGACGCTCCAGATTCGATCTTGTGATATGCGTTATAAAACGCATCAAACGTCGTCCTTTAGATCGCGATCCAACGGTCCAGATGAGTAGCGCCCGATTAAATCAGGACCGTTATAATACTTTAATTAACGCACGTGTCCTGATGATCTCTGGTGCACCCGGCGTACACGCGATCGCGCCATGAGATGCTGCCACGTCGCATATAATCCGACCGTTATAACTTGTTTATAACGCACGTGGTTTTGATTTGATCTGGTGGTCCGCAGCTCACGCGATCGACGCTCGTCGATCACCCATACGCGAGATCCAATGCCCGTCGTCGCGCCACGTCGCCTGCAAGGTAAGTGAGACAAATTTTTAGTCCCACACGGACTTTGTTAAATGAAACTGTCGGGTATATAATACCCGACAGTTTCTATAGGTATGACCCTCCCCATATAGGGGAGGACAAAGAACCCTCTTACCTATATGTATAATAAATAAATATATACGATATAAAAGCGCCACGTACGGGCGCTACGCGGGTCCGCGTGGCTCTGCCACGTCGCCTTGCGTGCCACGTCGCACCCGCGCGGGCCCCGCGCCTTTTTTACAATTTTTTATATTTATTTTAATCTATTTTAAATCAAAATTAAATCGGAAAAATCAAGAAAAATCCAGAAAAATCCCTAAAATTGTAAAAATCATATCTTTTAAAATACAACTCCAAATTAATCCAAATTTCTTTCATTGGATATGAAATTTAATTATCTATCATTCTAAAAATTCAAAATATTTAAATAAAAAGAGATTTAATTTATATTTCAAAAATACATTCATTTTTAAAAGATTTTAACTTTAGAAAATTAAATGAATGTTCATAAAAATGATTTCTCTTATTATTTAACTTTAAAAACCATTCATAATCTCAAGTAAAGATGGGTTATAAAATTATTTATCCTTAATTCATCATAATTAACCCTAATTTAGTGTATTTTGAGATTATGACATAAATATGCATAGAATGATAAAAATGCACTCAAAGTATGATAACATGCACATAAATGTAATGTTTTATGCCTTAAATTGCATTAATAATCATGTTTTCTCATGTTAAGATTGCATGTTATCAGGGGCATAATGGTAAATAAGGGTTGAATCCACAGGGAAATAAGGAAATTTATGATGATCTCTTTGAAATTGATCAAATCGGACAATGAACTGATGGTAGAAATTGGGGAAAATGACATATTATGAAAGATAACTTTAAATCGTTTCCATGGAATCAAGAATCATCGAAATTGATCTTGAATTCGCGGAGAAATTGAAGATCGAAGTGGGGAGAAATTTCTGAACGTGTAAATCGTAATTATGAGGAAAATTAAACTAAATTGAACTTGAAATCCTAATCTAAATTGAAATTAAACATGAATGGATGATAGATTAGCAAAAACCGACTCCACTAACCCAAGATTGCGATCGAATTAACACGATTAATCACCTCAATCATCGAAAATATGAAGAACGCGATTGTGGAGTTCAAGCTTTGATTTCTCCTTCTTCTCTGAACCAAATCTCGATTTCAAACCCTCCGTGGATGCGGAAATGAGTGTAGAAGAGGATTGAATCGAGAGATTCGAGAAGGGAGGTGTCTAAACAGATCAATTAGATTGATTTATAACTCGAATGCTTACAAATCGGAAGAACATGTCTTTTTATAGGGTATTTGGGCCTAACCGTCCGATCGAAACGATCGACGGTTATGATGAAACAGTCCATCATGGACCGTTTCGAACATATCGCAGCCGTCGGATCTTCGATGGAGGGTCTGGATGAAACCGTTGATAAGCGTTATAAAAACGCATGAGATTGCGCCCCTTGGATCGCGATCTGACGATTGAGATGCGCTCCACGCGCGTTTCATCAGAGCCGTTATAATCCTCTTTAAAAATCACGTGCACGTGATGCGATCCGGTGGACCGCGAGCTCACCCGATCGACGCGCTTCAATCACGCTTCATCTGATCCAACGCTCCTCATTCAGCCACGTGTCCTGCGATTTAAAATTCTGTGTGGAACTTAGTCCCACATGGAGAAAATTAAAGAGAATAGATGGGTTTATAAGACGCGACAAAAATAGAGGGTAGCGTAATTCTGATAATCGGAATGCTTATATGTACTATAACCCTATATTACAAATAAATATAAATATGCACACGTGTCACATCACGCCATGTAGGCGCTTGCGTGGGTCCGCGTGGCTCTGCGACGTGGCCTTGCGTGCCACGTCGCATCCACGTGGCCCCGTGCGAATAAACCCCCCTTTTTTCTTATTTCTAAATCATTTTTAACATTAAAAATCGCAAAATTAATTCAGAAAAATCCGAAAAAATCCCTAAAAATTAGAAAATTTATAAATTTTAATATATAACTCCAAATTAATCCAAATTTCTTTCATTTGATCCGAAATTTAATTATCTATATCCTAAAAGGTAAAAATTGATAAATAATGAGAGTTTTAATTTTTATTTCAAAAAATATATTTATTCTTTAAATATTTTCTCTTAAGAAAATATAAATAAATGATTTCTCTCATTATTTTAACTCTAAAAACATCTATAATCTCAAGTAAATATGGGTTATTTAAATTATTTATTTTTAAATCCTCATATTTAACCCTAATTTAAAGTATTTTTGAGATTATAATGACTTTTTCATGGAATGATAGAAAAATACTCATAAATATGATAACATGCATGGAAATGAAATCATTTATGCCTTAATATGCATTAATAATCATGTTTTATTGTGTTAATTTAGCATGCTATTAGTCCACTAGATCGAACAACCCATGCTTGCCATGTGCCCCTATACAACAAAAAAACTTAGTCCCACATAGGCAAAAAGGCAAAAATCGATTAAGCTTAAAATATTCATATTTTTTTAATAAAGTACTCCTTTTAAAATAATTTTTTGGCCATTTTAATTCCCATTTTGTCTTCTTTTTCATCATATCATCTAAAATAAATTGTAAGAAAGATATGGAAGGTAAATTTATGCTAGAAATCACTTGTCTTCTTCTTTTATCTTCGTTCTTGTTGCTCTTCCTTCATGGCCTATGATCACAAAACTCAAGTAAAAATGATAAACACATTCTTGTCTAACCTTCAAAAAGGTTAAACATCAAATATACATAAAACTAATCTTAATTTAATACAAATTCAGCTTAAGAATGATGTGATATGATGAATGTCAAAATTTTCATCAAGACATGATAACATGCATGATAGTGATGTGAATTATGACTCAAAATCATCCAAGATTAATGAATGAATTTGTAAAATTGCATGTTATCCAAGACATAGTAGATAATTAGGATAGATGATCAGCTTTGACATTCTCTACACCATGTCTATCTTGAAATTCTAAATCAAAACTTTTGCATAAATAAATTCACCTCATAAGCCTATGTTTTGTTTCCTTTTTATTAAGCAGAAATTTTAAAAGTAGCATAATCAGTTAGTGTAATAACTTCATTACCTCACAATTATGCGCACATTTTTTTTTTCTAATTCTAATATAGTATCTAAAAAATATCTTTTTGGTAGTAGTATAGTTTACTTGAGCTTCACCTAACTATAATCACTACAGAATGGTTAGTCAAAATTTTTGGTAGTCTTGCTATATTAGTAGATGACAATTAGATCCTTGTTGATCCTCCAACCCAAGACAACTCCCACTACAAAAATAAAAAACATCACACATTAATCTAATAGGAAGATGCCCATCAATATCTAGGTGCATTCATAAGATCTTTAATTTTCAGAAAGGAATTTGATACATTTTTATCTAAATTAAAATCAACATCTTTAAAAAGTAAATGGGTCAAAGGTTTGGAGATTGTGATGAAATCTTTGATGGATCTCTTATAGAAGCCAACATTCCCGAGGAATCCTCTAAGTTTCTTGATGGAGGTAGGAAGAGAGAGATTCTAGATCACTTTGAGTTTTACCTTCTCCACCTTTAACCCACTATTTTTGATGTGATGTTTCAACTTTATTCTCTCCTCCACCATGAAATATTATTACTCCCGATTGAGTACTAACATGTTCTCCATGCAAATATGCAAAACCTTAGTCAAGTTAGACATAAATTAAAGGAGGAACCAAAATTGAAAAAATTTTCATGAAGATCTCTAAAAAAATATCCACTAAAACCAAAAACATGGCATTTATGACAATTTAAAACTGTAATCAACACGTTACATAACCCATAAGGCATCCTTTAAAAGGAAATGTACCAATGAGACAAGTAAAGGTAGTTGATAAGAGCATAAAAAGTAGCTATAAATATCCATGATTTGCTCTTATTTAACTCCATTAAATTCGTGAATATACCATGTTATCTACCATCTTATAACTTGATATTGTAGAATATCTACCATGAATTTTGCCTTCTTTATTTCAGGAACCGCAAGCAAAATAAAGAGAAGCAAAATCGTTTGAAGAGGAAGCTTTTTAAAGTATTAATTGGGCTGTCCAAGGCAAGCCGCTTTGAGCCTAGTCAAATAAGCCATCAAGGAGTAGACCGAGACTGCTGGAAATTCCTCTCACCTCCATTGAAGGAGTTAAAAAGAAGAAAAAGGCTTTTATTTAATGGGGCTTGATGATTGTCTCCTTCTTCTTCCTCCTCGACCATTCTCTCTCTTAGGGTTTTCTTCTAGAAATTTTGTCCGCTGACAATTTTCCACGTCAAAAGGATGTAAAACAGACGACAAGTTTATTTTGATCATGTTCTCCTTCTTCACACTCTTGGCTTCACATTCTCCCCTTGTGCATTCTCTCACTCTCTTCTACCCTCTTTTCCACGATCCCATTTTCTCTTCCTCCTTTGGCTTCCTTTTTCTTAAAAATCTCTCTCCCTCGATTCCGTCTCTTCCGACTTCAGTCTGGTGATCTCTTTCTCTATCCTTCTCTCCCTCAAGTCTTTTTTTCTTCTCCATATCCCTCCATCTATCTCTCTTTTCAGGCCTCCTCTTCAAGTGATGCAAACCTCTCTCTCTCTCTCTCTCTCTCTCGATCTCCCTATTTCCCCGGTTCTCTCCCGCAATCAATCTCTCTCCCTTGATCAATAACTCCAAGTCGCATCTCCCCCTCTAGTGCATTTCTTTTTCTCTCCTCTCCTCTCCTATTCTCAATTCTCTTTCCTTCTTGCATCGTGCGCTCTCCCCCTTGTGCTCATTTTCTAGCGTCTGCTCCCTCTCTCTCTTTCTTTCTATTCCAAAATCCTCTCGAGATCCTCCCTTTCTTTCTTCCAATCTCGACTCCTCTCTCTCCCTCTCAATCGCTATTCTCCCCCCAGATTTCTTTTTGCTTCCCTTGTTGCTCTCCCCCTCTCTCCCTCTCTCTTTCTATTATGTTCCCTTTCGCACTTCCGTCTTTCTCTATCGATTTTATCTCTCCAGTTTCCTTTCTCCATTCTGATCTTTCTCTTTCTCTTAATTCTATCTCCTCCTAGCTCCTTCCATCTCTTTCTCAATGTCACTACTATGTCTCTTTCTCCCTTCTTAACTCTTTCTCCTTTTTGTGCTCTCCTCTTTCTTTTTAAAATTTTCCTTCAACACTTCCTACATCTTCCTCTCTCCCTCTCTTTCTATCTCTCTTGCTTCCACTCCTATCTTTCTAAAATCTTTTTTCTCCCCATCTCTCTGCCAAGTTCTCCCTCTTCTTGTGTTTCTCTCCAACTCCTCCAATTTCTATTCCTCTCCTTGCCTTCTTTATTATCTCATTCCTCTATATTCTCCTTCCTCAATTCTTCTTTTAATATTACATTCCTAAAACTCTGCTTCTTATATTTTCTAATTGCCCTTTTAATTAAATCTTCTAAGTATCAGGTATAGTTCCTTCTCCTTCCCCCTCTCTTTTTCTTCCTCTCTCTCTTGCAGTCTCAATTTCTCTTTCTAGACGTTTATTTGCTTTCAATGACTTTCTCTCTCTGTCTAGACTTTTTTGCTTCCTTATGCTGCCTCTGTTATCTTTCTCTCTCCTGATCCTCCTCCCTGCAAGGTTTTCTCACTTTCTCTCCTTCCCTTCTTTATTAGCCTTCATAAATTTTATCCTAAATTTCATATTCCTCTATTTTGCATACCTTCTAATTGCCTTTCCAATTTATATGACCAATTAATCTGAGCCATTCTCCTCTCTTGCCGACTATATTGTCATTCTATCGCCCTAAAGTCCTTGTGGATCGACCTAGGAAGCTATTATGTCACATATATTGACATTCTATCGCCCTAAAGTCCTTGTGGATTGACTTATATTGACATTATATTGCCTTAACTATTTCCATCAAGTCATAATTTTCTAGATTATAAGTAGAAAATTTGTCGGGCTAGTATGAACAGCGACTCTTGGCTCAACAATAGTTTCCTTGTGATCATCTTTATGAATTTATATTTGACTATATTAGATTAATCATTAGGAAACCAATCAAAATTTAGTCCATAAAGCTTTTTGGGAATTTGATAAATAGAAGGTATAGGATAATGATCTTTCATAAGAACAAGAACCAAACTAAACTTTTTGATAATCTATGCATACTCTTCAACTCAATCTTGCTCGCATTTTTGTAGTTCTTCACCATTCTCATTTTTCTTGACTATAATTTCTAACCTAGGCACTGAATGAATAAGACTTACCCAAAGACTATTTGAAATAGCATTTATAAATTCTCCTTTGAGCCATTGCAAAAATTTCCTTTTTATAAACATCATGCATATGAGAGTTAAGTCATTGATGATGTTTTCTTGATGGCTTAGAGTTTTCCTCAATGAAAATTCTATGCTCACAAGTTTTTGGTCTCATCCCTTCATATCAACAATGTTTTTTTTAGTTCAATGTAATTTTGATAATTTAGATTTATAATTAATTTGAGGACTTGATTGTTTTTTTTAACTAAAATGATGCGTGAAAGGTATGTCTTTGGATGAGCAAACAACGATGGCTCAAAAAATTGACTCTCATCAGCATCAGAATTTCAGAATCCTCTAAGAAGGACCCTTAGATTATTAATCATCGATTTCTTTAGCCCACTTTTATTATTATCAACCATAATCAATGAACTATCTAATTTATTCATTGTCTCACATGATTTATTTTTCAATCTATTTTATTGAATTTGAAGTCTAAAGATTTCTTTGTTTTCTTTTCAAGTATACAAAAATAATCATTAATAAATTAAAAAAATTGATGAAACCCTAAAAACCCACTAACACACAAAAAGCGGTGTCATACCCTCTCTCTCTCTCTCTCTTTGCGAAAAAAACTCTCTCTCAATCTTGGTGATCAATCTCTCACTCTCGGTGATCAATCTCTCATTTCAGCGGTCACTCATCTCCTTTTGAAAATGATTCTCTCTCACTTTCTCACAATTAGGCCCTCGGACAGCAAACCCTCTAAGGCACTAGGTTGGTTTAGATTTTGAGTTGATTTTGTTTTTAACATGAATTTCACCTCTACTCCTCTCAAATTGATTTTTGTTTTTTGTTTTGTTTTCATTGAAACTTGAAATTGATTGTTCCCAATATTAATTTAATTTTTGAATTTCGAATTTTTTTTATCTCTGATTTAGTCCATTTAGGTTTTTTATTCTTCCTCTCTATCCCCATGGCTGATCAAACTTCATTGATTTTAATTTCAAAATATATTAAATTTGATTTTCATATTCATCCTTTCTCATCTCTAATTTTCAAAGTTCATTCCATTACATTTCCATTCTAAGTTGTGATTCCCCTTCTCAATAAATTTTTTTGCTAAATCTGATTTCTCAAAAGTTTTGATTTTTTCTCTCATTCAAAAATCTGAGTTAGGAATTCTAGTTAAATATCTCTTCTTATTTCAAAGTTTTTTCTTTTAAAAATTTAGACTTTTCACATTTCTAATTTCAAACTCATTTATGATTGATTACATTTCTATTCTTCTTATTTTCAAAATCTCATTTTTTTAAATATAAAAAGGGGAATCGAACTCATTTTCTAATTCTATTTTTAATCAGTTTTATAATTAGTTTTTATTTCCTGTTTTGTTATTATCTTTGAATTTTAATTTAATTTTGTCTTGATGTAGTTTCTGATTTTCAATTTCTAGTTTAAATAAAATGTTTGAATTTCCTCTTTAAAGGGAAAACTATCTTCATGAGGTGATTTACATGCATGTGCGTTTGTTGTGTTGAAATGTGTTAGAGTCACCATGAGGTGGTAGGATGTTGAAAATTTAATATTCGACTTGGATATCCTAATTGGACAAATGGTAAAGACATTGGTTTTTGTTTATTTTATGAATTTCAACTCATTGCCTTTTGTTTATTTTATGAATTTTGAATTATCCAAATTAGTTTTTATTTTATTTTATGAATTTTGAATTGAATCCAAATTAGTTTGTTTTTTAGATTAGATTTTAAATCAATTATATTTTGTATTTGAAATCTATTCATTACCTAAATATTTGAGATATAGGATATCTTTTTAGATTGCTTTTCAGGTCTGATAGCAACTAATATAGAAAGTCAAGAGTGTTGACTAAAAAGATAACTTGAGACATACTTGTTCTTTACCTTGTAGAATCACCCGGGATTAGGAACGAGAGACTTACTTGAAGCCTGTGTGGATAGGTGATGAGGCTCACGAACTTTATAGAGGTAGACCAACCTGAAGGGCAGTAGGAAGCGACACACAGAGCTTAGGGAGTAGCTCATGGGAGACAAGATGAGTAGCAGGATACCAAAGGACAATGGCGAGGTGAGGTAACTAATCAAGAGTTTGAGAGAGTTAGATCAAAAGTTTGTGTTTGGACTTTGATCTAACCTGGCTAGTTTGTAACTTCTACTAGGAGACTAACAATATGAGGAGACAACTTGAGGAGATTGTCTCCTCCTAGGCCAAGGAAGGTCTCCCTTGGTCCTAGAAATGCATAGTTAAGATGAGATGATGAAGGTTTAAAATTGTTGTAGAAGAAGAAAGAAAGAAAGAAAGAAATCTTGACAATTCATTAAATGCTTCCCCAATAATTTCCTTGGAATCAAGAGAAAATAACTCGTGATCATCAAATCTGAAATCAGCTTCCTCTACTAAACTCAATAAAAAAAATCGTAAATAGAAAAATTAGGATACTTTTAAAAAATTGGATATAGGCAATTAAATTACATGCAAAACCACGTTTTCACTACATGGCACTATCTAGATGCGCCTCATGTGCATGCAGGCTTGCCACGTCAACAACATGAGTACATTACCAATTTTGGGCCCAAAATAAATCCAAAAGTTTCTAATCAAAATTTCAAAAAATCTCTAAAATTCAAAATCTTATATCTTTTGATATGAAACTCATTTTTACACAATTTTTTGCCATTTTGATCCCTATCATACCCTCTTACTCCATATGTTACTTGAAATTCAATATTTGAAGGTACAAATCATGATAAATGCATATCGCCCCCTTCCCATTTTCATTCATTTTATTATTTTCTCAAGGTCTATGAATATGAAACTCAAGAATACTTGGTTAATTCACATTTTTTTGAACTTAGGGAAAGGTCAAACACCCTTAACCATCATATTAAACCCGAAATTGATGCAAAATGAGTCTATAAATGAGATGACATGATAAATGCAAATTTTTTTATTAAAACATATTATGAATTGTAATAATGATAAAAATTATGCCTTAAACATACTAAAAAATCATATATTTGCACATACAAAATGCATGTTATCAAGGATGATTCATGATATTACTACCCAAAATTTTCAAATCTCGATAATCTCTTGAAATATATAGGCTTTAATTTCTCAAAATTTTCCAATGTGAAACTTAATTCTCTCTTAAATTTTTGAGAAATCTTAGACACTTGTCCAGATATAATAGTTGAGATCAGTGGAGATGATGAACTCCTTTGAAGGGAGATGTGGTGGATTCTCGATGTTCCCATGGAGATCCAATGAGTGCTTTTAAAGTGTCATTTTATCTTCAATGGGCTCTTCCCTTGTGATGCATGGTGGATTTTTGGTGCTTGAATCAAGATAGAAGGGCATAATGGAAGTGGATGTTTCCTCTTTAAGGGTTACATCAAGGGATGAAATCCCAGCCGTTCTACTCCAATAACCATTGATCTAATAACCACAAAGCCCCAAAGGCTGATCTCTTTCAAGAGTCTGATTGTCAAGACATGGCTTGACCTTGGTTGTACACCATTGTAGAAACACGCAGTTGGACACCCAGAAATGCATGTGAAAATTTTAAAGCCTTTCAAGTAGATGTTTTTAAGGGACTTGAATCACAACTCACACGCTACCCAAATATCATGAGCATATGACAACCATTGAAAATGACCAAATTTGACATGTTTGAACTCTTTTATTTTTCTTCTTTTTGATGGATATTATGTGGCCTACAAGGCAAATCACACTTCCATGTATCTTGTTTATATTCATCAAAATAAAATTTAGTCATTGTCATTCTTGTGTGGTGTTTGCGATGAAATCAATGATCATATAAAATGACTAAGTGAATTGTTATGAGATCGTAATATAATGATCACTAGTCTTTAGACATATGCTCTAAACATTTCTATTCGTTGGATATTTGAGGAGGACATTGAAATATCCGAAAAGAATAACAGTATCTAATCTGACTCATATGATGAGTGTACCTCTTTCTCTCTCGATGAAGAGCATTGAAAAGGATATCTAAGTGTCGATCAATTGTGTGGATACCACTAGAGGTTAGATAATTGAATAGCTTCAAGAAATCCTTCAAGTGGACCATATAATTATATTTTATCATACATAATAGATGGTAAGATCATCTATTTTGAATGTTTGATTCAATGTATCCTACTGTGTTTGACGTTTTGATCAAAATTTTAGAAGGTTTATCGACCTCAAATCCTACAACTTTCCAGAATATCCCATTACTTGTATTTCATTACTCTTTTTGTCCTTCAATTTGACTAAATTCTATCAAAATTTTGTTCTATCATTTTTGTCAACCCAATTCCTCGTAGATTTGATCCTTATTGACTATTATACTTGATTCTAATCTTTTGAGTAGATTCATATTTTTATGTGTCTACATGTACTCTAATATATGTTTCAATTTTTTGAATTCACATTTTCCACCAATCAACTTTTGGAGAGTATGTTCGACACCCCAAGACCCACATTAGAAGAGGGAAGGAAGAAGGAGAGGAGGAATAGGATTGAGGAGAAGGCTTGAATCAAAAGATGTATAAGATATCTTATCTTATCCTATCCATCCATGTTCCTCTAGACTTGTGCCTCAAATTACTTGTATAATGAGCCATTGTCGAAGCCCATTAAGGTATATAGATGGACGAATGTCGAGGTTGTACAAAAGGGCTCACTCAAACAAAGAAAGATCGCACACAGATGAATAAAGGTATGTGTATCGAAGAACTCTTCTGTCTGTCTCAAACACCGGCAATAGTTCTACTTCAAACTATACTGAATAAAATTATTGTGATAGAAAGGATTCAGGGATTAATAGTAGTTCTTGGACCAAACAAGAGGCACAATTCAGGTTTTGAATAGAAATACCAATGCATTCCATGGGTTTCTTGCAAATCTATCAGGCATGCAAAAATCATGATTCACATGTTTGAATTGATGTTGATCAAGGCTGTCATAGGAATTTGGGGGCTTTCTCGGAATTCTAATTAATTGACTAAATGCCCAACGCAATAATCGTGACTCATGTTTCTATTTCTTAGATATCAGTGGATTCGAGGCCGAATGCTACCGTTCAAAGGCACGATTCAGGTTTTTGAGGGAAATGTCAACAGATTTAGGGGGACTTTCTTACAATATTACTCAGCTGGCTCGATGACCCAAACCTGAGCCGCGATTCATGTCTCATGGTTCGTACTGTCCGCCGATTTTTCCTAGCTTTTTATCAATGCTCTCTCATCAATTGACTTTGATCAAGCGTGCATCGTATTTATAGAATTGGATTCGGCCCACCAATATTTCAAATAACTCCTTGCAAGATCATTCGTTTAATTTTTTGGACCGCATTGTCTAAAATATGAGCACTCGCTTTGCTATCCGCCTAGATCACCTAACCAGGCGGGCGGCCAGGAAAGTCCCGTCACGTGCGCCTCGGATTTCCGAAGGTTTCAAAAGATTATGTGCATTAACTGTTCGGGAGTGTGTTCTACGACTGCCTGTATCAGTGATAGAGAGAGAGCGGGAAGGAGGGGGCGAGAGAGAGAGAACCTTGAAGAGGAGGCAAAGTTCTCGAGCAAGTGGACGGGAGGGAAAGAAAGGGGAAAGATAGGTTGATTGTCTCAGAGCTCGAAGCGAATATCGAGCCTTTGTAAGCGTCGGATCCCGCTTCAGATCGATTCGCCGCAGTTTACGGAAAACAGATCGGATCCGGCATTGTTACTAACTTTTTCAGTGTGTACTGTGGACTACTGGATCGTTAGTTAGCGTGTCACTGCGCTTGGTCCATGTCGTCGATTTCTGCTCGTAGCTTCTGAGTCGCGAGATAGAAGCAATGCCGCTTCTTCGGTTGGAGGTGCGGAATGAGTACGGGATGGGAGATCCGGAGCTGTTTAGAAGTGCGGTCAAGAAAGAGGAGCCGAAGGCCATTCTGGAAGGGGTTGCCGTTGCCGGGCTCGTCGGAGTCCTTCGTCAGCTCGGAGATTTGGCCGAGTGAGCGCCTCTCATTTCTTGTGTTTCTGTATTCTAGAACGCCGGAACTAAGTTTTTTTTATATAATTTAATATGAACTGAAAGAAGGAAAGAAAGAACCGGGATTCGTCTTTTCACTGTGGGACGAAATTAGGTTATAGAATTTAGGGAATTCCTGTAATTCTATCTCTTTATATTTTTGCATTCTTAGGAACGCTTAAACTGAGTTTTTCACTAATAAATTTAAAGAGCTTGAAGAAGGAAATGGAGATCGGTCTTTTCGTAGTCTTCTACTGATATCCGGAACATCTATGGTAAAAGAGTAGGTTTTAGAATATAGAAATTTCTGTGAATCTATCTCTGTTATGTTTTGCATTCTAAGGAACGTGGAAACTAAGTTTTCCGTTAATTAGAAAGAGCTGAAATGAAAGAAACGGAGATCAGTCTTTTCATCGTCTTCTACTAAGATCCGGATCGTAGGTAGGAAGAAGTTACATTTTCGAATGACAGGAATGCCCGTGTTTTGGCTGAGTGAGCTCTTCATATCTCTTCTTCTGTTGGATTCTTAGGAATGAAAAGAATGTTCTGTTTATAATTTGATCAGAACCGAAGAAATAAACAGAGATTAGTCTTTTCATCGTCTTCTTCTTAGATCAAGAATCACGGTGGGAAGAAACTAGGTTTTAGAATCACAGGAATTTGGTCCATTTTGGAACGGTGACCTGAATTCCTTCCATTTCTTGTCATTTCTCTGTTGCATTTTGAATTTGAACTTGTACTATTAATGATCACACAGATTTGCAGCACAAATTTTTCATGATCTTCATGAACAAGTAACTGCCACTGCTTCTAGAGGGAGAAAAATGATGTCACGGATGCGCTATGTAGAAGAAGCTCTTTTCTCCATAGAGAAGGCTGTTTATGACCAAAAGAGTCACATCCACTTTGCTTACACATCTGGTATACTCCCTTACTTTTGAGTTCATTCATCCAATTAAATCTGAAACTAAATGGTGGTATAAATTAGGTCAATCACTCAATTGTGCTTGGAATGTCCAATTTGTGAACAAGGAATTGGTGTTGCTCACTTGTGGCATGATGGACGAAATGATGTGATTCTCAGCAGTTGGACACAATTCTATAGCTCAGTGTGTGTGTGTGTGTGTGTGTGTGGGGGGGGTTGAGGGAGGTAGACGAGAAAATGATGACGTGCAAGACACACCCAATTCGTGCTCATAGAATTGGTGTGATTGCGTGTGCGACATGAGGCATGAAATGGCGTGATTCTCAGCTGTATATATGACTGTACACACAAATGTAGAGAGAGAGAGAGAGTAGGCAATGCGTTTTCTGCCTTGTGATATCCCAAGCATGGCACATCACGTGCTTTACACCCTCTCAAAGGGCTGCCTCATCATGTGTTGGAAGATCTGTTTGAGAGTCCCAGTTTATTGTGCACCAGTTTTTACTTGAAACATTCACTGAAATGTCAAACATCAAACTGAAAATTATTGAAAAAAACTACTGATTCCAGGTTCTACATGGCATCCAAACATGCAAGTGGATTATGAACATCTCCGACATACTGATTTGCCTCACTTCATCATGGATTCTTATGAAGGATGCCATGATCCCCCAAACTTTTTCTTGCTCGACAAGTAAGTCATTTTTCCTCCACAATGAAGAAAAGTTATACATTTTTGGGCATTACAAAAATTACTCTTGTACCCTTCAGATTCGATAGTGCAGGCCCCAGTTCTAACGCATGTTTGAAGAGATATTCTGATCCTTCATTTTTTAAGAGGGTTTCTTGCACTGTAGAGTCAAAGAAAGCCCTGAAGAATCATAAACTAAAAAAATCCATCAGAAGCAAGGTATATTTCTTCCTGACCCACCTGGGAAGCTATCATGATCCTTTAATTACATTGATTTCACCTCTGTTTGGCAGAAGAAAGGGTCAAGATCATCAGCCAGCCGAGATAATTATCATAGCATTGCTGCAGAGACATCGTCTATATCGGAAATCAGATTGAAATCTGAAATTGGAAGCCGGTCTACATCTTTTAATTCTAGAGCGAGACCGAGCTTTCTGGAAGAACCTGTTCTGGACATAACTTTCTCCAAGGAAAGCGAAGGAGAAGAAGAGGAAGAAGACTGCCATAATGAACTTCCAGTGTATCCTGATGGTGATGATGACTATTATGATGATTATTTACATGCTCAAGATGCCATGGGATCAGTTACTGCCATGTTGGATTTGACTTTAGAGGCAGTGAAGCCAAAACCAAAGTCCAGAACCTTAGTCAATTCTGTGATGAATTTTGATTATTCAATGGGATCTGAAGAGCCAGGTTGTTCTACTAGTGCAGATAAGGCAATCCCTATTCTACCCTCAGATGTTTCGGAGGATAATATTCATCCTGCAGAAAAAATTATTTGGGATGAGAAAGAAGAAGTGGATAGTAAGGAAATCAATAATCAGGAATGTCTGAATTTGGGAGAAATTACTAGTGAGGCAGATAATTATGTGGATGCGGCAAATACTTTAGATTCTGAGAGTGAGACAGAGCCTGAGGTCCAGATGAAGAGGGAATTGACCGCACCATTAACCAAACCTACTCCCTTGGATGTTGACAACTCTACCAAATCTCATGTTTCATTGGTTGAAAATGATAGACCGAGAGATGGGCATCAGGAAAGTTATATTCAAGACCCTGTATGTGCTTTTTCACATGCTTTTTCAGATACTATGAAATTGGAAGAGTCAGAAAGCTCCAATCAACCTGTTACGGTTTGGACTAACGGTGGTCTTCTCGGTCTTCAGCCATCAAAACCTCTTGATTTTGGAGTCAATGATACACAGTGTGAAAATTCCCATCCAACTACTCCCATAACGCCGCCAATGTCTAGTCAAACATACGGTCAACAGCATGGTGAGGAATTTGCATCTGGAACAGTTGATCAAGAAAAGAGGCCTCTACTTAGAAGGAAACAGATGCTGGAATATGATAGGTCCACATGGCAGGAGACATCCCCACCATTGGAGCACATGAAGATGTCATCATACCCAATGAATGGTCCAGATGTGTCTAAATTGAAATTGAAATTTCCAGGCAACCACGTCCATGAGAGCGTGGAGGAATTAATGTTTCCTTCATTTCAGCTGCTTCCAGGGTCAACAATTCCAGTCAATGGAAGCTGCTCTGACTCGGATGATGACACTTTCTGCCAATCTTTTCCCTATTCTTCTGAGGATTCCTGCAGTCAACACTCGGATTCAAACTCTGAGCTTTGGACCCAGGAGGAGACCAGGGGATGTCAACCCGGCTTCTTGGATCTCAGCAGCGACCATGTCCAAGAAAATTTGGCTGAAGGTCAACAGAATGAGGCTTTTCAGTTTTCTGAGCCTCTGGATCTGCCCAACCTGGAATCTTCAGTTGCAAACTCTCTCTCTGACCAACCTGTTGACTCTGCATTGACTTCTTCAACTGTTAACCTGCCAACACCACCTCCTCTTCCCCCATCAGGGTGGAAAGTTGAGAGACCAGGGGACGACAAATCTCCTTCTGATGAGCAAGTCCCAAAATCCGATTATAAAAGTATGGTAAGTATTTATTTTTCATTTCTAGTTGTGTTCTGAATATATTTCACGGACTAAATTTAATTCCAGGCGTCAAATGACAAAGAGGATTATCTCCAACAGATTCGAAGCAAGGTATTTGTTTATCCGTTGACTTTGACACCAGTTGACTCTTGCAATTACGTGTTTATTGCCGTTAACTTTCTTCTCTATGACCGCCAGTCCTTTCAGCTGAGACCGACGACAACATCAAAGACTCTCCTCCCACCGGGTCCCGCTGCCAATTTTAAAGTTGCCGCCATCTTGGAGAAGGCTATCGCGATCCGCCAGGTCTGATTTTGGCTTCCGTCTCTAGTTTCTTTCTCTAAAGGTCTTTCTCTCTCTATTTCCCGTAGGCTTGCGTGGGCAGCGACGAGGCAGCTGACGAAGAAAACTGGAGCGATAACTGATCCGGTCAGAGTTTGTTGACTTTCCATATCCGTGAGTTATCTGGAATCTTTAGGTTTGACCATGTTCATAGTGTTCTAAGGTTTGGAAGAAATTTTCTATTTTTTTTATCGATTTCTTTAACGTAATAATGAAAACTTAGGCGATTTCGCGTTTCTCGTTTCTGATGCGGCGTGCAGTTGACTGTTTTCTATGTTTGAGAGAAAGAATGGCCAGTCGCCACTATTTTATTGACTTTCATTGAAGAGTCCAAAAATCGAGACGTGAATTCTTGAAACGCGCGAGGGTCAAATATCGTGAAAGGATTTCACCCGTTGATTCAGTTCTTCTCTGGTTAAAAAGGATGCCGAACGCGGAGTAGCCACGTAGATCGTTCAGCCGGTGGACCCCGCAGTAAAACCATAAGTTGCACCTGATTATTCGGAATAATACCTACCTGGAAACTGATTATTCGGAGTAATTATTTTTCGGGCGGAAGCGAAATTAAAGGAATATCCGTCGAATCCAGAATTCAATTCTCGCCGTCATCCAGAACGCTTCGGCTTTCCGTCAGAGCGAGGGCACTGGCTCCTCTCTTGCTCCTTCTCCCGTT
Source organism: Lemna minuta (assembly GCA_024174645.1). Lineage (NCBI taxonomy): Eukaryota > Viridiplantae > Streptophyta > Magnoliopsida > Alismatales > Araceae > Lemna > Lemna minuta. Next base: position 7,129,751 of record CM044105.1, read on the forward strand.
ACGATGGTCGGATATTCCGGCGCAAAAAGCGCGAGAAAGAAACGGGAGATTCTTGTTCTGGCGCAAATTGGAGGAGACGACGGTAAAGATAGAAAAGGAGGAAGTACTATAAATAAGAGGGAGTGGAGGAGGGGGCAAGTGGACTCAGATCGGCTCATTCTTCCTACCTCTTCGGCTAGCTCTCGTTTCTATTCTCCGCGTCTGTCAGTGTCCATCCAAATCCAATCCCTCACGTGATTCGAGTTGCGTCTCTCCTCTCTTGTCTCCTGGCGACTCGCTCTGAGCGCTCCGCCAACCTGCGTGTAGAGCGGAGGAACAAGCTCTAGAGAAACATCTGTGTGGCCGTGATTTCTCCCGTTATCTCTTATTCTCTTAGAAAATCCGGCGATCCTTTTCTTCCTTTCTCGGCGTTAGGATGTCTCGCAATGCGAACAATCTGGAGAAGATGGCGTCGATAGACGCTCATCTGAGGCTTCTGGTGCCGGGGAAGGTCTCGGAGGACGATAAACTCGTTGAATACGACGCTCTTCTTCTCGATCGCTTCCTCGAAATTCTCCAGGACCTTCACGGAGAAGATCTCAGGGAAACGGTGCGCTGTTTTCTTTTTTACTATTACAATTTTACTGGCACGCGTTTTCGATTTTAGGAAACTTGGGAAAGAGAATAATGACAAAGGACGGTATGCTAAGATTTCCTAAAATATGTTCCCGAGTATTCGATCTCTATTCTCTTGCCGCGCGTTTTGCTTGAGATTTTTTTAATTTCAACATATGTTCATGTGGTTTTTCCTAAATGTGGATCGACGGACCTTTTTTTTCTAAAATATGTTTTCTCTGTCTTTCGCTCTCTCTAAAGTGTGGTTTTTCCGAGTATTCGATCCACATTTTTTCTAAAATGTGGATCCCTTTCTCTCTCTCTCTATGCTTTCCAGTCTTCCAGAAACTTCGATCCGTGGGCAGTTCTGCATGTTTTTCCAAACATTTGTTTTGTATTTGCTCGAGAGTAGAGACTAGACCAAGATATCCAAAAGATATTCCGGTATCTTCGATACTCTCTCTCTCGCTCCCTCCCCTGGTCCCGCATTTCCCATTTAAACCTGTGTTTTAGTGTTTTCCCCTAAAATATGTTTAATTCTGAAAAAAATCTTCCTCTCTCTTCTTATGAAATTCACTTTGATCGACGTTTTCTCCATGCATATCCCACTTGAATTTGATTCAATTTGCGGGCATTGTTTCCAAAATTTATTCCCGAGATTAGGTTCAAGAGTGCTACGAGCTCTCCGCGGAGTACGAGACGAACAACGATCCTCAGAAACTTGAAGATCTGGGAAACGTGTTCACCAGCTTAGACGCGGGAGATTCCATCGTCGTCGCAGGATCCTTCTCTCACATGCTCAACCTCGCCAACTTGGCCGAAGAAGTTCAAATCGCTTATCGAAGGCGCATCAAATTGAAGAAGGGAGACTTTGCGGACGAGAACTCCGCTGCTACCGAATCCGACATCGAGGAGACTTTGAAACGGCTCGTGGTGGATCTTAAAAAATCGCCTCAGGAGGTTTTTGATGCCCTGAAAAATCAGACAGTTGATTTGGTTCTCACAGCACATCCGACTCAATCCGTCCGGCGATCTTTGCTGCAGAAGCACGCAAGGTTCCTCCTTTTCCCGCTCATTATTTTCTCCGTTTGATCAAAGATGGACTTATAATTCTCTTTTCTTCTATATAGGATTCGGAACTGCCTGGCGCAACTCTATGCTAAAGACATCACTCCTGATGATAAACAGGAACTTGATGAAGCGCTCCAGAGAGAGGTGAAACTGATGAAATTGATGGCATACCAGGATGCGGTTATCTTTATGTTATCACAAACTATTAGTAATTGTATTCCTGCCCAATAAGAACAGAAAAGTTGAACAACGACTCATCAATTTAGGTTTTTGATCCTTTATTTTTTGACGAGCAGATTCAAGCGGCATTCAGGACTGACGAGATAAGGAGAAGCCAGCCGACTCCGCTGGATGAAATGCGCGCCGGAATGAGTTACTTCCACGAAACGATATGGAAAGGCGTCCCCAAATTCTTGCGCAGAGTGGATACGGCTCTGAAGAACATCGGCATCAACGAGCGCGTTCCTTACAACGCGCCTCTCATCCAGTTCTCTTCATGGATGGGTGGCGATCGTGATGGTATCATTTCACCATTTATAATGATGATACGTTTCATTATCCATGTTAATGACGCCATATTGAAAAATCCTGTCGCAGGAAATCCTCGAGTGACTCCGGAGGTGACTAGAGACGTCTGCTTGCTCGCGAGAATGATGGCCGCCAACTTGTACTACTCGCAGATCGAAGATCTCATGTTTGAGGTGAATCAAATTCTTCACTTACAGACTGGATCAGTTTGACAGCTGAGATGATGTCATTATTTGATGTGCAGCTGTCGATGTGGCGTTGCAGCGACGAACTTAGAGCTCGAGCGGACGAGCTCCACCGATCCTCGAAGAGAGACGCGAAACATTTCATCGGTAAATCCGACCCAGATTCAAATAACAAAGTTTACGTCAATCATCTGACCGATTCTCGCAGAATTCTGGAAGAAAATTCCTCCAAACGAACCCTACCGCGTTATCCTCGGCGACGTTAGGGACAAACTATACAACATGCGGGAGCACGCTCGTCAAGTCCTCTCCAACGGCGTATCCGACGTCACAGAGGAAGCTACGTTCCACTCCGTCGAAGAGGTAGATAGATTATTCGTAGAGAAACTATGAATTTAGTCATTCGATAATAAATAAGATGTAAATGGAAGAATATAATTAAACATTCAAGTAAGAATAAAATTAATTGAGGATTTAATCAGGGTGGACGATCTTCCTTTTCAGTTTTTGGAACCGCTCGAGCTCTGCTACAGATCGCTGTGCACGTGCGGAGACCGTCAGATTGCTGACGGCAGCCTCCTGGACTTCCTCCGGCAAGTCTCCACCTTCGGCCTGTCTCTCGTCCGCCTCGACATCCGCCAGGAATCCGAACGCCACACCGACGTCATCGACGCCATCACCAACCACCTTGGCCTCGGGTCTTACCGCGACTGGCCCGAAGACCGCCGCCAGCAATGGCTTCTCTCCGAGCTCTCCGGGAAGCGCCCCCTCTTCGGCCCCGACCTCCCCAAGACCGACGAGATCTCCGACGTCCTCGACACCCTCGCTGTCGTTTCCGAGCTTCCCCCCGACCACTTCGGCGCCTACATCATCTCCATGGCCACTTCCCCCTCCGACGTCCTTGCCGTCGAGCTTCTCCAGCGCGAGTGCCGCATCAAGCACCCCCTCCGCGTCGTCCCCCTATTCGAGAAGCTCGCGGACCTCGAAGCCGCTCCCGCCGCAATCTCCCGGCTCTTCTCCATCGACTGGTACAAGAGGCGAATCTCCGGGAAGCAGGAGGTCATGATAGGGTACTCCGACTCGGGTAAAGATGCCGGGAGGTTCACTGCTGCGTGGCAGCTTTATAAGGCGCAGGAGGAGCTAGTGAAGGTGGCCAAGGAGTTTGGAGTGAAGCTGACGATGTTCCACGGGAGAGGAGGGACGGTGGGTAGGGGAGGGGGTCCCACTCACTTGGCTATTCTCTCTCAACCCCCGGACACGGTGAACGGGTCACTGAGGGTCACGGTTCAAGGAGAGGTGATCGAGCAGTCGTTTGGGGAGGAGCATCTGTGCTTTAGGACGTTGCAGAGGTTCACTGCGGCCACGTTGGAGCACGGCATGCATCCTCCCATCTCTCCTAAGCCCGAGTGGCGCGCCTTGATGGATCAGATGGCGGTTATCGCGGCTGAGGAGTATAGATCTATTGTTTTCCAGGAGCCTCGCTTCGTCGAGTACTTCCGCCTGGTTAGTTTCCTTTCTCCCTCTCCCTCTCTTGGCGTTCTTATCTCAGTGATCTTTAAGTTTGCAAGTTTAGATCTCTCTCTCCCCCGCGGTTCTTATATTTATGTCATCTCCTCTCTTCTGCTTGCATAAATCTCTTTACCTTTCCTCCTCTCTTGGGTTTCTGTCATGATTAATCTCATTCTGCACGATTAGATCTCTTTCTCTTTGTCTCGTAGTTTTTTTATCAGATTTTTTGTTTCGTGATGATTTGATCCAGCTTTTAATGATCTCCTAACTTTCTGTCTGAATCTACCACTTTTATCTTTTGCCTCCCTACTTTCTCTGGTCTAATCTCTCTCAGGGTTGCTGGGAAATTCATAAAAAGTTCATGTAGTTCTGAATGCATTGCAATGATTTCCCTCTTTCTTCCTTGTTTATTCTCTTTTATTATATTTCACTCTCTCGCTATCTTTTTTCTATCTCCTCTGAACCCCGACTCCCGAAATTTTTGAATGAATTATAAACAACTTTCTCTCTCTCTCGACTTCTCTCTCCAAGTGTTTTCTGATTTGCCTCTATTCCATTGCAGGCGACTCCAGAGATGGAGTATGGAAGGATGAACATCGGGAGCAGGCCGTCAAAGAGAAAACCGAGCGGGGGGATCGAGTCCCTCCGCGCCATCCCCTGGATCTTCGCCTGGACTCAAACCAGATTCCATCTCCCCGTCTGGTTGGGGTTTGGAGCCGCCTTCAAGAAGGTTCTAGAACAGAATAAGAGCAACCTTCAAACCCTCAGAGAGATGTACAACGAATGGCCCTTCTTCAGAGTCACCATTGACCTAGTGGAGATGGTCTTCGCTAAAGGTGACCCGGGTATCGCTGCCTTCTACGACAAACTCCTCGTCTCTGAAGATCTCTGGTCATTCGGCGAGCGCCTCAGATCCAACTACAACAACACCAAACAACTTCTCCTCCAGGTACTGAGAGTATAACTAACACAGTACTGTCTGAGTCTCTTCTCTCTCCCGTTATGTAGTTTACACGCTCTGGAGATATCTTTACTTCCACTAGGTGGGCGGCGGACACTCCCTATCCTCTCTGTTCTGTGCCACCCATCTAGTTTGAGAGAGAAAGACTGCATCTGTCTCTATCTGTGTCTAGTCTAGTCTCTACCCTCGCCCTGAGGGTGTCTAAGTTGAAACTCTCTCTCGCCCTCTCTCTCTTTCTTTACCCCCGACCAGGCGGCCATGTGGGTGACATGATGTGGCTGAAACGTGATTTTCGATGTGTTTCAGGTGGCCGGGCACAAGAATCTTCTGGAGGGGGACCCGTACCTGATGCAGAGATTGCGGCTGAGGGATTCGTACATCACGACGCTGAATGTGCTGCAAGCCTGCACTATGAAGAGGATTAGGGACCCGAGTTTCCTCGTGAAGGAGAGGCCGCACTTGTCGAGGGAGGTTATGCAGCAGGATAAGCCGGGAAATGAGCTGGTGAAGTTGAACCCTAGCAGTGATTACGCTCCCGGTTTGGAGGATACGCTCATCTTGACCATGAAGGGGATCGCCGCTGGCATGCAGAACACCGGCTGAATAATCATCCTATAATTATGTCTAACCCTTATCCTTGCTCGTGTTAGCGTGCTACCTCTGCTAGAACCAGTACTTGTAATAATCGTATAATGAATAAAAGCTCTGCTATTTCCTGCCATTGAAAAACTCTATTATTATTTCCGAGATAGAGAGGGAGAGCGAGAGAGAGTAATGAAGGGGATGAGCAGGCATGCTGTATCTTCAGAAAGAGATGGATAGATGGATAGACATATTGACTGGCTCTCATAATAAAGCTAGATATAGGGATCCGTGTGAATGGACGTCGAATCTTAGACTGAGATCTAGATCCAGATAAAAAATCTGCTTCGCTCCTGGGAAGAGGGGATGGGAGAAAGTCAACTTCGGTTATCCAGCTCGTCAAATCTGCGACAAAGATCATCAAATCACACCAGGTAGTCCAAAATCTGGATAATAAATCTTCTCCCAAATAAAGGGTAATTATCTTGGTTAATTAATTTTCCCCCAAAATTTACTATTTAATCAAGAGCATGTGACCTTGAGTTAGAGGATAATGACCGGTAGCATTCTATTTCTTTCATTCTGTTCTTTGGGTGGCATAGAATAAATATTTTCCAACGTGACTCTCTCAACGTATTTTCCAAAAAATAAATAGAAATCTTTAGAAATTCTATCTTACTTGATCACATAATCTAATTTATTGGAAACGAATCAGGGGACAATTCATAGGTTGTAATTTCAGCTTAAAAGATACTGTAGTGCGACGATTTAAAGTGATTGCAAAAATGTTGATATTTTAAAATTCGAATTAAATGAATTCGTGTCTCCCATTTCATTTTTCCGATGTAAATATTTTCAATATGAGTATGGTTCAAATTATTTCAAGATAATTTTTCATTTGAAATTGATAGAAAACTCATATTTTTAGAGTACTAAGTGAATACAAATTCAGATTATCTATTTAGAGTTTATTGCTATAAAGTTTCACAAAGATTATTTGTTTAATTTTATCCATATAATGACCTATCATAGTGGATAATTTTTTTAGCACTGTCCTTTTCCTGATTTGAAGAATTCAGCCATGACCCTCGTTTTTGGCTTATTCAACAATCTTCAAATGATCCAGTTCTGCCTATAAGTAATATTTATAACATATTAAAAGTCATGAGAAGTATTTGTTTTCAAATATGGTTTTGCATAAAGATACCGAGGACTACATATATTAGAAAACTATCTTGCACGCATAATAATTTAATGAAAAGTATTTCAAGCATCCTAAGAGAATGCTAACTCAATTTAAGGGTTGTCACTAGTATTTTTTTATAAATTTCATTCATGAAAATATTTTGTAATTCGACAAATTAGTGTGGTGATTACTGAGATTAATGATCTAGAGTAGAGAGAAAAGATATTACTTGGTCTAAAAAGATGGAAGATGACAATTTCAATTTATGAATTTGTGATGGTGATTATGGAGATTGATCGAATGATGATTTTATGGATTAATAATATATATATATATATATATGAGAAAATAGATAGAGATATTTGATGTACAAATTAAAGATTAGATTTTAGAGACTAGAATGAAGAGAATAGAGAAAATGGAATGGCTAAGGAAGATGAAGATGAGAAGAAATGTGGACCTACCTTGAAATTAAATTAGAGTGTGAGTTTTATGCTACAATGAAGGGATTAAAGGGATTCTCTTGCTGCCAATCCTACGCGGAGTGATGCTTGATCGGCTAAGATCTTAAATTATCCCTTGACCTCCTCTCCACAACAACCTTTTTATAAAAAAAAATGCACAATATTAGACCTTGGTCCTTGATAATATTCATTTATACTTACAAAATATGGGCTAAATTATCTCAATAAATGCCTTGAGTTATATATCATTTTTTTCTGAAATGTTATCACCATATTTTTATGTATTTATACATATCATGCCATTTTCACCTAAATGTTTTTGTTATATGGTTTCACATAATTTTATATTATGTGTTAGACCTACTTAAAGATTTTATAAGATTTTATGAATTTTTATGAAGTTCACCTAATTTTATGAATTTTTATAAAGTTTTGGAATTATTTTAAGGCTAAAATTGGAAAAAAGGGGCACACCTAGGTTGGGTCATGTCAGAATGTGGGGACAAGTGGTGCCACACGTGAGAGGTTGAGGGCACCATGTGGTGTGCAAGTGGCCCTTGCATGGCGCCTACAAGAGAAGTTCTAGATTTAGTTTTTTTGGGTGTGCAAGGGGCCAATTCATTTGAAGAATATCTAGAATAAATTCATAACCATACAATTCTTACATTTTACCTATTTGGGACAAAAGTTATCTTTTTATTTTATTTTTCATGTGACATGGCCATATTCAGGAGTGTTAAATCTATAAATTTAATTCTAGTTGTTAGATGTCACTTATCTTGTGGAGGCTACATGGCCTAATTGGAGTTTGATGAAAGTTTTAAGAGGGCAACATTCAATCTTGATCGTCTAATCTAGATATTTGATGCCTATTATTAACCATCAGTTATAAGATCATGGGAGTCTTGGAGACACTTTTTTTGGTGTAAGATAAGGGCCACCTCATCATTGCACAACACATGTCTACAGATAGAATTTTTATTGCATTAGACTTCATTGTGTAGCATAAGTGTTGAATATTATGTGGCCTTTAAGCCATATATGCTTCCATGTCTTGTTTACATTCATTTGAATTAAATTTTATTCATGGTCTTTTTATGTTCAATGTTTGCAACGATGAACATTAAACTATGCAATTTCAAAGTGAAATACGATTAGATAATTTATAGGGATCACTAGTCCTTAAGAATATGATCTAAGCATTCATATTTTAAAGAAACTTGAGAAGGATATCGAAACTTTTAAATAAGAGAACACTATTTGATCTCAATCATATAATGAGTATGGCTAATCCTATAACCATTGGTGTGTAGACACTAAGCATAAATACTGGGGGGGGGCTCTTTAGAGAGATTTTTTAAAATTGTTTTGTATGAATCCTTGAACGGTATTATACCTAACTATCAATCAGATCAATTTATGTTTATCGAGATGTGCTGCCTAATAAGCCCTCAAAATCTATTTTTTATACTTGAATGCAATAGAATATATTGAAAACAAGATTTTAGGCATAAATTAACATTAAATGGTGATACTATCTAGTACAGATCAAAATCAACACCTATAGGGGTCCTGGTAGTAGCTCTTTAAACTTGTTCAAATGTCTAACTTGTAGTGATATCCACACAGTCTCCAAATGATTGGATATTTTCTTGCACCTCTTCTTTAACTCCTTGAAGATCTTCTCAACTTCTTGAACCACTAAATTAACTGAGGAGATGAAAATAATGAAAAATATGAAGAGAAGAGAGGGGTTGGTGCTCACTAAGCCTAGCATGGGCACCTCTAGGGATAGTGATGGGATCTGAGGTCCATAACTTTGTGAAATTTTGATCAAAACATCAAATGCAGCGGAAAAACATTGAATCGGACATTCAAAATACCAAGACACCAATAACAGATGATCGTATCATTTAGTATGAATGAGAAAAACATACTTACAAGTTTCCTTGAAGGAGTTCTTGAAGCTATTCAAGTGTCTAGCCTCTAGCGGTATCCACACAGTCTCCGGATGGTTGGATCTCCTCTTCAAAGCTCTTCACCAAGAGAGAAAGATAAGAAAGGAGAGAATTCCCACAAGGCTTGCATGGGCACCTTGAGTTTTGGTCGTTCTCCCCCTATTTATAGACATTTGGAATGAGGTTTTTTCATAAAAACCCTCATAATTATGTCTATATCCACCAACATCCATAAACCTTATGTGTGTGACCCTTTGATGGATATTATGTGGCCTACAAGCCAATCACACTTTTATGTATCTTGTTTATGTTCATTGAAATAAAATTTATTCATTGTCATTCTTGTGTGATGTTTACAATGAAGTCCATGAGCATATGCAATGACTAAGTGAATTATGATGAGATCATAATATAGTGATCACTAGTCTTTAAACATATGTTCTAAACATTCCTATTCGTGGGATATTCAAGAAGGACATCGAATTATCCGGAAAGAATAGCACTATCTAATCCATCTCATATGATGAGTATGACCGATCCTATAGCCATCGGTGTGGAGACACTAAGGATAGATAGTGGGGCCTCTTTGGAGAAAGAGTTCACTGAATTGATCCGTATGAATCCCTGAATGGTATTATACCTAACTGTCAATCAGGTTGATTCATGTCATGATTGTGTATGTGGTCCTTTGACTTGAGACACCAAAGACATCTTGTGGATGGATGATCGTGTTTTGATTATAACTTACGAATCCCTAGCCACGGGATATCTAAAACGTCATATATTGGATACGACATGAAGTTCACCAAGATGATTGTGTGGTCAAGATGGGATCGTCCACCCTCGGTATTTGAGGAGATTGACTCAAAGGAATGAGATGTGATGAAATCCTTGGCCAAGGTAGTAGAAATATCGAAGAATGAGTTCTCGATGATTTCTACACGCATCAGTACTAACTTGAGTGACCGATTAGGGTTTGACAGTTGACCATACCCTAAGTCATTCATGAGTCTAATGTGGATGAAGGATTATACATACATGGTAATCAATGACGGGAAGGTTCCATAAGTAAGTTCTTACATACTCCATATCTCCTAGAGTACGTGGTGTAGCTTGGCACCCAACGGGCTGGCAACTCAACCTATCGATTGGGTTAAATCGATCCTTGATTAATTAATCTATATGTGGATGTGGATAATTAATTAAGTTTGACCAATAAGGTGTTATTTGGTCTATAGAGTTATTAACTAGTGAGATATATGGACCTAGAGGGTCACACACATAAGGTTTATGGATGTTGGTGGATATAGACATAATTATGAGGGTTTTTATGAAAAAACCTCATTCCAAATGTCTATAAATAGGGGGAGGACGACCACAACTGAAGGTGCCCATGCAAGCCTTGTGGGAATTCTCTCCTTTCTTCTCTTTCTCTCTTGGTGAAGAGCTTTGAAGAGGAGATCCAACCATCCGAAGACCGTGTGGATACCGCTAGAGGCTAGACACTTGAATAGCTTCAAGAACTCCTTCAAGGAAACCTGTAAGTATGTTTTCTCATACATACTAGATGATAGGATCATCTGTTCTTCGTGGCTCGGTATTTTGAATGTCAGATTCAATGTTTTTCCGCTGCATTTGATGTTATGATTAAAATTTCGGAAAGTTATCGACCTCAGATCCCATCACCCTCTAGGTCCATGTATCTCACTAGTTAATAACTCTATAGAACAAATAACACCTTATTGGTCAATCTTGATTAATTATCCACATCCACATATAGATTAATTAATCAATGATTGATTTAACCCAATCGATATGTTGAGTGGCCAGCCTGTTGGGTGCAAAGCTACATCACGTACTCTAGGAGATATGGAGTACGAAAGAACTCACTTATGGAACCTTCCCGTCATTGATTACTATGTATGTATAATCCTTCATCCAAATTAGACTCATTAATGACTTAGGGTATGGTCAACTGTCAAACCAAATCGGTCACTCAAGTTACTACTGATGCGTGTAGAAATCATCGAGAACTCCTTCGATATTCTTACTACCTTGGCCAAGGATTTCATCGCATCTCATTCCTTTGAGTCAATCTCCTTAAATACCGAGGGTGGATGATCCCATCTTGACCACACAATCATCTTCGTGGACTTTATGTCGTATCCAATATATGACATTTTAGATATCCCGTGGCTAGGGATTCGTAAGTCATAATCAAAACACGATCATCCATCCACAAAGATGTCTTTGGTGTCTCAAGTCAAAGGACCACATACACAATCATGACATGAATCAACCTGATTGACAGTTAGGTATAATACCATTCAGGGATTCATACAGATCAATTCAATGAACTCTTTCTCCAAAGAGCACCCACTATCTATCTTTAGTGTCTCCACACCGATGGCTATAGGATCAGCCATACTCATCATATGAGATGGATTAGATAGTGTTATTCTTTCCGGATAATTCGATATCCTTCTCGAATATCCCACGAATATGAATGTTTAGAACATATTTTTAAAGACTAGTGATCACTATATTATTATCTCATCATAATTCACTTAGTCATTGCGCATGCTCATGGACTTCATTGCAAACATCACACAAGAATGACAATGAATAAATTTCATTTCAATGAACATAAACAAGATACATGAAAGTGTGATTGGCTTATAGGCCACATAATATCTATCAAAGTTGATGTCATTCGCCAATATCACGAGAATAAGAATGTTTAGAATATGTGTTTAAAGATTGATGATCATTGTATTATAATCTTATAATAATTCACTTAAGTCATTATATATGCTCATATACTTTATTATGAACGTCACATAAACGAGATATATGGAAGTGTTATTAGCTTATAAGCCACATAATATAAGATGATCATCACATAGACCCAATAAGAGGATCGATGAAAAACAAAAAAAAATAAAAAGAAAAATTATTCTTTTCTTGATTTTTAATGTTTTAAGAATCTAAAAATTTGAATTTTTTTTTGAAAAAATGAGGAAAAAAATGAAAATGTATTTGTTGACTCAAAAGAATTATTTCATTAATTTTTCTATCATTAATTCACATATTATTTCCTTGGGGATTTATTCAATTGAATAAATAAGGGTTGAATTATTTTGAATTAATAAAAATTCTAGAAATCCTTTTAAAGTTTTTAAATGATTATTTCTTGATTAGGAAGCATGATTGTCATGTATATTTTTCAAAAATGTCAATATTATTAGTTTTTGCTATAAATTAAATTTATTTATTTGAACATAGTGTTATTAATTTGAATATAAAACTAATAACATAGATGGACCTAATCTAGGACTTCATAATTTTTGTTATTTTGGTTTTATACTAAATTTCTATTCACACACCACTAGGGTTTGACTAATGTCATCCGGTACATCATCCAGTACAGTTATCTCATGATACGGTCATCTAGTAACCGATACCCAGTAATCAATACCATCATCCAGTTCTGGATATCAAAGATCGGATTGTTGATGAGAATAGGTGCGATACTGGATCACAATAGTAGAGCTCCGGTATCGGATGATGGACTACGGTATTGGATGATGGACGATGATCATTGATTCCAGACAATGATCCAGAAATTCAATTAGGATAGAAAGCATTGAAGACAGAAAAATGTGAAGACCTGGTTTCTTGGTTAGAAGTTATGGGGTTTCTTCAGCATCGAGAGAGATCATCATGAGTGCCGAAGACAGAGTGTTGTGATTGCCAAAGAGTCTCAAGAGCATCAGCGTGAGCGTCCTGAGCATTGTGATTGCCGAAGACAAAACGTTGTGTTTTCTTTCGACATAGCTTCCTGAGCCTTGCGAGCATCGTCATGAGTGAGGATTGTGGAATTTCGAGACTCAAGAGATTAGAGAGAATAGATATAAAATTTGAGAGATTAGAGAATTTCTCTAATTTGATATCGATTTCTGCACTTCTGACTTTTGTCATTAGTGGATATCGATATCGGATATCATAACAATACCTGATACCGACATCCATCTAACGATATCCGACATTTGAATGTTGGTATTGGGTACCATTTAGAACCCTAATGTTACTTGATACCATTACCGTCGTAGATACCAATATTCGATACCAGTATCTAAACGATAAAAGCCTACACATCACATATGACATGTTCATGATACATGTGTATGATTATAGAGATAATCATATTTTAAGGTGTTGTTATTGAGATAAACGTTGCTTACTCTAAAGAAGATTCCAAATAAACTTAAACCCCTTACATTTTAAGCTCTAAGCTGAAATACTAGAGTTTTGAACTCATGCATGGTAGTCCTTAGTTATAGCTTTAGTATCCAAATCACTTTAATTAGAGTTGGTGGAGTCTACTCTAGGCTTTCTTATTAAAGAAGAAGAACCAAGAACTAGTCTATGGCACAAGGTCGGGGTAGAGGAATAATTTGGTTTGGCGGAGTCCACTCCAAGATCACCCATGAATCTATTTCCATCAAGTAACAAAGGTATGACGTAAACTAAACTCAGTTGTTAGTGGAGTCCACTCCAAGTTGCCCGAGCATCGGGGACAAAAGTATCATCTAAATGTTAAAAGTCTCATGAGATGAGTGCTCATTAATGTCTTATGATTGGTGGAGTCCACCCTAGGTCATAGTATCATTTTTGAGATTCTGATTCCCACTAGGAGACTATCGATTCTCTCTTTTCATGCACATGAGGGTTATGTAAATTGTTTAATTATTGTGGGAAAATTATTTTTAATTAATAAAATATGTACAAGAATTAGCAATTAATTCTCATTCGTCTCCTACCGACAAAGATCTTGTCGACTGACCCTCTACATAGTATTATCGATGCTAATTGTTTGATTGGCCCAAACTTCATTAATTGGCTTAAAAACTTAAAGATTTTCTTAAATCTGAGTGCATCACCTACATCCTAGAGGGAGATGGCCTTGTTGAGCATGCATCATATATATCTAAGAATGAGGTTTGAGAGTACATGAAGTGGAAGGAAGATTTCATTAAGAATCAATGTTACATGCTAGCCTTGATATACAATTACATTAGTTATTAATACCTTGGTGTTTTGAATGTGTTATATTGTATTTGATGTTTTGATAGAAATTTTAGACGACTTATCAACCTCATATCTGGCGAAACAATTTCGTATGGTCGTTGAAAACACATGATGTCATGTCAAAACAAAGTCCAAACTTACCAATTTTAAGATTAATTCACGAATTTAAGGGTATAATGGTAAATAAGGGTCGAATCCACGAAGAATTAGGGAAATCTAAGAGATATCTTTGAAATTCGATCAAATCGAATGAGTAATTGAGATTAGAAATTGGGCAATTTATGATATTAAGAAAGATAACACAATTGCGAATCCATGGAATAAAAAATCGAGTGATTTGTATGAGAATACGCTTAGTAATCAAAGTTTGAAAATGGGAGAAAATTCGTATCACGAAAATGATTTAAAACCGAAATTAAACTGAAATTAAAAAATTAATCTACGATTCAAAATATAAAATTAATACTAAATAATGAAAGATTAAGCCAACCCAAAGTAGCCTTCAAAATGATTCAATTAATCGCCGGATGCATGGCTTTTCATACCGCATTTTTCGAAGACGAAGTTGAAGTTCAAGATGTGATTTATCCTCGATCTCTCAATCAAATTTCCATTTCAGATGCTCCACGGATGCGGAAATGCATCAAGAAGAGATTTAAATTGATGGACGCTTGAATTGTGGTGTCTAAACAATTCGATTTCACTCGAAAATCTAAGGGTACAATTCCATTCGAAGAACAATTGTATTTAAAGAGAAAAGTGGCGTAACCATTAGATCTAATGGCTTATCGCGATCGACGGTGGTGATGAAGTGTCGTTTGATCAAAACGATGCTTTTAAACGGTGATCGTCCGATCGGAGATGGAGCGTCAGGATGCATCCACATCGAACATGCGAAGCGTCGTGTTGTTTCATCGCATGTGTTGGATCTTCATTGGGCGGTTTGGATTGAATCAGAGGTCCATCGGTTTGGATCTTCATCGGGTACAATCTTGACCGTTATAACTCGTGAGATGGACGATCGAGATTGGTTCACTTAAGTTTCAATTAAGGCACGTGCACTGATTTGTGATCCGATGGACTTTTGAGTCCACGCGATCTACGCGCGATATTTCTCGTGTTTTCCGATCCAGTGATCCACGCTTCGCCACGTCGCCTGAAACTTAAAAAGACGAGTGAACATAGTCCCACATGGATAAAATTAAGGTGAGTTGTCGGGTATATAATAGGTGATGAATATGAGGGTTAGCGTAATCCGAATATCGGATGCTTATATTTACGAGTAAATATAAATATGCACACGTCACATTCGTGCCACGCAGCACTCGCGTGGGTCCGCGTGGCTCTGCCACGTGGCCTTGCGTGCCACGTTGCATCCACGTGGGTCCTGCCCGAATAATAAACCCCTTTTTGCCTTTTTTTATTGTTTTAAATCAATTAAAAAACGAAAATAAACTTAAATAAATTCAAAAAAATTCCAGAAAATTCCTATAAATTCTAAAAATCATAACTTTCAAAATACAACTCCAAATTAGTTCAAATTTATTTTTTTGGATCAGAAATTGAATAATCTATAATTATAAATAGTCAAATTATTAAAATAGTAAGAGAATAAAATTTTAATTAAATTAATAGATTCATGTAATTCTTAAATTAATTTTATAAAAATACTTGAATGTTAATAAAGATACTTTTCTCTTATATTTTCATCATTTAAACATAGTTATGATCTCAATTATAATTAGGATTAAAAATTATAATGTTTAATTATGTATAATAATCCATAATTTTGATATATTTTAGATCATAACATGAAATTATACAAAATGATAGAAAAATAATTCAAATATGATAACATGCATACAATTAGAACAATTAATGCCTTTTATTTGAATTAATAATCATATAAATTCATGTATAAATGGCATGTTATCAATATCCCAAGATGAATCATTTCAAGATGCTACATTGAACGACTGATAACATACATTTTTACGCATTCAATTCATTATTCTTACGTGATTTTAAGCATAATTCATGTTATTACTATGCATGTTATCATGTTTTTGAAAAAAAATGTACGCATCATATCATATCATTCATAAGCTGAAATTCGTGTTAAATTCCTTTTAATTTTATACATATGTGACATTTGACTTTTTGCAAGGTTAAACAAAGGTGATTCAATCACGTATGCATGAGTCTTATTATCATATGCATGAACTAGGAATAATGATGAATGAAGAGAGGTGATCCTAATGAAATTTCCCTTTCCTAATATTTTTCATAATTTATTTCAAGTGATATGATGCAAAAGAGGGCAAAACAAGGTTCAAAAGAGTGAAAATTTCATCTAAAAAGATTTTCTATATAAAGTTATTAATATTTTAAATCTTAGGGGTTTTTCTATGATTTTTCATATTTTTTCTAAATTTTTTTATTTTTCTCCTATCTATATACCAAATATCAATAAATAGAGGGAAAATGAACACAACTCAAGGTGGTCATGAAACCCATGTAGGAATTCTTTCCTTTCGTCTCTTTTAGTGAAGAGTTTAGAAGAGGAGATATAATTGTCCACTAGTCGTGTGGATATCAGTGAATGCTAGACACTTGAATAACTTCAAAAACTCCTTCGAGTGAACCCTATAAGTATGTTTTCTCATACATTCTAGATGATAGGATTACCTATTCTTGGTGTCTCAATGTTTTGAATATTCAACTTAATGTAATCTACTGCATTTGATGTTTTGATAAAAAAAAATTTGGAAGGCTTATCAACCTCATATCCTGACACCACATACCCCTCCACTTAAGTAATTATCAACGATTGTGATTAAATACTTCTCATTGTGCCATGTCACCTGCACATAAATAAAAATAGATAGTCCTACATTGAAAAATATCAATGGCATTTTGACTATAAATAGAGCGGTCGTTTAGTTTAATTAAGGGCACTTTAACACGAATACTCCCCTTATATTTGATATGTGTGTGCCAATTGCGTGCCACATGCTGCCCTTAAATGCAGCCACATGACGTCGCACAAGCATGTGTGCCATGTCATCCGCCATGCTAGTACGCACTTAGAAAAACCCTTATTCGATATTTTAATTAAAGATAAATAAAATATATTCATTGCATTTCAAAATAAATTTATAAAAATTATACAAAAATCCCTAAAAATTAAAAAATTAATGTCTTTCAAAATATAATTCTTTTTTAATCCAAAATATTTTTTCTTTTATCATATATTAAATAGTCTAAAATTTTATAATTTAGTTTAAAAACATAATAAGAGAATACATATTTAACTCTAAAATAAAATAAATTTACTTAAAAAGTAAAAGTAGATAATTTTAGATTGTATATAAAAATATTTTTTCCTATTATATTCCATATGAAATTTAAAGAAAATTAGGATAGTCCATTGTAAAATTTAAACTCATGATTCATACATGATAAGCCTTTAAGATGATGCATTTTGAGATATTTTATATAAATTATAGGGAATGATGAAAATGCACTGAAAAGTATGATAATATGCATGAAAAGCATATAAATGGTGCTTTAAAATGCACTTATAATAATAATATAATTATAAGTAAATATTGCGCGTTATTAAGTGCCATGTTAGCTTCACATGAGAAGAGAAAGAAGGGGAGAGAGAGAGAGAGTCATATTCTCTCTTGTTTTCAGTTGCGATGATATCACGTGGCGCAATCACATAATTACTCAAAAAATTATATTTAATCATTTTGGAGTAAGAAAGATTTTTTGAACTAAAATATTATATAAAAATTCTAAAAAAATATTTTAAAAATTGAGAAAATCAAAAGTTCTTTCTAAAAATAAAATTTATCATTTTATATCATGATAACATGAATTTCCAAATATTTTTCATGTAAATAAATACATTTTAAAATGAAAATTACATAAAACTTCATTTTATGAGTTGATAAATTATTTTCTTCATTAATAAATGTCATAAAATTCTTATGTAACGTGGTCAAATCATGAAATATACATATTATCCTTATAAACGTAGAATTTTTTATTTTAATTCATGACACGCACATTTATGATCATTTTCACAGAAATAAAAGCATAAAATGCATGATGTAAAGACATCAATTTGCATGTCATCAATATCACGTCAATAATGAGAGGCGCCTCATCAAGTGCACTTTAAGTGAGCTCCAAGGATTCTTGAAAATGCTCCCCCTGTTAAGGGAATCACAATAATCATGAGAAATTTGACAATTCAGTTGAAGTTTCTGAAATTGATTGTTGCAGGATCAACTGTCACTTGACATTGTGGTAGATCCTATTTAATAGATTAGATCACATTGCGATCGAGTGTAGTGATCACCAAGGTCTATTTCCAATGAAAAAAGGTAACATAAAAACCCTTTGCAGGATAAAATCTTTAGTTCATTGCTGCATGAGCTTCCATTCATAGAGTGAGAGTTTGAGGCATTGAAAAAAAAATTTGTAAATGATACATATCATCGTTGACCAATGAATGATGGACCTCTCCTCCGAATGCATTGGTAATCCTCCTTTTCCATATCTTCCTTTTCCACTTAACCGACTTCACCCTTAAAAGATGGTGGGGTTCACTTGAAATGCCTCTCCAATGCCCCCCACTGAAGGGTGGGTGAAATGAGAGAGAGAGAAAATAGAAAGGAATTGGGGTAAGTTCCAGGTGCCCCTTCATGGAGTTGGGGTTGATGCAGAACTCCAATTGGGTCCAAATGATGTCCGATTGAATGAAACCAAATCGCCGTGTCCAAATAGGCTCTCCAATCCTCGTGCAATTTCACTTAGCTGACTTCGTCAGGGCAGTCATGGTGCACCAGGGGATCGCACTTCGGTTTTCCAAGACATTAGTGGCAACAGTCACCTCTTACCACCATTACTACAGACATTTTGGTCTGGCATCCATTCTCTCTCTCTCTCTCTCTCTATCTCCTCTCTCCTCTCTCTCTCTCGCCTAAACAAGACAATTTTAAAACAGGTGACTGATCCAAAATCAACCCTGCAAACTTAATCATCAATTTCCAGGGAAGTGAACCTTGCCATCAGAGCACTCCAATATATAAACAAATATAAATGCTTGCCATCAGAGCACCAGGCAAGAAACATGGACAAATGGTGGCTCTATTCAAGTTCGACTTTTTGTGATTGATTGATTGACATTAGTCAATTCTCCATCCCGGAGTCAATCGGAGTCAATGCCTCTTCGATGGCTTGGATGAAAGTAGCAACCTTGTAAGTGAAGAAGCCCACCAGGATTGGTATCAATTCCAGAGGCATGACCCCGTAGTCTGGAACGAGGATCCTACAGGTAGAGAGAGAAAGATGAATTTGATAGGTAGTCAGATAAAGATGGAAAACTCACTAGAGATAGATAAACAGAAAGGATGCTTCACTAACACAAACGAACATGTTTATAAAAATTATCTCTTTCTCTTTATATATATTATTAATATGTGTATATATCTCTTTCTCTTTATATTTATTATACTCTATATATATGTAGAGAGGAAGGTTGTTTGACTGATATGACACGGTAATAGGTAGACAGAGAGAAAGAGAGAGGAAGAGAGCCATAGGTAGGTAGCTAAATAGCAGGAGGGATAGGCATAATGATATATATATATATATATATATATATAGAGAGAGAGAGAGAGAGAGAGAGAGAGAGAGAGATAGAGAGTGATTGACAGTAATAGATAGAAAGAGAGAGAAAGAGTTCCTAACTGAGACACTGAATTGAAATGTGAAACAGGGCACTCTTTCATACATCTATCAAAGCACATCCAAAATCCAAACAAGAGAGAGAAAGTAACCATTTAACTGAAAACCAAATAAATTAAACTCACGCATTCCACCGATTGAACACCATCACAAGCATTGCAGGGACCAGAAGCCTTGGTTGACCAGAAGCCCCTCTGTAATGAATAGGGTCATCAACTTCCACTTCAAATATCTTACATTTTCTTTCTGCTTTAGGAGAAAAAATCCTGATTACTATTTTCGAAGTTGATCAGATATCTCAATCAATGGGTGAAATGCATCCCCAACAAGGCCTTGAAGTTTGGGCAGGTGATCTGTTTGTTTGGACCAATCTGCTTCTGGACCAGGGCAAACAGGGAGTAAAGGGAGAGCATGGGAGAGATAATTATATATATAGAGAGAGAGAGAGACAGAGAGAGAAAGAGAGAGGGAGAGCATGAGAGAATTTGGAAGAGAGGGTGATGAGAGATAGGAAGATAGGAAAGAGGGTGGTCAATGTCGATCAGAATTCAGTCAAATTTTTAACTGCCCCAACTGGTAGCAAGATCTAATTTTCTTCTTGATTTTTAAAATGATAGATAAGGTCAGTCAAAAACAAAAGCGAGGAACTGAAAATTTGTGCCTTAAACAGACTATGCCCATTAGTATCTTGAAATGAAAAAATTTAAAACGCTTTATTAAACATTAAAAAATTTGATTACGTACTTGAGAAAGCTACCTCCATTTGCCATTGAATCTACAGTGTTACCAAGCATTCGTATATACACCAATGAACCAATCAACCCCAAGCCGAAACTGATTTCAGAAAATAAAGATAATTATTATAATAGCACTAGTAAAAATAACAATAAATAATTCACATTCAATAGTAGTGATAAGGTATTTAAGTTAGGAAGAGAAAGTGAAGTGCTTCAAGAGAGGATGAAGAAGCTGATGGCAGGAAATGTCGCTTCATTTAGATGATCATGCCACATGCTGACATTTTCTTTGAAAGAGAGATTATAACTGTCAGTTAGTGGCAGTGAGAAAGATAATTCAAATAAGGGGAATAATTAATGACATGAGGATGAGATGAGTGCTGGTGGGTTTGGTGGCTGGTGCAATGAATTCAGATCTTAAATGAGCAGATCTGAACTTTTGTGACTGATATGAACTTGTGCATTGTTTCCTGAATTCAAGACGAGCATCAGACCAGTTTAGTCAAGATACCTTTGTCACATATAGCCATATGATACAGAAAAAGTTACCAAGATACCCCTAGATCAACAGTTGACAAAAATACCTCAACTCCTGTCACTCATCGTTGTTCACACAATTCTCTGAATTAAATGGTCCCACCCAAGGGACAGAGATGGAGATATGCTAGAATAGAATTGATAAAATTTATTCAAGAGAGTCACACCTTATATAAGCATGCAAAACGGTAAGACTACCAAATTACTATTTGACTACCTCGTGATGAAAATACCCTTAATTCTAACACTTGTTTTTGTTGACACAAATATAGGAATGAAACATTGTTTTCACCCAAATAAAACTGGCGATAAACTAAAACAGACGCTTTGAGAGAAAACTGCAAAGAGGAAACATTCTAAATATGCTTTCTGCTTGCTTCGAAATACTTTTGATACAAAAAAACCTATCCTACCTTGTTGCAATTTCTGGAGAGTAAGACACATATGAAGAAACCAGTCCGACGCCGCCAATCCCCAATGTTAGGAGCTGCAATTTCTTCTTCAACTGCAAATGGGAAGAAACAGATTAATGATCATAATACAAACTGTCAGAAGATAGGGACTTAGATGTAATTAGACATAAGTTACCGTTGTAGTTACCGTTATGAATAACGGTTAGAAAGGAACCTTATAAATTGTAATCGCTATTGTGAAATGAATTAACTTCTTTCCTCTGTACTTTTCTATCTTACTCCTAAACCCTACGGAAGACTATATTTTGACATGGTATCAGAGCATACGATCGGAGGCGAAACTACAGAGAAAAAGCTCAGATAGTTCGTCGCCTCACAAAGAAACTCTCGTTCCGAACTGCGTACCGGCGGAAACGAGGAAGATCTTTGTTTCCGAACTGCTTACCTGTGGAAACAAAATTATCACCTCTCCGAACTGCTTATCTGCGGAAAGGAGGAAGACAACCATTTCCGAGCTGCTTACCTGCAGAAACGAGGTCGGTTTTTTTTCTTGATCAAGATTTCCGAGCTACTCGATCGGAAACGGGATTTTTATTTTTCATTTCCGCGCTACTTGCCTGCGGAAACGTGCTACTTGATCGGAAACGAAATATTATACTCTTGCATTTCCGCGCTACTTCCTGCAGAAACGCGATCGTTTTTTTATTTGCATACCTGCTGCGATTCGTGGACTACGTCAGAGCACTCCAAGGTCGTCGCCTCACTCACGTCAAAACCCCCTGCATACCTGAGATATTTTTCGATCAACGCGATCGACACACCTTGACGAATCTGAAAGATATAAGCATCTGCAGGTCACGGACGTAGACCAATCCCGTAAAAGTCACAGAACCCTGCGGGATTTTGACAAAGAGAGGAAGCCCCATTTCGACCCGCTCTGCTAACGTACGGGATTGTCTATCAATAAACCACGAGTCGATGGCGACGGGAAAAGATCAGTCATCTGCTGCGATGATTCCAGAGAACAGAATTGATGCTTCATCTACGGTTATACCTCCCAAACTTAGCCTTTCTTCATCCATTATCAATACCGTCATGCATCTACCAACAGTTGCTCCTCGAAACCTCTTCACTGGTCACAATCTCTACCATTGGAGATGATGGGTGGAGAAGACGCTAAAACCCAGAAAGCTTGAATGCCACCTCACAAATCCCAGACCAAATGAAGATGATGCACAATATTACAAGTGGCTGGAAGAAGAAGAAATCCTCATTACATGGATATTAGATTCCATGAAACCAGAAATTTGTGACAGATTTATCGATTACATATCTGTCAAAGAGATTTGGGAAACCGTAATTCGATTATATTCAAAACTAGAAGATGAATCGAGAATGGCAGAATTGAATAGAAAGTCCATCGAACTCCATCAGGAGCAGCGGGGTGTTCTTGAGTATTCAAATGAGCTGACTGCTATATGGAATGAGATTGACTTTTATCGACCTCTTTCGACAGACCCAACGGGAAGAGAATATATTCTCAAAGGAAGAACCTATGCTTTTTTGACTGGTTTAAGACCAGAATTTGAAACGATTAGAAGTCTTCTGCTTAATCGAGAAAGATCAGCATCCTTTGATGAATCAGTAATCCATGTAATAAAGGAAGAATCAAGACTGCAAGCTATGCAAGCACTACATCGACAAGAAAGCCAAATCTTCCTAACTAAATCAGCCACTACAACCCCAATCCCTAATACCACTACAAATGGGCAGGGACAGACTAATAACACAGGAACAATACAAATGCCCCAAAAACCATCATATACTCAATCAAAGAAGGGCTATCAACGCAAGAAAGGAGATGCCAAGGATAATCTTTGGTGTGATTTCTGCCAGAGATACAGACATACAAGAGAAACTTGCTGGAAAATACGTGGAAGGCCTATGATTAGTCAAAGTCATATGGTTTCTAATGGAGGGAATTGGCAGCAGCATCATGGAAGAAATTGGCAGCAGCATTCATATCCAACGCCAACTTCTTCCAATGCCTCTACTGTCAACTTTCAACATCAGCAACCTCCACTCAACCTCCAACCTAACTGCCACATTCAACCACCAGCAGACAAAAACGAGATGGAGGCATTAAAAGCAATACTGAAGCAATTGGAGGATCTCCTTTCAAGTTCATCATATATCATTGGATCTACCTCAGTGGCAAATTCTGGTAAGGATGTAATTTTGGATAAGATTTTTTCAATTATAGATAAGGTACCTCATATAGATCCCCATAAGACTTGGATTTTAGATTCTGGTGCCATAGA
The DNA here is from genome assembly GCA_024174645.1 of Lemna minuta. NCBI lineage: Eukaryota > Viridiplantae > Streptophyta > Magnoliopsida > Alismatales > Araceae > Lemna > Lemna minuta. The sequence continues at coordinate 7,153,651 of CM044105.1, forward strand.
TCATATGACACCAGTGATTGATTTCTTCACATCCTATAATCCTTGCCCAAACAACAGGAAAGTTCAAACTGCCGATGGAACACTCTTGAGTGTTTTAGGAATAGAGGTAATTTCCTTAGAACCTATAGGAAAATTGGAACATGTACTTCATGTTCCACAATTATTTATTAGCCTCATTTTAGTCCAAAAGGTAGCATCACTTTACCCATATAAGATTGAATTTGATGGACTCAATGCATTTCTGTGTAATAAGGTGCAAAGGTGGAAGACTGGACTTGCTGAAGTCCGTCAAGGCTTATACTACTTATCGACACATAGACGTCCTCCAGAGGTAGTTAGAGGAGCAGGAGATCATGTTCTGCCCAAATGCAATGTCTTAGCAGCATCAGACATCAACAGAAAGGATGAGCTGATGCTAATCCATCGCAGATTAGGCCATCCATCATTTCAAATTCTCAAATGTATATTTCCTGAAAAATTTAAGAAAATCTGTGTTGATCACTTGGTATGTGAAGTGTGTGAAAAGGCCAAGCATAAACGTCATTCCCATCCTTCGACCAATATAGAGAGAAGACAAAATCCCTTTGAACTTATTCATTGTGATGTATGGGGTCCTGCACATTTAACGGACTTACATGGTTTTAGATGGTTTCTGATATTTGTGGATGATTTCAGTAGATTTACATGGATTAATTTACTTAGATATAAATCAGAAGTCAACCTAAAAATTCAACAATTCACTCAAATGGTCGAAAGACAATTTGACAAAAGAATCAAAAGGATTCGAACAGACAATGCAAAGGATTTCATCAATCATGAATTCCAAAAATTTTGCACTAACACGGGTATAATACATGAGACCTCATGCGCCTACACACCCCAACAAAATGGCACTGCAGAGAGGAGAATTAGTCTTATCCAAGAAAAAGGCAGAGCATTGCTGATTCAAAGCAATGCACCCCTCTTTCTTTGGGGAGAAGCAATGTTAACCGCTACATACTTGACCAATAGGACTGCGAGCTATAGCTTGGAAAATCAGTCTCCTTTACAACTGATTTCACAACATATACATCTACTAAAACTTGGGAATGATCTTCCACAAAGGGTCTTTGGATGTGAGTGTTATGTACACCTTTATCCACATCAGATGGATAAGTTATCACCCAAGGCCATTAAATGTGTATTCATTGGGTACTCCAATGTACAGAAAGGATATAAATGTTATTTCCGTTCCAACAAAAGAATTATAGTATCTTGTGATGTTACATTCAATGAATTGAATATGTTTTATCACAAAGATCAGCATCAAATTGAAACCTCAGATCAAAGAGAGTTTCAATTGCAACCTGAGATAAGTCATACTTATATCAGAACTAGCATACCAAGAAATGATAATCATGCAGAAATTTCTGCACATACGAGTGAGCCCGCAGACATAGCTGATGACGTACAGAATTTTAGCAAAGCACCTACCTATGATCAAGTGTACATTAGGAAGAAGAAGAAGACCATAGAAAATCAGCATAACGGAAATGAGGAAAACATACCTCATATTATGAATGATGATTCCCAGGAATATGGGAAACAAAACAGAAACACAGAGATCACACAAGGAAATCAGTTAAGTAAAACATTAGCAGTAACCACACCCTACCCCTTGCAGAATTACCTAACATTTTCCAAGGCAACACATCAACATAAGGTTTTTTCGACTTCTCTACAGAATGAATATATTCCCAAGAACTCTAATGAAGCAATCACCATCCCACATTGGAAACAAGCTATGACAGAAGAATTAGAGGCCTTAGAAACAAACCATACATGGGATATTGTACCTTTACCTCCATTAAAAAGACCAATTGGATGCAAATGGGTATTTACTATAAAGTATTTGTCGGATGGCCGTATAGAAAGATATAAGGCCAGACTAGTGGCCCAAGGCTATAATCAAGTATACGGCATAGATTATGGGGAAACTTTTGCTCCTGTAGCAAAAATGAATACTATTAGGATCTTAATAGCACTAGCAATCCAATTTGACTGGCCATTACAACAGTATGATGTAAAAAATGCTTTTCTTCATGGGGAATTAGAAGAGGAAATTTATATGAAAATTCCTCCTGGATAATCCAAACGACAGATTACTAATAATTCAGTATATAAATTAAAAAAATCACTATATGGCCTTAAACAATCTTCACGAGCTTGGTTTGGGAAATTCTCACAAGTCATAAAAAAATCCGGCTATTCTCAATCAAATGGAGATCACACCTTATTTTATAAACATTCAGCTAAGGACAAACTGACTATATTAATAATATATGTTGATGATATTATCATTACAGGAAATGATCCTACAGAAAGAGCTAAATTGGAGCAAGGACTAAAGCAAGAGTTTACTATAAAGAATCTAGGGAGAATAAAATATTTTTTAGGGATCGAAATAGCTTATTCTAAAAATGGGATTCTGCTATCACAACAAAAATATGTCTTAGATCTTCTGGCTGAAACAGGATTTATGGACTGTCGACCAGCGAAAACTCCAATGGAAGTGAATCACAAATTAAATTTAAATGAAAATGAACCGGAGACTAATGCAGGAGAATATCAACGACTAGTTGGGAGACTAATCTATTTAGCACACACTCGTTCGGATATATCCTATGCTGTCAATATACTTAGTCAATTCATGCATAGTCCTAGATCATCTCATTTGCAGGCAGCACATCGGGTACTTAGGTATCTGAAAGGCACGACAGGATTGGGGTTAAACTTCAGAAAATCAGGTATGATCTGTTTAGATGCTTATACTGATTCTGATTTTGCGGGGTCCTTGTCTGATCGCAGGTCAACATTTGGTTATTGTCTATTCCTAGCTGGAAATTTAGTCATATGGAGGAGTAAAAAACAAGATGTGGTTGCACATTCCAGCACTGAGGCGGAATTCAGGGCATTAGCACATGGACTTACGGAGATAATATAGATCAAGAGGATATTACAGGACCTAAAGATTGAGATAAATGGCACATGCAATGTTTTCTGTGACAATCAATCTACGATTCGGGTTGCACACAATCCTGTGCAACATGATAGAATGAAGCATGTTAGTATTGACAGGCACTACATCAAAGAAACATTGGAGCAAAACAATATTCGAATTCCTTATATCCAATCAGCTGAACAACGAGCAGATGTGTTAACCAAGGGACTGCCCAAAGAGCACTTTATGAAGCTAAGGAGCAAGCTGGGATTGATGGATATTCACTCCTCAGCTTGAGGGGAAGTGTCAGAAGATAGGGACTTAGATGTAATTAGACATAAGTTACCGTTGTAGTTACCGTTATGAATAACGGTTAGAAAGGAACCTTATAAATTGTAATCGCTATTGTGAAATGAATTAACTTCTTTCCTCTGTACTTTTCTATCTTACTCCTAAACCCTACGGAAGACTATATTTTGACGCAAACAAAGTACATGTTGTCAATAAAGGTACCTTGAAATACTGTTCTCTTGATTGAGCCAGAAGCACTACAGGGTCTCCACGGGGCTTCCTTGATTCCCGCAAAACTTCGTCCTATGATGAGGAAACAGTCATCTAACCATTTGCTCATTTTTCATTACCTATATATGAGAGTTTGTATCCCAGATTTTTTCCCCCCAAACTACTTACACTGCCTCCAGTGGCACCCTTTCTTGCACGATCCCACTTGGCCTGCTCCTTCCTGGTCGGAGCCAATCTCCATCTTGGCGAATCAGAATTGCTTAACCTCTGAAAAAAGTGAGACAAAACAACTTCAATTTTACAGAAAAAAGGAATATTAAAAACCATAAAGCAAGAAAATAGACTAACTTCTGTCGCAACAGCTTGACCACGCCTTGCGGCCTCTACCTGCTCCTCAAGCACAGATTTTGGCGGTGGTGCCAGTTCCTTAGTAAGATCTACATCAACGCTGCAAGACAAAAGAAAAACCTAATTTTTTACTATAAATTTGAAGCAGTGGAGAAATTCAACAGGATCAGCATCTAACCTATCAAGGCTCATAGCTCGATTCAGACTCAGGAATCCCGAATCAACCTTCCAGAAAAAAAGAAATTCGTAGATTAAAAATTTTTTTATCATAATATATACTTACTGGATATGGCATTAAATATTTGTCATACAAGATATCACAATTAAATATCAACGCATATTGAGAATCTAAGAAATTTACCTTTTCTTGTAAGTGGGCCACAGTAAATAAGTGGACCACTCTCCATTTCTAGGACTTATGTTCTTTTTCCTTATGCATTAGTGGGCCACATACTATACGTGGCCCACTACGATAGGTCACTTCAGATACCTATTCCCCGCATGGCAATTAGGTACTTGTGTTATTAAACTGGACTAAGCCCAGATCGGTATGAGTTTGCAATACCAGTCCCTTATTAAGCTAATAGATATTCCATTCGAGGGTTTCATTCCATCTGCCTTTTTCGGCTAATCCTAACAGGAGCTGGAAAGGCAACTAGGAAGCTCTACTCTGGATTCCAACATGTATAAAATTTTTATATAGTAGAAGGAGATATCACGTATGTTTCCTGAGAGGAAGGAGGGATGAATCCGACAGCATGAGAACAAAGAAATTGCTAAATCAATAAATTATATCGTTACTTTGAAAATATACTTCTTGCATTAAAAATGTGTCGTAAAAATATTATAATAAATCTCAGATAATTATTAATATATATAATAAATTATAAATGGATATAAAAAGTGCATTAAATTGGAAAAACCATCAAGAAATTAAAAAGAGAGATAAAGCTTATTACCTGAGAGAAGGAAAGTGGGTTAAAGTTAGAAACCATAACATGTATTTATTGCATTAAATATGTTTCATAAAAGATATGTAATTTATTGCCATGTACAATAAATATGAATTTATATTAAATTTGAGTATAAAAAATTATAAAAGGATCAAGAAATTCAAGGAGAGAATGCTCATTACCTGAGATGGAGGGATAAATCCGACGGTGGCGGTGTCAGCATCATCGTCGTCGCTGATCAGACGCTTCATGCGATCGTGGAAGTCCTTGTTCCAGATGAAATCGTCGGTCGCGGTGACCGGATCCTCGTCGCTCTTGCCGCCCCAGTATTTTCGGAGCTTGGTGGTTGTAGGAGGGCCGCCATACTCTCCGGGAGCGACTCCGGTGGACCATTTCTGCGGCTTTTTCTTCGGGAGAATCACCTTCGTCTGCCTCGGATCGGATGACGTGGAGGGAGGTGTAGAATTCGGTTCCGAAGAGGAGCAGCGGATTACAACGCAGCACGCGATTGAGCTGCGGAGTACCGCCATTGCCTCTCCAGGACCCTCTGATCAAATCTAAAATATCTCCTTTTACCGTTGGTTATAGCTTCTGGACGCGGAGTTGGAGAACCGTCCGATCAATGGGAGTGCAGAAAAACTGTTGGGCTATTTTAACCGTCCGATCGGTGGGACAGCCGAAAAACTGTTGGGCTATTTTAACCGTCCGATCGGTCGGGAGTCCAAATCTGTTGACCAGATCGAATCAGAATGATTTAATGATCCAATTGTAAATCAAGTGAAGCTGCTTAGAAATGCATTCAATCAACTATCAAATTCTAATGATCAAATATGCATTCGATTAGCAATCACTCCCCTCTAATAGCAATTTGATACACAATCGGACCATTACTTTAAAATTTTCATCATATTTGTATAAATTATAAGATAGAAATCTTATCTAATTTACTAGACTTAAAAACTTTAAAAGCTCGTGCTATCAAGTATTGGCAACGGTGGAGCTCAAGTTAATGGATATTATTTGGCTTGCAACCCGACCGCACTTCGTAAATTATAATTACGTTTATATTATAATTACGTAAATTATATTATTCGTTTATATTAATTGAAATAAAATATTATTCATTGTCATTCTTATGTGATATTTGTAACAAAGTCTATGACCATATATAATGACTAAGTAAATTATAATGAGGTTATAGTATAAAAATCATTCACCTTTAAACATGTTTTCTAAATTAATATTGGAGAATAAATATACGTAAAAATATTAAGGAAGGTTAGTACCATCTAATTTTACTCATATGATGAGTATAAATGATCATGTTACCATTAGTATATAGACATTAATAATAAAAAGTAAGTACTTTTCGGAGAATAAGTTTGATAAATTGATCCATATGAACCCATAAATGATATAATATCTAAATAGAAATTAATTTGATTAGTATCATGGTTGTATATGGGATTCTTTGACATTAGACACTAAAGACACATTGTAAATGAAAAATTGTGTTTTGACTATGACTTACAAATCTCCAATCATAGGATCTCTAGAACATCAAGAATTGGATATAATATGAAGTCCTCCAAGGTGATTGTGTGGTCAAGATAAGACCTTTTGCCCTCGGTGTTAGAGGGTATTGACTCATGGAAATATAGTCAAATTATTGGCCTAGGTAGTAGAAATTTCATAGAAAGTGTTCTCAATTATTTTTTTCACGCATTAGTACTAAATTGAGTAACCAATTTGGGTTTGATAGTACACTATAGCCTAAGTCAATTATGAGTCTCATATGAGTGAAGAATCATATGTTATATGATAAACATAAAATCATAGTCGTTGAAAATGTGAAATTATATTAAAAAATATACTCAACTCTTTGAATTTGATCTCAAAATTAAGAAAAATGGTTAATTAGACTAATTTTGATCTCAAGTCTTTGAATTTGGTCAAATTCATAGGGAATATGGTTAAAATATTGAAATGAAAAATTATTTTTATTGCTATTTTTTAAATTAAGAAAGTAAAAATGATTGATGAAAAAGGGAGATGTGTGAAAAAAATGCAATGAATTGATCAAAGTCCTCTGATCTCTTATCAAAGATAAAAAAACTCTAGATTGGATGATGGAATGATGATCTGGTTGAAAATATGAAAGTGTGGATGGAAAGGATTAAGAAAATATAAAAAAATAAAAATAAAAAACCATAATCTATAAATTTTCAATTAAAACTCACTCTAGAAATGCTCTTTGATCAAACCCTCCTTTGAGGGCTTGTACATCTTGCTCAAACTTGGAAATATACATTCAATATGAAAAATAACAAGAAAAGGAAGGAAATCATTAAAAATGATACTTGGTGCATGATAACATGCAAATTTATACATGAACTTATATGATCATTAATGCAAATAAAAGCATTAATTGTTCCATTTGTATTCATGTTATCATATTTTAAGTACATTTCTATCATTTTATGTAATTTAATGTTATTGATAACACATAAAACTATGACCTTTAACCTTGAATTTTCATGAACATTTGGCTTAAAAGGAGTATATTTATCTGTTATTATAATTAAATTGCTTAATTTTGCTTCATTACGAATTTATGGTATTTCCTTGCTTTTATAATATTTTTTGCTTTTAATATCTCTCTTCGATTATAAGTTGGCAATGAAATGAACTTTCATAGAAAAATATATATATTTTTGGAATTTATAAATGATTTAAATGAATTTTTATAGTATATTTCTAAGTAATCTAATGATTATTGCATAATTATGAGCGTCAGGGGCATATCTCCAATTTTCGGATCTTCAAGGTAAGGCAGGTAGAAGCTACCAGATCACGACACGTGTCGCGATCTGGAAGCAACGGTTAATTAGTTTTAATATTATTTTAATATTATTTTACTATTTAGTTCTTTTGTCGTTTACTCACCGTGCAGATGACGTGGAATCCTAGCCGCAAGAGTTGACCGAGAGTGGAATATGAGAATCCTGACGTGTCGCGGTCTTATTCGCTGTAGATCGTTTGCTTCAAATTCTCGTTTTTGTCGTTTTGCAGAATCGAAGCTTATATTAAAATATATTCTATTTCATCAGAACGTGGCGATTCCGTTTTGTCCTTTTCCGTTTTCGCGTTTTTCGTCGTTTTATTTCTCCGTTTTGTCGTTTTGTTATTTTGTTTTGTCGTTTTATGCTATCGTATTCTGTCATTTTCTGCGTTTTTCTTTTGTCGTTTTGTCGAATCGCCGCTCCGCCATTTTAGCTTTCTAACCTGCAGGTGACGTGGCGTGCATTTTGTCATTTTGTTAGCTTGTTTTGTCGTTTTTCCTCTTAGTTGGTCAAATTCATCTCGTCTGACTTTCGTTTTATTAAAATAATATTAACTTTCGCTTACCTGCGCAGGCGAGGCGCACCGTTATTTTTGACTGCAAAGCGAGAATAAGAGAGCGACGTGGCGCTCTCTTATTCGCGCTATGTAAGGAATCTACGGCGAAAGTGAATCGCCGCAGATTCCATCTCTTACCTTTTTTGGTGATTTATTTTAAATTACTTACCTTTCAGGTGACGTGGCAAAAATCTGACGGCCGGCGCGATGACGACGTGGCGCAATCACAGAGGCTCACTGATTAGGGCTGCTGACGCAAGAGATCACCGAATCAACGGCCATAAATGATCGGGGAAGAAATGTTGATATCTTCTAATCCGACCGTCCGATTGGGCTGAAATTTTGAAGACGTGCTCATCTCATCGTGCTCTTCCATCTGTACGGTTGAGATCTCCATTTGATTCCTGAAGTTCCCGAAAATCAATCTCAATCGTCGGATTGAAAGGAAGCCCTAACTCCTAAAAGTGCTTCTCCTCCACTCTGAATTCTCTTGTCTTTTGGCTCTCTCTTGACACCAGGTCACCAGCAGGAAGGGGGGAGAAGCTTAGGCCCAAGCTAAGCATCATCGGATGCTTGAGTTTGATCTGGAGAAGGAGAACAAGAGGAGATCGTCGTCGTAGCGAATCAAGCACCACCCGGCCTAGGATTGGCACCAACACGGGGTTTGTGGGAAGATTCTGAGGAGGGATTCTCTTGTAAGCCTTTTCCATGGATAATGTAGGATCTTTTCTTCTATTCTAATTGTAGGTTATTGCATTTGCTTCACAAATCTTACCAAACCATATCATCTATCTCTACACGATTTCAACTCTCTTATCTCTCCTTCATTTCTCTTTTCTCACATTCCATCAATCTCTTCTCTTCCAATTCTAATTTCTTTTCCTCTAATTAGTACTACAGAAATATAATCTCACCAATTACATCCATTACCTCTATATAATTCACCTTCTAACTTCTAATATCCTCCACTATAGGAATTCACCCCTTCTTCTACTTTCGTCTCAACCCTCATTACCTAGATTCCCTGAGGATCGACCCTTGCTTACTACTGTCCTAAGTGAGGAATTATAAATGTATTGAATGAATTAGAACACACAACAATGATATAATCAACCAAGTTTTAGTTCATCAGTTATGATCTAAAAATTCATCATTTTATGGATAATTATGCATAATTAAATAATGTAATTCTAATCCTATTTATATTTAAGATCATAATGATATTTTCATGATTAAAAGATAAGAGAAAATATTTTTTAGTTACACTCATGTATTTTTCTAAATTTATTTTATAAAATGCATGAGTGTATTTATTTAATTAAAATTCATTCTCTTGTTATTTTAATATTTTGAATTTTTATAATGATAGATAATTCAATTTCTGATCCAAAAAAACAAATTTGAATTAATTTGGAGTTGTATTTTGAAAGTTATGATTTTTCAATTTTTAGGAATTTTCTAGAATTTTTTTGAATTTATTTACCTCTATTTTCGATTTTAAAATAATTAAAAATAAGAAAAAAGGGGTTTATTTACCGTGCGCTAATGTGGCAGGGGAACGCCACATGGCGACGCCTGGACGTGTCTTCGTGTGACACGTGTACACGTGTGTGTGATGTGCGTGCGTGATGTGTGTGCGTGACACGCGTGTGTATGCGTGTTACGTGTGCATGATTTTAATAAGTGGTTAGGAGCATCCGTTAAGGATTTCAGCTAACCGCATAATATCACATATCTTATATACCTGATAAAATCATTTCTTTTATTCCGTGTGGGACTATTTTCTATTTCAATTTGATTTCAGGTGACGTGGTGCATTGTGAGACATCTGATCGCGTGATTGAATCACGTGCGTCGGATGTCACTTACTCACAAGGGTACGTGGCGACATCTTATTAAACGTCGATTCAATTAAATGATGTTTAATTGCAGCCGTCCATCTCGGAGTTATAACGGTCGAGATTAACTCGCGCCTAATGGACCCTTGGAATTATCGCGATCGTCCAATGAAAATCTAAACGGACAAGATGAAACGACGCTTCTCTTCAACGCGCGACGTGGCGACATCTCAACGCTCCATTTGCGATCGGACGGACGTGACTTAGTCACGTTGATTCATCAACCGATGCGTAATCTCAGCCGTTGATTGCATCGAATCGATGCATCCGACGATTACGCCCAATTTCTCTTATAAATTAGACTGTTCTTCGCGACCAAAATGTATTCTTGGATTTTCAAGTAAATCGAACTATGTAGACACCACAATCTGAAAAGTCTTTTGATTTCTTAAGCTTCTTTGACTCATTTATGCGTCCGAGGAGTGTAAGAAATCAGAATTTGATCAAGGGAATTGGGAGAAATCACATCTTGAATACCATCTTCATTTTCGAAATTGCGGAATGAAAAGCCATGAATCCGACGATTAATTAGATCATTTTGAGCACGACTTTGGGTTAGATTGTGTGTTTTCCATCTTAATCTTTCATCATTTAGCACTAGATTTACATTTTGAATCGTAGATTAAGTTTAATTTTGTTTTAATTTTGGTTTTTGATCAAATTTTGCGATCAAATTTTTATCTCAATTTCAAACTTCGATTTCTCCGTGAATTCTAATCCAAATCTCTTGATTTTTTATTCCGTGGATTTTTATTAGAGTTATCTTTTTTAATATACTAAATTTCTTAATTTCTAACCTCGTATCATCGTATGATTTGATCGAATTTCAAAGATATCTAAAAAATTTCCCTAATTCTCCATGGATTCAACCCTTATTCACCACTATACTCCTTGATTAGTGATTTAATCCTTAAATTGGTGAGTTTGGAACTTGTTTTGACAAGAGATCATGTTTATTCCACGACCGCATGATTTCGTTTCGTCAGTGTGCGATGAATAATCAATCGATGCTCTCTTTCCTTCGACTAGTTAATGCTAGAAGCCACCAATGAAATATTTAAATCCTTAAATTTTTTGTGCAAAAAATTTCATTAGGATTATTAGATATCAGGCTTTTGATAACATGCTAATTAGACACAATAATAAATGATTATTTATGCATATTAAGGCATAAAAGCTTCTATTCCTATGCATGCTATCATATTTTGGAGTATTTATCTATCATTCTATGAAAAAATCATTACAATCTCAAAATACTTTAATTTAGGGTTAATTATGATGAATTAAAGATAAATAATTTCATAACCCATCTTGAATTGAGATTCTAATTAGTTTTTAAAGTTAAATAATGAGAGAAATCAATTTATATACACTCATTTAATTTTCTAAGTTTTATAAATCTTAAAGAAATGAGTGTATTTTTGAAATAGAAATTAAATCTCTTGTTATTTATTAAATTTGATTTTTTTAATAATGATAGATCATTTAATTTCTGATCAAATGAAATAAATTTGGATCAATTTGGAGTTATATTTTAAAATTTATGAATTTTCTAATTTTTAGGGATTTTTTTGAATTTTTTTCTTGAATTTTTAATTTTTTTGAATTTTTTATGAATTTTTCATAATTTTTCAGAATTGAAAATCAAAATTTTCAAATTAAAAATAGAATTTTTCAGATTTTTCATAAGCACGCAAGTGACGTGGCACAATTTGGAGTGTCTGATCAATTTGCGATCAACGATCAAAGGTGAGAGGTGACGTGACAACTCATGGAGCGTCGGATCACGCGATTAAATCACGATCGTCGATCGTCACTTAAGGCGGGGGCTACGTGGCGCAATCTGATTCGTCGCCAAATTGTTTTAAAATGATTTAATCTCAGTTGTTAATCTAAGGAGTTATAAAGGTTGAGATTAAAACCCGACGGAAACGCATCTGAGATTAAAACGGATGGAAATGCACTTGAGAGTTTGATCAAGATCCAACGGTGGGCGTTGATGCGTTATTTATAACCCGTGCGACATGGCATTATCTCGGCGGTCCATCTTCGATTCAACGGGCAAGACTTAATTGTAGGAATTCGTATCCGTGCGTTTCATTAGAGCCGTTGATTGAAGATTAAATGCCGATCAGACGGTTACACCCTATTTGCCCTATAAATTGAGATGTTTCTCGATATTGTAAAGCACTCTAGGACAATTCGACTTAATCAAACTGTTTAGACACCAAATCCCTTGAATCTCTTCTTCTAATTACTTCTAGACTCATTTTTGCGTCCACGGAGTGCTTGAGAGTGAGATTTTGTTGAGAGACGAGGAAGAAATTGACTAATGAACATCACTGACAACATTTTCTGAATTTTGATGAAGAGCCTTAAATCCGGCCAATAATTGGATCAATCCGAGCACAATCTTGGGTTAGGGATCATGTTTCATCCTAATCTATATTTCTATAGCTTTAGATTTCATTTTTGAATCGTAATTTGAGTCAATTTCAATTTCAATTTCGGTTTTTCGTGAATTTTAATTTCAGAAATTTCTCTTCTGTTCATTCGATGATTTCTCCGTGAAATCAGATCCAAATTCAGTGATTTTTGATTCCGTTGATTCATCTTTGAGTCGTCTTTCCAAAAATATCAAATTTCCTAATTTCTATCCACATTTTCATTTGTCCGATTTGATCAAATTCGAAAAGATCATTAGAAATTACCTTAGTTCCCTGGGGATTCGACATTTCTTCACCACTAAAGCCTTCAATTCGTGTTTATTTCCTAAAATTCGTGAGTGTGATATTTATTTTGACTCTTGACCGTGTGTTTTCAATGACCTCGTGGTTTCGATTGGTCAGCTTTCAATGTGGAAAAATCTGAACTATTGATTGGGTTTTTCTCTCTTTGTGAGCACCTAAAGAAGTGGCCATATGTGTGATGACGTGGGAAGAGAGGGAAAGGCTTGCAACACAAAGGAAGATGATTTTCTTGCATGTGAAAAAATTTTCTTCTCTCTCTTGTGCATGAAAGAAAGAAGAAATGATCAAGAGAGAAGGAAGAGAGGATCATGAGAGAGGCAGTAGAGGGAGAAGTGAGAGAATAGTGAGAGAGGCGAAGAGAGAGAAGAGAGGGAGAAGGGAGAAGAGAGGAGAGAGGAATGATGTAGAAGAGATTCTCTCATCACACGATAGAATTTCTTCCATGCACAAGAGAGAGGGATACGACAACGAAGAAGAGTGGAGAGAGAGGAAGACCAAAGAAAGAGGGAGAGCCGGCAACGAAGAAGAAGGCAGCAAAAGAAAGCTTCGTGAAAGAAAAATTTTCTTTCGCGTGTCAAAGAGAGAGAGAGGTGAAATGATTGGGAAGAGGAGCATGGCGGCGGAAGGAGAAGAAAAGTTGGTGAGATGGAGAAGGAGAAGGTGGCGAGATGGAGAAGCATTGAAAACATAGTATGTTTGTGACACTAGAAAACTATCTTCCATGAGAGAGAGAGAAACTTGTTAATCTCATTCTTTTTCCTTTCAAAAACTGAAAATTTTTTTGTGGTGGTTATTGCGCCACCTGGGGCAATACATAAGTATACAAAAATAAAATGAAATTTAAAGAAAAAATATGTTTTCTATCTATAAATTCATTTTTAAATGATTTTGGTTTTAGAAAATTCTCAAAAAAATACCAAAAATCTAGGAAATAAAAAATACTTAAAAATAATAATTTTAATCATTTTATGCTTTATGACATGCATTTTAAGATATTTTTGTGTAAATAAATATATTTTAATTTGGAAATAAATAGAAAATTAATTTTATGACTTAATAAGTGATTTTCTTAATAAATCAATGTCATAAAATCCTTATAAAATATTATAAAACTATAAAAATAAGAATATCCTAATAAACATGCATTTATAAACCATGATAACATGCATTTATGATAATTTTTATAGGAATAAATATATAAAATGCGTAATATTACTGTATTAATTTGTCTGTTATTTTTATATATGTACATGGTAAGTGACGAAACAAATTTGTGTGCTCATTGAATACACACAAATTGATGTAAAAATTAATACCAAACTCACCAATTTAATGAAATAATCACGAACTGAATATCATATTGGTGAATAAGGGTCAAATCTAGGGAGAATTAAAGGTTTTTAAGGTATCTTTTGAAATTTGATCAAATTGGACAATGAAATAAGGTGAGAAATTATGGATTTTGATTGATTTGGAAAGAAAACTTAAGGAGAAATCCATGGAATAAAAAATCACTTGATTTGGATCAAGATTCGCGGAGAAATTAAAGAGCGAATTAGGTAGAAATTTCTGAATGCGAAATTGAAGAAATCCAAAATAAAACCTAAAATTAATCTAATATAAAATTCTAAATTACAATTTAATGATAAAGGATTAAATATTAGGAGGAAAATACATAATCTAACCAGAGATGGCGATTAAAATGATCTAATTGATCTCCAGATCAAAGGCTTTTCATTCCGCGATTTCAAAGACAATCGTTGGCGTTCAAGAGACAAATTCTTCTTATTCTTTTGACGAAATCTGACTTTCATCCACTTCGTCAACGCGGAAAAGAGTCTAGAAGCGATTGAAAGCAAGAGATTCAAGGATGTTTGTGTCTAAATAGTTCGATTACTCGAAAACATCCAAGAATAATTTATAATATCGAAGAACATATCAATTTATTACAAATGTGGGTGTAACTATCGAATGGAGCGTTTAATCCTCAATCAACAACTATGATGAAATGTAGAGATGTGAATCGTTATAGTAAATGATGAAATGATTTCCTGTGGTCGTTGAATTCACACAAAATCGTGTCAAAACTAATATCAAACTCACCAATTTTATGAAATTAAAACGAATTAAGAAGTATAGTGGTGAATAAGGGTCGAGTCCACAGAGAAATAAGGGCATTTTGAGATATCTTTTGAAATTAGATCAAATCGGATGATGAAATGTGGTGAGAAATTAGAAATGGATATTTTTGGAAAGAAGACTTGAAAATGAATCCACAGAATCAAAAATCACAAAATTTGGATAAAGATTCGCATAGAAATCATCAAGTAAATGAGATAGAAATTTTTCGACATTGAAAATCGCAAAAACCAAAATTAAAAATTGAAAATTGACTAAAATAATGATTTGAAATTGAATTCTAAAGCTATACGAAGGAAGATTTGAATGAAACTCGATCTCTAGCCCAAGATTGCGCTCGAATTGATCCAATTACTCGCCGGATCAAAGGCTTTGCATTTTTGAATTAAAAAAATGATCGTTGATGTTCAAGAGCCAATTTCTTCCTATTATCTCAACGAAAATCTCACTTTCAAGCACTCGGTGGAAGCTGAAATTGATCTAGAAGCGATTGGAAGTAAGAGATTCAAGGGATTTGGTGTCTAGACAGTTCGATTACTAGATGAACCCAAGAATACTTTACATCGTCAAAGAACATCTCAATTTATAGGGCAAATTGGGCATAATCGTTGGATCGAGATTTAATTCTTCAATCAACAGCTTTGATGAAACTTCACGCTTTGAATCGTTACAATTAAGTCGCGTCCATTGGATCTTGGATGGACCGTTGAGATTTTGCCACGTCACATGCGTTATGAATAATGCGTGAAACGTTTGCCATTTGATCTTGATCGGACGCTTCAAATGCATTTCTGTCGGTTTTAATATCAGTCGTTATAACTCCTCAGATTGACGGCTGATAACATGCTATATTAACATGGTAAAACATGATTTTTGATGCATATTAAGGTATAAATAGTTTCATTTACATGCATGTTATCATACTTATGTGTATTTTTCTATCATTCTACAAAAAGTAACTATAATCTCAAAAATACTTTAAATTAGGGTTAAATATGATGATTTAAAAGATAAATAATTGATAACCCATCTTTACTTGAGATTATAAGGGTTTCTAAAAGTTAAAATAATGAGAGAAAAGGTTTTTATAAACATTTATTTACTTTTTAAGCTAAAATCTTTAAATAAATAAATGTATTTTTGAAATAATATTTAAAACTCTCATTATTTATTAACTTTGACTTTTTAGAATGATAGATAATTAAATTTCAGATCAAATGAAAGAAATTTGTATTAATTATGAGTTATATATTAAAAGTTATGAATTTTCTATTTTTAGGGATTTTTTCTGGATTTTTCTGAATTTATTTCGATTTTTAATAATAAAAATGAATTAAAAATAGCAAACAGCGGGTTAATTCCGCGCGGGTCCCACGTGGATGCGACGTGGCACTCAGGGCCACATGGTAGCGCCACGCGGGCCCATGCGGTGCCTACGTGGCTTTTACGTATATTTATTATTTATTTATATAGTATATATAATGGGTATTCAGCCTTCTGTATATCGGAAGGGTTTTCAAACTCTCTATTCATCGGGTGTTATAAACCCAACGATTGCCTCTATTTTTTTCCGTGTGGGACTAATCCACACAGTTTATTTTAAATGCAGGAACGTGGCTTAAATCGGAGCGTCGGATCACGATCGGAGCGCACCGATCGAGTGGACGCGCGGACCACCGGATTTGATCAAGGCAGGTGCATTAATTCAAGAGTTATAACGGCTACGATCGCATCACGCGGGATGCATCTGAAGTGTTGGATCGCGATCCAACGGAGACGATCAAATGCGTTTTATAAACGCATCTCAAACGACCGCATCTGGACCGTCCATCACGATCGGACGGCTACAATATTTTTGAAATGGTCCACGATGGACCGTTTCATCGTAACCGTTGATCATTTTTGATCGGACGGTTACGCCCAAATCCCTATATAAAGAGATGTTCTTCGATGATTGTAAGCATTCGAGTTGGAATTCAATCTAATTGAGTTGTCTAGACACCTTCCCTCTCGTTTCTCTTGATTCCATCGTGTTCCTCTTCCATTTTCGCACCTCCGGAGCCTTTGAAGTCAAGATTTGGTGGAGAATCTTAGGAGAAATCGGCGCTTGAATATCACGTTTACGTTCTTCGTGTTCTTCGTGATTAATCGCCTTAATCGCCTCGATTTGATCGCTGATTAGGATTAGTGGAAGCGATTTTTCTTAATTTATCCTCCTACCATGTTCAATTTTCGTACATCAGCACGCAAAAAAAATATTATTTTATTGAATTTAATTCAAAGAAATTGATTTTAAATTAAAAAAAAATTCAAATAAGTCTAGAAAAATTCGTAAAAAAAATATAGAAAATTCATATCTTTTAAAATATAACTCTAAATTAATCCAAATTTTTTTCATTGGATCAGAAATTGAATTATCTATCATTATAAAAATTAAAATTTAATAAATAAAAAGAGAATAAATTTTTATTTCAAAAATACACTCATTTCTTTTAGATTTTAAAACTCAGAAAAATATATGAGTATATATAAAATGATTTCTCTTATTATTTAACCTTAAAAACTAATTATAATCTCAAGTAAAGATGTGTTATAAAAATATTCTTCTTAATTTATCATAATTAACCCTAAATTAATACCTTTTGAGATTATAATGACTTTTTCATCGAATGATAGATAAACACTAAAAAATATGATAACATGCATTAGAATGGAATGTTTTATACCTTAATTTACATTAATAATCATATATTTTTAAGGTTTAATTTGCATCTTATCACTTAAGTCGTGACTGTTGGATTGGAGATGGACTGCCAAGATTTAGCCACGTCGCGCATGAAATGTCATTTGTTCGATCTTGATTTAACGCTTCGGATGCATTTTCATCAGTTTTTATCTCAACCGTTATAATCATTTTCATGAATGGCTGAGATTAAATCTTTTTTAAAACTATTCACCAATAAGTAGAAATGTGCCACGTACCCTCACCTTAAGTGATGTTCGACGATTGCGATTTAATCGCTCAATCAGACGCTCCACGTGCTGTGACGTCACCTGTGCATGTAGAAACATATAGATAGTCCTACATGATAAAAATTCAGTTTAATGTGCACGCATATAAGTAACACAAGAAAGAAGGAGTAAGCGAAAGTCCTTAACATGACACTTTCTCCTTATTCACACACACATGCGCGCATACACGTGCGCACACGCGCACACACATACACGTGTGTGACATGTGGCGGTCTCATATGTTGCTACGTGGTGTCGTCGTTTTAGTCCACACCACGTCAGTTGCCATGTTAGCATGCAATAAAAATATAGTTATTTATTTATTTAATTCAAAATAAATTAAATTAAATTCATAAAAAAATTAAGAAAAATCCCTAAAAATTCATAAGTTTCAAAATATAACTCCAAATTAATTTAAATTTGTTTCATTGGATCAGAAATTAAGTTATCTATCATTTGAAAAACTCAAATTATTTAAATAACAAGAGAATAAATTTATATTTAAAAAATATACTCATTTCTCTTAAAAATTAAAACTTAGAAAAATAAATGAGTATATAAAAAAGTATTTTATCTTAGTATTTAACATTAAAACTCAATTATAATCTCAAATATAGATGGGAATAATATATTTGAAAATATATTCTTAAAAATACATAATTATCCTGAAAATAGTGCATTTTGAGATTATCACTTAAAATTGCATGAAATGATAGATGTGCACTCAAAGTATGATAATGCATAAAAATGGAATGTTCTATGCCTTAATTTGCATTAATAATCGTATAATTGCATGTTAAGATCACATGTTATCAGTAACTAATAATGGCAAGGTTCCATACATGAGTTTTGTACACTCTATATCTCATAGAGAATGTAATGTAGCTGACAACTTAACTTACTGATTGGATAAAATTAATATTTGATTAATTAATCTATATGATAATATAGATAATTAATAAGGTGGACCAATAAACATTATTGGGTTTCTAGAAATATTGATTAGCAAGATATATGGACTTAGAGGGTCACTCATATAAGGTCTAAGGAGGTTGGTGGATATAGACGTATTTGTGAGAGCTTTTGTGAAATTTTCATATTCTTAATATTTATATATAAGAGTAGAAGGACAAAAACTCCAAATTTCCTAGCTAAATTTATGAGAAACTCTCTCTTTTATTATCTTTCCCTTTTTGTGAAGAGTGTTGAAGAGTAGATCAAATGGTCAAGCAATCATATAGATATGGCTAGAAGTTGGACACTTGAACAACTTCAAGCGCTCCTTTAATAAACCATTAAAGTATAGATTTTGATTTAGAATAGATTATAATATGATCCATTCTTAGTATCTCAATGATTTGAATGTTTGATTTCATATCTTTAGCTTTATTTAATGTTTTGATCAAAATTTTAAGAGCTTATCGATTATAGAATCCAATCAACTTAGTCATTACGTATGCCTATGAACTTCATTACAAAAATTACACAAGAATAACGATGAATAGAATTAAGATATTGAAGTGTGATTTGGTTTATAGGCCATATAATATCCCTCAATGAGCTATCAAATCATATATATTGAGATATTTTGATGTGAGCATAATCGCAAATTTAAGAAAATTTTAAATTGTTTTTAAATTTTGTGTCATCACTTTTTTTTTTTCAAAAACATGGGTGCACACACCAAATCGATTTCAATGCCTATGGTTAAGTAATTGGTAGATAGGTGGTGATTAATTTTAATGCCAATGTTCATGTAACCAAATTTCACATATTAATACTTTTTTAAAAATGAAATATATCCATTTTTTCTAGGAGATATTTATCTCCACGATGAGTCTTCAAATATTCCATAAATATCAATTAGGGGATTTCTCAAGCATAAATGAACATTGTCACTTGAAATGGTTTTTATAAAATTTCCTTTTTCCTTTGACTTTAATTATTATTATTATTTATTTTGTAGCCTATGGAAATGGGGGTACTCAAGTAGCAATTAGATTGAAGTAAACTCGGAGGATCAAACTTATGAAATTTGATAATTAATAGGGCGTCAAAATTTGGATCAAAACATCGAACATAGTGGAATATGTTAAATCAAATATTTGAAACACAGAGGTGCTAAAAAACCAATGATCCTAAAAAACTATCACTATATCTTTTGAATGTTGAACCTACTTCTTCCAAACCTACTTGTAAACTTGTCCACTTTTTTTTTTAATACAATTGCCATGCTTATTGTGTGACTCATTGTATTGGTTTTCTTTAGAGTAAAAAGATCATCTACTATAGATTACAGTCTATACTTAAGGGTTCATTGAAGAATCTCTTGATGTTGATCAAGTCTCTAGCCTCTAGTTACATCCACACGATCACTAGACTATAAGATCTCCTCTTTAACACTCTTTAACACTCTTCACCAAGAGAGAAAGATAAGAAAGGAGAGACTTTCCGCAAAGCTTGCATGGGCATCTTAAGTTTTGGTCATTCTCTCATTATTTATAGACATTGGGCATATGAACTTTTCCCAAAACCTTCAAAATTATGTCTATATCTACCAACGTCCATATACCTTATGTGTGTGACCCTCTAAGTTCATATATTTTTCGAATTAATTACTTTATAGACCCAATAATTCATATTAGTCAAATTTTTTAATTATCTATATCACTATATAGATTAATTAATCAATAATTTATTTAACCTAATTGACAGGTTGAGTTAGTAGCTCGTTGGGTGCCAAGCTACATCACATGCTCTTGCAGATATGGAGTATATTTGAACTCTCGTATAAAACCTAGTCATCATCGATTACCATATACATATAATCCTTCATTCATATTAGACTCGTGAATGACTTAGGATATGGTCAATTATCAAACCTTAATTAGTCACTCAACTTAGAAGTGATGTATGGAGACAATCATTGATATTACATTTTCTAATATCTCTATTATCTTGGCTAATGATTTCATTGCATCTCATTCCTTTAATCAATGTCCTAAAATGCCAAAGATGAATGATCCCATATTATAATATATATTCTGTGGCCTGCAAGTCAATCATACTTTTATCTTTATATTTATTGAAATGAAATTTTATTTATTGACACTCTTGTGTGATGTTTGTAATGAAATATATGAGCATATGCAATGACCCAGTGAATTATGATGAGATCATAATACAATGATCATATGTCTTTAAACATATCTTCTAAATATTCTTATTTGTGAGATATTTGATAAGACCATTTGAATTATACGAAAAGAATAACACTATTTGATCCGACTCATTTGTATAGTATGACTAATCTTGTGGCCATCGTGATTGGTATGCTAAGGCTTGTAAGCTAATCACACTTTCATCTTTCATTTATATTAATTGAAAATGAACTTTTATTTATTGATATTCTTGTGTAATGTTTGTAATAAAATCCATGAGCATATGTAATGACCAAGTGAATTATGATGCATTCATAATACAGTAATCACCGGTCTTTAAACATATGTTCTAAATATTCTTATTTGTGAGATATTCGAGAAGATTATAAAGTTATCTAGAAAGAATATCACTGTTTAGTATGATTTAGGTGATGAATATGTCTGATCCTATGGCCATCAGTGTAGAGACACCAAGGATAGATCGTGGGTGCTCTTTGGAAAAAAAGTTCATTAAATTGATCCTTATAAATCCTTGAATGGTATTATACCAAATTATCAATCACGTTGATTCATGTTATTGTTATGTATGTGGTCATTTGACTTAAGACATCAAAGATATCTAGTGGATGGATGATTGTATTTAGATTATGACTTACGAATCTCTAACCACGGGATCTCTAAAACGTCATATATTGGATACGACATAAAATCTTCAAAGATGATTATTTGGTCAAGATGACATTATCCATGCACGATATTTGAAGAGATTAATTCAAGGAGTGAGATGTAATGAAAAACTTGGCCAAGATAGTGGAAATAATAGAAAAACTGTTCTCGATGATATTAAAATTCATCTAGTTGACGATTTAGAACAATCCACATTGACTTAAGCTTCTAGGTGAAAGTTCAAACATTTCTTTCCTTCTTTCAAAGTCCAGAGATTTCTTCCCCCTTGGGGAATAGTGATTTGATCTTTAAATCATGACCATAATCAGGCATTGATTGATGGATTTGATAGATCAATCGAGTAAGACCATGATTGAATCAATGGGCTTTGATCACTATGTCTATCAGATTGTTGAGATGTTGAACCCATCAATCTATGATCATGGTCATACTCGATTGATCTATCAAATCTATCAATCAATCAAGGCTCAATCATGATCACGATGTAATGATCGAATCACTATTCTCCAAGAGGGAAGAAAGGCTCTAGACTTCGAAAGAAGGCTCATTTTAAATTTTCAGCTGGGCTTTCAGTACCAGTCCAAATCTTAAACTGTATTTTGGTTTATATGATGGAATGACTGTCCAATTTGATCAAGGGAATCACAACTGATTGTAAGCTGATTGAGACTTGTTGATCAGATTATTCAAATAGATAGAGTGATCTAGGAAGTGATCATGGAGTCTCTAAACGATTTGAACTTAAAAATTCATAGAAAATTATAATAAATATACACAAAAGATCACAGTTTAAAAATTGACCTGGCGACCAGATCGTTGATCAGATCGATGATCCAATCAAGAGTTAAATGAGAGACTGCTGAGTTTAAATGAAAAAAACCTCTCATTTGATCTCTGCTCTCTAGTTCTCACGCTTTCCAGAACCTTTTTAAGTATCTCAGAGGCGGCTCTTAAACCCTAAACCCTCCGATCATCATCATCCCTAGCTAATAGAGGAAACTTCTGCTTCACGTGGCCTAGTTTTGATCGACTTTTCAATATCCTTTGATCAGACGGCAAGATCAATGCCTCCGAGAGAAGAAAGGAATTCAAGGGCTTAACGGTTGAATCGGTATTTTGAACTACGATTATGGCTATCTCTGTAGCTCGACAAAGGCGACCGCAGGCTGGGAGATCGGAGGATACCTCCGGATCTTCCTCGTATTCGAAGGAGGACAAGAAAGGAAGCGAGAACGGAGGCGGAAAAGGATTTGGATGGATGCTACCTTTCATGGCGCTGGGGATCCTGAGATATATGAGCGCCACTTCGAACATTATCCACGACTGCGACGAGGTCTTTAATTACTGGGAGCCTCTTCATTATCTCCTCTACAAGTCCGGTTTCCAGACTTGGGAGTACAGGTTTACTGATCTATATGCCTACTCATGCTTATTCATGAAGAAAATTTACAGTTATACACGCTTTCCCTTATTCATTGCGCTGCACCTATTTAAAATTTCTTGGATTTCATTTACACATACAACTAATACTGCTCCGGTTTTTCCTGAAACTGCTCAAAATAACATTTCCATGGCACTCTCCTTATTATCACTTCATTTGTGAGGATTTTATCCTCGCGGACAGTAAACAAGCGCATGCATTTATGGTTATGAACGTTCTCCCCTTATTTGTAGTAATTATTTACGTATTTTTCACTACACTTCATTAATACTTCTTTGGTGCTAATGGTGAAAAAAACACTACTTGGTGCTAATTTGCTAAATCAATGAATCGATATGTTCATCATTTGGTTACTCGAAATACTGCTCTAGTTTTTCCTCAAACTGATCACAGTAACATCTTCGTGGCAGCTCCGCATTTTCCCTTCGTTCTTACCTTTACATTCTCTTTCATGCCTTAGTCGCTGCGCCAGTTTCTTGGTTTTCCGGTGATGAAAAGGTGCTACCAACGTCATCTCTTAACTTTCATTTTTTTTCCTCTATGTGATGCCTTCTTTCTCAATTTAATTTTCTTCTTTTTATCAGGTCAGGGTCTTTTACTCTGTCAGACTGTTTCTCGGTCTTATTTCAGTAGCCACTGATACAGCCTTAGTCGTGGCGCTTGCAAAGAAGTTCGGGAACAGAGTCGCTTCTTATACCCTTGCCTTGTTATGTTTATCAAGTGGTTGTTTCTTTGCGAGCACAAGTGCGTTTTTCTCATCTCATTATTATTACCTACAATTCCCTTTCCTACTGTAAGTGTTGGAAGTCCGAAGGGTATTCCCGTAATATTACAGGAATACTGACATATCTATATTGCCATTTTCAGTACCATTGTAAATCAACTGTTAGGGGGTTATACAGTATGTAAATTAGGCCTAGTTATGTGGGTTGGCCTCTTATTAAGGAAATTACCTTTTTCGCTGCTTTTACTAAAACTCTGAAATCTTTCTCAATCGTTCATGCTTCTGATGGTTTCAACTTAAACTGTAAGTATTGGATTTGACTTTCAGGTTTCCTGCCTAGCAGTTTTTCCATGTATGCTGTTTCTCTCTCCTCGGCGCTTTTTCTCTTTGATAAGTATGCAATGGCTGTCCCAGTGGCTGCCGCAGGAGTTCTTCTAGGCTGGCCGTTTTCAGTTTTAGTCTCTCTTCCTCTTACAATTTATTCCTTGAAGAAAGGGGACTTCAAAAAGGTGTTTCTTTCTGCTGCTGCATGTTCGATTCTCATTCTCGTAAGCTTTATGACGCTGCCCTCAATCCTATACTCTAAACCCTAATTCCTAAATCCTAATCTCTTTATACTTCTCTTCAGGGGGGTTCCATTCTTGTTGACCACTACTTTTATGGAAGATGGACTTCATCCATTGTGAACCTATTAGCTTACAATGTTTTAGGCGGTGGCGAAAGTCATCTCTATGGAACGGAAGGATCACTTTTTTATTTTAAAAATGGATTTAACAATTTCAACTTTTCTTTCATTCTCGCCCTTTTATTTCTGGGTGTTCTTCCAGCATTAAGAAAGAAGTATGCATCTACTGGTGATCTACTTGTTGTCGCTTTCCTCTCTATATATGGCTGGTTTTTATGTCCATTCAACCTCACAAAGAAGAAAGGTACACTGATTGGAGTCTCAGATGTATCTTATTATATGATTCTATGATTATTCTAACAAAATGCTGTTTGGTTCATGATTTAGATTTCTCTATCCGATTTACCCTCTTATTTGCATTAGCTGTGCAGCTGTCATTGAAAGTATTCCGGATCTTTTTAAGGACAAATATGCAATTGATGATTCCTTCATTGTTACGGTATTTTGGGATTTTTGGATTAAATGCTCTTAAATTAGTTTATTTGGTATGATCTGCTTTTTGCTGGCTTTGGCCAGGTTGCCAAAGCCATAAGACCGTTGATTCTTTCGGTGATATTATGCGCCTCTCACAGTCGAACTTTCTCTCTCCTTAATGGCTACTCTGCACCTCTGGCAGTATACAAGCATTTGGAGCATCATGATGATGTGGGACCTGGTAAGATATCTTTGGTCAGCAATATATTTTTAAAAAAAATGTGGCAAGATCCATATATAAAAAAAAAAATCCATATATCTCTATTTGCAACTTGCATTATATCTAACTTATCTTAATATGTCTTACAGAATATCCTTTGCATTAAGTCTAATGATACGTCTAACTGACATTATATTAATTGCATCGCATCTGCTTACATTATGTTACTTGCATTACTGCTGACTTACATTACATATAGATTGAATTGTATCATTCACGCCCATACATAAGATACATGATATCAAATTTACTCTGTTGTTTAACTTACGTTTTAGACACAACATCTCTTTGTTTCTAATTCAATTAACAGTATAACTAACCTATCTTACTTTTATGATTAACTTGCATTGTATCTACATTATTGTGAGTGAATATGCCCTTCTCAGAAGTATTCTTGTAAATTCCTCTCTCGCTCTCTCTCATTTTTCTGCCTCTCGATTGCATAGGGTTCCTACATGATCACAGGCCCTCTCTTGGTGACCCTTCTTCTTCTTTCTCTCTTCTTCTTCTTCAATGCAAGACCATGATTCCACATGGTATCAGAGCTGATGAGGTTATGTCTGCTTGACCTTGTCACCTTCTGTGAGGGGTGCTGGTGGCACCATCCGTAACTGCTGATTTCCGCAAGTGGCACTGGCGCTGCCTTCACGAGCGCCATCACCCTGTTTGTTGGCCCCTTCTCATAGCCACGGTTGGTCTCCTGTTGCTGCCAGCCCTAACTGGCAGTGTCTACTCCAGTGCCCTTTGCTTGTGGTGTGCCGCAAGTAAAAAACCAAGAAAAATAAAAAATGCACTGCCCTCTGCACATGGCTGGGCTGTGCCATGCTACTGACCTGCAAAATGCCATGCCTGCTCAAGCGCCCTCTACTTCACAGTGCTCAGCATGCAGTGGTGCCCATGAGACCATTGCTTTGCCACTTTGCTCTGGTGGTGACTGTGTTGCCCTCTACTTTGCCAGCGCCTGTCAAGTGCTGCCTGCTTGAGGGACTGCCCTGACCTGCACGATCGGCGTTGATCTAAGGAGGTTCTAGCCACCAGCCCTATTGTTGGCTTCCTGCTGATCCTTCTAGCCAGCTGCCATTGGCTCCTTCCAGTCGCCCTCCCAATCTTGGTGGCCCATCACTGGCCATTTTGGCCAGCTAGTCTCCCTGCCAAGCTGGTCTGTTGCCAGCTCTATCCAGCCTCTTGCCCTGGTCTTTTGTCAATGTTGTTGTATGGGCTCATGCCACCCTAAGTTGCTTCGCCGTTTTTTTTTCACTTGCTTCTTCAGTTGTTCTAAATTATGGCAAACAAGGACCCTACATCAGCCCCATTGCTCAATCCCTCACCACGAGCGGTCCTCAGTGCTCATTCAGAAGGTTGTCCAGTCACTCCCTCTCTGTCTTCTTCCACAGTTGTATCCACAACATTCAAAGCCCAGCTTTCGTGCCCGTCCTCTACCAGTTCTTGTTACTTATCTGGTTGTCTTTTCCATTTATCCTATAATGGATGCTTTTATCCGTCATCTTCAGTGCCCTCCAAACTCTTCAACCTCTCTAATTATGTTACATGGTTTACTAGCTTCTACTGTTTCTTTCACGTTCACGATTGTTTCTTATTTATTGCGGATGATCTTCTGCCATTTGAGGATCCTTAATTCGAGGAGTAGCTTATTCAGGATAAAGCTATCACTGCAAGGATGCTCAAAATGGTGATTCCCTCCATTAGTGAACTGATCCCACTTATATCACCTTCCAAGACTATTTGGGACGAGTGATATCATATGTATGGATGCTAGACAAATAGTTCTTGCATAATAAATGTGTACGAAAAATTATTCCAAATGAAGTAAGCCGGGCAGAACCTTTAGGATTTCTATGCTTCCCATCCAGTCTCGTCAACCAGTTGGAGCTTTATCAGCCGTATATGACTAATTTTCTAACAGATTGTCATTATCTATTGTCCTTTTCTTTGCCGGCCTCGACTCTTCTATCAGGGCCCATCTTCAGTGAATTGCATTTACTAACTCTTGCAGACACCTTTTATTATGGCCCTTTGGGTCTCTACTGGTACACTTACAGCTACTTCTATTGAGTCTACAGCTCTACAGTTCTGTGAGCCTCCTGGCAAAGGGCATGGGTTGAATAGTGAATACGGCTGTTGTTGTGATGGCCAGGGATGTGGTTGAGGGTGCAATGGCAAGCCTTACGATTGTTATCATGACATGATGTCATTAGTCCAACTATCAGTGAATTGTTATCTATTCATGTATTGTCATTAGTCCAACTATCATTTCGATTGTTGTGGCTATAAGCTTAGAATGTACTGCACTTTTCAAGCACAATAAATGGGTGTTAGCTTTTCGGCCTACCCATACTAGCATCATGACATGATGAAAGGTGTTTACCTTGAAGTACAATCTTGATGATGGGAATCAGGTCACTTGGAGGAGCCAGAAAAAAACGAGTCGTCTCTCCCTCCAATGCTCCGACTACCTGGATTTGGCTAATGCTTGTTCTGAGATTTTAAGGATACGCTCTTTACTCTATGAACTCGGATTTCTCCTATAGGAGGCTATGCCAATGTATTGCAATAATCAACTGCTCCTTTCACGAGTGCAATAAGTACATCTTGATCGACTGTTGTTTGCGACAGAATCCTTGCTGGCCTTATCAGCACTCATCAAATTGGCACCTTTTGCCCAACTTGTAGACATCTTCACTTAAGGAGTGAGCATAACTTCGCTTCTTGCAAGATGTGCTTATTTGATCTTTACGCTTCAGCTTGAGAGGGAGTATGAGTTAATATGCCCTTGTGAGGGTTATTCTGATAAATTCTTCTGTTGCTCTCTCTCTCTCTCTCTCACTCTCTCTCAATCACTTAGGGTTTTCGCACAATCGCAGGCCCTCTCTCGCGGTGATCCTTCTTTTTCCTTTCTTCTTCTTCGATGCAAGACCAAGATTCCTCAATTACATAATATCTAGGTCATATTACACAACTTATGTTACGCCCTTCCGACATTTTAATGTTACAATTTATCATTTGCATTGCATCTAATTATTTTCTCACTCACATGAAATCTATCCTTATATTTCTTAAAACTACATCTAACTCCCTCTATTTCAGTTATTTAAACTTCTAACTATTATTTTATCACTTTTATCTTGTGTAATTAATATTTGCTTAGATTTTATTGATGTAGGTCATGCCTAATTTTCATTTTATCCATCTTTGTTTTTTATTGCTTAAATTATCTGACTTTAACTGTTGCGAATTTTCTTTTCAGGATCTGTACTCTGTGTAGGAAGTGAATGGCATCGGTATCCATCTTCCTTCTTCGTGCCTTCATATGTTGGCCAAGTGCGTTGGATTGATGACGGTTTCCGTGGGCTTCTTCCATTCCCTTTTAACTCAACTCTTGGAGGAACTGCTTCGTCCCCTCCCTACTTCAACGACAAGAACATTGCCTCTGATCTACAATATGTAACCGCAATCCCTAATCTCTTCTTCTCTCTCTCCTTCTATCTCTGTCTGATCTCTCCATCTTCCTTATCCCTCTATCTGTGGATTTCCATCAGTTTCTCTCTCTCTCTCATCTCTATCTCTTCCTGTTGATGCTATGTCTTTTGAATGCATTCTGACTCTGGAAAATTTCCAGCTGAAGGATCAGAGTCTCTGCACGTTCCTCGTAGAGCTCTCGACCTGAAGCGCCCCCTACCATCGCGAGGCAGTGATCTCTCCTACTGGGAGGTATGATCGGTCAACGGCTTGACCTTTGACTTTTTGTTCGTCATTTATTGCGAGTTCACACGGTCAATGCTGGTGACAGACCCTGGCGGCGATCCATTTCCTCGACCGGGAGCTATCGCCGCCTGTTTACCGATCCTTCTTCATCCCATATCTCTGGCACAAAGAGAACGTCTTCGGCTTGTATCGCCTCCTCAGAAGAGTAACTTGCTCAACCAATCATGGCTTGACACGTCAAACGTTATTTTCATCTATTTCTCCTCTAGCCTTGCAAAACCCTGGAATCATCCATCTCCTTGTATTATCTGTATGATCGTCGGCTTTTTCTCGCTCTGGACGGTTAGCTCAGTTGGTAACTACTCTGCTGAACGGACACCTGGTAGTTGCCAGACGACCTTTAACAGACTCTTCTATCCTTTCTTCAACGTGCGCCTGATCAAATCGTCGTTAACCAGACGCAAAAATGCCGCCGCCTCGCAACCACCGCCGTCGTAAGAGCCCGCCCACTCCGTCCGCCAACTCATACGAAGAAGACGAAGGGCAACATGATGAAGATGACAGCGAGAAGGAAGAGGACGAAGACGGCGTTTCGTTTCCCAAAGAGTCTTCCGAGACCGACTCTGCCTCCTACTCCTACGATCTCTCCTCCGCCATATCTCTGCCGTCTCAGACCCCTTCTTCCTACTTAAACGTCGCCCCTCTGCCCATCTTCCTCGGCGGCGCCGCCGACTGCCCCGTAGCCCATCTCCGTCGCTTCTCCCGCGTCTGCCTCGTCAACAACGCTTCCCACCCCGCTACCATGGCCCGTCTCTTCCCCGTCACTCTCGACGGCGAGGCCGCCCTCTGGTACGAACTCCACGTAGAGCCCCTTCAAGAGCTATCCTGGGAAGAACTCAAGCTCTCGTTTCTGAGCGCTTACTGCTCTCCCGAGATGAAGGAACAGTGCCGCTCTGATCTCATGGCATTGAAACAAGGGGACCAGGAGACTGTCAACGCTTACTATCTCCGCATGCAGTGGATTCTCCGAAAGTGGCCGGCCCACGGGATACCGGACGGGATACTTCGAGGGATTTTCGTGGACGGGTTGAAGGAGGGTTTTCAGGAGTGGGTTGTTCCTCAGAGGCCGGACTCTTTGGAGGATGCTTTCAGGCTGGCGCTCTCGTGGGAGCAGGCGAAGAGGACGAGGAAGGAGAAGGTAGAGAGAGAAGTGAAGTGTGGGTTTTGCGAGGGGATGCACGAAGAGGATTCTTGCGACGTGAGGAGGGGGATGAGGGAATTGTGCTCCGGAGCAAGGAGGGGCGCAGAGGTTTAGGGTTGTGGCTCCGGGGGAGTCCTGCTGCGTTCTTTCTCCATGTCGGGAGAGAATGGGACGAGAGGAGGAAGATAGGAAGGACGATGAAGCAGCGAGGAAGTCTCCGTGCCAGTGCTGGAAGCATGAATGCTGGAAGAAGTCCGACAAGAACACTGCTGGCGCAATCGTTGAAGTCAACCCCTCGCAGAGCATGGACTGAACTCAATACGAGAACCATTTACTTTCACATGTATACACTAGAGTTAATATATTCAATAGTTTGAAATAAATGTCTTTTATATTTTAAATTTTTGTGATTAATTTCAGTGGATGTATATGTTACTTCTTTGGCAAATATAGACTTATTTATCGTCGATTATTCTTTATTTATTGAATGATATTTGCAATTTTTACATGAACTAAGCATGTATTTTAAAATTCATTGTATAATTTCACATACAAGTAATTTTTTATGACAGAAATTTATTTGCTAATAATTATGGAGTCTATCTCTGCCATACATTTCATGAAATAAAAATGCCTTTTACAATAAACACAAATGGACATTTCAGTTATTTTGGTATATAATATCAACTTGCACACCTATGAAATGAAATTATTATCCAAAAATATTTGATATAATACTTTTATAAAATAACTAACTTTATTTAGTTTATTATTTATATAAAACTGAAAATTTTAAAGTTAGTATGGACTATGAAAATGAAAGTGGACGAATAAGTTATTTTATCAAGTTATATAAGTTGACATATAAGTTAAGGTTTTATTTAATATCAACTTGTGTAGTAACTACTGTGAATTTAATTTCAAAAAATTATTATACATAATATTAGTATGAAATAAATTAGTTTATTTATTTTTATTCCATATAATTGAAAATTTTGGTATTAAAAAACTTGACTGTTGAACTATCATCACACATCACTCTATACATTCACCCTCCATTATTCAGAATCAATCAGTTGTCCTCGCCTGAAGAAATATTGTCTTACTAAAGCCAGAACTTCAAAGTCATTTGCATCTCTTGGTTGTTTGTGGTGAGCCTTGCTCTCGCGTAGGTGATAATCCTGTGGTTGGAGCATTGTTGTCGCTCACAAAAGATGATTTTAGAATAAGCATGCAAGATCTACTCCTCTAGATCCGCCAGCTCGGATATGCCAATCATGAGAGAGATGTGGGAAGGAATGATATGGATTGAGTTTACAAGATAGATATTTAGAGAGAGAGATAAATCGTAGTGATATATGGCAAGAAGAATTTCAAGAGAACATGAGAAGTGTGAGAGTTTCTTATTTTAGAGAGAGAGAGAGAGAGAGAGAGAGAGAGAGAGAGAGAGAGAGAGAGAGAGAGAGAGAGAGAGAGAGAGAGAGAGGTGTCTACAGTCATTTTGCTTCTTGGACTGCCATGTAACCAAGTAATTCCTTAAGTGAGATTGATGTAGATTTGGATATTTGGCTACGATCATAATGGGTGAGTTTTCTATGATAGCTCATGCAGAAGTTAAAGATGATGGGGTTAAAAATCTCTGCTCAATACTCTCAAGAAAATGCATTATGACAACCAAGGGACTATTTACGTTGTCCAATGCCGAGCCTTCCATGAGCTCACAAGAATTTTGAGGTTGAATGTCTTTGTATTCAAGATAAGGTATTGCAAAACTTAATTTCTACTTTGTATACTAGTAGTTTGGAGAATCTTGTGAATATTTTCACCAAATGGCTCTAAGGCAAGTCTTTTATTCAATTTTTTTTATTTGGGACAACCCAAGGAAAAGGAATTTACTTTTAAGATGGTGTCAAGGAAAAGTATTGATCAATAGCCAACATAGATTCTGAAATGATGTGGCTAAAATCTCAATTGTAAGATCCCACTGACATTCCAATGATGACACATTGTGAAAGCCACATTGTCATTTTCATTGCCAACATGTTGATGTATATCAGCAACAAAATATTGAAGATCTTTCATACATATTGACTTAGTTTTTCTCTATTTTTGTGACTATTTCACATAATATTGATCTCTTATCATTGTCTCACAATTTCCATTCAATCTCTTCACTCTACCATTCTGATTCTATTCTTATTCTCATCCTTCACCATATACACACACAAACACAAATAAATATTTAGAATCAGCATCCATAGCCATATCCAATTCCATCATCCCACTCTTCCATATTCTTTATAATATCTTCTGATAATCACCTTCCCTAGATAAGCATATATTCTCTCTAGAAGCATCAAATCTCATTTCCTAGGCTCCTTGAGGATTCAAACCCTTACTTATTCCCTATAATAAGGTAATATAAATTTGTTTTTTGAATTTGGTATATGATAATGACTAAGAACACCCCAAAATGGAGTTCATCAATATCTAAGATCATCAGATATCCGTCATCAATATCCAGTGTCATCTGTCATCGGTCATCTATCGAAAATTCATTATTTGTTTGATATCCGACATCCAAGACCATAATCTAGACATCCAATGATGGATATCAAGGCCCGAATGATGAATGATGGATGGTGTGAGTTTACTTCTCTTTTTGTGAAAAAAAATCTTTCTCACATATCAATATCTTCTCATCCTCTCACAAACTTCCATAATGGTGCATTGTGAGGATCAAAAATTTAAATTTTCACGAGACCCACAATGTTGATGTAGATTTTCATTTTCTTTGAGACAAGGTTTTCAGAGCAAAATATCTTCTCCTTATACTTATGCTTTGGAGTAACAAGTCGTTATCTTCAGTAAAGGTCTCACAAGCAAGGAAGCACCAAGGCCATACAACTTGAGGAGAAATTTAGGGATTAGAAGTCATCTATATCAAGTAAAAAACATGCTGACCAAAAAAATCAACAATCTATCATTATAGGACATGTACATATCCAAAAACTTTGAAGAAATGAAGATGGAGTTGACACCCCTTAATCCTTTAAATTAGTAGAAGACTTCCCTTGACTTGGCCAAAATTTTTTTAGACCTAAAACCTTTAGTTTTGAACCTTTGATTAAGTCAAACTAGTTTCTCAAAATTTAAGAACCCCTTTAACCAAGTCAAAAAATCTCCAAAAATTATATAAAACTATTTATATTCCCACAATTCAAGTTATTTACATCCTAGATCTTTCCTCGACCAAGTCAACCCATAATTTTAGGATTTATTAGTATACTCAAATTACCCATAAAATTTCTATCAATTAAACCCTTCAACATGGCACCCTCTTATACTTATAAGAGGGCCTTCAATGCATCCTTTTAAGAGGCATGAAATCCTCCTAAAATGGTTGTACCCCTTTAAGAGACACACCCCTTGAAGTTTGGTTGTTCTCCCCACTCTTTCTCTCTTCCTCCATGAATTTCCCCTCTCTCCCCCATTTTCTCTCATCGCAGAACAATCCACTACTTTCCCTCTCCATCCCTCTCACATTTCCTTTGCATCACACACACCGACCATTTCTCTATTGCCCTTCTCATTCTTCTCCCTCTTCCTTCTTTCCACCATTCCTCTTCATCCCCTTCTCTCTTTTTCTCTCAAAGAGGAGTAATCAAGAAGAATATTTTGAATTTTTATCCAAGAAGGTCACATCAATTAAGAATCCCCATCAAGGTAATCTCTTTCCTCTCATTTTTTGTGATATATCCTTTTTTCCCAAAAAATTCTCTTGTGCTTAGGACTTGTGTGAACCCCAGTATAGCCTCTAATCATATAAAAGGGTGATTCATGAACATTGGTTTTGAATTTTTTTGTCATTTATTAAATAGAAACCCCACTTCAAGTTATTAAATAATGACTCCCGTCCTCTCCAATTCTGGGACTAAACCTAGAGAGTTCAAGGTCACCAATATTAAACATTTATAATATCCCTCTATAAAAACACTATCCCTTACACCTCTTTTAGGGAAATTTTGATTCTTCTATTTTGTCCCACATCATAGGTTCTAAACTATTCATGAAGAGGATAACAAGGGAGAAGTAAATCTAAATCCTCACATAAACTCTAGTTTTATTGCCAATCCGAGGCAAGATGGTGCTAGACTCGATCAAATCTTGATCATTTGCTTAATCTTCCTTCCATAAGAATCTTTGAAACAACACAATATAAATATTGGGTATTGATCCTATCCTTTTCCTTCAAGTATTGTGATGCTCAGAGAGACAAAAACCTATGTGAGGGGAGAGAGAAAAATAGTTTTTATGTCTAGGGTAAGGGCCATGTTAGACCCTAGGGTGGAGATGGAATCTCTTTAGGCACTAATAAAAATGTAATGTTACACATTTAATTCATTATGGTTTTAAGGCCTATCACATCATTATTACACATGTTATCATGTCATGATGACATTTTTATATTAAGTTTATGTCTAATGTTATGCATAATGTTTGTTTGACCTTTTTCAAGGTCAAAGAAGGATGAATTAATTGTGTGTGCATGAGTTTTATGATTGAAGGTTATGAACAAAGAGAAAAAGGGACAAAAGCATGAAGAAAATAAGTGGTTTTTAATAAAGATTAAATTTTTCTAGCGTGTTTATATTTTTATTTCAGGTGATAAGATGAAAAGGAAGAAAAAACAAGGATCAAAATAGCACAAATTTTACTCAAAAAAGAGTTTTCCATGAAATAAATGCAATTTTTATGTTTAAGAAATCTTTACAGAATTTTTTCTATTTTTAGAATTTATTTCAATTTTCCAAAAAAAATTTAGGATTTTTTATTTTTAAAGATTTTCTACAAAGTTTTAGGACTTAAAGATCAGAAAATAGGGTCTTTATTCACGTGTGCTAGCGTGGCATGTCAACATGGCACGAAAGATACACATGAAGTGCGAACAGAAGTGACATCATCGGGGCACATAGTCGAAAGGCGCGCATGGTGCCCTCAAGGAAGTATTAAGACTCCCTCCCGTACTCATGAAGTGAGATTTTCCCAACCTAGCA
>CM044105.1:7189524-7444275 GCA_024174645.1 Lemna minuta
TCATATCTTTTAAAATATAACTCCAAATTAATCCAAATTTGTTTCATTGGATCAGAATTTGAATTATCTATCATTATACAAATTTAAATTTAATAAATAAAAAAATAATAAATTTCTATTTCAAAAATACACTCATTTCTTTTAGATTTTAAAACTCAGACAAATATATGAGTATATATAAAATGATTTCTCTTATTATTTAACCTTAAAAAATAATTATAATCTCAAGTAAAGATGGGTTATAAAAATATTCTTCTTAATTTATCATAATTAACCCTAAATTAATACCTTTTGAGATTATAATGACTTTTTCATAGAATGATAGATAAACACTAAAAAATATGATAACATGCATTAGAATGGAATGTTTTATACCTTAATTTACATTAATAATCATATATTTTTAAGGTTTAATTTGCATGTTATCAATTAAGTCGTGGCTGTTGGATTGGAGATGGACCACCAAGATTTAGGCACGTCGCGCATGAAATGTCATTCGTTCGATCTTGATTTAACGCTTCATATGCATTTTCATCAGTTTTAATCTCAACTGTTATAATTATGTTGATGAATGGCTGAGATTAAATCTTTTTTAAAACTATTCGCCAACAAGTAGAAATGTGCCATGTACCCTCACCTTAAGTGATGTTCGACGATTGTGATTTAATCGCTCGATCAGACGCTCCACGTGCTGCGACGTCACCTGCGCATATAGAAACATATAGATAGTCCTACATGATAAAAATTCAGTTTAATGTGCGCGCATATAAGTAACACAAGAAAGAAGGAGTAAGCGAAAGTCCTTACATGACGCTTTCTCCTTATTCACACACACATGCGCACATACTCGTGCGCACACGCGCACACATATACACGTGTGTGACATGTGGCGGTCTCATATGTCGCTACGTGGTGTCGTCGTTTTAGTCCACACCACGTCAGTTGCCATGTTAGCACACAAAAATATATAGTTTTTTTATTTATTCAATTCAAAATAAATTAAATTAAATTCATAAAAAAATTAAGAAAAATCCCTAAAAATTATAAAATTCATAAGTTTCAAAATATAACTCTAAATTAATTTAAATTTGTTTCATTGGATCAGAAATTAATTTATCTATCATTTGAAAAACTCAAATTATTTAAATAAAAAGAGAATAAATTTATATTTAAAAAATATACTCATTTCTCTTAAAAATTAAAACTTAGAAAAATTAATGAGTATATAAAAAAGTATTTTATCTTAGTATTTAGCATTAAAACTCAATTATAATCTCAAATATAGATGGGAATAATATATTTTAAAATATATTCTTAAAAATGCATAATTATCCTTAAAATAGTGCATTTTGAGATTATCACTTAAAATTGCATGAAATGATAGATGTGCACTCAAAGTAAGATAATGCATAAAAATGAAATGTTTTATGCCTTAATTTACATTAATAATCGTATACATGTTAAGATCACATGTTATCAGTAACTAATAATGGCAAGGTTCCATACATGAGTTTTGTACACTCTATATCTCATAGAGAATGTAATGTAGCTGACAACTTAACCTAATGATTGGATAAAATTAATATTTGATTCATTAATCTATATGATAATATAGATAATTAATAAGGTGGACGAATAAGCATTATTGGGTTTCTGGAAATATTGATAAGCAAGATATATGGACTTAGAGGGTCACTCATATAAGGTCTAAGGAGGTTGGTGGATATAGACGTAATTTTGAGAACTTTTGTGAAATTTTCATATTCTTAATATTTATATATAAGAGTAGAAGGACCAAAACTCCAAATTTCCTAGCTAAATTTATGAGAAACTCTCTCTTTTATTATCTTTCCCTTTTTGTGAAGAGTGTTGAAGAGTAGATAAAATGGTCAAGCCATCATATAGATATGGCTAGAAGTTGGACACTTGAACAACTTCAAGCGCTCCTTTAATGAACCATTTAAGTATAGATTTTGATTTAGAATATATTATAATATGATCCATTCTTAGCATCTCAATGCTTTGAATATTTGATTTCATATATTTAGCTTTGTTTAATGTTTTGATCAAAATTTTAAGAGCTTATCGATTATAGAATCCAATCAACTTAGTCATTACGTATGCCTATGAACTTCATTACAAAAATTACACAAGAATAACGATGAATAGAAATAAGATATTGAAGTGTGATTTGGTTTATAGGCCATATAATATCCCTCAATGAGCTATCAAATCATATATATTGAGATATTTTGATGTGAGCATAATCGCAAATTTAAGAAAATTTTAAAGTGTTTTTAAATTTTGTGTCATCACTTTTTTTTTTCAAAAACATGGGTGCACACACCAAATCGATTTCAATGCCTATGGTTAAGTAATTGGTAGATAGGTGGTGATTAATTTTAATGCCAATGTTCATCTAACCAAATTTCACATATTAATACTTTTAAAAAATGAAATATATCCATTTTTTCTAGGAGATATTTATCTCCACGATGAGTCTTCAAATATTCCATAAATATCAATTAGGGGATTTCTCAAGCATAAATGAACATTGTCACTTGAAATGGTTTTTATAAAATTTCCTTTTTCCTTTGACTTTAATTATTATTATTATTATTATTTATTTTGTAGCCTATGGAAATGGGGGTACTCAAGTAGCGATTAGATTGAAGTAAACTCGGAGGATCAAACTTATGGAATTTGATAATTAATAGGGCGTCAAAATTTGGATCAAAACATTGAACAGAGTGGAATATGTTAAATCAAATATTTGAAACACAGAGGTGCCAGAAAACCAATGATCCTAAAAAACTATCTATCACTATATCTTTTGAATGTTGAACCTACTTCATCCAAACCTGCTTGTAAACTTGTCCACTTTTTTTTAATACAATTGCCATGCTTATTGTGTGACTCACTGTATTGGTTTTCTTTAGAGTAAAAAGATCATCTACTATAGATTACAGTCTATACTTAAGGGTTCATTGAAGAATCTCTTGATGTTGATCAAGTCTCTAGCCTCTAGTTACATCCACACGATCACTAGACTATAAGATCTCCTCTTTAACACTCTTTAACACTCTTCACCAAGAGAGAAAGATAAGAAAGGAGAGAATTTCCGCAAAGCTTGCATGGGCATCTTAAGTTTTGGTCATTCTCTCATTATTTATAGACATTGGGCATATGAACTTTTCCCAAAACCTTCAAAATTATGTCTATATCTACCAACGTCCATATACCTTATGTGTGTGACCTCTAAGTTCATATATTTTTCGAATTAATTACTTTATAGACCCAATAATTCTTATTAGTTAAAAATTTTAATTATCTATATCACTATATAGATTAATTAATCAATAATTTATTTAACCCAATTGACAGGTTGAGTTAGTAGTGATAACATGCATTTATAACTTGAATTCTTATCCTAATTAACTCATATTCATGCTTATTTTATGTGAATATGATGCATGTTATCATAATTTTTAGGAATTTTCTCCATTGGCATGTCATTTCACTAAAGTTGATATTTATGCATAAATTCGGGATAATTTCATGCTTAATAGATGATTAATCTTTTGTTAAGTTTAAATTAATAGAAGTTAATCTCTTGTATTGAATGATTTTTGACTTTAGTAAATGTTTGGAAGGATAATTTCAAGATGAATTTATGATTTAGAATGTTTAGTGAGAAATGATTTAAGTAAATTCTAATTCATCTTGATTTCTTCTTTGAAAATATATCTTAAAATGACATGATATTAAAAAGGAAGAAATTTGTGATCCAATGGAGAAAATTTGAGTTAAAAAGGAGTTACACAAATGAATTTATGAATTTCTTAATTTTATAGTATTTTCTGGATTTTATTTTGATTTTTTAGGATTAAATCGTGCAATCGGATGGTCAGGATTAAATCGCGCAATCGGACGGTCGGGATTAAATCGCGCAATTGGACGGCTGAAATCACACGGAGTGGAATCCGCGTCACGAGCCACCAATTTCGCGCGATCCGACGGCTGAAATTACACGGAGTGAAATCCGCGTCACGAGCCACCAATTTCGCGTGATCCGACGGCTGAAATTACACGGAGTGAAATCCGCGTCACGAGCCACCAATTTCGCGCGATCCGACGGCTGAAATCACACGGAGTGAAATCCGCGTCGTGGGCCACGATCCACCAATTTCGCACAAACTTATCTATAAATAGGCCTCATCTCCAATGTAAAATTCATCTTCTAGTTGGCCTCCTTTTGGAGGTTGGCCATTGGGATCAAGGCTGCTAGGGATCAACTATCTAGGTATGTTTAATTATCGTTTGTTCTTCTTATGTTCTTGTGTGTTCGCCTGGTATCTAGGATTGTGCGGCGTGACGAACCGAGTGCATCTAGATACCCGACTTGCTTCTTCGTATCCTCTTTTGTGATCGCTTGTTCCATGGCAAGAGTGTTTCGTGTCGAAAGGCCAAGGGAGCACCGGTGGATCAGGTTTTATCTTCTTATCGTATTTAGAATTAATCACCATCGGTTGAATCGATCTCGAGAAAGTTAGAGGGCCTTGTCACTGAGATCCCCGCTCAAGGCTAGGGCTAGGGTCTTAGCCCCGTGAGGACTGAGGATAGGGGGCAAGGTTGATACTATGCGAGTTCTAGTTGCTTATTCAGCTCATTATTCTACCGTGATAAACGCCAAGCTTGGGCGGTAATTCAAGCTCCGGTAGAATAATGATGACTATGTCACGATTAGACGGATTGACCGACACTTAGGGTTTATGTGTTAATCTTAGGACATTTCTTTCCTCTTTTATCAATCTATTAATCAAACCAACTACAAAAAAATATCTTCTCTTGTTCTTGAACTTTTGATCGACTCGTGAAGAAATTAAGCGAGTTTCGAGGAAGATCTCTAGTTCATCGTGTTCCCCCCGCGTTTAGACTCGATTGCGAAGCAATTGGAGCGGGATTGATCACGAATTTCTCCTTGATTTCATCGAATTTTCCCCTTGAATTCCGAACGTCCACGAGGAAGAATCCGAGCAAATTCGCTTCAATCCACGAGAATTGGAGCCCCATCCTTGCGGCAATCGGGTTAGTAGTGAGATTCGATCGATTATCAGGAGGTAATTTGAGTTTTTATTAGATTTAGAAGTTTAATTTTGTAAATTAGTTCATAGTGTTCTTCATTTTCCCCAAATTTCAGTCCGAAAAGTCGCTGATTTTGAAAATAGGATATCTCTCTGATTATAATTCCAAATCACTTGATTTTGTTTTCATTGGATTCCTCTTTTCATCAGCTTTCCGTGTATAGCAATTTCATCAAATTCTGAGTTCATTTGACCCTTCAATTTAATGTTTGACCACGGACTGTTCATCTTTCATCAGAAGTCAAACGTTGACTTTCGGGGTCAATTACTTTTTATTGGCAAATCAGAATTTGATAATTTTGGTCTTTTTGGATTCCTCTAGTTCTTAGATTTCTATTGACATATAAATTGCAAGATTTGGATTTCATTTGGGCATTCAATTTGAAGATTTCCTCTGAGGTGTTCATTTCGGGGATTTTCTGATCATTGATTTTCAATAATTCATAATAAATCCATTTCTTATCCAAAAATTACAAAACTTATATCAATAAATTCCATTTTCTCTCTAGTTTCCAAATATATAATTTTTCGTAATCTTCTGACTCTGTTTGATTCTCTGATTTTTGCAGAACACCTATCTGCTGGTCAAAGTCAACGCTTTGACTTTGACTTTTGACTTTTCTCTGTCAAATCCGAGATTTCAATTCTTAAAACTTCTTATTTACCTTATTTATATCATTTCCATATCTTAAATCTTATATTCTCTTATTTAAAAACTCCTTTTTAAACCTAAGTTTAACCAAGTCAACTCTGCGATTAAAAGTCAACCACGCTCTCTGTGGATCGACCCGATACTTACCCAGTACTTGATTATTCTATCTTGTCTTTGTGAGTT
This sequence comes from Lemna minuta, assembly GCA_024174645.1. Lineage (NCBI taxonomy): Eukaryota > Viridiplantae > Streptophyta > Magnoliopsida > Alismatales > Araceae > Lemna > Lemna minuta. The sequence goes on from CM044105.1 coordinate 7,195,504, forward strand.
GGGTTTTATAAATTTTGTTTGACCATCGTCTTTGTGTTTAACGACGCACGAAAACGAGCCGTCAAAATGGCGCCGCTGCCGGGAGCATGCGTTATTGATTTGATTGCTTTGATTTCTTGATCATATTTAGGTTTCTGTCTTCTGTTGTTTACTGACCTGTAGAGAATTTATGAGACCCTCATCAGTGGTGAAAAAGGTATAGCGAGGTAAGATTACCTAAATTTGGCCATTATTTGACATTTTGGTGCAAATTTGGTAGTATATTTGGTGTTTTTCACCTACTTGATACATCGATATTGATACATCTGAGATTTTATCCTCTGTTATCAGTGACATATTATCATTATTATCTTTATAGGTGTGCTTTTTGATAGTGTTTAACTTGTTCTATCTTTTAGGTGGAGTAAGTGAAACATTGTTCATTTAGACATCACTCTTTTCGTCTCACTCTTTTGTGACATTCTTATATATATATACTTGCTGTTTTTGTGTTATCTTTTGGCTTTAGATATGAATAGGAATCATAGGAACCGAGGAGGACGACAGGGTCAGCGACCCACGAGGCATACAAGGAATAATCCCTTGTATGATGATCTATTTGCCTCATCTAGAGCTCCATCGGAGGCCTCTAGTGATTCTCTTCTAGCGATCGCCACACCAGGGCGAGGAGAGCCGATTGACGCCCCTCTTCCTGCCGAGATAGTGAGACGACGTCTTAGCGATTACGCAAGACCGGTCGTCCAAAGGCGGAGCGACGCGAGTCAATGTGCCTCTACGACGAGGTGCGAATTTTAAAATTGACTCACATATTCTTGGCCTTTTGCCCACTTTTCATGGACTACCATCGGAGGATCCGTATCGACATGTGGGACGAGTTCAGCCGGGTGTGCGAATTCAGCAGTTCCACAATGTCCCCTCCGAAACGGCCAAGATGCGCTTCTTCCCTTTCACGCTTAAGGAAAGGGCGAAGGAGTGGTTCTTTAGCTTGGGCCGCGAGTTTGATTCATGGAGAGATATGGAAGACGCATTTTTGCGTAAGTACTACTCGGTAGGTAAGACTAGTGCCGTGAGACGCGCCATACGCGAGTTCTCACAAGGGCCGGGTGAGGTTTTCTATGAGGCTTGGGAGAGACTTAGAGATCTCCCGAGACAGATGTCCGCATCATGGTATACCTAAACATGAGATTACTCGATTTTTATGATGGTTTAGGTGCACTCGATGTAGTATTTGCTCGATGCCGCTAGTGGAGGCACGTTCATGAGCAAGTACGAGGATGAAGCTCTCGAGTTGATCGAGTTGGTGGCGGAGAATAGCCATCATCATGCGGCTAAATCCTTCGGAGGGACCCGGAGCGCTCCCGCGAAGGGAGGGATGTTAGATGCAAAGGCGGCGAGAGACAGGTATGCTTTTTAGATAAGATTGAGAAACCGACGAAGCCCGTAACTTGATCATGGACTCGCTTAAGGTCCGACCCAGGGTTCGATGGCCTCGCGCCGCTTTCACATGTTGATGTCTCACCGTGTTCACATTGCTCTAGCTTTGAGCATGTAGAGTTGGATTGCCCCGTGATGGCAATCCAAGGACGAGTTTCCATTTCGGCCAAACCATACCACATATCCGAGGTTTGAGCCAGGGCGGGTAGGTCGACCTATCCGAATCGGGGGTTATTCTAGTTATCATAACCCTACTTATGCGCAGCAGCGGAGCGGGCAGCCCACTTCATATCATCAGCCCTACGGATCCGCGCCGCAGCATATGGGGGAACCCGAGGCCGACACCTTTCGCCCCGGTATTCCCCGAGCGGTTCACGCGCCACTGAGCGATACCACCTCAGCACCTTCGGTTGACCACATCATGAGTGCATTAGCACAAATGATGAGTAAACTGAATGAGGTTAGTGACCGACTTGATAGAGTTGAGGGGGATAAGACTCCATGCTCCACAGCTTCTACCGAGCATAGGAAGGGTAAGCGAGTAGAATTTGAGCAGCTACCTTCCCAGCCTCTAGCAAACCCTAGGAATGTAGGGCAAGCATCGTCGAGTCGCACCCACAATGTGAACGAAGTTCACATTGACAGCACATCAGAGGAGGCACATGCCATATCGGGCCTACGTAGCGGCAAGGTTTTAGTGGATCCTCATACGGACCACAAGCGCCGCAAGGACCCGCTTGAGGAGAAGGACGACCGTCCATCTCCCACGATTATTGACGTGCCGTTTTCGTGCGTCGTTAAAACACAAATACGATGGTCAAACAAAATTTATAAAACCGAACTCACAAAGACAAGATAGAATAATCAAGTACTGGGTAAGTATCGGGTCGATCCACAGAGAGCAGGGTTGACTTTAATCGCAGAGTTGACTTTGTCAAACTTAGGTTTAAAACCAGTTTTAAATAAGAGAAAATAAGATTTAAGATATGGAAATGGTATAAATAAGGTAAATAAGAAGTTTTAAGAATTGAAATCTCGGATTTGACAGAGAAAAGTCAAAAGTCAAAGTCAAAGCGTTGACTTTGACCAGCAGTAGGTGTTCTGCAAAATCAGAGAATCAAACAGAGTCAGAAGATTACGAAAATTATATATTTGGAAACTAGAGAGAAAATGGAATTTATTGATATAAGTTTTGTAATTTTTGGATAAGAAATGGATTTATTATGAATTATTGAAAATTAATGATCAGAAAATCCCCGAAATGAACACCTCAGAGGAAATCTTCAAATTGAATGACCAAATGAAATCCAAATCTTGAAATTTATATGTCAATAGAAAGCTAAGAACCAGAGGAATCCAACAAGACCAAAATTATCAAATTCTGATTTGTCAATAAAAAGTAATTGACCCCGAAAGTCAACGTTTGACTTCTGATGAAGGATGAACAGTCCGTGGTCAAACGTTAAATTGAAGGGTCAGAATTTGATGAAATTGCTATCCACGGAAAGCTGATGAAAAGAGGAATCCAATGAAACCAAAATCAAGTGATTTGGAATTATAATCAGAGAGATATCATATTTTCAAGATCAGTGACTTTTCGGACTGAAATTTGCGGAAAATGAAGAACACTATGAACTAATTTGCAAAATTAAACTTCTAAATCTAATAAAAAACTCAAATTACCTCCTGATAATCGATCGAATCTCACTACTAACCCGATTGCCGCAAGGATGGGGCTCCAATTCTCGTGGATTGAAGCGAATTTGCTCGTATTCTTCCTCGTGGACGTTCGGAATTCAAGGGGAAAATTCGATGAAATCAAGGAGAAATTCGTGATCAATCCTGCTCCAATTGCTTCGCAATCGAGTCTAAACGCGGGGGGAACACGATGAACTAGAGATCTTCCTCGAAACTCGCTTAATTTCTTCACGAGTCGATCAAAAGTTAAAGAACAAGAGAAGGAGTACATGAGTTTTTAAAGGAGAAATTAGCCCGGAATCATGGGCTGTAGAGGCGGTCGTGGGGCCGATTTTCAAGCGTCGTGGGGGCTCTTCCTTAAGCATGAGTCATGGCTTCAATTTCGCGGCGCTTTTGACCAAATTCAGTGGTGAATTTGGCTCCTTTTTCCACGATTTTAACGCCACGAGTGGACCACGATCGAGCCACGATCGGGTCACGATCGGGCTTCGATCATGGTCTGAAGTCTTCGCCGATCATCGTCGGCTCATGTAGAGGTGATTCCGCGTCCAAAGGCGTGCGATTGCGCCGCGATCGCGGCTCGATCGCGAAGTTCTTCCACAATGCGTCATAGCCGTCCGATGAAGCTCAGGTAAATGAATGGTCTCGATCTCCCGATCAAGCTGCGATCGCGATGAAGCACCGCCGTCTGATTGAGATCAAAGCTACGATGAGTCCACGTGCCTTCCATCCGCGTGCTTTCCCACGATGAGATCTCGTTCGTCCGATGGCGATCCAATGGCGTTGATGCGACGCGCCGCCACCTGAAGTAAATGAAGGTCCACGTGTAAATGAGGTAATGCACACGGTTTGATTAAATGCCGCATTTAATGCGCGCATTTAATGCATCGAAAGGCGGCGACACGGCTTTGTCCTATTAGGCGGAAGAAAAGCCGTTATTTCTTCTCATTGGTCCACGTAACCCTCGACCGTTATTCCTAAAAAAAGGAAATATTAAATGCCTTTGTCTTATTAGGCGGCGAAAAAGGATATCTTTTTTTTCTATTGGCCGCCGCCTCCTCGACTGGCGTGCCTCGAGTTACGCAGAAGAGAGAGGTTTTGTCATATTAGGCGCTCCTCTTTCTCATTCGTCCACGTCGCCTCGATTCCTAAAAAAAACATGAAAGGTTTGTCTTATTAGGCGGCGAAAAAGGGTTCCTTTTTTTTTTCTATTGGTCGCCGCCTTTTTCCCCTGACACATCGATCGACGCCGTTCAAACTGAATCCGATGCCCCTTGTGCGTCCACGTGGCCTGCAAAAGAAAGACCCGTGTGGGATATAGTCCCACACGGAAGAAGAAATATGTATTCGGGCCTATAAATTAGGGGGCGGTTATCGCATAATGCGTTACCGCCCCTAAAATCTAACCCGGGCCCACTATACCCGTGGGCCCTCCACATGCAAACCTCTCCTGCCACGTGGCGCCCCACACGGGCGCCCGCGTGGACCGTCCGTGTGGCCTCCTGCCACGCGTCAGCGCCACCTGCGCCCCGCGTGGGCCACACGCGCCCTGCCACGTGGCCTCAGCGCCACGTCGTAACGGCGCGGTGGACCCGCGCGCCACGTCAGCCCGTCGCCTGGGCCCGGTCGCCACGTCAGCTGGCGCGTGCCACGTCAGCTCCGCAGGTACGTTTTCCCTTTTTCGCGATTTTTCTAACTAAAAACTTAAATAATTCAATTAAAGAAATCAAATAAAAATAGGAAAAATCAGATAAAACTTTAGAAATTCATATTTTTCAAAATACAACTCCTTTTTAATCCAAATTTTCTCCATTGGATCACAATTTCTTTTCTTTTTAATATCATGTCATTTAAAATATATTTAGAGAGAAGAAATCAAGATGACTTCTAATTTACTCAAATCATTTTTTTCATTAAACATTCCAAATCATAAATTCATCCTAAAATCATCCTTCTAAACATTTACTGAAGTCAACATGCATCTATAACAGAGATTAACTTCTATTACTTTAAACCAAAAATTAATCATCGATTGACATGAAATTATCCCTAATTTATGCATAAATATCAACTTTAGTGAAATGACATGCTAATGGAGAAAATTCCTAAAAAGTATGATAACATGCATCATATTCACATAAAATAAGCATGAATATGAGTTAATTAGAGTAAGAATTCAGGTTATAAATGCATGTTATCAATTATCCCGGAGGAGGACTCCGAGGATGAGGAGGCACCCGATGAGGAGAGTAGGGCAGAGCCCAATCCCGAGGTTTATAAACCTCCGGTGCCATATCCTCAGTTTTTGAGCCGGCCTAGAGTCCCTACTAGTGATAGCGATGACACCTTATTAGAGGCTTTTAGGCAGGTTACTATCACCATCCCATTAGTAGACGCCATCCAGCATATTCCGCCCTATGCAAAGTTCCTGAAAGGACTTTGCACCCCGGTGAGGAAGCCGAAACGTATCCATATGAGTGAGACTATTAGTTCCATCATGCTGAGTACGCTTCCTCGTAAGCGACGTGATCCGGGAGCTCCTATGATTAGTTGTGAGATAGAGGGTAGGACGTTCACTCGATCTCTCCTCGACACGGGGGCTAGTGTTAATATACTCCCGAAGGGAGTGTATGACGCTTGTCCACTTGGCGAGTTGCAGCCATTATTCATCGAGTTGAGCTTAGCGGATGGATCCGTGAGACGACCTCACGGAGTAGTAGAGGATGTGATAGTTAAGGTAGAAAACTGCTACTTTCCGGTAGACTTTATTATCGTGGATATGAAATCCACGAAGGACCTCACCGCCTCTCCCATCATACTAGGGAGACCATTTTTAGCTACCGCGAAAGCGATTACGGATTGGGGCAAGGGGGAAGTTATTTTTCAGGTTGGAGATAGCACGATGAAGGTGAGCATCAACAAGTTGATGCGACATCCTTCACACGAGACCGATGAGGTAGGCGCCGTCGATATCTACGAGGATCCGGAGATTTCGAGTTGTATCGAGGAGACGATGGCGACTATTGAGGATAGGAGCTTCGAGGAGCCCGAGGATGATCCATTTCCCTTCGGCGAGACGGCACCCGAGCTAAAACCGCTACCTTCGACACTGAAGTACGCTTTTGTTGATCATCATAGTGCTAACCCCGTTATTATATCCTCGCAGCTAGATCACGACGAGGAGGAGAGACTATTGGCGGTCTTGCGAGCGAGGAAGGAAGCAATCGGATGGAACTTGTCGGATCTTAAGGGGATTGATCCCTCTTTGTGCATGCATCGTATTTTCCTAGAGGAGGACTCTCGTCACTCTAGAGAGGCACAAAGACGGCTCAACCCTAAGGTATGGGATGTGGTTAAGGATGAGATTCTTAAATGGCTTAATGCATGTATCATATATCCCATCTCCGACAGTCCATGGGTCAGTCCGGTGCATGTTGTCCCCAAGAAGGCGGGATCACCGTGACAACAAATGACAAGGGCGAGGAACTTCAGACGCGTCTTCCGACGAAGTGGAGAGTTTGCATCGACTATCGGAAGCTTAACGCGGCGACGAAGAAGGACCATTTCCCTTTGCCATTTATTGACCAAATTCTTGACAAGCTTTCAGGTCAAGGATTTTATTGCTTCCTAGACGGCTATTCGGGGTATAATCAGCTAGCTATCCACCCCGACGATCAAGAGAAGACGACGTTTACATGTCCATTTGGCACATATGCATTTCAGCGCATGCCTTTTGGATTATGTAACGCCCTCGCCACATTTCAGAGGTGCATGATGGCCATCTTCTCCGATTTTATAGGAGAGAGCATGGAGGTCTTCATGGACGACTTTTCAGTTTTCGGCCCGAGTTTTGATGCGTGCTTGGAGCACTTAACGCAAATCCTCGACGTTTGCGTTAAGAAACGCCTAGTTCTTAGTTGGGAGAAGTCCCACTTCATGGTGGGAGAAGGTATAGTGCTTGGACATCTAGTTTCAAGCAAAGGATTGGAAGTGGACAAGGCCAAGGTTGAGGTAATCCAAGACCTTGCACTCCCTACGTCGATAAGGGAACTTAGAAGTTTCCTCGGGCATGTCGGTTTTTATCGTCGCTTTATTCAGGATTTTGCTAAGGTTTCAAAACCACTGACTTCTCTTCTTTGCAAGGAAAAGGATTTTATCATTGAGGAAGAAGGGAAGCACGCCTTTATGCAGCTGAAGCAAGCTTTAGTGGAAGCGCCTATCTTACAAAGTCCTAATTGGGACTTACCTTTTGAGATTATGTGTGATGCTTCTGATTTTGCAGTAGGCGCGGTTTTGGGGCAGCGAATCAACAAGAAGCCGACCGCCATTTGTTACGCGAGCAAGACACTAGCCGACGCTCAACTTAACTACACTACGACGGAGAAGGAGTTGTTAGCGGTTGTCTTTGCTTTGGAGAAGTTTCGGCCTTATATCTTGGGCAGCAAGATCATCGTCTACACGGACCACGCCGCATTGAAGTACTTGCTGTCCAAGAAAGAGGCCAAACCGCGACTGATTAGATGGGTTCTCCTCCTTCAAGAATTCGATTTGGAGATCAAGGACAAGAAGGGAAGTGAGAACTCGGTGGCTGATCATCTTTCTCGACTCCACATTCTATCTTCAGGTGAGATTTGTGATACATTTCCCGATGAGCAGCTCCTCGCCGTGGTGACTAAGGTACCTTGGTTTGCACATATTGTTAATTACTTAGTCACTAAATCTGTCCCCGATTATTGGAACACGCACCAAAAGAAGAAATTTGCATATGATGTAAAACATTATTTTTGGGAAGAACCCCAATTGTTCCATGTAGGGGCTGATCAGATTATTCGGCAATGCGTTCCGGAGGAGGAACAAGAGCATATTCTAGCTATGTGTCATTCATCTCTATGTGGAGGATATTTTGCGTCGAGGAGGACGGGAGCGAAGGTGCTACAAAGTGGCTTCTATTGGCCAACTCTCTTCAAGGACGCGATCAAGTATTGCAAGGAATGTCTAAAGTGCCAATCCACATTGAACATCTCAAAGAGAGATGAAATGCCCTTGCAAACCATCCTTGAGGTAGAAATTTTTGATCTTTGGGGGATTGATTTTATGGGACCATTTCCACCGTTGGAGGGCAAGGAGTATATTCTTGTAGCGGTGGACTATGTGTCCAAATGGGTCGAGGCGATACCGACGAGGACAAACGATCATCGAGTGGAGTTTACTTAAGAAATATGGAGTTCATCATCGCGTCACGACCCCGTATCACCCCCAAGCAAATGGCCAAGTAGAAGTGAGCAATAGAGAAGTCAAGAACATCTTGAAGAAGATCATTCGCACAGATGGAAGAGATTGGGCAGCGAAGCTACCCGATGCTCTATGGGCCTACCGCACCGCATTCAAGACACCCATTGGGATGTCTCCTTTTAGGCTCATTTATGGCAAGCCTTGCCACCTCCCCGTCGAGTTAGAGCATAGAGCATATTGGGCTATTAAAAAGCTCAATCTATCTCTTGATCAAGCCGGAAAGGAAAGACTTCTCCAAATTCAAGAGCTCCAAGAACTCCGGAATGAGGCATATCAAAATGCGGAGATTTATAAAGCCAAAAAAATAAAGCCTATCATGACAAGCACATTAATAGGAGATCTTTTTCATGCTCATGACAAGGTATGGCTTTATAATTCTCGTCTTAAACTCTTTCCAGGGAAATTGCGCTCAAGGTGGGATGGTCCATATGAGATCCTTGAAGTGTATGACAATGGATCGGTCTTGATATTAGATCCCAAGACCCAAAATTCCTTCAAGGTGAATGGACATAGGTTGAAGCCATACATTGGTGAAGAAGGACCTCTCCCTCCTCATAGGGAAGAGCTGCAATTTCTTGAGATCTCAGCCACTAGTTAGTCGTTGGAGTGAGTTACGTCTAGCTAAAGACGTTAAACTTAGCGCTTGTTGGGAGGCAACCCATCTTTATCTTATTTTTGCATTTATTTCCTACTTTTAGCATTTATTTTTATTTTTATTCTTGCTGTTTGCTTTGATGTTTTCTGTGTTTCTTTATAAGTTTTTAGGTACAAAGGAGAAAGGAGCATAAAATGAAGAAATTTGGCTTCAAAGCAACTCCAAAAATGAAGAAAAGAATGCAACCGATGCAAATTCCCGCTAAGTTTTTCTTTTCCCTCTTATGATTGTATTTCTTTTACTGATGTGCATGCCATGTATACTGATTGTCATCATTTTTCCATGAGCATGTTGAGTTTTATTGAGGACAATAAAAGGAATGAGCATGGGGGGGAGTTTTCTAGAAAACTTAGAATTTTTCAAAATTTTTGCATTTCTTCATTTAGTATTCTATGCATGATCTGATTTTTAAACATGTGAACAGCAACATGATCTTTTCAAAATCACATGAAATAGAAAAGCATAGATTGCATTAATACCTCCATTTGTTTAGAAAGTTGTGGGAAGAGCAACCTTAAGTGCATGTTGAGGAGATGGTAGAGTCAATGGAATTAGGGATTTAGGTATTCCTTTGGGGAGCCATAAAATCCAAACTAGGGGTGTACTCAAGCTCATAGTATGATTTTTCAAAACTTTCTATACTTCTCATCCACTCATTCTTCTTTCTAAACTTTGAGTTAATGACTCCTTGCACGCACATCCTTCCGCTTTCCATAGCAAGTCGTAGCTTGTATCATCCTTTGTTGGCATTAATATTATTGACATAGTGAAGCTCCCTGATCCATAGAGATACCAAAAACCTCTTCGGGGGAATAAGATGCATGTCTACTAAGGACGGCACATGGGTAGGATGAGCACCATGAAATGAAGTATGTTGTTTTTCAATAAAGTTGCATAAAAAGCCTTGAAAATTTTAAATTCTGAATTCTCTAATCTCCCTCTTGAAAAAGGCTTGCAGCAAGTAGAATTAAGATGAATAAATTAGAATTAGTATGAAAGAAAAATTAAAAAAAAAAAATAGTAGTAGAATTAGAATGGTAAGCTACCTCCCATGTGTTTTAACCGATTCTATTTATAGCCACTATGTATATAAGGATGATGCTTGTTTCTACTTCTTGTGCCCTTATCATTCATGTCCATAGTGCAAGGAGGAAGCGACGATTGGTTTGGTATGATGAATTTCTTTTAATTATGTATATTCTATTAGTATGTAGAGCAAGAGCATTCTTAGTTTATTTGTTGGATTAAAGTGCTTGCTGGAGGAATGCCTTGATCTTGAGTTTCTAGTACATTACCTTATTCTTGGCATCATTTAAGGTAGAACATTCATTTCAGATTCTATCAATGCTCAACCCATGGCTTTCTACGCTTGTTAGTCCTATTTCATACTTTTTCTCTTTCCATTGCTAAGGGACTAGCAATGATTTAAGTTGGGGGGTGTGATAACATGCATTTATAACTTGAATTCTTATCCTAATTAACTCATATTCATGCTTATTTTATGTGAATATGATGCATGTTATCATACTTTTTAGGAATTTTCTCCATTGGCATGTCATTTCACTAAAGTTGATATTTATGCATAAATTAGGGATAATTTCATGCTTAATAGATGATTAATCTTTTGTTAAGTTTAAATTAATAGAAGTTAATCTCTTGTATTGAATGATTTTTGACTTTAGTAAATGTTTGGAAGGATAATTTCAAGATGAATTTATGATTTAGAATGTTTAGTGAGAAATGATTTAAGTAAATTCTAATTCATCTTGATTTCTTCTTTGAAAATATATCTTAAAATGACATGATATTAAAAAAAGGAAGAAATTTGTGATCCAATGGAGAAAAATTTGAGTTAAAAAGGAGTTACACAAATGAATTTATGAATTTCTTAATTTTATAGTATTTTCTGGATTTTATTTTGATTTTTAGGATTAAATCGTGCAATCGGATGGTCGGGATTAAATCGCGCAATCGGGACGGTCGTGGATTAAATCGCGCAATTGACGGCTGAAATCACACGGAGTGGAATCCGCGTCACGAGCCACCACTCTCGCGCGATCCGACGGCTGAAATTACACGGAGTGAAATCCGCGTCACGAGCCACCAATTTCGCGTGATCCGACGGGCTGAAATTACACGGAGTGAAATCCGCGTCACGAGCCACCACATTTCGCGCGATCCGACGGCTGAAATCACACGGAGTGAAATCCGCGTCGTGGGCCACGATCCACCAATTTCGCACAAACTTATCTATAAATAGGCCTCATCTCCAATGTAAAAATTCATCTTCTAGTTGGCCTCCTTTTTGGAGGTTGGCCATTGGGATCAAGGCTGCTAGGGATCAACTATCTAGGTATGTTTAATTATCGTTTGTTCTTCTTATGTTCTTGTGTGTTCGCCCTGGTATCTAGGATTGTGCGGCGTGACGAACCGAGTGCATCTAGATACCCGACTTGCTTCTTCGTATCCCTCTTTTGTGATCGCTTGTTCCATGGCAAGAGTGTTTCGTGTCGAAAGGCCAAGGGAGCACCGTGGATCAGGTTTTTATCTTCTTATCGTATTTAGAATTAATCACCATCGGTTGAATCGATCTCGAGAAAGTTAGAGGGCCTTGTCACCGAGATCCCCGCTCAAGGCTAGGGCTAGGGTCTTAGCCCCGTGAGGACTGAGGATAGGGGGCAAGGTTGATACTATGCGAGTTCTAGTTGCTTATTCAGCTCATTATTCTACCGTGATAAACGCCAAGCTTGAGCGGTAATTCAAGCTCCTGTAGAATAATGATGACTATGTCACGATTAGACGGATTGACCGACACTTAGGGTTTATGTGTTAATCTTAGGACATTTTCTTTTCCTCTTTTTATCAATCTATTAATCAAAACCAACTACAAAAAATATCTTCTCTTGTTCTTGAACTTTTTGATCGACTCGTGAAGAAATTAAGCGAGTTTCGAGGAAGATCTCTAGTTCATCGTGTTCCCCGCGTTTAGACTCGATTGCGAAGCAATTGGAGCGGGATTGATCACGAATTTCTCCTTGATTTCATCGAATTTTCCCCTTGAATTCCGAACGTCCACGAGGAAGAATCCGAGCAAATTCGCTTCAATCCACGAGAATTGGAGCCCCATCCTTGCGGCAATCGGGTTAGTAGTGAGATTCGATCGATTATCAGGAGGTAATTTGAGTTTTTATTAGATTTAGAAGTTTAATTTTGTAAATTAGTTCATAGTGTTCTTCATTTTCCCCAAATTTCAGTCCGAAAAAGTCGCTGATTTTGAAAAATAGGATATCTCTCTGATTATAATTCCAAATCACTTGATTTTGGTTTTCATTGGATTCCTCTTTTCATCAGCTTTCCGTGTATAGCAATTTCATCAAATTCTGAGTTCATTTGACCCTTCAATTTAATGTTTGACCACGGACTGTTCATCTTTCATCAGAAGTCAAACGTTGACTTTCGGGGTCAATTACTTTTTTTATTGGCAAAATCAGAATTTGATAATTTTGGTCTTTTTGGATTCCTCTAGTTCTTAGATTTCTATTGACATATAAATTGCAAGATTTGGATTTCATTTGGGCATTCAATTTGAAGATTTCCTCTCGAGGTGTTCATTTCGGGATTTTCTGATCATTGATTTTCAATAATTCATAATAAATCCATTTCTTATCCAAAAATTACAAAAACTTATATCAATAAATTCCATTTTCTCTCTAGTTTCCAAATATATAATTTTTCGTAATCTTCTGACTCTGTTTGATTCTCTGATTTTGCAGAACACCTACTGCTGGTCAAAGTCAACGCTTTGACTTTGACTTTTGACTTTTCTCTGTCAAATCCGAGATTTCAATTCTTAAAACTTCTTATTTACCTTATTTATATCATTTCCATATCTTAAATCTTATATTCTCTTATTTAAAACTCCTTTTAAACCTAAGTTTAACCAAGTCAACTCTGCGATTAAAGTCAACCCTGCTCTCTGTGGATCGACCCGATACTTACCCAGTACTTGATTATTCTATCTTGTCTTTGTGAGTTGGGTTTTATAAATTTTTTTTGACCATCGTCTTTGTGTTTAACGACGCACGAAAACGAGCCGTCAAGTAGCTCGTTGGGTGCCAAGCTACATCACGTGCTCTTGCAGATATAGAGTATATTTGAACTCTCGTATGAAACCTAGTCATCATCGATTACCATATACATATAATCCTTCATCCATATTAGACTCGTGAATGACTTAGGATATGGTCAATTATCAAACCTTAATTAGTCACTCAACTTAGAAGTGATGTATGGAGACAATCATTGACATTACATTTTCTAATATCTCTATTATCTTGGCTAATGATTTCATTGCATCTCATTCCTTAAATCAATGTCCTAAAATGCCAAAGATGAATGATCCCATATTATAATATATATTATGTGGCCTGCAAGTCAATCACACTTTCATCTTTTATATTTATTGAAATAAAATTTTATTTATTGACACTCTTGTGTGATGTTTGCAATGAAATATATGAGCATATGCAATGACCCAGTGAATTATGATGAGATCATAATACAATGATCATAGGTCTTTATATATATCTTCTAAATATTCTTATTTATGAGATATTTGATAAGACCATTCGAATTATACGAAAAGAATAATACTATTTGATCCGACTCATATGTATAGTATTACTAATCTTGTGGTCATCGTGATTGGTATGATAAGGCTTGTAAGCTAATCACACTTTCATCTTTCATTTATATTAATTGAAAATGAACTTTTATTTATTGATATTCTTGTGTAATGTTTGTACTAAAATCCATGAGCATATATGACGAGACGAGACCGCGAGGTCATCGATTTCACATGGTCTCGTGTCAAAAATTAAGCCTAACTTACCAATTTTGGGAATTAATCATGAATTGAATGGCATAATGGTAAATAAGGGTCGAATCCACAGGGAATTAAGGTATTTTCGAGATATCTTTTGGAATTTGGTCAAATTGGATGATGAATTGAGGTGAGAAACTAGGGAAAATGTAGATTTATAAAGAAGACTTCAAATTGATTCCATGGAATCAAGAATCATCGAATTTGGACTTGATTTCGCGGAGAAATCGCAAATTGAAGTGGAGAGAAATTTCGGAACGTAAAAATCATGATTTTGAACTAAATCCTATGAAATTGATTTCTAAATCCTAATCTAAACAAAAATTAAACATAATAGGAAGATAATCTAGGAAAAATTGCTTCAACTAAACTCAATTAGCGATCGAAACGAGGCGATTAAAGCGATTAATCGCCGAAAACATGAAGAACGCGAACGTGAGCTTCAAGCTGCGATTTCTCCTTCGATTCTCCACCAAATCTTGATTTTAACCCCTCCGTGGATGCGGAAATGAGAGAGGAAGAGGATGGAATCAAGAGAAATGAGAGGAATTGTCTAGACAGGTTAATTTGATTGAAATCCAACTCAAATGCTTACAAATGTCGAAGAACAAGTCATTTTATACATATTTGGGCGTAACCGTCCGATCGTTTCGATCGACGGTTACGATGAAACGGTCCATCGTGGACCGTTTCAAATAAGTCGTGGCCGTCGGATCGTGATGGACGGCCACGATTTGATCCGTAGATAAGCGTTATAAAACGCCTTGGATGTCACCCCTTGGATCGCGATCGGACGGCTGAGATGCGATCCGCACCAAAGCATCTCAGCCGTTATAACGCCTTCAAAACGCCACGTGCATTTTGATTCATCCGGTGGTCCACTCTCCATCCGATCGACGCGTGAGATCGACGCGTCATCCCGATCCGACGCTTCTCCGTCATCCACGTCGCATGCATTTAATTCATCGTGTAGATTAGTCCCACACGGAAAAGAAAAAAGAATTTCGTCGGGTTTATAATACCCGACGATTTATGAGGGTAATAACCCTTCCCATATAGGGAAGGCTGAAGACCCATTTATATATAGTATGTAATAATAATATAATATATACGTATATACCGCGTAGGCGCAGCGTGGGTCCGCGTGGCGCTGCCACGTGGCCCCAAGTGCCACGTCGCATCCACGTGGCCCCGCACGGATATAAACCGCTTTTTCCCATTTTTTTATTTATTTTAATCAATTTAAATCGAAAATAAAATCGGAAAAATCTAGAAAAATCCCTAAAAATTGTAAAAATCATAACTTTCAAAATACAACTCCAAATTCATCCAAATTTCTTTCATTTGATCTGAAATTTAATTATCTATCATTCTGAAAAGTCAAATTATTTAAATAACAAGAGATTTAAATCTTATTTCAAAAATACATTCATTTCTGTAATATTTTAACTTTAGAAAATTAAATGAATGTTCATAAAAATGATTTCTCCTATTATTTAACTTTAAAAACCATTTATAATCTCAAATAAAGATGGGTTATAAAATATTTAATCTTTAATTCATCATAATTAACCCTAAATTAATGCATTTTGAGATTATAACATAAAATTGCATAGAATGATAGAAATGCACTCAAAGTATGATAACATGCACATAAATGGAATATTTTATGCCTTAAATTGCATTAATAATCATGTTTTATCATGTTAAGATTGCGTGTTATCAATATGTAATGACCAAGTGAATTATGATGCGATCATAATACAGTAATCACCGGTCTTTAAACATATGTTCTAAATATTCTTATTTGTGAGATATTCGAGAAAATTATAAAGTTATCTAGAAAGAATATCACTATTTAGTATGATTCAGGTGATGAATATGTTTGATCCTATGGCCATCAGTGTAGAGACACCAAGGATAGATCGTGGGTGCTCTTTGGAAAAAAAGTTCATTAAATTGATCCTTATAAATCCTTGAATGATATTATACCAAATTATCAATCACGTTGATTCATGTTATTGTTGTGTATGTGGTCATTTGACTTAAGACATCAAAGATATCTTGTGGATGGATGATCGTATTTAGATTATGACTTACGAATCTCTAACCACGGGATCTCTAAAATGTCATTGATAACACGCAATCTTAACATGATCAAACATGATTATTAATGCAAATTAAGGCATAAAATATTACATTTATGTGCATGTTATCATACTTTGAGTGCATTTCTATCATTCTATGCAATTTTAGGTTATAATCTCAAAATGCGTTAATTTAGGGTTAATTATGATGAATTAAAGATTAAAGATTTTATAACCCATCTTTACTTGAGATTATAAATGGTTTTTAAAGTTAAATAATGAGAGAAATCATGTTTATGAACATTCATTTAATTTTCTAAAGTTAAAATCTTAAATAAATGAATGTATTTTTGAAATAAGATTTAAATCTCTTGTTATTTAAATAATTTGACTTTTTAGAATGATAGATAATTAAATTTCAGATCAAATGAAAGAAATTTGGATTAATTTGGAGTTGTATTTTGAAATTTATGATTTTTACAATTTTTAGGGATTTTTCTCGATTTTTCTGATTTTATTTTTGATTTAAATTGATTTAAATAAATAAAAAAATGGTAAAAAGCATATTATAATTCACGCGGGTCCCACGTGGATGCGACGTGGCACTCAAGACCACGTGGCAGCGCCACGCTGGCCCACGCGACGCCTACGTGGCGTACGTATATTTATATTCATATTATATACTATATAATAAGGGGTATTCAGCCTTCCGTAGCCCGGAAGGGTATTCAAACCCCTTAATCCGTCAGGTCTTATAAACCCGACGGATTTCACTAACTTTTTCCGTGTGGGACTAAAGTCCCACACAGTGTTTTAACGTGCAGGACGTGGCGCAACGAGGATCGTTGGATAGGGATGACGTGTCGATCTCACGCGTCGATCAGATGGAGTACGGTCCACGGATCAAGATCAAGACCACGCGTCTTTTAAATCAAATTATAACGGTCCTGATTTCATGTGACGTGGCGGCATCACACACATCGGATCAACGACGCGGAATCTCTGATGCGTCGATCGCGTGAACGTCGGACCACCGATTAGCTGATCGCGCACGTGGCTTAAAATCGGCGTTATAACGGCCACGATTTCATGCGATCAAACGCATTTGGAGCGTTAGATCGCGATCCAATAGGCGCCGTTTCATGCGTTTTATAACGCATATCGCGAGGATAGATCTGGAGCGTCCATTTGATATCGAACGATCGCGATATATTCGTAACGATTCACTTTGAGGCGGTTTAATCTGGACCATTGATGGAGCTTAACGCACTGATCGGACGGTTTCCCCCATTTCGCCCTATAAATAGACGTGTTCTTCGTCTTTTGTAAGTATTCTCGAGAAGGAATTCACATAATTGACCCATCTAAACCCCTCCTCTCTTGAATCTCTCTCTTGTAATCATTTCTAGACACAATTTCGCGTCCACGGAGTGTTTACAAGAGAGATTTCGACGATCGTGCGAGGAGAATTTGTCTCTTTAACACCGATGTTCACGATTGAATTCACGGAATGAATAGCTGTCGATCCGGCAATCAATTGGATCGATTTGATCGTTATCTCGGGTTAGAAAAAAATTTATTCCTCTTATCTATCGTCATGTATCATCAATTTTAGGTTTACGATTTCAATTTAGTTCAACTTAGTTTTTAATTTCAATTTGTGTTTTTCGTGATTCCGAAAATTTCCTCCCACTTCCATCTTTGATTTCTCCGTGATTACTAATCCAAATCGAGCGATTTTTGATTCCACAGATAGATCTTTGAGTTATCTTTCTAAAACCACCATTTTCCCTAATTTCTCACCTCAATTTATCGTTCAATTTGACCAAATTCCAAAAGATCTCTCGAAAATACCTTAATTCCGTGTGGATTCGACCCTTATTTACCATTATACCCTTCAATTCATGATAAATTCCCAAAATTGGTAAGTTAGGCTTAATTTTTGACACGAGACCGTGTGAAATCAATGATCTCGCAGTCTCGTCTCGTCAGTCATATATTGGATACGACATAAAATCTTCAAAGATGATTATTTGGTCAAGATGATATCATCCATGCACGATATTTGAAGAGATTAATTCAAGGAATGAGATGTAATGAAAAACTTGGCCAAGATAGTGGAAATAATAGAAAAACTGTTCTCGATGATATTAAAATTCATCTAGTTGACGATTTAGAACAAGCCACATTGACTTAAGCTTCTAGGTGAAAGTTCAAACATTTCTTTCCTTCTTTCAAAGTCCAGAGATTTCTTCCCCCTTGGGGAATAGTGATTTGATCTTTAAATCATGACCATAATCAGGCATTGATTGATGGATTTTATAGATCAATCGAGTAAGACCATGATTGAATCAATGGGCTTTGATCACTATGTCTATCAGATTGTTGAGATGTTGAACCCATCAATCTATGATCATGGTCATACTCGATTGATCTATCAAATCTATCAATCAATCAAGGCTCAATCATGATCACGATGTAATGATCGAATCACTATTCTCCAAGAGGGAAGAAAGGCTCTAGACTTCAAAAGAAGGCTCATTTTAAATTTTCAGCTGGGCTTTCAGTACCAGTCCAAATCTTAAACTGTATTTTGGTTTATATGATGGAATGACTGTCCAATTTGATCAAGGGAATCACAACTGATTGTAAGCTGATTGAGACTTGTTGATCAGATTATTCAAATAGATAGAGTGATCTAGGAAGTGATCATGGAGTCTCTAAACGATTTGAACTTAAAAATTCATAGAAAATTATAATAAATATACACAAAAGATCACAGTTTAAAAAAATTGAAAAAAAAACCTGGCGACCAGATCGTTGATCAGATCGATGATCCAATCAAGAGTTAAATGAGAGACTGCTGAGTTAAATGAAAAAAACCTCTCATTTGATCGCTGCTCTCTAGTTCTCACGCTTTCCAGAACCTTTTAAGTATCTCAGAGGCGGCTCTTAAACCCTAAACCCTCCGATCATCATCATCCCTAGCTAATAGAGGAAACTTCTGCTTCACGTGGCCTAGTTTTGATCGACTTTTCAATATCCTTTGATCAGACGGCAAGATCAATGCCTCCGAGAGAAGAAAGGAATTCAAGGGCTTAACGGTTGAATCGGTATTTTGAACTACGATTATGGCTATCTCTGTAGCTCGACAAAGGCGACCGCAGGCTGGGAGATCGGAGGATACCTCCGGATCTTCATCGTATTCGAAGGAGGACAAGAAAGGAAGCGAGAACGGAGGCGGAAAAGGATTTGGATGGATGCTACCTTTCATGGCGCTGGGGATCCTGAGATATATGAGCGCCACTTCGAACATTATCCACGACTGCGACGAGGTCTTTAATTACTGGGAGCCTCTTCATTATCTCCTCTACAAGTCCGGTTTCCAGACTTGGGAGTACAGGTTTACTGATCTATTTGCCTATTCATGCTTATTCATGAAGAAAATTTACAGTTATACACGCTTTCCCTTATTCATTGCGCTGCACCTATTTAAAATTTCTTGGATTTCATTTACACATACAACTAATACTGCTCCGGTTTTTCCTGAAACTGCTCACAATAACATTTCCATGGCACTCTCCTTATTATCACTTCATTTGTGAGGATTTTATCCTCGCGGACAGTAAACAAGCGCATGCATTTATGGTTATGAACGTTCTCCCCTTATTTGTAGTAATTATTTACGTATTTTTCACTACACTTCATTAATACTTCTTTGGTGCTAATGGTGAAAAAAACACTACTTGGTGCTAATTTGCTAAATCAATGAATCGATATGTTCATCATTTGGTTACTCGAAATACTGCTCTAGTTTTTCCTCAAACTGATCACAGTAACATCTTCGTGGCAGCTCCGCATTTTCCCTTCGTTCTTACCTTTACATTCTCTTTCATGCCTTAGTCGCTGCGCCAGTTTCTTGGTTTTCCGGTGATGAAAAGGTGCTACCAACGTCATCTCTTAACTTTCATTTTTTTTCCTCTATGTGATGCCTTCTTTCTCAATTTAATTTTCTTCTTTTTATCAGGTCAGGGTCTTTTACTCTGTCAGACTGTTTCTCGGTCTTATTTCAGTAGCCACTGATACAGCCTTAGTCGTGGCGCTTGCAAAGAAGTTCGGGAACAGAGTCGCTTCTTATACCCTTGCCTTGTTATGTTTATCAAGTGGTTGTTTCTTTGCGAGCACAAGTGCGTTTTTCTCATCTCATTATTATTACCTACAATTCCCTTTCCTACTGTAAGTGTTGGAAGTCCGAAGGGTATTCCCGTAATATTACAGGAATACTGACATATCTATATTGCCATTTTCAGTACCATTGTAAAGCAACTGTTAGGGGGTTATACAGTATGTAAATTAGGCCTAGTTATGTGGGTTGGCCTCTTATTAAGGAAATTACCTTTTTCGCTGCTTTTACTAAAACTCTGAAATCTTTCTCAATCGTTCATGCTTCTGATGGTTTCAACTTAAACTGTAAGTATTGGATTTGACTTTCAGGTTTCCTGCCTAGCAGTTTTTCCATGTATGCTGTTTCTCTCTCCTCGGCGCTTTTTCTCTTTGATAAGTATGCAATGGCTGTCCCAGTGGCTGCCGCAGGAGTTCTTCTAGGCTGGCCGTTTTCAGTTTTAGTCTCTCTTCCTCTTACAATTTATTCCTTGAAGAAAGGGGACTTCAAAAAGGTGTTTCTTTCTGCTGCTGCATGTTCGATTCTCATTCTCGTAAGCTTTATGACGCTGCCCTCAATCCTATACTCTAAACCCTAATTCCTAAATCCTAATCTCTTTACACCTCTCTTCAGGGGGGTTCCATTCTTGTTGACCACTACTTTTATGGAAGATGGACTTCATCCATTGTGAACCTATTAGCTTACAATGTTTTAGGCGGTGGCGAAAGTCATCTCTATGGAACGGAAGGAGCACTTTTTTATTTTAAAAATGGATTTAACAATTTCAACTTTTCTTTCATTCTCGCCCTTTTATTTCTGGGTGTTCTTCCAGCATTAAGAAAGAAGTATGCATCTACTGGTGATCTACTTGTTGTCGTTTCCCCTCTCTATATATGGCTGGTTTTTATGTCCATTCAACCTCACAAAGAAGAAAGGTACACCGATTGGAGTCTCAGATGTATCTTATTATATGATTCTATGATTATTCTAACAAAATGCTGTTTGGTTCATGATTTAGATTTCTCTATCCGATTTACCCTCTTATTTGCATTGCTGCGGCAGCTGTCATTGAAAGTATTCCGGATCTTTTTAAGGACAAATATGCAATTGATGATTCCTTCATTGTTAAGGTATTTTGGGATTTTTGGATTAAATGCTCTTAAATTAGTTTATTTGGTATGATTTGCTTTTTGCTGGCTTTGGCCAGGTTGCCAAAGCCATAAGACCGTTGATTCTTTCGGTGATATTATGCGCCTCTCACAGTCGAACTTTCTCTCTCCTTAATGGCTACTCTGCACCTCTGGCAGTATACAAGCATTTGGAGCATCATGATGATGTGGGACCTGGTAAGATATCTTTGGTCAGCAATATATTTTTAAAAAAATGTGGCAAGATCCATATATAAAAAAAAAAATCCATATATCTCTATTTGCAACTTGCATTATATATAACTTATCTTAATATGTCTTACAGAATATCCTTTGCATTAAGTCTAATGATACGTCTAACTGACATTATATTAATTGCATCGCATCTGCTTACATTATGTTACTTGCATTACTGCTGACTTACATTACATATAGATTGAATTGTATCATTCACGCCCATACATAAGATACATGATATCAAATTTACTCTGTTGTTTAACTTACGTTTTAGACACAACATCTCTTTGTTTCTAATTCAATTAACAGTATAACTAACCTATCTTACTTTATGATTAACTTGCATTGTATCTACATTATTGTGAGTGAATATGCCCCTTCTCAGAAGTATTCTTGTTAATTCCTCTCTCGCTCTCTCTCATTTTCTGCCTCTTGATTGCATAGGGTTCCTACATGATCACAGGCCCTCTCTCTTGGTGACCCTTCTTCTTCTTTCTCTCTTCTTCTTCTTCAATGCAAGACCATGATTCCACATGGTATCAGAGCTGATGAGGTTATGTCTGCTTGACCTAGTCACCTTCTGTGAGGGGTGCTGGTGGCAACTATCCGTAACTGCTGATTTCCGCAAGTGGCACTGGCGCTGCCTTCACGAGCGCCATCACCCTGTTTGTTGGCCCCTTCTCATGGCCACGGTTGGCTCCTGTTGCTGCCAGCCCTAACTGGCAGTGTCTACTCCAGTGCCCTTTGCTTGTGGTGTGCCGCAAGTAAAAAACCAAGAAAAATAAAAAATGCACTGCCCTCTGCACATGGCTGGGCTGTGCCATGCTACTGACCTGCAAAATGCCATGCCTGCTCAAGCGCCCTCTACTTCACAGTGCTCAGCATGCAGTGGTGCCCATGAGACCATTGCTTTGCCACTTTGCTCTGGTGGTGACTGTGTTGCCCTCTACTTTGCCAGCGCCTGTCAAGTGCTGCCTGCTTGAGGGACTGCCCTGACCTGCACGATCGGCGTTGATCTAAGGAGGTTCTAGCCACCAGCCCTATTGTTGGCTTCCCTGCTGATCCTTCTAGCCAGCTGCCATTGGCTCCTTCCAGTCGCCCTCCCAATCTTGGTGGCCCATCACTGGCCATTTTGGCCAGCTAGTCTCCCTGCCAAGCTGGTCTGTTGCCAGCTCTATCCAGCCTCTTGCCCTGGTCTTTTGTCAATGTTGTTGTATGGGCTCATGCCACCCTAAGTTGCTTCGCCGTTTTTTTTTCACTTGCTTCTTCAGTTGTTCTAAATTATGGCAAACAAGGACCCTACATCAGCCCCATTGCTCAATCCCTCACCACGAGCGGTCCTCAGTGCTCATTCAGAAGGTTGTCCAGTCACTCCCTCTCTGTCTTCTTCGACAGTTGTATCCACAACATTCAAAGCCCAGCTTTCGTGCCCGTCCTCTACCAGTTCTTGTTACTTATCTGGTTGTCTTTTCCATTTATCCTATAATGGATGCTTTTATCCGTCATCTTCAGTGCCCTCCAAACTCTTCAACCTCTCTAATTATGTTACATGGTTTACTAGCTTCTACTGTTTCTTTCACGTTCACGATTGTTTCTTATTTATTGCGGATGATCTTCTGCCGTTTGAGGATCCTTAATTCAAGGAGTAGCTTATTCAGGACAAAGCTATCACTGCAAGGATGCTCAAAGTGGTGATTCCCTCCATTAGTGAACTGATCCCACTTATATCACCTTCCAAGACTATTTGGGACGAGTGATATCATATGTATGGATGCAAGACAAATAGTTCTTGCATAATAAATGTGTACGAAAAATTATTCCAAATGAAGTAAGCCGGGCAGAACCTTTAGGATTTCTATGCTTCCCATCCAGTCTCGTCAACCAGTTGGAGCTTTATCAGCCGTATATGACTAATTTTCTAACAGATTGTCATTATCTATTGTCGTTTTCTTTGCCGGCCTCGACTCTTCTATCAGGGCCCATCTTCAGTGAATTGCATTTACTAACTCTTGCAGACACCTTTTATTATGGCCCTTTGGGTCTCTACTGGTACACTTACACCTACTTCTATTGAGTCTACAGCTCTACAGTTCTGTGAGCCTCCTGGCAAAGGGCATGGGTTGAATAGTGAATACGGCTGTTGTTGTGATGGCCAGGGATGTGGTTGAGGGTGCAATGGCAAGCCTTACGATTGTTATCATGACATGATGTCATTAGTCCAACTATCAGTGAATTGTTATCTATTCATGTATTGTCATTAGTCCAACTATCATTTCGATTGTTGTGGCTATAAGCTTAGAATATACTGCACTTTTCAAGCACAATAAATGGGTGTTAGCTTTTCGGCCTACCCATACTAGCATCATGACATGATGAAAGGTGTTTACCTTGAAGTACAATCTTGATGATGGGAATCAGGTCACTTGGAGGAGCCAGAAAAAAACGAGTCGTCTCTCCCTCCAATGCTCCGACTACCTGGATTTGGCTATTGCTTGTTCTGAGATTTTAAGGATACGCTCTTTACTCTATGAACTTGGATTTCTCCTATAGGAGGCTATGCCAATGTATTGCAATAATCAACTGCTCCTTTCACGAGTGCAATAAGTACATCTTGATCGACTGTTGTTTGCGACAGAATCCTTGCTGGCCTTATCAGCACTCATCAAATTGGCACCTTTTGCCCAACTTGTGGACATCTTCACTTAAGGAGTGAACATAACTTCGCTTCTTGCAAGATGTGCTTATTTGATCTTTACGCTTCAGCTTGAGAGGGAGTATGATTGAATATGCCCTTGTGAGGGTTATTCTGATAAATTCTTCTGTTGCTCTCTCTCTCTCTCACTCTCTCTCAATCACTTAGGGTTTTCGCACAATCGCAGGCCCTCTCTCGCGGTGATCCTTCTTGTTCCTTTCCTCTTCTTCTTCTTCTTCAATGCAAGACCAAGATTCCTCACTTACATAACATCTAGGTCATATTACACAACTTATGTTACGCCCTTCCGACATTTTAATGTTACAATTTATCATTTGCATTGCATCTAATTATTTTCTCACTCACATGAAATCTATCCTTATATTACTTAAAACTACATCTAACTCCCTCTATTTCAGTTATTTAAACTTCTAACTATTATTTTATCACTTTTATCTTGTGTAATTAATATTTGTTTATATTTTATTGATGTAGATCATGCCTAATTTTCATTTTATCCATCTTTGTTTTTTATTGCTTAAATTATCTGACTTTAACTGTTGCGAATTTTCTTTTCAGGATCTGTACTCTGTGTAGGAAGTGAATGGCATCGGTATCCATCTTCCTTCTTCGTGCCTTCATATGTTGGCCAAGTGCGTTGGATTGATGACGGTTTCCGTGGGCTTCTTCCATTCCCTTTTAACTCAACTCTTGGAGGAACTGCTTCGTCCCCTCCCTACTTCAACGACAAGAACATTGCCTCTGATCTACAATATGTAACCGCAATCCCTAATCTCTTCTCTTCTCTCTCTCCTTCTATCTCTGTCTGATCTCTCCATCTTCCTTATCCCTCTATCTGTGGATTTCCATCAGTTTCTCTCTCTCTCTCTCATCTCTATCTCTTCCTGTTGATGCTATGTCTTTGAATGCATTCTGACTCTGGAAAATTTCCAGCTGAAGGATCAGAGTCTCTGCACGTTCCTCGTAGAGCTCGACTTGAAGCGCCCCCTACCATCGCGAGGCAGTGATCTCTCCTACTGGGAGGTATGATCGGTCAACGGCTTGACCTTTGACTTTTGTTCGTCATTTATTGCGAGTTCACACGGTCAATGCTGGTGACAGACCCTGGCGGCGATCCATTTCCTCGACCGGGAGCTCTCGCCGCCTGTTTACCGATCCTTCTTCATCCCTTATCTCTGGCACAAAGAGAACGTCTTCGGCTTGTATCGCCTCCTGAGAAGAGTAACTTCTGCTCAACCAATCATGGCTTGACACGTCAAACGTTATTTTCATCTATTTCTCCCTCTAGCCTTGCAAACCCTGAATCATCCATCTCCTTGTATTATCTGTATGATCGTCGGCTTTTTCTCGCTCTGGACGGTTAGTCAGTTGGTAACTACTCTTTTTTTGCTGAACGGACACCTGGTAGTTGCCAGACGACCTTTAACAGACTCTTCTATCCTTTCTTCAACGTGCGCTCCGATCAAATCGTCGTTAACCAGACGCAAAATGCCGCCGCCTCGCAACCACCGCCGTCGTAAGAGCCCGCCCACTCCGTCCGCCAACTCATACGAAGAAGACGAAGTGCAACATGATGAAGATGACAGCGAAAAGGAAGAGGACGAAGACGACGTTTCGTTTCCCAAAGAGGCTTCCGAGACCGACTCTGCCTCCTACTCCTACGATCTCTCCTCCGCCATATCTCTGCCTTCTCAGACCCCTTCTTCCTACTTAAACGTCGCCCCTCTGCCCATCTTCCACGGCGGCGCCGCCGACTGCCCCGTAGCCCATCTCCGTCGCTTCTCCCGCGTCTGCCTCGTCAACAACGCTCCCCACCCCGCTACCATGGCACGTCTCTTCCCCGTCACTCTCGACGGCGAGGCCGCCCTCTGGTACGAACTCCACGTAGAGCCCCTTCAAGAGCTATCCTGGGAAGAACTCAAGCTCTCGTTTCTGAGCGCTTACTGCTCTCCCGAGATGAAGGAACAGTGCCGCTCTGATCTCATGGCGTTGAAACAAGGGGACCAGGAGACCGTCAACGCTTACTATCTCCGCATGCAGTGGATTCTCCGAAAGTGGCCGGCCCACGGGATACCGGACGGGATACTTCGAGGGATTTTCGTGGACGGGTTGAAGGAGGGTTTTCAGGAGTGGGTTGTTCCTCAGAGGCCGGACTCTTTGGAGGATGCTTTCAGGCTGGCGCTCTCGTGGGAGCAGGCGAAGAGGACGAGGGAGTTGAGAAGGAAGGAGAAGGTAGAGAGAGAAGTGAAGTGTGGGTTTTGCGAGGGGATGCACGAAGAGGATTCTTGCGACGTGAGGAGGGGGATGAGGGAATTGTGGCTCCGGAGCAAGGAGAGGGCGCAGAGGTTTAGGGTTGTGGCTCCGGGGAGTCCTGGGGGGCTGCGTTCTTTCTCCATGTCGGAGAGAATGGGACGAGAGGAGGAAGATAGGAAGGACGATGAAGCAGCGAGGAAGTCTCCGTGCCAGTGCTGGAAGCATGAATGCTGGAAGAAGTCCGACAAGAACACTGCTGGCGCAATCGTGGAAGTCAACCCCTCGCAGAGCATGGACTGAACTCAATACGAGAACCATTTACTTTCACATGTATACACTAGAGTTAATATATTCAATAGTTTGAAATAAATGTCTTTTATATTTTAAATTTTTGTGATTAATTTAAGTGGATGTATATGTTACTTCTTTGGCAAATATAGACTTATTTATCGTCGATTATTCTTTATTTATTGAATAATATTTGCAATTTTTACATGAAATAAGCATGTATTTTAAAATTCATTGTATAATTTCACATACAAGTAATTTTTTATGACAGAAATTTATTTGCTAATAATTATGGAGTCTCTCTCTGCCATACATTTCATGAAATAAAAATGCCTTTTACAATAAACACAAATGGACATTTCAGTTATTTTGTTATATAATATCAACTTGCACACCTATGATATGAAATTATTATCCAAAAATATTTGATATAATACTTTTATAAAATAACTAACTTTATTTAGTTTATTATTTATATAAAACTGAAAATTTTAAAGTTAGTATGGACTATAAAAATGAAAGTGGACGAATAAGTTATTTTATCAAGTTATATAAGTTGACAC
The DNA here is from genome assembly GCA_024174645.1 of Lemna minuta. Classification (NCBI taxonomy): domain Eukaryota; kingdom Viridiplantae; phylum Streptophyta; class Magnoliopsida; order Alismatales; family Araceae; genus Lemna; species Lemna minuta. The sequence goes on from CM044105.1 coordinate 7,222,916, forward strand.
ATAAGTTAAGGTTTTATTTAATATCAACTTGTGTAGTAACTACTGTGAATTTAATTTCAAAAAATTATTATACATAATATTAGTATGAAATAAATTAGTTTATTTATTGTTATTCCATATAATTGAAAATTTTGGTATTAAAAAACTTGACTGTTGAACTATCATCACACATCACTCTATACATTCACCCTCCATTATTCAGAATCAATCAGTTGTCCTCGCCTGAAGAAATATCGTCTTACTAAAGCCAGAACTTCAATGTCATTTGCATCTCTTGGTTGTTTGTGGTGAGCCTTGCTCTCGCGTATGTGATAATCCTGTGGTTGGAGCATTGTTGTCGCTCACAAAAGATGATTTTAAAATAAGCATGCAAGATCTACTCCTCTAGATCCGCCAGCTTCGGATATGCCAATACAGAGAGAGATGTGGGAAGGAAATGATATGGATTGAGTTTACAAGATAGATATTTAGAGAGAGAGATAAATCGTAGTGATATATGGCAAGAAGAATTTCAAGAGAACATGAGAAGTGTGAGAGTTTCTTATTTTAGAGAGAGAGAGAGAGAGAGAGAGAGAGAGAGAGAGAGAGAGAGAGATGTGTCTACAGTCATTTTTCTTCTTGGAATGCCATGTAACCAAGTAATTCCTTAAGTGAGATTGATATAGATTTGGATATTTGGCTATGATCATAATGGGTGAGTTTTCTTATGATAGCTCACAGAAGGTTAAAGATGATGGGGGTTAAAAATCTCTGCTCAATACTCTCAAGAAAATGCATTATGATAACCAAGGGACTATTTACGTTGTCCAATGCCGAGCCTTCCATGAGCCCACAAGATTTTTGAGGTTGAATGTCTTTGTATTCAAGATAAGGTATTGCAAAACTTAATTTCTACTTTGTATACTAGTAGTAGTTTGGAGAATCTTGTGAATATTTTCACCAAATGGTTCTAAGGCAAGTCTTTTATTCAATTTTTTTTATTTGGGACAACCCAAGGAAAAGGAATTTACTTTTAAGATGGTGTCAAGGAAAAGTATTGATCAATAGCCAACATAGATTCTGAAATGATGTGGCTAAAATCTCAATTGTAAGATCCCAATTTTTTGACATTCCAATGATGACACATTGTGAAAGCCACATTGCCATTTTCATTGCCAACATGTTGATGTATATCAGCAACAAAATATTGAAGATCTTTCATAAAAAAACATGTTGACATAGTTTTTTTTTCTCTTTTTTTGTGAAAAAAACTATTTCACATAATATTGATCTCTTATCATTGTCTCACAATTTCCATTCAATCTCTTCACTCTACCATTCTGATTCTATTCTTATTCTCATCCTTCACCATATACACACACAAACACAAATAAATATTTAGAATCACATCCATAGCCATATCCAATTCCATCATCCCACTCTTCCATATTCTTTATAATATCTTCTATAATCACCTTCCCTAGATAAGCATATATTCTCTCTAGAAGCATCAAATCTCATTTCCTAGGCTCCTTGAGGATTCAACCCTTACTTATTCCCTATAATAAGGTAATATAAATTTGTTTTTTGAATTTGGTATATGATAATGACTAAGAACACCCCAAAATGGAGTTCATCAATATCTAAGATCATCAGATATCCGTCATCAATATCCAGTGTCATCTGTCATCGGTCATCTATTGAAAATTCATTATTTGTTTGATATCCGACATCCAAGACCATAATCTAGACATCCAATGATGGATATCAAGGCCCGAATGATGAATGATGGATGGTGTGAGTTTACTTCTCTTTTTGTGAAAAAAAATCTTTCTCACATATCAATATCTTCTCATCCTCTCACAAACTTCCATAATGGTGCATTGTGAGGATCAAAAATTTAAATTTTCACGAGACCCACAATGTTGATGTAGATTTTCATTTTCTTTGAGACAAGGTTTTCAGAGCAAAATATCTTCTCCTTATACTTATGCTTTGGAGTAACAAGTCGTTATCTTCAGTGAAGGTCTCACAAGCAAGGAAGCACCAAGGCCATACAACTTAAGGAGAAATTTAGGGATTAGAAGTCATCTATATCAAGTAAACAACATGCTGACCAAAAAAATCAACAATCTATCATTATAGGACATGTACATATCCAAAAACTTTGAAGAAATGAAGATGGAGTTGACACCCCTTAATCCTTTAAATTAGTAGAAGACTTCCCTTGACTTGGCCAAAATTTTTTTAGACCTAAAACCTTTAGTTTTGAACCTTTGATTAAGTCAAACTAGTTTCTCAAAATTTAAGAACCCCTTTAACCAAGTCAAAAAATCTCCAAAAATTATATAAAACTATTTATATTCCCACAATTCAAGTTATTTACATCCTAGATCTTTCCTCGACCAAGGCAACCCATAATTTTAGGATTTATTAGTATACTCAAATTACCCATAAAATTTCTATCAATTAAACCCTTCAACATGGCACCCTCTTATACTTATAAGAGGGCCTTCAATGCATCCTTTTAAGAGGCATGAAATCCTCCTAAAATGGTTGTACCCCTTTAAGAGACACACCCCTTGAAGTTTGGTTGTTCTCCCCACTCTTTCTCTCTCTTCCTCCATGAATTTCCCTCTCTCCCCCATTTTCTCTCATCCATAGAACAATCCACTACTTTCCCTCTCCATCCCTCTCACATTTCCTTTGCATCACACACACCGACCATTTCTCTATTGCCCCTTCTCATTCTTCTCCCTCTTCCTTCTTTCCACCATTCCTCTTCATCCCCTTCTCTCTTTTCTCTCAAAGAGAGGAGTAATCAAGAAGAATATTTTGAATTTTTATCCAAGAAGGTCACATCAATTAAGAATCCCCATCAAGGTAATCTCTTTCCTCTCATTTTTTGTGATATATCCTTTTTTCCCAAAAAATTCTCTTGTGCTTAGGACTTGTGTGAACCCCAGTATAGCCTCTAATCATATAAAAGGGTGATTCATGAGCATTGGTTTTGAATTTTTTTGTCATTTATTAAATAGAAACCCCACTTCAAGTTATTAAATAATGACTCCCGTCCTCTCCAATTCTGGGACTAAACCTAGAGAGTTCAAGGTCACCAATATTAAACATTTATAATATCCCTCTATAAAAACACTATCCCTTACACCTCTATAGAAACTTTTAGGGAGAGAGAAAAATAGTTTTTATGTCTAGGGTTAGGGCCGTGTTAGACCCTAGGGTGGAGATGGAATCTCTTTAGGCACTAATAAAAATGTAATGTTACACATTTAATTCATTATGGTTTTAAGGCCTATCACATCATTATTACACATGTTATCATGTCATGATGACATTTTTATATTAAGTTTATGTCTAATGTTATGCATAATGTTTGTTTGACCTTTTTCAAGGTCAAAGAAGGATGAATTAATTGTGTGTGCATGAGTTTTATGATTGAAGGTTATGAACGAAGAGAAAAAGGGACAAAAGCATGAAGAAAATAAGTGGTTTTTAATAAAGATTAAATTTTTCTAGCGTGTTTATATTTTTATTTCAGGTGATAAGATGAAAAGGAAGAAAAAACAAGGATCAAAATAGCACAAATTTTACTCAAAAAAGAGTTTTCCATGAAATAAATGCAATTTTTATGTTTAAGAAATCTTTCTAGAATTTTTTCTATTTTTAGAATTTATTTCAATTTTCCAAAAAAAATTTAGGATTTTTTATTTTTAAAGATTTTCTACAAAGTTTTAGGACTTAAAGATCAGAAAATAGGGTTTTATTCACGTGTGCTAACGTGGCATGTCAACATGGCACGAAAGATACATGGTGCGAACAAGTGACATCACGGGGCACATAGTCAGTGCTTGCATGGTGCCCTCAAGGGAAGTATTAAGACTCCCTCCCGTACCATGAAGTGAGATTTTTCCCAACCTAGCACCAGTCGTTTCTTGAAGCATACCTCTAGGATCTTGGTTAGGTGAGCAAGACAACTCTCAAAATCATTTTCAAAGACGCTGACGTCGTCCATGAAAACTTCTAAACTGTCGCCAAGGAAGTCAGAGAAGATCGTCGTCATACATCGTTGAAAAGTCGCAGGGGCGCTACATAGTCCGAATGGCATGCGTCTGAAGGCGCATGTGCCAAAGGGACATATGAATGTCGTCTTCTCTTGATTGTCAGGGTGAACGTCAATCTGGTTGTAGCCTTAATATCCGTCCAGAAAACAGAAGTAACTCGATCCTGCCAGTCGGTCCAAGATTTGGTTGATGAACCAGAGTGGGAAGTGATCCTTTATCGTGACAGAGTTCAGCTTCCGATAGTCAATGTAGACTCTCCATTTCGTCGGAAGTCGTGTCTGGATCTCTTTGCCCTTCTCGTTCGTAGCGACCGTTACTCCGGCTTTCTTAGGAACAACGTGCACCAGACTCACCTATTGGCTATCGAATATGGGGTAGAAAATTTTTGTGTTTAGCCATTTAATAATTTCTTCTTTCACGGCCTCCCATACCTTCGAGTTGAGTCATCTCTCGGCCTCCCTGACGGGTCTTGACTCATCCTCTAGGAAGATGCGATGAGTGTATAGTGAAGGGTCCATCCTTTTTAGGTCCGCCAGGGTCCATCCAATTGCTTCTTCATTCCTCCTTAATACTTCCAGTAATTTTTCGTCCTGCTTTATATCGAGCTTGGACGAAATAATAACCGGCTTTGCTTTCTTTTCATCAAGGAAGGCATATTTGAGTGTAGATGGGAGAGTCTTGAGCTCCAAGGAAGGCTCGTCCATTGGTAGCTCTTCAAATCTTGCTTTCTTATTGATCATCATTACTTCTTCTATGCATGCGTCAATATCTTGATCGTCGACGAAGTTGATGGCACCCAAGTCTCGGAAGCTCGTGAAGGGTATTTCATAAGCTTTTTGATGTCGACCTTCACAAAGTGCTCTCTCACCTTGAGAATTATATCTCCTTTCCCCCAATCTGTGATGGCTTTTGCGGTAGCTAGGAAGGGTCGTCCTAAGATGTTCGGGACTTGGCTAAGCTCCTTAGTCATTTTCATATCGAATACTAGGAAATCTACCGGGAAATAGCAATCTTTTATCCTTACGATTACATCTTCTACTAGTCCATGTGGTTTCCTCACCGATCCATCTGCTAAGCATAACTCTACTAGAAAAGGTTACAGCTCCCCTATATGATGACGGTCGAATACAACTTTAGGGAGGATGTTAATACTAGCATTGACATCTAACAAGGATCTAGTGAAGGATAGTCCTCCTATCTCACTCGTGATCATGGGTGCTCCTGAATCTCTCTTTTTAATCAGTAAGGCATTCATCATGATGTAACTCACCGTCTCACTAAGTTGGATCATTCTGGGGTTTCTATGAGGAGTACATATTCCTTTGAGAAATTTGGCATAAGATGGGATATGCTTGATGACATCTATTAGAGAAATGGTGATGGTTACCTTCTTAAAGGCGTCTAGTAGATTGTCATCGGTTTAATTGGTCTTGGCTTTAGGGCGATTAAGTGTTTGAGGATAAGGCACATGGGGCTTGTATTTGTCGGGGTTAGGTTTAGCCGTAGCCTGTTCTTCCTCGTCCTCCAAACTGTCTTGTTTGACAATAATTGGTGCTTCTTCTTCTTCGATTAGGGCCTTGGTGGATAGGATGATTCTTGTATGGATTCGGTAGGTCTTTTCCACTTCGAAGGCTCGATATTGCTAGTGTTGTTTCCACAGCCTCCTCGTCGACATGTACATGGTTGATGTTGTGCGTCTAGCTCGACAAGGCCCCTTGATTCCTCGGGTTAGCTGTGGCATACGAGGGTAATTGGTATGTAAAATTTACTTGTTTACCCTTCTTATCAGTCGTGGCCTGGACGTTCGTCTTGACAAAGTCCTGTATTTCATCCACGTGTGATTTCATCTGCGTCATTTGCTCCATTAATTGCGAGATCGCGCCGAGGATCGGGTTGGATGCCGGCGCGGTCTGGCGTGGAGCTTGAGTGTAAGCTTGTGGTTGAGTCGGCGGGATGAACGATGACTATCTTTGATAAGGGTAAGATTGTTGTTGTTGCTGACTATTATATTGTGGAGGATAAGGTTGATCATTGTTCCTCTGAAAAATTATTAAAAACATGGGTATTATAATAGTTAGGGTATGTACCCGGAAAATTTGGTCGTCCCTGTTGAGTCGATCCTTCCGATGGACCTTGTCTATGCATGTCTTGCCCTTGGATCGCCATCACCGGGCAATCTAATTCGATATGATCGAATCTTGAGCAGTTGGTACACGGCGACGCCTCTTGAAGTGAGACGGGGGCGAGTCCTTCGGAACCGTTGCGGATGCTCAGTCGGTCCAGTAGAAAATTCTGGACTTCTGCCATTTTATCGATTCTTTCTAGGAGCATCCCCGTCTCTGCTGATTTGCCTTCGATTGATTTCGGCATCGCACCTCTTCCAAATGGTTTTGCCGCATTATGGTGGCTATTCTCCGCCACCGTCTCAATGAGTTCCATCGCGTCGTTTCGTATTTGCTCATGAAGGTGCCGCCACTTAAAAGATATCTATCTTGCGGGCCTAACTCTGTCATAAAATATTTGCGTTAGTTCATGGTTAGACACTCCATGGTGTGGAAACTCCCTAGTGAGGTCTCTTAATCGCTCCTAGGCCTCGTGGAAGGTTTCACTCATGCCTTCGGTAAACTCGCGGATAGCTCTCCGGACGGAGGTAGTTTTCCCTACAGAATAATATTTTCTTAAATACTCCTCCATCTCGGTTCAACTAGTGAATTCTTTCCCTAATTTTAAAAACCAATCCTTGGCTCGGTCTCTAAGGGTAGTGGGAAAGAGTTTCATCTTCATCATGTCGGCGGGGATATTCTGAAGGTGGTTAATCTCACATACTTAAGAAAGCTCGTTTAGGTGTCTATATGGATCTTCGGAAGTTTTGTCATGGAAGATAGGAAGCATACTCATTACATGGGAATCAATTCTAAAATTCGCCCCTCTATTAAGGGGTGCGTGAATTCTCGTAATAGGTCGCTGGAGGGCGGGCCTAGCGTAGTCACTAAGGTGTTTTCTCGCATTTCCCTCGTCATTCTGGGCCATTTCAACTGGTTCTATCGGATCTACGGTGGTTTCGGTCTCGGTAGTGTGGGGAGATTGCGAGGATCGCTAAAAAAGATCTACGTTTAAGGGGTTATTCTGTAATCTCCAAGTCGTCTGTCGTCTCAGGAAGAGTGGATCGGATATTAAGATGAATATATGTTATAAATACTTATAAAATTATTAAAAATTGAAGTCAACTGTACTTGAATGTCGGTATCCCTGAGAGTGACGCGTTCTTAACGCGATTTTGAAGAAGTGATCCCCTTTGATCCTTTGAAAAGGGGCGAAATCACTTAATCTTATCAAATTAAGGAGCTCGAAGATTGATTTCTACTTCGGATCACTCAATATATGATTGATTTGCATGAATTTCAAGAAATTAAGTGAAAAATCTGAGTTGACCAAGTCAAAATGGACAAAATTCATCAAATTTTTGCCTTAGATCCCCGTCAGTAGTGCCATTTGATGAATCAAGACCATGAGGTTGTCAATTGCACACGGTGTCAAAACAAAGTCCAAACTTACCAATTTGATGAAAATATCTCGAAATGAGGGGTATAATGGTAAATATGGGTCGAATCCACAGAGAATTAGGGAAATTTCTGATGATCTCTTCGAATTTGATCAAATCAGACGATGAATTGATGTTAAAAATTGGGGAAAATGGTATATTATGAAACAGAACTTCAAGACAATTCCATGGAATAAAAAATCATCGAATTTGACTTTGATTTTGCGGTGAAATTGAAGATCAAAGTGAGGGATAATTTCAGAAAATCAGAATTGCGAATTTAACGAAAATAAAAAAAACTTGAAATTACTTATCTAAATGAAAATTAAACACTAATAGATGATCGATTAAGCAAAACCTCTTCCACTAACCCACAATTGTGATTGGAATCAAGGCTTTTGATCAAAAATCTGAAAATCGCGATCGTGGAGTTCTAGCGTCAATTTCCTTCCTCGTCGTTCGTTCAAATCTTGACTTAGGCACTCCGTGGACGAGGAATTGAGTCTAGAAGCGATTGTTTAGAAAATTTTGACTGTTATTTAGTTTAGAAAATTAAGTAAAGATAGGTAATAAAATTATTTATCTTTAATTTATCATAATTAACCCTAATTTAAAGTATTTTGAGATTATAATGACTTTTTCATAGAATGATAGATAAATACTCATAAATATGATAACATGCATAGGACTGAAAGCTATTTATGTTTAAATATGCATCACTAATCATGTATTATCATGTATAATTAGCATGTTTTCAGTCAACTTTTCTACATTTTCAAGAGGTTAATCAAATCTTTCCACCTTTTTAGGAGGATGGTTAAGTCTATCCACCTTTTTAAAAGGTTAGTCAAGCCATTCCACCTTTTTAGGAGGTCAGTCAAAACTTTTCACCTTTTAAGGAGGATGATCAAGTCTTTCCACCTTTTTAGGAGGATGATCAAGCATTTCTACCTTTTAGGAGGATGATCAAGCCATTCTACCTTTTTAAGAGATTAGTCACTCCATTTCTCTTGGAAGTCAATGATAGCCAACGAGATTCTTGATAAGTCAAAGGTGGTCAAAGACATTCTTGAAGCCTCAAGGAGGTCAACGTCCCTCTATTTTATTTATTACTAATAAATTTGGATCTTTTTTTTTTTAAAAAGAATCTATATTTATAGGAGGAGAGAGAGGGAAGCCCACCTCTTAGGAAAGTGGTAAGGTTACCACCTCTTATAGAGTGGTCAACACACTCGCTTAGGAGGTGGTTGTGGGGCCCACCTCCTTAAGAGGGACTCTCTCACCTACTTAGGAGGTGGTTATGGTCGTGGCCTATGGATTTAATCTCCACAATTCATCTGGTAACACTAAAAAAGACTAAACCTTCACCATTAATCAAAGGGAGACTCTAAACCTAACATATAAAATAATCTTCTTCTTCCTCTTTTGTTGTTTTTTGGCTCTCTGAGCATCATGCTCAGAGGGGAAAAGGAGAGGCTTATGCCCAAGCTTGGCATTGTTTGGTGTTCAAGATTATTATGGAGGCAAGAGCAAGCAGAGGATCGAGATCATAATGAGTCTAGATCACCTGACCTAGGATTGGCATAAAAAACGAGGTTTGTGTGAGGATTTGGAATATGAAAATATGACATCAAAAATGGAATATGGACCTAATTTTTCTCTTTTAATCCCCTCCATGGATAGAGTAAACCCTATTTACCTTTTTATATTTTATATTTATTCTCTTTTCTTCAAAAAATCTCTCACCTTACCCTAGTTTCTTGATTACTTGATTTTCCCTTTTTTGTCACCATTATTCTATCATTTTATATTCTATCATTCACATCTCTCCATTCCATCATTATCTTCACAATATTTTTCTAATTATTTATCATAGAATACAAGTATATATCAATTTCTAATTTTGTTCATACCATATTCCATTTCTTTGTCCTTCCATATTTCTCCACAAATCCCTTCTACTGTTATCTTTCTCTACAATAGTATCTCTACTCCCTAAAAGAACTAATCTCATTACCTAAGCTCCTTGAGGATTTGACCCTTAATTTACTATTATACAAAGTGAGGAATTCTAAATATTTTTACATGATATTGATTAAAAAATGATTAAAAATACCCTAAATTGAGTTCATCATAGGTACCCTAAAACAAAAACAAAGAAAGCATTTAAAAAAATTAAATTAAAAAATATGCACTAAAAGAATTTTAAAAAATTACACAAGCCATAAAGCCCCATTTTGATATCTCAGGGGTATCATTTTGATCTCACTCTCTCAGCTTAGCCACACTCTCCAAGCTGCAATCTCTCTCTCCTTGTAAAAAAATGCTCTTTCGCTCTTACTCGGTGAAATCTACCTAAACGATTTCTGTGGAAGCTTTGACGCGGAAATTATTCAAGGCTCCCTCACGGGATCTCCCATTAAAAATCATTTTCAATGATTTCTCAGCCAGTTTGAAACAGCAATCCCTAGCAAAAATCACCTCAAAACTCTTTGGTTTGAATTTCATTTTTGTTCTATTAATTTTGGACTTGATTCTGTTTTGGTTTATTCTACTGAATTTGGGCTTCTGATTTTGATTTTTGATTTTCTAGCTGTACACTATTGTCTTCAATTTCAATTCTCATTCCTTTTATTTGAGATACCTTTCTAGTTTTCATTCCTGGTGTTGTTTTTCAATTCTGGTTTGAGTATTTAATTTGAGCATTTAGTTTGAGCATTCAGTTTGAGGTTTGATAGGTTGTCCTTCTAATTTCTTATTTCATAAATTCATTTTTTATCTCTTTTCTGTCTGATTATTTTTATTGTCTATTAGATCCCTTACTCCTTAATCAAGACATCTTTGTCCAATTTTATTTCCTTTTGTTTTGTTCCTCTCTCATTTTTGTTGTCCATTCTTTTTCTTGTCAAAATTTTTCCTTTCTAATTTCATTTTAGTTTTTTTATTGTTGTTAATCCCTCTTTCTACATTTCTAACTCTATAATTTTAAAATCTCTGTCTCAATATTTTTGTCTCAATTATTTTTTATTTGTTAATCAACTATTTTCAACCTTCCCTTTTTAAAAAAAATTGATTGAAATCACCGTCAATTTGTTTAAAATCTTTTAAATTATACTCTAAATTAATCTTGATCAACTTTAAGGCAAACTAGATATTGATATCATATTTTAGTTCAGATGTTATTTACACGCTTATAGAGCATAGGTCACACATTTTATTACAATTTTTATTTACGATTAAATAAGATCTTATTCACTAGCTCTCAGATTTCTCTTCAATTTAATATTAGTTTAAGTTTGATATTTTTTAATAAAATTTTTAGGATTGATTAAAATAATTTGAAGATGAATTTTAGGATTAATTTCTGATTTCTAAGTTTCATAAACCTCTCTTTAGGAAATATATTTCTTCAAAAATATCTTTGTGAAGTCATCTTGGAATACATTATTTTTGACTCTATGATGAAAGTTCCTTGATCTAATTTGATTTCTTGATCTTGTTTTCAATCTATTCGTGTTTTGAGTTTTGTGTTTATCATCTTTAAATTTTGATTTTGAATCACTAATCAAATTCAACTTGCAATTAAGAAATAATTTTCAGGTGTGAGAAGGATATATGCCAACGGTAACGTTTAAGGAAATCATTTCGTTATCCATTCATCACATAGAAATATTTGTATCATCATCACATTCATATTTATTAAAATTATTCTACGAATATCTAGAATCTTCTCAATATATTAAGTCCATATTTGCATTACTATTTCATTCAATGGCAAAGATGCAGAGTATCAAAGTTAAATGCATAAGTCAAATTCAAAGGTAAAAGTGCAAGCCAAAGGCAAAAGTCAAAGTTAAAGACATAATTCAAATCAACTCTCCAAGAAGCTCTTTTAATTTTTTTTAAAATTTTCCTTTATATAACTTACACACTTTATATTTAAATTATTGATGACTAACTTTTGTTGTTTGTTTAGTTTTAATATTCTTTCCATACTTATACGTCATGTGAGTTTATTTTAGGGACTAGGAATAATTTATTTTACCCACATAGATTGTGTTGACTCTAAGCCAGTCTTAGTTACCTTTGAGGGTAAGGGGGAGGTTCCTAAGGAATTGCAGCTAGATAGGACGAGTCTAGAGAGTTGACTAGAAAGTCACCTTGAGGCATATTTGTTCTCTACCCCGCAAGATCACTCAACCTTAGGGACAAGAAACCTATTTCGAGTGTGCATCATGATGGATATTATGTGGCCTATAAGCCAATCACACTTTCATGTATCTTGTTTATGTTCATTGAAATAAAATTTATTTATTGTCATTCTTGTGTGATCTTCGCAATGAAGTCCATGAGCATGTGCAATGACTAAGTGAATTATGATGAGATCATAATATAGTGATCACTAGTCTTTATACATATGTTCTAAACATTCCAATTCATGGAATATTCGAGAAGGACATCTAATTATCCGAAAAGAATAGCATGACATATCTAGTCCAACTCATATGATGAGTATGGCTGATCCTATAGCCATCGGTGTAGAGACACTAAGGATAGATAGTGGGTGCTCTTTGGAGAAAGAGTTTCATTGAATTGATCTGTATGAATCCCTGAATGGTATTATAACTAATTGTCAATCAAGTTGATTCATTTCATGGTTGTGTATGTGGTCCTTTGACTTGAGATCCCCAAAGATATCTTGTGGATAGATGATCATGTTTTAATTATGACTTATGAATCCCTAGCCACAGGATATCTAAAACGTCATATATTGGAGATGACATGAAGTCCATGAAGATGATTCTGTGATCAAGATGGGATCATTCACCCTCGGTAATTGAGGAGATTGACTTAAGGAATGAGATGCGATAAAATCCTTGGACAAGGTAGTAGAAATATCGTAGAAGGAGTTCTCAATGATTTCTACACACACCAGTGCTAACTTGAGTGACCGATTAGGGCATGACAGTTGACCATACCCTAAGTCATTCATTAGTCTAATGTGGATGAAGGATTATACATATATGGTAATCGATGACGGGAAGGTTCCGTAAGTGAGTTCTTACATACTCCATATCTCCTAGTGTACGTGGTGTAGCTTAACACCCAACGGGCTGGCAACTCAACTTATCGATTGGGTTAAATTGATCCTTGATTAATTAATCTATATGTGGATGTGGATAATTAATTAAGTTTGACCAATAAGGTGTTATTTGGTCTATAGAGATATTAACTAGTGAGATATATGGACCTCGAGGGTCACACACATAAGGTCTATGGATGTTGGTGGATATAGGCATAATTATGAGGGTTTTTATGAAAAAACCTCATACCAAATGTCTATAAATAGGGGGAGAACGACAAGAACTCAAGGTGCCCATGCAAGCCTTGTGGGAATTCTCTCCTTTCTTCTCTTTTTCTCTTGGTGAAGAGCTTTGAAGAGGAGATCCAAATATCTTGAGACCGTGTGGATACCGCTAGAGGCTAGACACTTGAATACCTTCATGAATTCCTTCAAGGAAACCCTATAACTATGTTTTCTCATTCATACTAGATGATAAGATCATCTGTTCTTAGTGGCTTGGTATTTTGAATATCTAATTCAATGAATTCTGTTGCATTCGATGTTTTGATCAAAATTTTAGAAAGTTATCAACCTCAGAACCCTACACATCGATCAATGATGAGACTAGAAAACTTTGGAGAGGCAAGCTGGCCCAAAGGAGAGTAGGGAGTGGTGCGCAGGGCTCTAGGAGTCAACCTATGGGAGACAAGATGGGCAGAGGCATACCGATGGACAACGATGGAGTGAGGTCACTAACCGAGAGCGTGAGCGGGTCAGATTGAAAGTTTGTGTTTGAATTTTGATCTAAATAAACCAGCTAATTAGTAATTGCTACTAGCGGGATTAACAACGTGATGAGTGACTTTAGGGTACTGTCTCCTCTTGGGAATGGTGCGAGGGTTCTAAATACCCTTGTCCAGTATAAATAAAATCTGGTATACGAGTGACGTGAGTATTTGAGTGGATAAACAAGGAATTCATAAAAGAATTGAAAAAACGTAAATATTCAAAATATACTAATTCACCCCCTCCCCAAGTAAATTCACTATTCAATTAGGTAATTTCATTAAGTTCACACATCATCTAATGTAAGGCAATGAGCTAAATATATAGAAATGGGATCAACATTAGTAGACATTCTCCCAATGTGGCACTATTTGCAACAAGAATTAAATGGTAAAAATCTTGGCCCCAAGCAGATTAGAACGTGAGAGCTTTAGCTTGAGATTTTTATGAAATGACCAAGATGCCACTTCATTGGATGTAGAACTTTGTACAAGAAATATAATACATCTTGATATCTACTAACAATATAATATATTAAAAAACAATTCTTCATATCAAGATAACTAGTAAATAGATTTAAAAAGCCCTTTATAATAGCTAAATGAAAATAGAAAATGATAAATAATGTTTATATTAGGAAATAAAAAATAGATAAAGATTAATAATATTTATATTAGGTAAATAAAAAGACAAAAATAAATAACCTTAATATTAGGTACATAAGAAATAGATAAAATAAGAACCCTTATTGATGTTAATAAAAAATAAAAATAACCTCAACCTTAATATTACATAAGTAAGAAATATATAAAAATAATTAAACTCTTCTATTATGTAAATAAAAAATATATAAAAATAATAACCATTGGATTAAATAAAGAAAAAAATATAAAAATATGTTGTCACAAATATCTTATATTTGATAGAAAACATAATATTTAAGTGAAATAAAAAGTTTTTCTTTTTCCAAAATTTCTAAGAAGTGACATACGATCAAGGAATCTGCAACTGTCATTAGTACATCCTACAAAGGGGGAATGTCCCCCACAAACTATATCAAGATTGATGGCCTAAAAAACGTGGGGTTACATCTATGGAATTTATTATGATGTGGAAAAACTTAACAAAGTTGAAAACTAACCTCTTTTTTCATTTACATCATTCAATTTTTATGTTTTTGAATTGAAATTTGAGGATATTTAACTTCTCCATTTCTATGGTGGCTAGCTGTTATCGCAATTCCTCTCTCGACAAAAAATATTATCTCTCAAATATACTTATAAAATATTTGATATATTGTATTTTTATAAATTCATGGCATTGGCCAAAATCAATTCAAGCAAATAATAATCACAACCAAAATTATGGTCACACCAAACGGTAAATAGGAATTGATCGTGGCTGAGATAGAATCAATTCTAGCCATGACTAGGCCTGACTATGATCCAAAAGTGCCTTGACTAGGACCATGGAGAGCTACCTGATAACATGCATTTATAACTTAATTTCTTATCCTAATTAACTCATATTCATGCTTATTTTATGTGAATATGATGCATGTTATCATACTTTTTAGGAATTTTCTCCATTGGTATGTCATTTCACTAAAGTCGATATTTATGCATAAATTAGGGATAATTTTATGCTTGATTGATGATTAATCTTTTGCAAAGTTAAAATTAATAGAAGCTAATCTTTTTTCTTAAATTACGTGGACTTTAGTGCATGTTTTGAAAGATAATTTTAAGATGAAAATGTGATTAAAAAGATTTCTTAAGAAATGAGTAAGTGATTTTTAATTAATCTTAATTTCTTCTTTGAAAGTATATTTTAGATGACATGATATTAAAAAGGAAGAAATTTATGATCCAATGGAGAAAATTTGGATTAAAAAGGAGTTCTATATTTAAAGTTATGAATTTCTGAAGTTTATGCCTTTTTCTGATTTTTTTTTATCTTATTTGAAATTGATTTTTTCTTATTAAAATCACGAAAAAGGGGGTATTTTGGTCCACAGCCCCTGTAGCTGACGTGGCACGCAGGACCCGCGCGGATGCGACACGGCACGCAAGGCCACGTGGCAAGGCCGCGCGGGCCCACGTGAGGCACAAGTGGCGCATAGGGTCGTGGACACGTGGCAGGAGGCCACGCGGGTCCACGCGGACGCCCGTGTGGGGTGCCACGTGGCAGGATGGCTGGCAAGTGAAGGGCCCACGTATTAGTGGGCCCTGGTAAGATGATTTGGGCGGTAACGCAATAGCGTTAAACCGCCCCACCTTTTAAACTAATCCTTTCCCGTATTTTCTTCCGTGTGGGACTATGTTCCCACACGGTTCTAATGGGCAGGCGACATGGACGCACGGCAGGCGTCAGATTCCATCAGACGACGGAGATCACGTGGACCCGAGTCCACCCGATCGTCAATCACGCACGTCGTGAAAGCCATTTTAAGTGGCCGCGATCGGAGAGCTCACCGAGCGCCACATGGCGTCACGAGCAGCGCTGATCTTCATAAACGTAGATGCCGCTCGATCACGATCAGACGGCCACGATGAAGCTCGATCTTCCTCTCACAGTAGTGACGCGTGGAGCTCTCTGGAGCATCAGATCTCCATCAGACGAGCGACGCAAGTGGGCTATCACGATCGCTCGATCTCCATCGGACGGCAGCAAATAAACTTAACGCACGATCGTGGTTCACGATCGCAGTTCGATCGTGGCCCGATCGCCCCGCGATCGGGGCTGATTCGTCGTGAGATTGAAGCCACGATCAACGCCAAGTGATGGGCCACGATCGCCGTGCGATTGTGGCCATCAATCCGCTCCCACGACCACATCAAACGGCCCATAATTTTTCGGGCCAAAATCCTCTTTAAAACCGACTTTCAAAACCACATCAAAGAGGAAAACCGATGTATTTTCTCCTTTGTTCTTCAACTTTTGATTGATTTGTGAAGCAATTGGAGCAAAATCTTAAGTTTTTTGTGATCCCCCCGTGTTTAGACTCGATTGCGAAGCAATTGGAGCGGGATTGATTGCGAATTCCTCTTTCATTTCATCGAATTTTCCCCTTGCATTCCGAACGTCCGCGAGGAAGAAATCGAGCAAATTCACTTCAATCCACGTGAATTGAAGCTCTTTATTCTTACGGAAATCGGGTTAGTAGTGAGATTCAATTGATTATCAAGAGGTAATTTGAGTTTTTATTAGATTTAGAAGTTTAATTTTGCAAATTAGTTCTTAGTGTTCTTCATTTTCCCCAAATTTCAGTCTGAAAAATTGCTGATTTGGAAAATCGGATATCTCTCTGATTACAATTCCAAATCACTTGATTTTGCTCTCATTGGATTTCTATTTTCCTCAGATTTTCGTGGATAGTAAATTCGTCGAATTCCAAGTTCATTTGACCATTCAATTTAACGTTTGACCGAGCACTGCTCATCTTTCATTAGAAGTCAAATGTTGATTTTCGGGGTCAATTACTTTTAATTTACAAATCAGAATTTGATCATTTTTGTCTCTTTAGATTCCTCTAGTTCTTAGCTTTCCATTAATATATAAATTGCAAGAGTTGGATTTCATTTGACCGGTCAATTTGAAGATTTCCTCTGAGGTGTTCATTTTGGGAATTTTCTGATATTTGATTTTCAATAATTCATAGTAAATCCATTTCTTATCCTAAAAATCACGAATTTTATATCAATAAATTCTACTTTTTTTCTTGTTTTTAAATATATAATTCTCATAATCTTCTGAGACTATTTGGCTCGCTGATTTTTCAGAACACCTACTATTAGTCAAAGTCAATGCTTTGACTTTGACTTTTAACTTTTCTCTTTCGAATATGAGAATTCAATTCTTAGAACTTCTTATTTAGTCTATTTATATCATTTCTATTCATCACATCTTATTTTTAGTTCTTTAAAACCTCTTTTAAACCTTAGTTTGACCAAGTCAGCTTTGCAATTAAAGTCAACTCTGCTCTCTGTGGATTGACCCGATACTTACACATTACTTGATTTTATATCTTATCTTTGTGAGTTCGGTTTTAGAAATTTTGTTTGACTTACGTTTGTGTGTTGAACGGCCGCACTAAAACGCTTTGTCACTACCCAAAAGATAGCTATTCCCTTTGGCAGATTTGGTGATCTAGCTCCGAAATGGAAAAACTTTACATGCCCCTTTGAATTAGAAAATCATAATCATCTCATTACATGTTGTCTTCCTTCTCTTATTCCATGATCCAACACTTGTCTCAAGCATAGTCTAGTTCATTAGAAGTTCTCCTTTGAGTTAATATAAAATTTATTGAGATTTAGTTTCTAGATTTTCTCTCAGTTCATATTGTTCCACATCTCCATGTTAATATACATTACATAACGAGATTCAATATAGTTGGTTAGCATATAAATAAATAAAACTAAAATTTAAATTTTCACCCCCAACACAAAAATAATATATTAGATTTTTGGCAATATTAAAATCCTCACAATGGATAATAATGTTCATCAGATTTATACTAGCAAGTTGATGGGGTAGATAGAAGTGGAGAGATGTGGACACACACAGGCACACACTCACCGATGAGAGAGAGAGAGAGAGAGAGAGAGAGAGAGAGAGAGAGAGAGAGAGAGAGAGAGAGAGAGAGAGAGAGAGAGAGAGAGAGAGAGAGAGAGAGAGAGAGAGAGAGAGAGAGAGAACTTCAATGAAGAATAAAGATGGAAAATTTTTATTGTGGAGAAAGCCGGAAACCCAACGTGAGAAAGGCATGATTAGGGCGATAGGTCTTTAGTGCACGAATGCAAAAGAAAGAAGAATGACCTAACGAGTTAGACCGTGGGTCCCCTCTGGAATAATTCGTTAACGAGTAATCCATGATTTGTTACCAAATCCGCACCCCAACAATAGATGTATGCACGTTAGAGAGAGAGATGCCTCTTAATTTGGCGGTATGACGCCGGTTGGGAGAATACAGCTCTATAATGGGGTTTGAGCCTCGTGAACCTGACCAGTCTTGACGATTGTCGGCGAGGAAACGCCGCACATTTTAGAGGGAGAATGCAGCATCGCCCAGAGGAAATGGTGAGCACGATATATTAATTCTCCCTTAATCTTCTCTCTCTCTCTCTCTCTCTACATATATAAGCTTTTTTTTTTCTTACGTGGGCCTTTCTCTCTCTTAGTTGGCATCGCAGACGAGCTGAGAGCTTAAGCCAGGGACATGGCAGACGACAAACGATAGAAAATTGGGAGGCGAAAGAGGGTGGCGCCCCGAAATTATTTGGAGGGTGAGCAATTCTCGGTAGTGCTCTCTCGCCTGTTCTTCCGCTTTCTCCACTTAATTATACTTGCTTCATAGCAAAAGCATCTGAAAGTGGATGGCCTACTTCTAATCCTCTCTCTCTCATCTCTCTCTTTAGTCTCTATCTTTCCCTGGCCGCTTGGCGAATCATGAGATCAACCAGATTTCAAGTAGCTCCAATGACTGAAAGTACGATCAGCCTTGTCCCCAGAAGAGAGAGAGATGAGAGAGAGAAATGAGAGATCAGAGCTCTTCCTGATCGTTTGATCTGACAGAGGCAGACAAAAAGAGAGCGAGAGAGAGAGAAAGGGCGACATACGGACAGAGATATGAACATTTCTTGACCAATAAGCTTGTGAATGTGCAGCCAGAGAGAGCTTGAGAGAGAATCCATTTTATCTTTTGACCCCAGAGATAGAGAGCGATATAACGAGAGTTCAGAGAGAAAGAGTCAGGGAGACAAAGTGCCGGGGGTTTACCATTTCTTCTTCATTAAACATATGAACACCCCGATAGAGACAGAAAGATAGAGGGAGAGAGAGAGAGAATTGAATCTTACAAATCATTACAGACCTCGGATATACTCTCCAAATGCGGCCGCCAGACGCCAACCCGCCCCCTTCGTCTCTCTTTCTCCGAGGAAACCTTCTCAGAGAGAATATCCGAGAGATACCGATCAAAGAGAAGTAAGCTCTCCAAGTCGTTAGGGCGGACGTGGCTCTTCAAGTCCCTCTTCTTCTTCTTCTTCCCCTTTGTCTTCTCAGGAGAAGAAACAGGAACGAGGAAGTAAATAGTCCCCTTCTGCAACTGTGCAGTGGCGGGAACTACCACAGCTCCACTCCGTCCTTGAAATTCCTCAGCCGAAGGCGGCTTCCGAAGAACATGCTTCGGATACGCCTTTAAAACTTCTCCTGCCCTGACGCCATGGCTGATTTCCTCGACCTTACCGTTCAAATGCACGATCCTGATCACGTCGAGCGAACCACATGGGAGGATGCAGGACATGCAGCACCTTATTGTCTTCTTCATCTCTCTCTCTTGATTTGGGGTATGCTCGTCCAGAATAGAGGAGAGACGATGTGGAACATCTAAAGTACGGTTAGGCCTGGCTTATTTAGTAGCTTGCGAATGCTGGCATGAGACCCGCGGGGAAATGGCTGACCTCAGAGATCGTGACGCGTGGCAATTGGGCCGAAATTCCTCGTCCGTAAACGACTGAAAGTCTGGGAGGACGACTAGATTCTTCGCGCTCTGTCAACTCGGGAATCTGAAGCCAAATATTCAGTCCTCGATACATGATTACATCTACAGGTGCATGGCTTTGAACGTTGGACAACTGCTATCAACGTGGGCCCAATTCGGCACATCCAGCTGGACGGGAATATCGCGCTGGCTTCAATTCAAATTGCTGCTTTATCAATTAGCCACGAGGCTTGTCAACAGTCCTCGATTCGGTTCTATCCTGACGACAGTCTACCAGGCAAAACCTTCATTATTTTTTAATTCCATGAATCAACTGACTAACTTTGACTGTTCTAGGGTTTGGAGGCAGGATAGAAGTCGAGATCGAGACTAGGACTGTCACCGGTGAGGCGTCGAGGGAAACCCAAGGATAAATAGCTAGGCTACCAAAGTCTCACAAGAATGAGTTTAAACCTTCAAAACCAAACGGGGGAAGAGAGAAACCATCCAATGACAGGAGGACTCTCTCAAATCACTGCGGTAAAACAAAGCTTCACATTTCAAAATCTTACTCACTCCAAAACAAGGAAATCACAACCCACAGAACTTGTTCAGAACTCACAGGCCCAAATCCTATGATGATGGAGACATACTCAAGTAAAGACGGGAAGAAACACAAAACATGAATAACAGAGAGGTTTAGGGCGGACCTTCAAGCGGGGAGGGGGGTTGGCTAGGCATTGCCTCGACAGGCAGACAATGCTCAAGCAGTGCTAGGGCGCTGCATGAACGGCTAACTGTTGAGGACCTTTATTCTAAAGATCCTCAACAAACTGGTATCAGAGCTACTTAGAGTCTATTCTTGAGGTATTCCTTGGAGCCTAAGATGTCTACCAAGTTTGATATTGAAAAGTTTGATGGCAATATGAGCTTTAGCCTTTGGAGAATTAAAATAAAGGCTATACAGACTCATCAAGGCCTTCAAAATGCACTCTTGGGGATTGAGAATATGCCCAAGACTATGTCATTGGAGGAAAAACAAGAACAACATCAAAAGACACTTTCCGTTATTCAGTTATGCTTGTCTAATGGGGTGTTAAGAGAGGTCGCTCAAGAGAAAACTACAGCTGAATTGTGGTCCAAGTTGGAGTCATTATATATGACTAAATCTCTCACAGGAAAGCTTCATTTGAAGCAAAAGTTTATAATGCTGAGGATGTTCGTGGGAGCTTCTATCAAAGGTCATATTGAGGAATTCAACTCCGTTGTCACGAACTTGGAGAATGTTGACATCAAGAGAGATGATGAAGATCAAGCTCTCCAACTACTTTGTTCATTACCACCATCGTATAAGCATTTCTGTGAAACTTTGCTTTATCGAAGAGAGTCCATCACTTTGAAGGATGTGAAAGCAGCCTTATTGTCTAAAGATATTTTGGATAAAGGACTCACAGGTGGGAGTGGTGAAGGGCAAGATCTTGAAGCTTTTGTGTCAAGAGGGCGTCCTAAAGAAAGGAGCCATAATGCAGGAGATAAGAAGGTGTCAAGATCAAAATCAAGAAATAAGGATAAGTCCTACAATTATTGTAAGAAGAAAGGACACATCAAGGTCGTTTGTTGGAAGATTCAAAAGAAGCAACAAAGCTCGGAAAGCAATTCCTCAAAAAGACTTGAAGGCATGGTAGAGGCAAATGTGACCAAGGAAAAGGAGGTAAGTGAGTTTGTTCTCTCAGTAAGCACTGTTAGATCCAAAGATGATTGGATTTTAGATTCGCGGTGTACAGATCACGTGATACCTGATAGAGAATTCTTCTCCACATTTGAACCTATTGATGGAGGATATGTCTTGATGGGGAATGATACACCCTTTAAGATTTCGGGATTGGTTCCATCAAGATTAATATGCATGATGGTGTTGTGAGAACTTTGGTAGAGGTTAGGCATGTCTCTCACTTGAAAAAGAACCTCATCTCCTTGAGCACACTTGATGCAATAGGCTATCGATACTCAAGTGAAGGTGGAGTCTTGAAAGTCTCCAAAGGTACGCTTGTTGTCTTGAAAGGCCAATTATTGCATGACATATATACTCTTATGGGCATTACATGTATCAGTGAAGTTGCTGCGGCAACTACTCCTATGGTAGTGGAGGACATCACAAAATTATGGCATATGAAGCTCGGGCACATGAGCCAAAAGGGATTGGAATTGTTGATTAAGAGAGGCTTGCGATGTGGTCAAAGCATTGCCAAGCCTCTTGTGAAGGTGAAAAATAGTTGTTGGCCATGAAGAAAGAGATGGAATCTCTTCACAAGAATCACACATGGGATCTTGTCAAGCCTCCAAAAGATAAGAAAATTGAACCAAAATGAAAATTCGAACCAAAATGATCATAATAATGAGTGAAGTTGGGGTCTTTGGACCGGGTATGGTGAAGGAGTCAAGGCGTGCTCGGCTCCTGGTTGCATTATGTGTTCGTCAAGTCATGCTTCCTAGAGGTGGTGTCTTGGTCACGGATGGGGCTTGCACCCCAGCAGTGAGGAAGAGGCAGTGGATAATAAGGTTAGATTTTAAGCTGGAAAAAGGCTTGAGCATCGCTACTAGATTTGTCAAACATAAAATTTGACAAAATCCGATTACCAAAATCCGAGGGGCTTTACTAGCAGCCTGCTGCAATGGTGGGTTCGGTTTTGCCTCATTCTCCTCCTTTGTCCCACATCACTTTTGCTGAAATCATTTGGACAATTTTGTACTCTTTGTTCTATTTGATTGCAGATTGTGAGGGTTGACATATGATTATGAGGGATTTAGATCTAGAAAGCTTTGATCTTGGCCTTTGATCTTTCACAAGATGCAAATACTCTGTAATTGTGTATGTGCTTGTGTGTAAGAGAGAGAGAGAATCGGCCCTCTTTAAACCAGCCCAATAAGGCTTTACGCCGATCTCATTATCAACTGCTTAACTGATCGTTTCCGTCCCCTCGTGCTCCCGTCCCAAACCTCGATGCCGATCTTCAAAGCGGGATTCAGCGGCCACGCCGTCAAATTCAGCCCTTTCTTCGAGACCCGCCTACTAGTCGCATCCGCTCAGAACTTCGGAATCATCGGCAACGGCCGGATCCAAGTTCTCGACCTAAACCCCGCCACGGGCGTCCTGACAGAAATCTCCTCCTTCGACACCGCCGACGGCGTGTACGACTGCGCCTGGTCCGAGGCCCACGAGTCCCTCTTCGTGTCTGCCGTCGCCGACGGCCACGTCAAGCTCTGGGACTCGGCCCTACCTCCGGCCGCCAACCCCATCTCCTCCTTCAAAGAGCACGGGCGCGAAGTACACTCAGTTGACTGGAACCCCGTCCGCCGCGACTCCTTTTTATCCTCTTCCTGGGATGACACAATAAAGCTCTGGTCTTTAGATCGCCCCGCAAGCATTCGGACCTTTAGAGAGCATACTTACTGCGTTTATACTTCTTCTTGGAGCCCCCGTCACGGGGATGTTTTTGCGTCGGCTTCCGGAGATTGCACTGTGAGAGTTTGGGATGTCAGAGAGCCTGTCAGTAAGCTTACTATTCATGCCCATGATTTGGAGATTTTGGGTTGTGATTGGAGCAAGTATGATCAGTGCTGTCTGGCTACGGCTTCAATTGATAAGTCAATTGGGATTTGGGATATACGGAATGTTAGAATGCCAGTGAACAGGCTCGAGGGGCACTCCTTTGCCGTCCGGAAGATCAAATTCTCCCCTCATCGGCCGAATTGGTTATTATCATGTTCTTATGATATGACCGTTTGCATGTGGGATTTCCAGGCGGAGGATTCGTTGCTCGCAAGGTATGATCACCACACGGAGTTTGTTGGGGGAATTGATATAAGTGTCTTGGTGGAGGGGATGCTTGCGAGCACCGGCTGGGATGAGCTTGTTTATGTGTGGCAGCATGGGACTGATCCTCGAGCGTGAAACTTGTGTTGTTGAATGCAGGGATCGAGATTCTGGAGAAAAGGTGATTTGTTTCTCCTTTGTCTTTTTATCTAGATTGTAGCATATCATGGGTAATTTCAAGGTTAGGTAAGGGAGAAAGATACTTGATTGAAACCGTTGTACTCAAAGACAATAAGTGTCGGATTTGTGGAGTTATCAAACTTGACACAATCGGTTACTTTCTCTCTGTGATTATGCGGAAATCGGATATTTCTTGCTTCTGGGTAAGCATTAGGTGGGAGAATTTTCTGTTGCTTCTTGTGTACGAGACCATAACTTATAAATGGCAGGGTGTCTATAGGATGGCTCCCTGCCAGTTAGCCTGGAAAAGTGAGAAAGCGCTTGCAGGTGGGGAATTGTAGACTGTTATGATTGTTCTAAAGTATTGTGGGAATCAAACACTTTTAAATACGAATATTGTGGAGGAAGGCGGATTTCTTAGTTTTTTTAAAGTAGAGGATACTCCTTTGGGAGCGCAGGAGAGGCTCTCCAACATTCTTTCCGTTTCTTGAAATTAAGTCAGTCTGATGGATGTACTCTTCTTTTAAAAAAAAAATTCCATTCTTGCAGTTTATGATCTGTCCAGTTGTCTTGGATTGGGAATATTTCAGTTTTGAATTGTAGCAAAAGACGATCAACACATAGCAAAATGGACGGCAGGGCAAACGTGCAAAATCTGGGGTTGCACAGGGTTCACGTGTGGGCAAAATGTGAGCACATGGAGAAGGTTCCAGTAGAATTGCATAAAACTACGACAGAGTTTAGTTACATGATAATTGAGGTACTTAACATAGTTAAATAAGCATTCATTATGTGAAATATGATTCTAACTGGAAAAGATTTACCCACAATACCTAGGTACAAAAACAGTTGATATGGCATTGCCGAAAGAAGGTCTATCAAGGGAGTCTGAAACAGAATTGCAATATCCCAAATGCTCGTCTACTTATGCCAGCAACGCAATTTAAAGGGTGTATCTGGAAGAAATCCAGTTATAACTTACCAGAGGAGAAAGAAAAGAGAGAATAAGAAGAATCCAGAAGTGGGACCCACAGTTGACAGCTGTCCATACAAGGTAGTGGATCCACCAATCTCAAGTGGATCCACTATATAAGTCAGGGGTAGGTCCGAGAATATGGATACCAAGAAGTGAGTCAGTCTTGAGGTGAGGAGGCCCTGAGCAGAAGTCCTCGAACTCCTGCTCCCTGAATCTACCGAGGTAGGTTCTTGATCATTCTGTATCTCATACTGCAGATTGGTGTGGAATCACGGCTGGTGGTGGAGTCGGCGATCAAGAACAGAGTGGTTGCGATCAACTCTGTCTGTGAACTCTCTTCTTCGACTCCAGGATAATTGCTAGGGAAGGACTGGTCGGACGACGAGCCTGATCACGGATCTACTAGAAACCGACAGATTTCCAGTTCCTTTTTCGACAGATTGACATTTGATTCAATTCAATTCTAAGTGATCTAACCTAGGATCTTTCCAGTATCAGAGTTGAATAATGGGCTGAACTCATCGATCTGTTATCCTTTTGGTAGCTACTTTTCATGAACTATACCAATTGCAATATAACTAAATGTATAATCCAACTGTAATTGACATGTTTTTATTTCAAATTATGTATCAGTATTTAGGCTTGAAGAAAATCCAAGCTCTCAATTGAGGTTTATGCATTTTATGTAATTTGGTACTTTAGTTGGCGAATAATTTTTTTCCAAGGCGAGTTCTGTAATTAAGTTGGTGATTAACTTCTTTAGTAATTCAATTTCATGCATTTTTATGAAATTTAGTTTATAAGATGGTGAATAAATTTGTCGGAGATAAATCTGTGATCAAATTCTATTATTTTTTACGGCATTTGGTAATTAAGCTGTTGAATCTGAAGTTGGTGAGTCTGCATTTCATGATTAAGTATACATCTGCAAAGCGTCCACATATTGGTCATCTCTATCTCAGGCACATCTCTCCTCAGAACCCCCAATTCATCTCCTTGGAGAGGAGGAGACGTGTAAGTTCTATAAAGCATTTCTCCATGAACCTCACCCACATGCCTCAGAAAGACCTTTTCTCATCAACTATCTTCAGTTGTCTCCTTGATAGACTCTATTTGAGTTGTCATTTTCTTGGCAATCCAACGCTCTCTATGACAAGTTGGGTATGTTTATGCTCTGTATTGAGGGGGTGTGTCAGACTGACCCACTGGGCCTATCATATGGTAGCTTGTTAAGGGCCCATTCCACTATCTCACTTCTCTCTAGATAACCTTTGGAAATCTCTTCCACAATAAATATGAAGGTTGACAAAAAGGAGAAACTCTCATTTGTTGGAATCTCGGCAGTAGTCTTAAGAGTTGAAGCAAACTAGGAAATTCTTGTTGTATTTTTTGGGAATCCTTGATGAAATTCTGTCACTCAACTACATTATAATAGAAATAAGATGTGAGATTTTAAACTACTTGAAACTCATGTTTTAAAGGAGACAAGTTTGGATCCATGGCCAAGAGAGTGTGAGATGTCTATAAAGGACAAAGAGTTATATGCTCAGGCACAAAAACTTTGATCATCGTGTATTGATTCTAACATTTCAAGATGCATCAATAGTAGAAACATCAACTCTGGATTGTATTTATTTTCTGGTTGGAGGATCTATATTACATAAACATTCAAAACAAGCGCTCATAGAATCTTCCACTATAGTGGAAAAATATATATTATCCTACTAGGAATCAAAAACCACTAAAGCTCTCATGTGAGAATCTTCAGCTGTACCTTTTGCTAATAAGAAAATAATATTGATGAAGTCAAAATATGGCACTGTCCAAGTTTCTGGTTATTAAATAAATTTCAAAATGAACACTTTTCTACAAAGAATATCGAAACAAACTCAATGATAATGGATCCATTCATGAATGGTTTACCATCAAAGCTGTTTCAAGTACATAAAACTCGTATGGGTTTTAATGCCCTATGATGATATGTATTTTTAGCGGGAGTTTGTATTTTGAGGCTCTTTATTTTTATATCCATTCTTAACAACATTCAAGGGATCTCCATTGAGAATCTAGTCGACAAAGTTGAAAATGTACATGTCGTAGTCACATTCATGTAATTTCTATTGTATACTTTTTCTCTTTATCTCTGTCATTCGTTAGTCAAAGTGTGTGATCATTACTTAGCTTAAATTATGCTTCATTGGTTCTATGTTGATTCAATGATTGGAAGAGATAGGAAGAAATGTATTAAAATCATATAAAATTTTTTGAGCCCATTAAATAACAAAGTGTTGTGTGTGTGTGTGTATATATATATATATTGTCCTAGTGGGGATTGTGGTGAGGTTGAGTTGTTAGCTCGATGGGTGGCAAGTTATACCACGTGCTTTAGGAGATATGGAGTTCAAAACTCCTTCATGAAACCTTGCCATCATTAGTTACGGTATAATATCATAGTTACGGTATCATTGTATTATGATCTTATCATAATAGTCTTTTCATAGTGCTCACTAATAGTTAGGTATAATATCGTTTAGGGATTCATATAGATCAATTCAGTAAACTGTTTCTCTAAAGAGCACCCACCATTTATCATTGGTGTCTCCAAACCGATGGCCACTGGATCAACGATACTCATTGTATGAGTCAGATTAGATAATGTTATTCTTTCTGGATGATTTAATGTTATCATTAATTCTCTTAAAATTAGTTATCAATCAAGTGATTTTGGACTTTGTTTTAACCCATGATTGCATGTTATCATCTATTGCATGATTTCATCATGTTATTGCCTCCTAGTGCGCTGCCATAATGGTTTGATAATTGTTTTTATTTTTTTATGAAAGAAGCCCAAAATATAAAATTTATTTTAAATTTTAGAAAAATATGGAGAAATTAAAAAACAACCTTTGAATTTTCTTATCAAAGTGCAATAACTTTTAATTTAGGCATCTGATTTAGATGAAAATTTTGGCAACTGCTCCATTTCTTTTTTCTTTGTTGCCATTCATCTCATGAATCTAAATAATTGAAGAGAAACAAATTATGATTAATCCCAAAGATAGCATTTTGGTTTGACTGGCTGGCTTTTGTAGAGGAAAACCATGAAGGAGAGAGGTTCGACCTTGTGAGAAGAATCTTCCCCATCTTTAACCAAAGGCGCGACCTATTGTTATTTAGAATCATCTTGTTTTTGTCTTTGTTTGTTATTTCCTTCATTGAAGCTATGGAACAATTCAAACTCGAGAAAATATGATGTGTTCAAGGTGTTTGACTTAAAAAAAGGTCAAATGTACAAAATCTATAATTTTTTGCAATAATTTTTTTAAAGAAATGACTGATAAGTGCTAGAATAGGATGAATGCACAAATCATAGAAAGAGATGAATTAATGGAATTAATGGAAATCATGCATTAAAATTGGCTAATGATGATGAAAGTGCATACTAGAATGGCATTTTATTGAGGAGCTCCCAGTCTAGCTAGTGATTGTGATTAGATCTTAGTCACCAACTGCTTTGACATCATCAGTTCCAACAACACGTATTTCTTTCTACAAATGTTTTTAAAATCCCATCTACAAAGAAATATAAAAATATTCAACCACTGCGAATGAATATTAAGAAGAAAGAAAAATAAAAAAAAAACATGGCGCTCCGTGAGAAGTCAGTCCGACGTCAAAAGATAAGAACTGAAAACCAGTTTCCTTGCAAACACAGCAAAATGAGCGGCGCATAAGCCCAACCGGCTCTCGAAGTTGGTTGAGCCAGAGGATACATCACAGCCAAGAATCCGTGCTACCACGAGGATAGCTGATGGCTGCCGCCTCCTGCTCCGCCGTTTCTCTCTCTTCTTTATCGTCCTCCGCCCACGTACCGCACCACTTCCGGCATCTTTCCCCTCCTCTGACGACTATTCCTCTTTCATGCCTCGTGACTCGCGTAACAGCGCGCTCCCTTCTGGGCACCCGCGCTTCTCCGTTTCTCGGGCGGTGCGCCGCTTCCTCTGGTCCGCCGCCGGAGGCCCCCTTCCCTGATGACTCAGACCGCCGAGAAGGTACCCTGAATCCTCGCAATTTCTTCTTGGAGTACTTTTCACTAGAATATGCATCGTAAAGTTGACATCCGAAAGTTATTCATTCTTTTAATTTCAGGTATTTTTGAGGCTTTTTCTAGGTCCCGGGATGTTCCCCGCGTGTTCTTTGGGGTCCTTTTTTGGATGTCGTTGTTCTTCTGGGCGTGTGCCTGGGACAAAAGAAATAGCATCGGACCCAACAAGAGATCTTGATGCTTCTCGGGTGCCTCTTTGTAAATATTTTCAAAGTTTTCAGAATATAAAGATATACAGGTTAATCTCTAGGCCTCATTCAGGGTTCTTTCCTGAAATTCTCTTGGTAGACATTTTGCGATATTGAATTGTGATATTTAACTTACTGCATGTATTTCATTGATTGTGCCTCAAAATATGAAGTTCCTCGCTCTTTTCAGTTTTTTCATTGCGGCAATTCTAGAAATGTTGACGTACCCATGATCCCAATTTTATGTCCATGATTTGAAGGCGACAATGAAGTCATGACCCTTAATTTTAAGGAAGAAGAGAATACGGCTTACATGTTTATGCTTACAGTTTGTGTCCTTTAATTACGGACTTGTTACATTTCACTGATAGATGCTAGTTTACGAGGGTAATATGAAATACGATTTGTTTGAATATAGGGATATTTGTAGTTTGGTTGTTTAGTGTTAAAAAGGCTGATCTCTTTCGCTATTTGCTTTTCCTAATTTCCATGATGATTATCAATCATTATCATGAATTTTTTGACACTCATCAAAGAAACTTAATTTTTACTTTTACACCGGTTCAACTGACCTCCATTATGTGTGCTGATTATTGACTATCTGTTTGGCCCATCCACTGCTCTTCCTTTCACTTTTCCCCAATCATTGACTCGGCAATCATTTCCTCCGCCTTTTTTGCGTTATTTGTTATCATAATCAGATCACCTATCCCCATCACTTTACCTAACTGCTCTGCTGTTAGATTAACTCATGCTGCTGCCCTACCCTCTCTGTCTGCATCTCTGTTCCTTCAAAACCATACCTTCCAACTTGCTTTCCATGCCAAAACCGTGTCCTTTTCTTGGGCCCCTTTTTATCACATACTGGGCTTAGGGCTCCCAATATGCAGCTTTGTCCAATCCGATAATTGTCTGCTCTATTGAATCCTTCACTTTACCCCTCGGCAATCGAAATATCTCCTTTTTTCAATCTCTGGTATTTGTTTGCTGTAGCCTGATCTATTGCCCAATAATATGTCAGGATTTGGGCTGATCCGATGAGGTTCTATTTCCTTCTTTTTCTTTGACAGCCATTTCTCTTACTTTTGGATCTACTTATTGTGTCGCATGGTTCCCCATATCAAGAGCCCAGTAGGATAAAAAAACCAAGAAACCTTGTATTTCTCTATCAAATCAACAAAAGGATAGGGATCGGATCCTTGTGCTTTCATGACAGCAGTCACTTTGGGAGCAATTGATTCCACTTTATGGTCCCACCAGTTCTCCTCACTTGAGTCTCCAGAACCACCGGATGCCCATAAGGAAGCATTTACATTGCCGCTCAATTCTGCAGTGGACCTTACCCTACAGTGCGATGAATTGTAACCCCCACGGTGGAACACCTTATATGCTTTTACAACTTGGTGTATACCATCAATCGAAACTATTTATCTTGTCTTTTGTTATTTTTCTTTTCTCAAATCATCTCTTACTACCTATAAGCAGGGGAAATCACCAGTTATCAACTTGAAGGGCAGTATTGAAATGTGGGATACTTCGACAAAATTTAAACTCTTGCAATCTTTTGTGAATTTTGTGGTTTATTGATAGTTGGTCTCTTTTACTATGTATTTCTATGATATATTTTTCCTGAGCCAAGCATATGAATTGCAACCCTGTGGAGATGAGTGCTACTCTGTTCTACCTATTATCCCTGGCTGTTCTATCTTTTGGTGACTCACCTTTGCATTTATATGCATACAAGTTTGTAACACATTGAATGAGTATGGAAGAAGTTTGACACTAGGACATTATCCAAAATCAATACTGATAAGAATCAATTGTCATTCTATAATTGTGTCCAATAACAATATAAACTAGTACAATATTTCAGAATTCTGCAAATTGTAACAGCATAAACGTGTCCTCTTTATTAATGGAAAAATCATACATAAAATTACTGTACCAAGAGGGAATTTTCAATGCTTATGAGATAACAGTTTATGTTCCTTTGGTATGATACATAAACAATCATCAGTCATGATGCCTGAAATGAGAAAAAGATCAAAGTTTTGATGCCATGATTATAACAGAAGTGTATGCAAAATTATGGAAAATATTGAATGATCATATTAAATAATTTAAAGTTTCTGTCATACATGTACATAAATAGCATCAAATGATGATGTCAATTAGTGAATTAACCAATTGCTTTTAGGAAATTTATAGAAAATTTTCCATAATTTTTTATAGAAAATTTATAGAGAAAAACTTGGCGGTAATCTAGATGAGAAATCACACAAGCGTTTTAAAATTACTTTGATGTATGCATTGACTCTCCTAAATATCTTCATTAAGGAAATATTTGATACCATTCATAAATTACTGAAAATTTTCTTGAACATACGCATAAATGTGAGAATCATTAACCATATGTTCGAAAAAGATAATGGAAAAAAAAATCTCAACATAAGAAACTAACTTATAAAATGCTCTAATTAATAGTCTAAATGAACATGAGAAGCCAGTATTATTTATATTTTACATGAGGATACCTTTTATTTTCTCTACGTTTATGATGTTTTTCAATGTATTCTTGTCAATTTTTAGACCAGATGTCATCTAATACGTTACTTTTTTAGACAAAATCAATTATTCAATTGACTATAATTTTACTAGTTTAATCCTTATATCCCTTTTTAAACGCTAGAAATTGTAGTTGTCTTATAAATACCACAAATTAGCCTTCCTCTTTTATCTTATCCAGTCTATTACAAATTTAGAAAATACCCTATCAAAGGTATTTTATTCCTAATGTAAGGGTATGAATTTCCATACATCTGATACTATGGAAAACTCTTCATGAACATGCACACACAAACGTGTACTACATGCATAATAAAATATGTGTAAAATTTGTTGCTCATTTTATTATTTCATAAGCATATGGGAGAGAGAAACTAATGGAGAGAGGAAAAGTGAAGTGTGATAGAGATTTTGAAGGAAAAGTAAATTGGAAGACTCTCTCGTCTAGAGGAAACAAAGAGAGATAGATAAAAGGATGGATGAGAAGGATGTAAAGATTGGAAGAATAGAAAGATGAGAGAAGAAGGACGTTATGAATTGATTTTCAAGAAAAGAGTATTTTTATACTCTAGTGATTTCTAGGTATTTATAGAGCCCATTGTAATGGCTCTTTGCTATCTTTAGAGGTAAGATCTATATGGACTTTGACGAACCTTGTGTGGATATTGCTTTCTTTAGAGGTAAGACACTTGAACAATTTCAAGAACAGTTTCTCACTCATGGGGTTCCCGGGGGGAGAGGGGGGGGGGGGTGTTGGAGGGCGGATAGTGTTTCTCATCAACAATGTAAGGGAAATCTAGCCCTACGAGATTGCAAGGGGGTGGCAAGCTGCAAGGGGGCGGCAAGCTGCAAGGGGGCCTCGTTGTAAGACTGCATGGCCAGGCTCAAAGGGGCTGGGAAGTGATGGCTTGAAAAAAGTGCTAGTGAACAATTGTGTGTTGACCTTACAAGGAGACAATAGGTTATGGTGTAGTGATGCTGCAAGGGGGTTAGAAGAAGGCGATAGGGTGGCACTACTAAGGATGTTACAACTATATGGCAGTGCTATGGGGACAACACTTAAGTGATAGAATTGGGAAGGTTAAGCACCAAACACTTTGATGTCGTTCTTAGTTATCCTTCAAATAGGAATATTTAGAATATATGTTTAATGATTAGTAATTACTTTATTATCATCGCATCATAATTTACATGATCATTATATATTCTCATGGATTTCATTGAAAACATCACACAAGATTGACAAGGAATAAAACTTTCATTTCAATGACTATAAACAAGGCATGAAAGTGTGATTGGCTGGCAAGTTACATATTATCCATCAAAATGCTTAGTAATTTTAACTCTTTTTCCTTTTCAATGTGTTTCCCTTGAATTGCATTCATGCTATATGATTTTTTTCGGACTTGAGAATGTACATGGACTCTACTAGCTCGGGCTAGATGATGCCTCATCGCTCTTTTGGCTAGATATGACTCTATTTTTTTCTCTTTCACTGCATTAATGGTTTGGTCATTGACGATGCGATTTATGCGGTCGTTGAAAAACACATCATAATTGGTCAAAAAAAATTTATAATTCCAAAATTATAATAAGAAAAAAAAAGAAATCAAGTATAGTGTAAAGATCAGGTCCATCCACAAAGAACACGGTTGACTTTGATCGAAGGGTTGACTTCATCAAATTGAGGTTTAAATAGAAATTTTAATAAATGAAAGTGATACATAATCAATGCAAATGATAGAAATATATTAGAGAAGATATTTTAAGAATTTAGAAATATAATTTGACAAAGATAAGTCAAAAGTCAAGGTCAGAGCATTGACTTTGACCAACCGTTGACTTTATGTAAAATCAGAGAATAAAAAGAAAATTCTATAATAAAAAACTAAAGAGAAAATAGAAATTTTTTCTATATAATTCATGATTTTTAGAGAAAAATTAGATTTATTATGATTTATTGAAAATCAAATATCAGAAAAATCTTTAAATGAACACTTCGGTTTAAATCATCAAATTGACTGACCAAATGATATCCAAATCAAGAAATTAACATATAAATAGAAATCTAACAACTAGAGGATTCCTAAAAAGATCAAAATTGTCAAATTTCACCTTGTATTTTAAAAAGTAATTGCCCCCGCAAGTCAACGCCCAAATTCTGATTGAAAATGAATAGTTGATGGTAAAAAGTCAAATTGAAGGGTCAAATGATGATGAAATTTGAGGAATTAGGTATCTACACAAAGGTGATGAAACAAGGAATACAATGAAACTAAAATCAAATGATTCAGACTTAAGATCAAGGAGAAATCCTTGTTTTAAAATCAACAAAATCTGCACCCAAATTTGAGCGAAGTGATGAACAATTTGATTTCTAAAATAAAATTAACTTCCTAAATCTAATCTAAAATACATAAAATTAAAAAAGTATTACGAAGGAATCACACTACTAACCCACTTGACGCAAAGATTGGGCTTCAAATCGCGTAGATTGAAGAGCATTTCTTCGGTTTCTTCTTCAACGTGCGTTCGACGTTCAAGGGGAGATTCCTAGCGTTTTCTTGTAATAATTTGTGACTAAATTGCTTCAATGGATGCAGAATTGAGTCTAGGAAGCAAGATAATCATGATGAACTTAAGATCTTCCTTCAAAATTACTTATTTTCTTCACGATTCGACAAAAAGTTGAGTTTACAAAGGAAGAGCATCGTTTTTATAGGAAATTTCATCGCGAAAATCAAGGACCGTCGAATTCGCTGAAGGATGATTCAACGGCTGAGATTGCATGTTCTAAGTGGGTCACAATCCCACGATCTCCCCACGATTTTTGCACTTTTTTTTAAAGGAATTAAATCCAGAACATGCCTGAAAAATCAAAATAAAATCAAGAAAATTCTATAAAATTCAGAAGTTCATATCTTTCTTTATGTAACTCCTTTTTGACTCAAATTTTCTCCATTAGATAAAAAAATTCTTCATTTTTAATATCATGCCACCTAAAAATATAAATTTCAACAAGAAAATAGGGTGAATTCAAAAATAAAATTAAATAATCCCTTAAAAATTCTACTTTATATCATCCCATCACTCTCTTCTTGAAATTAATTCTTTTAATTATCAACTAAAGTCAAAATAACTCAAGGAAAGTAGTTAATTTGCAATTATTTAACCTTGCAAAAGATCAAACATCAATAAAACACATAATTAACCCTAAATAATGCAAAAATATGGACTTTAGTAAAAGTGGCATACCAATGGAGAAAATTCATGAAACTATGACAACATGCATCATAATTACATAAAATAAGCATGAATATTAGTTAAATAAGATAAGAATTTAAGTTATATATGCATGTTATCAGTCATCCTTTTTTTTATAATTTTATTAATCTTTACCATGGATTTCTCTCTTTGAGTACATACATGAGTGTTCTTAACTTGAAAATTGTTGTCGATATTCCTTCCAATAATTTGATGCCATCCTCTCATTTAAACCATTTAACCTTATTTAGGGAATGTTCTCTCCACCTTCTTTAGAAGACATGATTTCTTCGTGGAAAACTTGGATCTTCACCAATGGAGGCTTGACCAAATTTCTAGAATGATGAACAATTGATATTGTATGATGCAACCAATATTAGAAATATTAGGGGAAATTGATTATTTAATCGTCATTCATTTTTACTTTGTGTATGTTGTAGGTTTTCTGAACTAGTTTATGCAAGAACCTCGTCATGTCTATAAGGAAGGTACCCAATAAGTTCTAGCCTATATCAAATGACGTATGAGAGAAGGGTTCTTCTAAATGCATCAGCTCACCTATGCATAAGTTAATGGTAATCTGCTCACCTAGCATTCTCTCAAGAAATGGTGGTTTTTTGTTCCCATTTATAAGTTGAATATTGTGCATATGATGGAGACAAGTTGTGAAAAAAATTGGCTCTACCCCTTTTTGGAAAACCTTGGTGCTCCTCTTATGGGCCTATATTGAGAATCTTACCTTTAAAAATGAATTGAATATGTCGAGAAAGACTGCCACAATATTCATGACGAGATTTTTTTCAAGGCGGCATGCTTGAAACCTTTTGTTCTAATTTGGGCACGCTGGAATTGTATGCTCCAACTTGAATTGAAATGTGGGACGTCCCCATCTACCCACTGATAAAGAGGGCCATTTGGGTTCATTTTGACTAAATCTTCCTATCCCTACATTACTGATGAACTCGATTTTGGGATATTTTTAGTCATTGTTTTAAATTAATTTCATGTAACAATATTTATAATTCCTCACTTTGTATAATGGTAAATTAAGGGTCGAGTCCTCAGGGAGCTTAGGTAATGAGATTAGTGCTTTTAAGGAGTAGAGATGCTATTCTAGGGAAAAAGTAATGGTATAAGGGATTTTGGAGAAATATGGAGGGTTGAAGAAATAGAATATGGTATGAACGAAATCTAAATAGATATATTTATATTCTATGATAAATAATGATAAAAATATTGAGAATCGAATGATTGAATAGAGAAATGAGAATGATAGAATGAAGGATGATGAAAGATTGGTGAAAAATCAAGAAATCGGGTAATCGAGAAATTGGGTAATGATGAGAGATTATTTAAAGACAAGAGAAAAAATGTAAAAATAAAAAGGGAAATAGGTTATATAATATCCATGAAGGGGATTATAAGAGAAAATCAGATCCATATCCTCACACACACCCTGGTTTTTATGCTAGTCCTAGGCCGGGTGATGCTTGACTCGTTACGATCTCGATCCTCCACTTGATCTTGCCTCCACAACAAACTTGAATACCAAAAAATGCCAAGCTTGGGCCTAAGCCTCTTCTTTTCCTTCTGGTAGCCTGATACTAAGAGAGAGCCAACAAAACAACAAAAAAAGGAAAAAAAACATTCTTTTATATGTTAGGCTAAGAGGTTCTTTTGAATCAATGGCATAGATATAATCTTTTTGGTGAAACCAAATGAATGGTGGAGAATAAATCTATAGGCCACAACCATAATTACCTCTTGAAGAGGTGGGAGAGCCCCTTTTAAGGAGTTGGGCCCTACAACCACTTCCTTAGGGAGTGGGTTGACCACATTTCTAAGGGAATGGTAACCTTACCACTTCCCTAAAGGAGGTGGGTTTACCTCTTTCTCCTCCTAAAAATATGGATCCTTCCTAAAAAATAGGAAATATCGAAATTGATTAATAATAAATAAAAGAGAAGAAGTTTGACTCTTTGACCCTTCAAGAATGCCTTTAACCACCTTTGACTTCTCAAGAATCATTTTGACTATCATTGACTTCTAAGAGAAATGGATTGACTAGTCTCCTAAAAAGGTGGAATGGGTTGACTCCCCCTATGAACCTGGTTGACTAACCTCCTAAAAAGGTTGAAAGGTTTGGCCAACCTCCTAAAGATATAACAAGGTTTGACCAACCTCCTAAACAGGTAGAGAGGTTTGGAATGGCTTGACCAACTTCGTAAAAAGGTGGAAAGGCTTGAAATCCTCCTAAAAAGGTGGAAAGGTTTGACTAAACTTCCTAAAAAGCTAGAAAAGGTTGACCAACCTCCTAAAAAGATGGAGTACTCATTTTATTCTTCTCCTTCTAGATAGTTTGCATCCATGCTCCAATTGAACTTCACCTAAGTCCTTGCATCCACATAACTCATAAAAATGTGAGAATTCAACCATTTGACTTCCAAGAAATCAAATGGGGTTAATCTCATAATATATTGAAAATGTAAGAAATAATGCATAACATGACTTAGTCATATTTTCATCACATTCAACCATATAGAAATGTATATTCTCATTTTTATAGTCTTTATCAGCACTTAAATAAGATAAATGATGCATGAATGTGAGTTATATTTTAGAGTTTTTAATCTCCTCTACTATTTTCATTATCTGATGCACTCCTCTCTCTTCAATTCTTTTGCTTATCAATCCATATAAAATCTTTTAATCTTCTTCAGAGGATTATGTATTGTTAGGGTTTATCCTTTTCTAAAAGGATATATTCTAAATTTTATGTGTAATCCTCTTA
Organism: Lemna minuta; assembly: GCA_024174645.1. Taxonomy (NCBI): domain Eukaryota; kingdom Viridiplantae; phylum Streptophyta; class Magnoliopsida; order Alismatales; family Araceae; genus Lemna; species Lemna minuta. Next base: position 7,260,733 of record CM044105.1, read on the forward strand.
TTATGAAATGTCCTAAGCTAAATCTGGATTGATCCACAACGTCACATAATTTGTTTAGTGTTTCCAATGCCCACCTTGTTCCCAATTTTTTATTTTTATTTTTATAATTATAAAATTAATTATTTATGAAATTTTTTATCCATGAGTCTTTGAGAATATTTATTCATATAAATGATAACAATGAAAAGAGTATTATACTATGATTTATTCACCGAGTAATTTTTCTTAAATATATATAGACATATACTCTATTTAGTTATGATAATAGTAAAGCCATTGATAATTGATTATCAAAGAAGAGATTATAAGCTTCTATATATAGACGAGAGTAAGACATAAACAAAGATCTGCCCATGTTGGACTATGGGCCTCAAATGTGGCTAATAAAATACCCTAATTGGATGGTGAAATAACTAGGGAAGGGGTTGAATTGTTTCCTTTGCATATTTATGTTTTATAGTTCTTTCAATGAATTTTTTTATAATTCGCTCAAGTGCTCATGTTGCTTGTACTCCCTATTTTTTTATATTATATAGGGTATCCATCTTCTCGCGCTAGTCCTAGGAGTAGATAGCCCCCCTTGAAGTCTCTCCAAATCTTGTTAGTCCCTTATTAGTTATTACTAGCTGGCTAGATTAGTCAGATCAAAGTCCAAAGAAGGATTTTTGAACTAAATCGCTCACAATCTCAGTTAGCGATCTCATTTGCAACTATCCTTTGGTATCTTTGCTGCTTGACTTGTCTCCCACGGATTGTCTCCTATAGCTCCGTGCATCGCTCGCTTCTTCCATCAAGCTTGCTTGCTTCTCCAAAGCTGTCGAGTCTTGTAAGTGATCCACTCACTCTTCAAAAAATTTGCTCATCCTTGATCCCATGTGATCCTGAAAGGTAAATAAGAAAGTAATCCTCGAGTAGAGTTTTCCAGTCAACTCCCTAGGCTCGCCCCATTTAATGATTCATTAAAGAATCTCCCTCTTACTCTCACAGGTAAATACAAATTTCATGAAGTTAACCTAGTGTGTGTGGGAGATCTTGACTATCCAAGATTCCTAAAATGAACTCACACAAAGTATAGATATAAAAAGGGAATTCAAAATAAATTAGAGCAAAACAGATTTCAACAAATAATGTGCATTTAAAGTACAAAAACTACAATTTAAAAATTAAAATTACAAAACTCCCCAAGGAATTCCTTTGACTTCTACCTTCAACTTTGACTTCTACCTAGGACTTTGATATTTGGTGCCTTCTCACTTGAATGTATTGGTAGTACATGAATTGAAATTGGCTGCCCCAGTAATGATTCTCTAACTATGCTCAAGATGATTCTCTTGTGCCTATATGATGAATGGACTAATAAATGATTCAAACTTGGCCTAAACATAATCATCTTAATCTCACCCTGATATCATTTCTTGTGAGTTTCTAACCCTTGAAAAGCTTCTCAATGGTGTAATGACTCACTAAAAAAAATAGCAAACCCAAGATTCTAATTGTGATCAGTATGAGAAGAAAAATCAATATCTAGTTTTATGAAGAGTCAAAATCAGATTTACAAAAATCAACAATAGCAAAACTAAAACAGATTTTAAATGAAACCAAAAACATTTCAAATATAAGTAGAAAGATTAATATAAAATAAACTAGATAAGAAAACCAAAACTCAAGCAAACAAAATGCAGAATTTCAGATTTCGATTATAAAAAATCATAAGATTAGGCAATCACATCAGAAAATCAAAATAAAAAAAATTGATTTTACAAAGAAAAAATAAGAAACTAAAATAAAAAAATCAAATTTCAAAAGTCATTTTTTACAAAAAAAATTCAGAAAACTTAAATAGAAAAAATAAATTCAAAAAAATAAATTCAAAAATTTTTTTTAATTAAAAAACCAAAAAATGAAAATATTTGAAAAATCAAAATTTAGACAATTAGTTTTAGAAAACAAAAATAATCACAAAACCAAAATAGAAAAAATTTAAAAAGAGAAAATTTTGAAAAGTTGTTTTTAGACAAAAATTCAGAAAAGAAAAACAAAAAAATTTGAAAAATTAAAATTCAGAAAATTCTTTTTTATGAAAACAAAACTCTGAAAAACTAAAATAGAAAAAAAACAAAAAAACAAATTAGAAAATGAATTTTATGCAATTGAATAACCTTCTACTGAAATGAATCCACAAAGCACCTACAATCATAATTTTTCCCAAACTAGGGCTTTTTTGTCGGTGAGTGTTGTCGATGAGTTTTTTTGTCGGTGAGTTTTGTCGGTGATCACTTCAAACAGTAATTGTCAGAGATTGGTGTGAGAAAGCTTACAAAGATTGTGGCGAGAGAGAGCATTTAGAGATCGCAGGAGGAGAGTACCTGATAACGTGTCGTTGATGTATTCATTTTCATCATTATAAGGGGTTTCAACACATAATTCTTTTCAATATAAGAATGAAATTTTCTGTCAAGGAACACGTAATTTATAGAGAAATTTGGGTGCGACTCTTGGATGCGCCCCATCATCTTTGATCAATGGCTCAGATTAAAGCCTGTTCATGAATTATCGTTGGGCACTCATGTTTGTTGGATCGACGATGAAGTGCATGGAGAAGAAGCGTCATTGAAAGTTTGCCATTTGATATTCATTGAGCATTCGAGGTGAGTCCACGTGTCGACGGGAGTGCATCGAGCATTCTTAATCTTGACCGTAATACTTTCTCAGAAGAGTGGCAGAGATTAAATCATCATAAAATGAATCGTTGCCTAATTAGATGCAGCCACGCACACCCTCGAGTAAGTGAAAATCAACAATCACGAGTAAATTGCGAGATCATCTGCTTGAGATTGCACCACGTCACTTGCGAATAAAAACAAAGAGAAATAGTCCCACATGGAAATATTAAAGTGATTTGATGGGTATATAACATATGCGTGTTTAGTGGGTTAGCTTATGTCCTGAAAAGGATGCTTAACACACTAACTATAATCCCACACACGTGCTCGCACGCACACACACGTGCACACACGCACACACGTGCTCACCTACGTGCTCGCCTCACTCCACAAGTGCGCCATGCGGCATGCTCATGCGTCGCCATGTGGCATCACTTTGCTTGCCCGCCGTGTTTTTTACCACATCAGCACGCAATATAAAACTATTTTTTTATTTTTAAAAATAAAAAATAGTTCTAAATAAATTCAAAAAATTCTATAAAAATCACTAAAAATGAGAAAATTCTTAAATTTCAAAATACAACTCTAAATTAATCCAAATATGTTTTTTGATCAGAAATTAAAATTTTTGTTTTTCTAAAAAGTCAAATTATTTAAATAACAAGAGAATAAATTGTCATTTAAAAAATACACTTATTTCTCTTAGAAAATAAAACTAGAAAAATCTATGAGTGTATATAAAAATATTTATCTTATTATTTAATCAAGAAAACCCAATTATGATATCAAATATAGATGGGAATAAAATTATATTATTTGAATTATGCATAATTATCCGTAAAATAATACATTTTTAAATCATAACTTAAAATTACATGAAATGATAGATATACACTTAAAATGTGATAACATGCATAAGAATGAAATATTTAATACCTTCATTTGTATTTGTAATCATGTATATTAATGTATAAATTGCATGTTATCAAAGATGAGAGGCCTTAAGTAGGCCGAGAGCCTGATACCACTATTAGACAACTACTATTCTAAATTTTAAAACCAAATTGGAAGAGTTGAGTATAATTTTTGATACGTGAACCCATGCTTTCAATGATTGTGATTTTCTATATATCGACCTCCCAAAGCATTCATCTTAAATTCAATAGGAATGCAATAGGAAGGATTACATCAATGATTCAAACATGGGCAAAATCTTGGTGCACTCTCTTACTCCTATTGAAATTCACCTTGCACCACTTAAATCGTCTTTTCTTCTTCATGATCAAAGCATGATATTTGTTAATTACAACCCTTTATAATGGTTCATTGAGAGAATTTCATCTATTTTAGCTGCTTTTTGTCTAACATTTAAATATATACTAATATTAAAATATAGGCCCCCTTCTTTGTTTACTCTCTTTACCTAAGCAAATTTTGATGCTCCCTAACTTCAAAACACCTAGACCCATGCATGCAAAACTAAAGCTCCAGGTAATCTTATTTCTCTTCTGAATAAATATTTGAATCCAGATCTTGGATGACACACATGAATGAAGTCATTGTGACTCAGAAAGATCTCTTTTCTCTTGAAAAAATTATCCTTGTATTTTCTTTACCACATTTGTTTGTAAAAAATTATTTGATTCCCGCTTCTCACTCTCTTGCACTTATAAGTTTGATGAGTTGGCTATATCCATTGAGTTCCATAATTGGATTTAGCAGCACATCTTCTGAGCATATTTGAAATATAGAGTTTTACTTCAATTGCACATCTACTCTCTTCATTCTTCCAACTTAATGCTCTATATTCTTTTTTCACCCTGAGGATTCAACATGCAAAACACTACAGAAGGTAATATCTATTCCTATGGCAGTTTTCAGCAATTACAAATATTGTATTTGAATGCATATGCTTTACATTGATTTGGTGCATATCATTAGCCAATTACTATGAGACACCTACCAAAATCAAGAGATCATAGATGGGCATACAAATCCAATGATGAAGATTGAAGTTGGTCTTATTCTTTCTATTCTCTCCATGTGATGACATAGGCCACAATTGTGGCCATCTTGGTATGCTCTTTAGAGTCCCCTAATTTTTTTTCAACTAAATCTATTTTTTTGGGAATATGTAATGAAATCTAGGCTGTGGTGCCCATGAAAATTGGAGATCCAATGAATTGTAATCTAGAAAATATTCCATTAATGTAGAATGTTAATTTAGGGAGGAATGTGGCACAACCCAATGAAAGTTGGGCATCTAGTAGAAAGGAATCACCACCCCAAAGGGCGATAAACCTCTATTAAATATCATTTGGATCATTTAGCATGTTAATCAAGTTTTCAATCATAGAATTGATTATATATGTTTAAAATTATTTCATCATCAACAATGAGCTCTAGTATCTTTGCTTGACTAATGAGGTTCCTTTAGAGAAATACCAAACAAATAACCTTGATATCTAGTAAATGGGGCTGATCTCTCAGAATTTTTTGGTTTCCAAGGTTATTCCATCATAAAAATTGTGTAGATAATATTTATATCATTTTTTGGGTGGATAGTTTTGATTATAATGCTCTTTCTCTTGCACGTTTTTTTTTCTCACTCTATGATTTTCTTTATGATATCTCCAATGTTTTAAGTCCAATTTGGGATGGATATGATACATTGAAGTTTCAATGTCAACTTTTGCAGCGTTATTCATCTTAATATTCTCAACGTAATTCATCAAATAATTCTTCAAAATTTAACTCAAAGTTTGTTGATCATTATCGTCAATAATGTCTATTTCTCTATAGATTTTGAGTTTAACTCACTGCTATTAAAGTTTTTAATCATTCTTATTGAAAGATGTATTTTCTTTAATCTCTACACTTGTTTATGAATGATCACGTCTTTTGTCCTCATCAGTGGGATAGATAAGATAAGGTCCACAAGGCCCGTTAGACAAAATGAGTTTGTAAGGGTTGTGTCACGTCCACAGTATCAGTTCAAGAAATTGGCGGTGATTAACTGATGACATGAAACCAAGAGTCACTCGTAAAAGAAAAGTTAATCCACATTAATATAATAATAATAAACATTCGCCATTGACAAAAGTGAATGGCCCTTGTTTACATGTTTAGTGACAAGTTTCTTGCCGCGTGCTATACTTGCTCTAGAATCTGACTCCTGATTTGAGTGAAATTTTGTTTTTTTGCGAAAAACTGGCCTTTCTATTACAAAAAAGATTTCTAGTTTATCATTCTCATTTCTAGCATCATGAACAGAGAAGACTTTTCTTTGTTTACCATGTCAAGGAGCAAGCTTTTACATTAGCGAGGCGATATAACTCAACCATCAATGCTTGAAATTACTGAAGCTCTTTCGAGTCCAAGCTTGCCCAACCTAGAGCTTCTTGATGTGGGGCTCACGGGCTGCTTCATGCGGCCAGGCTGTATGCGCAGAAAGGGCATTCCACTCATGCCCTTTGCTTCGATGGTGGGTAAAGTTCGCAGGAGCCAGGAGTCAGATGGGGACGCCGGTAATGGTGGGGGCAGAGGAATTATCCTCTCCCTAGCTTCACTTCCTAGTTCCTGATTATCGGAATCAACGGCTTCACCTTCGTTATTAACTGTTGCCCCCGTCACGTGGACAGAATCGACGCAGACGACCTTCTCGCATGGATGGAGAAGGACGGCATCCTCCTCTTCGCCATTCTTGGTTCCCCGCCGCCAAGTTGGGGATCCCTCTGACACCAAGATCTGTACAGGTAGTAAACAAATATCAATGGGTTCACGCGCAGTAATGAGAGGAGAGAGAAGGTCTCGGTCCCTTATTTACCTCGTTTTCTCCGCCGGAGAATGTCCGGGGAGATGTTCTTCGCTGGGGAGAAATAGATGCGATAGCGTGAGCGGCGGGGAGGAAGCGCCCCATGACAAACTCTCGCAGACGATAATTCGTCAAGTTGGGGTTAGCTTCGGGGAGGCCGCTTGTACTGCAGCTCATGCGGCATGACTCGGCGTTGGTGAAGAAATCGTCGTCCTCCTCTTCGGTATCCTTCGTCAAAGTGGTCGTCTTCCTGGGCACAAAGAGAGGAAGAATCGTAGGTTCATCCTTGTCCTTGCGCCGGCCGGGAGACTGCTCCCAGAGAAAGGGTATCCTTCCGGGAGACTCGTTTATCCTCTTCCCGGCCTCGGAGGAGGGAACTATTCTTCCTTTGAGCGGGGAAGAGGGAATAGAGTAGGCAAATCGCCTTGCAGAGAGGAGGGGAGCGTCCAAGTCTAGCTGTTTTCCCTCCATTAAAGGAAAAGTTTTTGGGGAGAACAGGGGAGAATAGAGGGAGGAGAAAGACCAGGAGGGTGACGATATTCTAAAGGGGAATGGCTGTTGGTCTTACTAGTTGTCCGACGTCCTTCTCTTTACCGGTCAAGATGACCCCCCGGAAGGGAAAAGAATCTAACGAGGGGACCTCTTCTCGCCTTTTTGTTATTCGAAGAGATAACTCCAAATTTGTCAAAATCTCTCAGGCTGCTTCGATGATGACTCGATTTCTGGTCTGCCAAACATCTGCTTCAACAGTTATTGTATTCAACGGATCATCAAGGCTGAAAACTGTTGGGAGAAGACGCACCACCTTCCTATTGATGGGCCCCTTCAAGGGAGTGCCGCTCGCAGACCTCACGACTCATGCCACCCCTTCCGCCACCCCCCTTTTGATTGCGACATTTTTTTTGTCCCGAGTGCTCACTTTCTCGCTCTCTCTCCGTTGTTAAGCATAATCAAGCCTCAGCGAACGAAGTCCACGCCAATCAGAATGGAGCCTCAAAGAAAACGAATGAAACAGTGTCGACGAACCAGATGCGACTTAATCGCGCTGGCATAAGTGCAGCCATAGAAATCCGTGTCATAACCGATGATCGCGTAATTGCCTATTCTCGACCTATCCTCTCTCAACGACTCAATTTTGTAAACACCTATATAAAGACGACTGCGTCTCATCGTAAAGAACGCTCTATATTTCAATAATTATTATCCATCTTCCTTCTATTTTTCATCTGTCTTCTTTCCCACTCTTCTCCTTTACCTCGATTTCTTTTACGGCCTTCTCTCTCTCTCTCTCTCTCTCACTCCCTCCCTCCTTCCCTCTCTCTATCTATCTATCTCCCATCTTTTCCTCTATCTCATTCTCTTTATTTATCTCTCTCCCATCTTCAATCTTCCATCTTTTCCTTTATCTCTCTCCCATCTTCCATCTTCCATCTTTTCCTTGATCTCTTTCCCATCTATTTATCTCTCTCCCATCTTCCATCTTTTCGTCTATCTCTCTCTCTCTCTCTCTCTCTATCTATCTATCTATCTATCTATCTATCTATCTATCTATCTATCTATCTATCTATCTATCTATCTATCTATCTATCTATCTATCTATCTATCTATCTATCTATCTATCTATCTATCTATCTATCTATCTATCTATCTATCTATCTATCTATCTATCTATCTATCTATCTATCTATCTATCTATCTATCTATCTATCTATCTATCTATCTATCTATCTATCTATCTATCTATCTATCTATCAATCTACCTATTTATCTGCCATCTCCTGTTTTTTCCTCACTCTCTAACCCCCATCTTTTCATCTCTCTCTCTCTATATCTTTTTATCTCACATCTTTTCCTTTCTCTCTTTTTCCTTCTATCTATGCATCTATCTGTCTCCAATCACTTATCTTTTCCTCTCTTTCTATGTATCTCCCATCTCTCCTTTTTCCTCTCTCTCAAACTATCTATCGATCAGTATGCCATCTCCTATCTTTTCCTTTGTCTCTCTCAATTTCCTGTCTCCCATTTTTTCCTCTCGCTATATCTACTTATTTCTCTCCCATCTTTTCCTATCGCTCTCTCTACCTCTATCCCATTACGTGACAGAAATAAATACCTTGATTAGTGCATAGAACATGATTCATATCACCAGATGTTCCGCTTGGAAATTATATGTGAAAGAGGAGGCGACAGCCTTCCCAGACAATGGTTAAAAATAGCAATAGATTATCGTTTCCTCATTCAATGGTTAGACACGCTTTATCTGAAGCCGTACTTCTATTTCATCAATTTCCCCTCAATTACCATCACCATAAAAGAACCTAGTAAAGTAGGTTGAAGTTTTCCAACCAACTTTAGTAGTCGATGTATGCACCGGATCATCAAGGTTGAAACCAGCAAGTGGGGATGCTCTACCTTCCTCTTCTATTTGCACACCCATTCACTTGATAAAGCAAAACGTCAATGTCATGGCATGGGAGATGCTGGCAAGGCACAAGCAATACACAGGGTCCCACAATTTTTTTTGGAGATGACCTCATCAAAGATCGACAATGATAACTGTAAAATAAAATCTATATTCATGCATCATTTTGTCATGTTGAAGTGCTGATAAAGACTATAACATGAAAATCTTTTTCTATATGGCTGAATGTGGTGAAAATATGACTAAGTTCTATTATGCATCATTTCCTATATTTTGATTATATAATGAGACTAACCCCATTTGACTTATTAGAAGTCAAATGATTGAATTCTCATATTTCTATGAGTTATGTGGATGGACAAAAAATTATCCTAGTCTAAGGATTCATGATGAAAACACATCTAGTGATGCTCTCTAATCAAAACATTCCTTCGAGAGCTCGTAAATTTTTCCCGAACTTGGCATCTTGCATCCAACATGAAGAATGAAAAGAAAAGAGAAGAAACTAGCTAAAAATGATGTTCCATAAATGAAGAATGATCAATCACTTCCTTCTTTCCTTTTGGGTAGCCAATGCTAGAGGTAAACAAAGAAACATTGAGAAACTTTTTTTTTTTATCTCAGAACTTAAATCAGCCTTAGTATATTCGTAGAACTTGAAATGATGATCATGCCCATGAACTTCAGCCCCTAAATCCATCAGGATCATTGGATATCAAGCTTTAATTTTAATGAATCTGGACCATTGATATCATTTCTCTCTCCTCAGGTTGCACCAATCAATGCGCTCTGGTCAACCCGCGCTGGTCAACCTATGCACACTTAAAACTAAAAATAATTTTATCTCTCCTCCTTTCTCTCTCTTCTCTCTTCTCTCCTCTCTCTCTAAGTGATGGCGAAAAGTGCGGAGGACGTGCACAAGAGGCAATTTTCTCGCTTGCGAGAGAGAGGGAGAAGGAGTGGTTTTCTTTGCCTCCCCTTGCACCTCTCCCACGATGAAAAATAATTCCGTTACGAGAGAGAGGGAGGTAAGAGAAATAAAAATGAGAGGAGGAAGAAGATGCAGAAGCGCTTACACGTGATGAAAAATTCCTTCGCTTGGTAAAGGGAAGGAGACGAAGTGGAAAAATAGAAAAAGAGGTTCAATGCGCACATGGGCACATGCGTGGAGAGAGAGAATGGGAAGAGGAGGAAAGGAGGAGAATCTCCCTCTCCTTCCCCTTACGCACGCACATGCACACATAAGAGGAAATTCTGGAGATCAATCACGGTAGAGAGAGAGAGTGATCGGGAGAGAGAGGCAATGCTGTGAGGAGGATGGGGAGGAAGAAGAAAAGGAGAAGAAAAGATGAAAGAAGGGCAGAGAGGAGAGCTCGGAGGAGGTGTGTCTCATCGCGAGAGGAAATGCAGAAAAGAAAGAAAGGAAGGAATGAAGGGAGGGAGAACTTCCTCCTCCCCTTACGCGCGCACACGGGGGGGAGGAAGAAGGAGACACTTGAGCGGGGAGAGAGAGAAAGAGAGAGTGGGAAAGAGAGTGGAAGAAGAGAGATAGTGAGAGAGTGAGAAGAGGAGGAGCCACAAGAGCGGCACGATGGATGGGGGAGAGAGAGAGATCGTGAGAGAGAGAAGGGAGAAAGAGAGATCGTGAGAGAGAGAGATTTTTATAATTTTAATTTCTTAAAATTTCTTAAGAGTTCTTGAAAATCCAGAAAATAAAATGCTCATTAAATCAATATAATTAAATCTATATTCTTGATAAATCAATATCATAAAATGCTATTCATCAGTTAAAAACCAAGAATATCCTTTAAAACATAGAAATTATCAATTTAATCATTCTAAATCATGATAACATGCATTTATGATAATATTTTAAAAAAGAAATGCATAAAATGCATGGATATTAATGCATTAAATTGCATGTTATCAAGGGGTAAGCCCACCTCTTAAGGAAGTGGTAAGTGATGCAACAGGACAGCGAGGTCGTTGATTTCACACGGTCTCGTGTCAAAAATATTTTTGAACTTACCAATTTGATGAAAATGTATCGAATTGAAGGGTATAATAGTAAATAAGGGTCGAATCCACAGGGAAAATAAGGAAATTCTTGATGTATTCTTCAAAATTGATCAAATCAGATGATGAGTTGATGATAGAAATTGGGGAAAATGGTAAATTATGAAAGAGAACTTCAAATCAATTCCACGGAATCAAGAATCATCGAATTTGGACTTAATTTCGCAGAGAAATTAAAGATCAAAGTGGAGAAAATTTTTGGACAAAGAAATCGCGATTTGAATGAAAATTAACCAAAATTAAACCTTAAATCCTAATCTAAATTGAAATCAAATACAAATGGATGAAAGATTAGAAAAAATTGCTTCCACTAACCACGATTAGCGATCAGATTAACTCAATTAACCCAGTTAATCGATGAAAATACCGAAGAACTCGTTCGAGAGTTAAAGCTGCAATTTCTACCGATCTACTCGGCCAAATCTCAATCTCTAATGCGTCGGAGGTGCGGAATTGAGTGTAGAACACGATGGGATTGAGAGAAACGAGAGGGGAAGTGTCTAGACAGATCAATTTGTTGATTTCTAACTAGAATGCTTTAGAACATCGAAGAACACCTTATTTTATAGTACATTTGGGCGTAACTGTCCGATCGAAGCGATCGACGGTTACGATGAAATGGTCTATCGTGGACCGTTTCAAAAAGTCGCAGCCGTCCGATCTTGATGGACGTTCTGGATGATCCATGCTGATGGCCGTTATAAAACTTGTCATTTTGCCGCTGTCGGATCGTGATCCGACGATCACGATGCTCCCCGCAAGATTAAATTAGGAACGTTATAACGCCTTTATTTAAAGCACGTGCTTTGATCGGATTCGGTGGACCACGGGTGCATTCGATCGGCGTGCTCCGATCGCGATCCAACCCCTCGATTCTAACCACGTCACCTGCATCCAAAATAAACTCCGTGGAACTTAGTCCCACACGGAGAAAATTAAGAGAGAATATCGTGTTTATAAGGTGCGTCATATCTGAGGGTTAATAATTCCCTTCCGATAAGCGAAAGGCTATATATATAAACTATATAAGTATATATAAATAATGTGCATACGTCACCTCGTCGCGTAGGCGCCGCGTGGGCCTGTGTGGCGCTGCCACGTGGCCTTGCGTGCCACGTCGCATCCACGTGGGTCCCGCACGGAAAAATAAACCCTTTTTTGCATTTTTTTTATTTAATTTTAACATGAAAATCGTAAATTTAATTCAGAAGAAATCCGGAAAAAATCCCTAAAAATAGAAAATTCATAACTTTTAATTGATAACTCCAAATTAATCCAAATTTCTTTCATTTGATCCAAAATTTAATTATCTATCATTCTAAAAGATAAAAATTGATAAATAATGAGAGTTTGAAATTTTATTTCAAAAACACATTTATTTTTAAGGATTTTAAACTGAAGAAAATATAAATAAATGTTTATAAATCGTTTTCTCTCATTATTTTCACTTTAAAAACATTTATAATCTCAAGTAAAAATGGGTTATTAATTATTTGTCTTTTAAATCATCATATTTAACCCTAATTTAAGGTAGTTTGAGATTATAATTACTTTTTCATGGAATGATAGAAAAATACACATAAGTATGATAACATGCATGGAAATGAAATCATTTATGCTTTAATATGCATCAATAATCATGTTTTATCATGTTAATATAACATGTTATCAGTAAGGTTACCACTTTCATAGAGAGTAGTCAACCCACTCCCTAAGGGGATGGTTGTAAGACCCACCTCCTTAAGAGGGACTTTCTCACCTCCTTAGGGGATGGTTGTTGTTGTGGCCTATGGATTTAATCTCTACCATTCATTTGGTGGACTAAAAAAGACTAAATCTCTACTATTAATCCAAGTGATTCTCTAAACCTAATATTATAAAAATATTGTTATTTTATTTTTGTTGTTTTTTGGCTCTCCCTCATCATCAAAGCTACTAGAAGGAAAAGGAGAGGCTGAGGCCCAAGCTTGAAATTTTTTGGTGATGAAGTTTTTTGTCGAGGCAAGATCAAGTTCATGATTGAGATCGTAACGGCTCTAGGATCACTCAGCCTAGGACTAGCATGAAAATGAGGTTTGTGTGAGGATTTGGATTTAATGTTCTCTTGAAATCCCTTCCATGGATAGTATACACCTTATTCCCATTTTATATTTTATATTTTTTCTCTTTTCTTTAAACAATCTCTCATATTTACTCGATTTCTTGATTACCCGATCACCCAATTTTTTACCATTCTTCCATCATCTTAAGTTCCATCATTCTCATATCTCCATTCTATCACTCTAATATCAATATTTTTCTCATTATTTCTCATAGAATATAAATATAGATCTATTTCTAATTTCATTCATACCATATTCTATTCCTAGGTCCTTCCATATTTCTCCAAAAATCTCTTTTGCCGTTATTTTTCTCTATATCAGTATCTCTCATCCCTAAAAGCGCTAATCTTCTTTCCTAGACTCCGTGAGGTTTGACCCTTTATTTACCATTTTACAAAGTGAGGAATCATACTTATTTTTTCATGAAATTCATTCAAAACAATGATTAAAAATACCCCAAAATTGAGTTTATTAGATAGCAGAGAAAGTATGGATGCAAGTGTTCAATGAAATGCTAGAAGTTTTTGCTTCTTGGGTTATTTTTTCTATTTGACCTTTTAAATTCACATGTAATTTGACTCGATCATCATATTTTTAATAATGTCTCAAATCATGCACGCTGGGCAATGGTTTGTCAATCGTCACTTCTTGTATTTGACATTATAGCACATGCTACTAGAAGTTTGACTTGTGCTTATTTAAGAACCAAAGTTTCGAATCTCAGAGTTGTGCATTCAGATTTGTTTTTGTTGATGAATTAAAGTTGTTTTCATTGCATCTCTAGTCTCTGTTGATCCATTCGACTCCTTGGAGGGAAACGTGAGATGATTTTCTTGAGTTTGTATCAAAGCATTTATGATCCAATGCTCCGAGCATAAATGGCATCGTGATGTGGTAAGAGTTTATCTCAAGGGTTCAATGTTAGTGGATGTTTGAAAGGCGTTGAGGAACCAACTCAGATAAGAACATTTTGTATGCTCAACAAGCTCAACTATCAGGTGTGGGCATCTTGGATGCGCTTACTCGTTGAGGGTTTGAGCTATGGGATGTCATTGAATTACAGAATGCAGGAAGGAAAATGGATCAACAAGTTTCATTGATTTTGTTCAGCACGACCTCTAATGAGATCATGCTTTAACTAAATGTTGAGAAGATGTCAAAGCAAATGTGGAACACTTTGAAAGTCAAAAGTGGAGGTGTAATTCGAATTTACAAGGCCTATGTACAATATCTTAAGAGGGATTATGAAAATATCTTCATGGACGAAGATCATTTAATTCTTGACTTCTTTGATAAACTCTCTTGTGTAGTGAATGAGCTAAGAAGTCCTAGAGAGGTGATTGCCGATGGAAAGGTTGCTTCCATGCTCTAGTGACCTCTCTCAGGAAAGTTTGACACCATAACTACCTCCATCAAGTAGTTCTAGGACCTTGATACAATCACTCTCGAGGAGGTAATTGGCACTCTAAAGGTGCACAAAGACATGGTCAAAAGATTTCTCAATCAAGAAAGAGGAGAAGGCCTTATTAGCCAAAGCCTTTATTAAATCCAAGAAGAAGGAGTGAAACAACTCACATTCTAGTGGAAGAAGTCGCAGTAGAGGACACGGAAAATGAAAAACCTAGAGACAAGTTCAAAGTCACATGCTACACTTGTCAAGGTAAAGGGCATTATGCAAATGAGTGCCAGAAGCTAAAGAAGGAAAGACTAAAAAAGGATAATCATTTTCTCCTTTGCTCAATAGGTACAACACTCCTTTGCTCATTTGGAGGCTACTTGGGGCATTAGAACTCCCCTGAACTCTTCTTCCTCCTAAAGAGAGTGCATTTGAAAAGGGATTTCCTATTTTTATGTATAACATGGTGTGGTGGTTAAAATAACAAAACGACTCCTACAAACTAAAGGAATAGCGTGGCTAAAAGAAAGATTTATGTAAACAAAAATGGATAAAAAATGGGTAACAACTATGATAATTATATTCCCAAATGATGTGAGTGACGATGAATGATAGAGATGGATGGAGGGATGATGTGAAAGGGGTAGAGAAAGGGTTGAAGAGTGGTAGAAGAGAAAAAGTGATTCCTGAAAGCTTATTCTCCATTTTTTTGCTTCTTCTTTTCTATCTTATTTTTTTGTTCTTGTCCTCCCTTTTATTTGAAAGAAAAGCTTTCCATTGTACATGCATCAAGACGTAAGAGATTGAGGCTTGATGAAGAATATACTAAGGAGAGTTAGAAGAAGGATTTTTATTTTGAAGAGAGTATTCAAAAATGTGAAGCAAATGTGAGGGAGCATGTACATGTGAGGAGAATGTGAAAGAGATTTATACATGAAATGGATGTGCGAATGAGAGATGAGTAGAATCATGGGTGTGTGATTATCACGAGTGAAGCTGAAAGTGTGTCTATACTAATTAACTAAAAATTTAAGAATGGGATGAAATGCATAAAGCAAAAAGAAAGGTAAATCAATTATTATGGCTCATTGCACTCCTTAAGAGAAATTTTTGAAGGAAGAAACTCTCACACCCAGTATGTTCACTTGATGTAAGGTAGTGGATTATAATTTTTACTTCACTCAAAATCTCTCCATTTCAATCCCATAGTACTTCAACCATGTGATTACTCCTTTTTCCTTAGTGCCTATTAGATACCTAAACCCAAAGAACTAAATCACCAAAAAAATTCCATGGTTTCTTAAGATTCATAACATGCAATCTTAACATGATAAAACATGATTATTAATGCAAAATAAGGCATAGAACATTCCATTTATATGTATGTTATCATACTTTGAGTGCATTTCTATCATTCCATGCAATTTTATGTTATAATCTCAAAATGCATTAATATAGGGTTAATTATGATGAATTAAAGATTAAAGATTTTATAACCTATCTTTACTTGAGATTATAAGTGGTTTTTAAAGTTAAATAATAAGAGAAATCATTTTTATGAACATTCATTTAATTTTCTAAAGTTAAAATCTTTAAGAAATGAATGTATTTTTGATATAAGAATTAAATCTCTTGTTATTTAAATAATATGACTTTTTAGAATGATAGATAATTAAATTTCAGATCAAATGAAAGAAATTTGGATTAATTTGGAGTTTTATTTTGAAAGTTATGATTTTTAAAATTTTTAGGGATTTTTCTAGATTTTTTTGATTTTATTTTCGATTTAAATCATTTAAAATAATTAAAAAAATGATAAAAGGGGGGTGATTTTTGCGCGAGTCCCACGTGGGTGCGTCGTTGCAGAGCCACGCAGGCCCACGCGAGCGCTTGCGTGGCACGAGGGTGACACGTGGGCTGTATTTATATTTACCTTATATAGTTTAATAATATATATAGGTCTCCTGATTATCGGGAGACAAATTTATTAAACTCACCAAACTGCCTCACCTTTTAAACTAGAAGTTTCCCCTGATTTTTACCGTGTGGGACTAAGTTCCACACGGTTTTTATTTAAAACACCATTTATTTAATTGCAGGCCACGTGGAGAAACAACAGACGTCGGATCGGCGGCGCATCGGAAATCACGCGTCGATCGCGTGAACGCTCGGACCACCGATCTTTGATCACGCACGTGCCTTTAATCTGGAGTTATAACGGTCGTGATTCAATCGCGGGGGGAGCATCTGATGCGTCGGATCAAGATCCAACGACGGCAATTAAATGCGTTTTATAACGCATCTCTTAAAGGCTTCATCAGGACCGTCCATCACGATCCGACGGTTGCGATTTAATCTAAACGGTCCACGATGGACCGTTTCCTCGTAACCGTTGATTAAAATAAATCAACGGTTACGCCCAATTCGCTTATAAAATGAGGTGTTCTTCGATTTTTGTAAGTATTCTTGGAGGATTTCGCTTAATTGACCCATCTAATCCCTTCCTATCTTGAATCTCTCACTTGTAATCGCTTCTAGACTTGATTCCGCGTCCATGGAGTGATTAAAAGTGAGATTTCGTCGATCGATCATGGAGAATTTGTCTCTTGAACACCGATGTTCATGTTTGAATTCGCGGAATGAATAGCCGTCGATCTGGCGATCAATTGGATCGATTTGATCATTATCTGGGGTTAGAAAACAACTTTTCCCTCTAATCTATCGTCATGTATCATCAATTTTAAGTTTTGGATCTTAATTTATGCTTAATTTAGATTTTAATTTCAGTTTATGTTCTTCGCGATTCCAAAAATTTCATCTCACTTCGCTCTTTGATTTCTCTGCGATTACCAATCCAAATGGAGTGATTTTTGATTCCGTGGATAGATCTTTGAGTTATCTTTCTAAATCTACCATTTTCCCCTAATTTCTCGCCTCAATTCATTGTCCAATTTGATCAATTTCCAAAAGATATCTCAAAAATACCTTAATTCCCTGTGGATTCGACCCTTATTTACCATTATGCCACTCAATTCGGGTTAATTTCCTAAAATTGGTAAGTTCGGTATTATTTTTGATACGATACCGTGTGATATGGATGACCTGGCAGTCTCGTCTCGTCAAAGATCTCCTAGTTTTATTATTCCAACATGTAAGTAATGGAATATAAGAACCTAACTTCTCTTGTTTACAAGATGTTCAGTGACAAGGCTTTCTAAGGTTGGGTAGAGTGGTAAGAAAATTTAGAAGTAGGAGTTTTAAGAAGTTAAATTTTCAAAATTTTTCTAAATTTGAGTTTTTCTAAGCTTGTACCCCCAAAGTTAAACTCTTCATTGTCCTCAATGAAACCCTCATGCACATATAAGTATGGCAAGAATCATGACACATAGCATGCAAAAGTAACAAATGTTTTGAGATGAATGGGTTTAGACAAACTCATTTAGGCTTTTTGATGCTTGTTTCAAGGGATTTTTCTTTGTGGTCCTCCTCTCCATAATGTATTCTCTTCTTTGACAGGTTCTTTGTTCTAGGCGGTAGCCACTAACTATGATTTGATCAGTCCTAATCCATTTTCAATCGATTCTAAAACCATAGATGGTCATTGATGAGATGAATATGCAAGGTCATTAAGTACATGTGGAGACATGTCAAAAAAATTTCCAAACTCACCAATTTTGATAAAGAATCATGAATTATATAGTATAGAGGTGAATAAGGGTCGAATCCACAGAGAATTAAGATATTTTTGAGGTATTTCTTTAAATTCAATCCAATCGGATAACAAATTGAGGTGAAAATTAGACATTTTAATATTTTTATAGAAAGAGAACTCCATGGAATCACAAATCACTCGATTTGGATCAAGATTCGTAGAGAAATCAAAGAGTAAAAATTAGGTAGAAAATTGATCGTGAGGAGAGAGAAAAACTCAAATTAAATCTAAAATTAAACTAATATACGATTCGGAATGGAAAGATAATGATACATGATGAAAGATTATGATGAAAACACATAATCTAACTCAAAGTCTCTCTTGAATTGATCCAATTGATTGCCAAACCAAGGGCTTTTCATTTGAAAATTTTGAAGACAAAATTCAGCATTCGAAAGACGATTTCTCCCTATTTTTTCGACAAAATTTTGATTTCAAATACTCCTTGAACACGGAAATGTGTCTAGAAGAGGAAAAAAATCAAGAGATTAAAGGATTGAGATGTCTAAATAGTTCAATAGCTTGAAACATCCAAGAATGCTTTAATTTATAAGCATGTATTGCCAAATAACATGTATAATTTATAAGCAGATTTGGGCGTGGCTGTTGGATTTGACTCTTAATCTTCAACAAATGGCTCAGATGAAATACTTGGATGCGAATTGATGCCATTAAATCGCGTCTATTCGATCAGAGATCAAGTGCCCATATTTTATCATGTCATGTGTGAAGAAGAATCGTTGCATGATTGCGTCTGTTAGATTGGGGATCGATGTCTGAGATATTGCCATGCGTCCATCGAAGTCCACAACAGAGTGCCTTTATAACTCAAATCAACAGCTGATATTAAAATTCTATAAAACGAATCGTCACCCAATGAGAGTGCGCCGATACATCGAAGTTCATTGTTCTCATATGCCGACATATGACGCCACCTTTTCGGTCGTGTCACGTCACGTCAGCTTCCTGCATCACGTGATAAAAATATAAAATTTTATTCATTTTAATTAAAAATAAATCAAATAAATTTCATAGAAAAATCAGAACAGTTCTAGAAAAATCCTTAAAAATAAGAAAATTCATATCTTTTAAAATGCAACTCCAAATTAATCCAAATTTATTTTGTTGGATCAGAAATTAAATAATCTATCATTTTAAAAAGGCAAATTTGATAAATAACTAGAGAATATAGCTATATTTGAAAAATATACTCATTTCTCTTAGAAATTAAAGTTAGAAAAATAAATGAGTATAAAAAAAGTATTTTATCTTATTATTTAACATTAGAACCCAATTATAATCTTAAATATAGATGAAAATTATCTACTCTAAAATAATTTCTTTAAAAATCCATGAATATCCCTAAAATTATGTATTTTTATATTATAACTTAAAATTAGATGAAATGATCGATATGCACTCAAAGTATGATAATATGCATAAGAAGAGAATGTTTTATGCATAAATTTGCATTAATAATCATATATTTTCATGTATAAATTGCATGTTATCAGAAAGATGTGAAGGCAAGAGTTATATAACTAGACCTTGTCATTAACTTAAAATATTTTTCCTTTGAATGTGCTTGTCATGAACGGCCTTGTTCTTTTCCTTATTGATTTCCACATTCTCGTATGCATAGTGCCTTAGCTCATGCAATACCTAGAGTAGGAGAGGTCTATGTTTTCCTACTAGATCCAAAGATAAGTTGAGCTTTTTTATAGTCCAATATGCTCTATGTTGAAGCTTGATAGAGAGGTATCATGCCTTCATATAGATGAGCCAAAAAGAGACATCTGTGTGGGTGTCTTATATGCAATTCGACAAGCCAATAATGCATCTAATAGCTTATGTGCCCAATCCTTCCCATCTGGTCGAATTATCTTCTTCAAAATTTTCTTGAATTATTGATAATATGTTGCTTACACTTGAAATTACATGATTATTAGTGCATTTGACGGCATAAATTATTTCATTCTTATGCATGTTATCATATTTTGAGTGCATATTCATTATTCTATGCAATGTACATAAAAAAATCTCAAAATACATTACTTTAAGAGATAATCATGCATAAATCAATAAGAATTTCTAAAATAGACTATCTACATTTACATTTGTGGTTTAATTTGATTTTTAAATGCAACTAATAAGACACAATATTTTTTTATGTACATGCATCTATTTTTCTAGTTTTATCTTACAAAGAAGATGAGTGTATTTTTGAGTTAAACATTTATTCTCTTGTTACTTCTTCAATGGTATAGAATGATATAATCTTAAATTTTTAATCAAGAAAAAAAGCTTTAGATTAAAAAGGAGTTATATTTTGAAATTTATGAATTTTCTAATTTTTAGAGGTTTTTTGGAATTTTTTTGAAATTTTATGAATTTATTTTGAATAAATTTTAATTAAAACATAAAAACTATTTTTAAGTGCACATAGATGTGGCTGATTATTTGGTATGTGCACTTGCATGTTGCCACATAGCAGCGTATGCACATGCTATGTAGTGCACATGTGCCACACATGTGGTGTGTCGTTTGCGATTATGCACTTTTAATGTGCATAAGCTAGTTATATAGTTGATGAACTCAATTTAGGAGTATTTTGAATCGGTATTTTTAAATTAATATCATGCAAAAATATTTATAATTCCTCACTTGGTGTAATGGTAAATTAAGGGTCGAATCCTTAGGTAGCCTAGGTAATGAGATTAGTACTTTGAGGGAGTATATGTATTATATAGAAAAACAACAGTGAAAGTGATTTTTTGAGAAATATGGAAGGACTAAGAAAGGAAGTATGGTATGAATGAATTATGAAATAGATATGTATTCATATTCTATGATAAATAATGTTACAAGATTGAGAATGGAATGATGAAATGGAGAGATTAGAATGATGGAATGCAAGATGATGATAGAATGGTGAAAAGTAGGAAAATCAAGTAATCAAGAAATCAGGTAAAGATGAGAGATTATTTGAAGAAAAGAGAAAAAAATATAAAATATAAAAAGAGAAATAATGTCTACACTATCTATGTAGGAGATTAAAAGAGAAAATCATATCCAAATCCTCACACAAACCCCGTTTTTGATGTCAGTCTTTGGGTGGGGATGCTAAACTTCTTATTATCTCAATCCTCTCGTTGATCTTGCCTCCACAAAAAACTTGAACACCAAAACAATGTCAAGCTTGGACCTAAGCCTCTCCTTTTCCTTCTGGTAGCCTGATGCTAAGAGAGAGCCAAAAAGCAACAAAAAGAAGAAGAAGTAGCAGATTATTTTATATGCTAGGTTAAGAGGTTCCTTTGAATCAATGATAGAGATTTAGTCTTTTTGGATACAACCAAATGAATGGCTGAGATTAAATCCATTGGCCACAACCATAATCACCTCCTAAAGAGATGGGAGAGTCCTTTTTATAGAGGTGGGCTCCACATAACCACTTTCTAAGGAAGTGGGTTGACCTCTCTCCAAGAGGTTGTAACCTTACCACTTCCATAAGGAGGTGGGCTTACCTCTCTCTCCTCCTATAAATATGGATCTTTCCTAAAAATTATAAAATATCTAAATTGATTAATAATAAATAAAATAGAAGAAATTTGACCTCTTTAAACCCTTCAATAATATTTTTGACCACCTTTGACTTGTCAAGGATAAATTTGACTATTATTGACTTCCAAGAAAAATGGAGTGACTACTCTCATTAAAAGATAGAATGGGTTGACTCCCCCTAAGAAAATGGTTGACTAACCTCCTAGAAAGGTAGAAATGCTCGATCAGCCTTTTAAATATATAACAAGGTCAGGCTAACCTCATAAAGATATGATAAGGGATGATCAGCCTCGTTCAAAGGTGAAAAGGTTTGACTGACCTCCTAAGAAGGTGGAATGACTAGACCAACCTCCTAAAAAGGTAGAAAGGCTAGAAAATCCTCGTAAAAAGGTGGAAAGGTTTGACTAACATCCTTAAAAGGTGAAAAAGGTTGACCAACCTCCTAAAAAGGTAGAGTACCGAGTTTCTCATTCTTCATCTAGATAGTTTACACCCATGCTCCCATTAAACTTTACCTAAGTCCTTGCCTCCACATAACTCATAAAAATGAGAGAATTCAACCATTTGACTTCTAAGAAGTCAAATAAAGTTAGTCTCATAATATAATCAAAATGTAAGAAATTATGCATGATAGGACTTAGTCATATTTTCGCCACATTCAGCCACATAGAAATAGATATTCTCATTTATGTAGTCTTTATTTGCACATAAACATGATAAATGATGCATAAATGTGACTTATATTTTAGAGTTGTCAATAGTCTACTTCTATATTTATATACTATAATGTCCTTAATTTTTTTTATGTGGGACTATTTTTATTTTTCTCCTATAAAAGTGATGTGGTGCAATGAGAGATGTCGAATTACGCGGTCTAAGAAAGATCGCCGATCTTCACTTACTCCGAAGGGAGTCATGGTAACATATCATTGGTTGCTGTTTTATCTCTCTTCATGACACAAAGGTGATCATTGGACTTCAATCATAGAGCAAGCAAATAGTCAGCAGAAGTGATATGTGACAAAAACTAGTTCTTTTTCGATCATCAACAGCAAAAGTCTTACAGTCTATAAGGTTCACGACCATTAATCTTCAAAAATTGTCCAATTGGAGGTGATGTGGCACGATCTGGGCCATCGATTGACCCAATGACGTGCGATTGGACAGTGATAACATGCATATTTAACTTGAAATCCTATCGTATTAAACTGATATTAAATGCTTATTTTATGTAATTATGATGCATCTTATCATAGTTTTATGAATTTTCTCCATCGGCATGCCATTTTACTAAAGTCCATGTTTTTGTATTATTTAGGGTTAATTATGTGTTTTATCGATGTTTGACCTTTTGCAAGGTCAAACAACCATTTTCCTTGATTTTATTTTGACTTTAGTGGATGATTAAAAGAAGACATTAGAAGAAGAGAATGATGGGATCAATCAAAATAGAACTTTAAAGGGTTTACTTAATATTATTTTAAATTCATCATATTTTCTTGATAAGATTTATATTTCAGGTGGCATGGGATTAACGAAAAAGAAATTTGTGATCCAATGGAGAAAATTTGAGTCAACAAGGCCTTTTAAATTGAAATTTATGAATTTATGAAGTTTATATAGTTTTATGGATTATATTTTGATTTTTCAGGAATTTTTTTAGAATTTTCAAAGGCTTAGAAAAATGCAAAAAGGGGATTATTAAGCCTAGGGCTCGCGCTGAACTAACGTTGCACGACGCAGACAGGTGGCGGCACCACGTGTGCTGACACAGACCCATGCAGATGCCTACGTGGCGCGAATCATCAGTTGGGTTAAGCTTATTGGGCCCACGTGTATAGTGGGTCCAAGAGACAAGATAGGGGTGCATACTAGGCCTAGTGGGTGATGTAGAGCACTTAGAGCGCTCCCCCTATATCGGCAAAAAAATTGCTTGATTCCTTACGTGTGGGACTAAAGTGTTTTTTTATCTATGGAGGCAAAGTGGCATCTTGAAAAGCGTTGGATTAAAGCGCGTTAAAGGGCGCCCGTTGATCTGGTGGATTTCGGTCCACCAGATCTTGATCATACGCACGTGACAAATGCACGATCATCGATCTCATTAGTGAAATCCAAGGGTTGCGATATAATTTTGCCCTTGGCGAATTGTGGAGTGACACGTGGCTGCTGGTGGACGCTCCAATGAAGATTAGATGGCAAAAATCAAGGAGGAAATGGGCCCACGTGGTGGGATCGTTGTCCACTTATCGCGCGCAACATGGCATGGTTGTGGCCATTCAAGCCTCCTTAATTGAAACGGACGGCCCAGATTTATCGCGATTCAATCTTCTATAAATCAATGTTCTCTCTTCCAAAACTTTAACTTTTGATTAAACGTGGAAAAATTAAGCAGTTTTAAAGGAAGATCTTAAGTTCTTCGTGCTTCTCTTGCATTTTAGACTCAATTGCGTATGGATTGAGGCAAGTTAATCACAAATCATTGCAAGAAAACGTTTGGAAATCGCCCCTTGAACTCCAAAATCATGAGGAAGAAGGAATAAGAGAAATTCTCAGCAATCAAAGCAATTTGAGGCTCAATCTTCATATCAATCGGATCAGTAGCGTGGTTCTTTTGTAATCCTTACAGTTTAGATAGTTTATATTAGATTTAGTTAGGTAATTAGAGTTTAGGAATCGAAAAATTTTCTCATTTTTCCCAAATTTCATCGCGGACTTTTTGCTGATTTCCAAACAAGGATTTCTCCCTGATCTTAAGTTCAATTTGTTCAAATTTGGTTTGATTGGATTCCTTGTTCAATCAGCTTTTTGTGGATATCTGATTCGTCAATTTTCATCAAGGTTGGCCCTTCAATTTTTTGTTTGACCAACTTCTATTCAAAATCAATCTAAATTTGAGCGTAAACTTTTGAGGGCTATTACTTAAAATATATAAGGCTATTCATAGGATTTTCTAGATTTGGACATCATTTGATAAGTTAATTTAATGATTTTGACCAAGACCTTCTTTTCAAGAACTTTCTATCTATTGATTTTCAATAAATCATAGTAAATCCAATTCTTCTCTAAAAATCACAATATTTCTATCAAAATTCTCCTCTAGACTTTTGACTTTTCTTCTCCAAATATTTTTCAAAATTCTTCAAAATATCTTCTCTCATATAGTAGTACTATTTTCATTAATAATATATCATTTTCATTTGTTAAAAGCCCTAATTAGACTTATGTTTTAGCAAGTCAACTCCTTCGGTAAAAGTAGAGCGCTCTGTGTGGTTCGACCCAATCTCATTGTTGTACTTGATTTTTGATTTATAAATCATTGTGAGTTCCAAATTATAAATTTTGTTTGACCGACGATCGTGTGTTTTAACGACGGCACTAATTTGTTTCGTTAGACAGCGAGGAGCATTTTGATGACTTTTAAGACTTGTTTAAAGGGTTTTTATGGTGCTGACATGGCAAAATCTCAGGCTTGATTTCAATTCTGATTGACTCCCAGTTTGATTCGTTGGATCTCTCGCTTCTCACTCTTTCTAACTATTTCCATTATATTTATTTTTCACATCTATTTTCATCCGCTAATTTGACTAAATAAAATTCGTGTTTTGTCTCTCATCATCTCCAATCCAATTCCCTTTGGATTTGACCCATGTTCACTAGTTTACTTGCCTTCAAACATCTCAAGAGTGGGTATGGTTTTATTTTTTATGCATACACGCATGACTTAATATGGACTTAAACATTTTCTTATCGATTGATTATTTTTTATGCATACACGACGGTGCATAAATCATTCTTCTCTTGACGATTGATCACTTCTACTTGTCCATTAGCTTTGGGGCTGGAAGCGGCCTAAGCAGTAGCTTGCATGTAAGATGGTGACATGGTGACCCAAAGATGCACTCCAAATTTCTTCAATAACTCTTGAATTGTGCATTATTAAAGTGCAATCCTTCACCACTGATTATGGCCCTATTATATTCATGTCTAGAGAATATGCTCCTCATGAATAAACTAAGTACCTCTCAATGGCTGCTTATTGGAGTGGGGATAGCCTCAACACACTAGATAGATAATCAACTGCCACAATATATACTCCTTTCTCTTTGAAGGCGAAAAGGGGTCCATGAAATTAGTCCCCCATATGTCAAATATCTCCACTTTAAGGATCGACGTAACTCATTTTTCATCTCCTTTTGAGATTTGTAATGCCGATTGATACTTTACGTATTCCGTATAAAAAAGTGCACATCCTTGAAGGTGGTGGGCAATAACAAGCAATCTTAACATGCTACTACATGATTAGTAATGCAAATTAAGGCATCAAATATTCTATTTTTATTCATGTTATCATACTTTGAGTGAATATTTGTCATTTCATACAATTTGAAGTTATAATCTCAAAATGCACTATTTTAGGGATAGTTATGCATTTTTAAGAATATATATTTTAAATTAAATTATGTCCATCTATATTTAAGATTATAATTGGGTTTTATTGTTAAATAATAAATACTTTTTATATACTCATTTATTTGTCTAAGTTTTAATTTCTAAGAGAAATGACTGTATTTTTGAAATAAAAACTTATTCTCTTGTTATTGAAATAATTTGACTTTTTAAAATGACACATAATTTAATTTCGGATCCAATGAAACAAAATTGGATTAATTTGGAGTTGTATTTTGAAAGTTTATGAATTTTTCTAATTTTTAGGGATTTTTCTAAAATTTTTTGAATTTTTTATGAATTTACTTTGATTTATTTTGACTTAAAATGAATAAAATATATATTTTTATCACATGCTGATGTGGCAGCTGATGTGTTGCGGATGAAAACAACGGCGCTACATGGCGACATATGAGACAACCACGTGTCGCACACGTGTACATGTGCACGCGTGTGCAAGTGCGCGTATGTGCGAGTGTGCACACGTGTGTGCGGGTGTGTGTGGGTAAATAAGGAGAAAGTACCCTGTTAAGGACTTTTATTAACTCCTTATTTACATACTCAGTATGCATATGCGCGATCGCTTTGATTTTTATCATGTGAGACTAATTTTATGCCTTTATATGTGTAGGTGACGTGGCGTTGTATGGAGCATCCGATCGCGTGAATAAATTATGATCGGCGATCAAAATTTATGGCGGGGGGTACGTGTGGCACATTTCTACTCATCTCCGAATTGTTTTAAAAATGATTTAGTCTCAGGCATTCATCAAAAGAGTTATAATGGGTGAGATTAAAACTGACGAAAACGCATTCAAAGCGTTAGATCAAGATCGAACAGATGGTGTTTCATGCATTTCTTCTTCATGTGTGACGTAAAGAAATCTCGACTGTCCATCTCGAATCCAATGGCCATGACTTAATTGTAATGATTTGCACTCCTGCGTTTCATAAGTGTCATTGATTGAAGATTAAATGCTCCATCAGACGGTTACAAAGTGAGATGTTCTTCGACATTGTAAATCATTCTTGGATGTTTTCCAGTAATCAAACTCTCTAGACACCACCATCATTGAGTCTCTTCTAGACTCATTTCCACGTCAACAGAGTGGTTGAAAATAAGATTTCGTTGATAGAATAAGGAGAATTTGACTCTTGAAAGCCGATGATCATCTTCAAAATAGCGGTATGAAAAGCCTTGAATCCGGCGATTAATTGGATCATTTTTATCCCTATGTGATGTTAGATTTTGTGTTTTTCTCCAAATCTTTCGTCTTGTATCATTAGATTGTAATTTAAAATCGTAGATTAGTAAATTTTTAGTTTTTTTAATTTTAATTTCTCTCTCTTCAAGTTCAGAAATTTCTATCTAATTCGCTCTTTGATTTCTCCGCGAATCTTGATCCAAATTGAGTGATTTTTTATTTCTCTTTTCAAATCTATCAAAATCTTTAATTTGTCACCTCAATTCATTGTCCAATTTGATTGAATTTGAAAATATATCTAAATTCTCTTGACTCTCCTTGGATTCGACCCTTATTGACAACTATGTTGTTCAATTCTTGATTATTTCATTAAATTGGTCAATTTGGTATTTAGTGTTTTCATAAATTTGTGTGTATGCAATCACTGCTCAAACTTTTTTCAGTGGGCCAATAGAAATGTTTTTTTAGGATTTTATCTATAGTCTTTGTCACAACAAAGTGTCCTTCACACACAAATGAGTGATACATTGATAGAAAATCTCTTCACTCCTCCTCTAGTATACATCGCAGGATGATCTAGTCATAGTCTAGATGAAAAAATAATGGTTCTTCCCAAAAAATTATATTTAATTTCATGGAAGAACTTATTCTCTTGATCCCTGCTCCAATGATTTAGCATCAATTCAATCACTATGAAATTGACAATATGTGCAAACTAGGGGGTTTTGAAAAATTTAGTGAGGAGGTGTTGATTGGAAAATGTGTCACTAATGTCTGTTGTATGAGAAGGATGGAGACTGGAAAGGGGATTTGCCATCTAGTTCTCACTACCCTTCTTGTGTTTAATCGCTAAATAAAATTCTTGAAGGAGCAGAACCCACCATATCAATCATGGTTTTGCTTCTTTCTTGGATAATAAATACTTTAAGGTTGCATGATCAGTGTACATATTGATCTTACTTCCCAAGATATAAGGCGAGAACTTCTCTGATGCATATACTTCAACTAACAACTACTCTTCCGTAGTCTTGCAATCCATCTAAGCATCGACAAGCATCTTTCTAGTATCATAGTTGGTTCCTTATTTGTTCTTTGCCCCAAAATATGTCCTACTAAATAATCGAAAGCATCGCACATGATCTCGAATGGTAAGTCCTAATTAGGATTTTGTAGAATTAGGACCTCAATAAAGGCTTGTTTGAGAGACTAGAGTGGTTGCTCTCCTTTTTGTTGATGACGAAATCCCTATCCTTACATGGGGGGGGGGAGGGGGCAATGGCTTTGAGACTTTTACACAATCTAGTGTAAATGTCCAATAGAAGCCAACATGCCCTATAAAGCTCCCTAAAGTTTTAAGGGTTATGGGTAGAGGGAGGATTTAGTTAACCTCGATCCAATATTTTGTTGATGAATTCTAAAGGAGAATGATCCTTCTTCATGATGGCATTTAACTTTCGATAGTCGATGCATACTTGCCACTTCATCGGAATGCTTTGAGCTGAGGGTCGACAAGCTCTCCAATTTTTTTATCAAAACATTAATTACAAGGGAAGATGTTGAGTAAAAAGTTTACAAAGTTGAAGTACTAAAAGTAGATGATCTTATCATCTATTTTAGACTTTGGGAATGTGACTTTTCACAAAAAACCTTATATTTGTATCTATATCCACCACTGCCCATTGACGTTATGTGTATGACCCTCTAGGTCCATATATCTTGCTCGTTAATGACTCCATGAACCAAATAACACTTACTCCATGGACCAAATATCAAAACTTCTTCATGAAACCCTGCCATCAGCGGCTACCCCTGTACGTAAAATCCTTCATTTGTGTATCACTCATGAATGACTTTAGGGTATGGTTAAGTGTCAAACCCTAATTAGTCACTCAAGCTAGTATTGATGCGAGTTGAAAAAAATCAAGGTTTCCTTGAAAGAATTTTTGAAGTTATTTAAGTGTATAGCCTCTAACGGTATCTACACAGTCTCCGGATGGTTGGATCTCCTCTTCAAAGCTCTTCACCAAGAAAGAAACAGAAGATAGGAGATAATTCTCACAAGGCTTGCATGGGCACCTTAAGTTGTGGTCACTCTCCCCTTATATATAGACATTTGGTATGAGGATTTTTGATAAAAACCCTCATAATTATGTCTATATCCACCAACATCCATAGACCTTATGTGTGTGACCCTCTATGTCCATATATCTCAGCAGTTAATAACTCTATAGACCAAATCACAACTTATTGGTCAAACTTAATTTTAATCCACATCAACATTTAGATTAATTAATCAAGGATCAGTTTAACCCAATTGATAGGTTGAGTTTCTAGCTCGTTGGGTGCCAAGCTACACCATGTACTCTAGGAGATATGGAGTATTGACGAGACGAGACCGCCAGGTCATCGATTTCACACGGTCTCGCATCAAAAATTAATCCGAACTTACCAATTTGGGGAATTAAGAGTGAATTGAAGGGTATAATGGTAAATAAGGGTCGAATCCACAGGGAATTTAGGTATTTTCGAGATATCTTTTAGAATTTGGTCAAATTGGACAATGAATTGAGGTGAGAAATTAGGGAAATGGTGTTTTTAGAAAGAAGACTCCAAAACGAATCCACGGAATCAAGAATCATCGAATTTGGACTTGATTTCGCGGAGAAATCGAAATTTGAAGTGGAGAGAAATTTTTGGACGTTAAAATCGTGATTTAGAATGAAAATTTATGAAATTAAAATCTAAAACCTAATCTAAACGAAAATAAAAGATAATAGGAAGATAATCTAGGAAAAACCGCTTCTACTAAACCCGCTTTGCGATCGAAATGAGGTGATTAAGCTGATTAATCACTGAAAACGCCAAGAACGTCACGACGAGCTTCAAGCTGCGATTTCTCTTTCGATTTTCCACCAAATCTTGATTTCAACCCCTTAGTGGATGCGGAATTGAGAGAGGGAGAGGATGGAATCAAGAGAAACGAGAGGATCGGTGTCTAGACAAGTCCATTTGATTGAAATCCAACTCGAATGAGTACAAACGACGAAGAACTCGTCTATTTATAGGGCGAAATGGGGAGAACCATTCGATTGATGCGTTAAGGCTTCATCAACGGTCCAGATGGGTTTTGTAACGGTGAACCGTTATGATTGAAGATAGGCCTTCCGATCTTGAATGGACGCTCCTGATTTGATCTTGCGATATGCGTTATAAAACGCGTGAAAGCTCGTCCGTTGGATCACGATCTAACGCTTTGGATGCGTTTGATCGCGTGAGATCTGGACCGTTATAACACGGCTTTTAAGACACGTGCATTGATGATCTCCGGTGGTCCAATCGTCCACGTGATCGAGGCTTGTGATGCTGCCACGTCGCATCTGATCCGACCGTTATAATAACGCCTTTAAGACACGTGTGTTGATCTCTGATCCGTGGACCGCGCTCAGGCGATCGACGCACGAGATCTCGCGCGCCGCCCGATCCAACGCTCCGTATGCATCCACGTCACCTGAAAGGTAAGTAAAGTGTGGATTAGTCCCACACTGGAAAAAAAAGAAGAAATCGTCGGGTTTATAACACCCGACGATCTGTAAGGTTAACAACCCTTCCCATATAGGGAAGGTTGAAGAACCTTATTATATAGATTAAATAAATATATATATGTATAACGCGCCACGTAGGCGCTGCGCGGGTCCGCGTGGCGCTGCCACGTGGCCTTGCGTGCCACGTCGCATCCACGCGGGTCCCGCGCGGATTGTACCCTCTTTTTGCTCATTTTTTAATTTATTTTTAACATATTAAATCAAAAATAAAAGCAGAAAAATCCAGAAAAAATCCCTAAAATTGTAAAAATCATATCTTTTAAAATACAACTCCAAATTAATCCAAATTTCTTTCATTTGATCTGAAATTTAATTATCTATCATTCTAAAAAGTCAAATTATTTAAATAACAAGAGATTTAATTCTTATTTAAAAAATACATCCATTTCTTTAAGGTTTTAACTTTAGAAAATTAAATGAATGTTTATATAAATAATTTCTCTTATTATTTAACTTCAAAAACCACTTATAATCTCAAGAAAAGATAGGTTATAAAATCATTTATCCTTAATTTATCACAATTAACCCTAAATTAATGTATTTTGAGATTATGACATAAAATTGCATAGAATGATAGAAATGCACTCTAAGTATGATAACATGAACATAAATGTAATGTTTTATGCCTTAAATTGCATTAATAATCATGTTTTATCATGTTAAGATTGCGTGTTATCACACCCCCCAACTTAAATAATTGCTAGTCTCTTAGCAATTTCCTATAGAATCTCCCTAGAAAGTCCTTTTCACTTCTCAATCCTACTACTAAAGAGGTGAAATGTATATAAGTATGATTACTCTTCCTCATAGTGTGGACCATAGTGATCTAGATTCCATTTCTAGGTTGACTTCTTTAGTGCATATTAGGGTAGTGCTCATTGGCTGATGCTTGAGTCTAATTCTCAATTGTGATCGAGGTGAGCATATCTAGGGTTTAATGCTATGGGGATGAAAAGATCCTCACACTCTCACGAGCAGATGTAATCCTTACCCTCTCCATAGATTCATCACTCATTCCCTCAAAATGGAGGCTACTTAATGTATTAGAATTCCCTTCAACTTTCCTTCCTCCTAAAAAGAGTGCAATTGCAAAGGTATTCCTATCTTTGGATGCAGCGTTTGAGGTGGTTGAAAGAAAATTTAAAGACACTATATCTAAAGTAATGATGTGGTTAAAAGCAAACATGTGTGTAAACAAAATGGATTTCTAAAAGCAAAGGTGGTACCGCTTATGATAATTTAGCTCCCAAATGATGTGGATGGTGATGGATGGTAGGGATAGATGGAAATGGTAGAGATGATGGTGTTGAGAAGAGAAGATATTCCTCTAACTTATTCTCCTTCTTTTCACTTCTTCTATTTCTCTCTTTTTCTTTCTTTTTCTCCTTCTTTTTTCCTTGCCTTTTTCTTTTCTTTTTCTCTTTTGTTTTGCTTTTGTAACATACTTCAAAATTTCAAAAGAGTTTACACAAAATAAGGATATGGAGGAGTTGTTTCGTGGAGGTTTGAAGAGAGTTTGCCAAAGTGTGAAGTGTAATGTTTTGAAGGGATATGTACATGTGAGAGGAATGTGGAGGAGATATGATGGATGTGTGAGTCACTTGGGAGTGTGATTATCATAAGTGAGGGTTAAAACAAAGTGGTGTAACTACTTGACTGCTTTGGAAGAGATAAACTAAATGCCTATAAGGGAAAGATAGGTATTTCAAAAATTGATGGATCATTGCACTCTTGTAAGGGAAAGTTCGGAATCGAGGAATTCCCACACTAAGTAGGTTCGGCTGATGTAAGGTAGGGGATAAGAATTTTGATTGAACTTCACTCAAAATCTCTCCATTTCAAATCCATAGCACTTCAACCTTCTGATTACTCATTTTTCCTCGGTGCCTTGTTAGATACCCAACCCCAAAGAAGTCAACCATTACGAATATTCCCATGGTTTATCTAGATCACTTGATTTTATTACTCAAAATGTAATCATATGGGCTATTAGGTCCTCATTTCTACATCTCTAGTAGATAAGATCTCAAGCTTTCAAGACTTCTAAGGTGGAGAAGAGTGGTAATAATTTGGAAAATAGGAATTTTTAGAATTTAGATTTTTAAAATTTTTGAAAAATTGTTGAATTTTTGTAAGTCTTCACCCCCCAACTTAAACTCTTCATTGTCCTCAATGAAATTACTATGCTCATGATGAAAGATAGCAATAATAATGATCATGGCACGAAAATGATAAAAATGTGGTGAGGAGAAAAGGGTTTAGAAAAACTCATTTGGGCTTTTTAATGCTTGTTCATGGGATTTCTCGTGCGTGCGCCCTTCATAATATCATTCTTCGACAATGTATTTATTCTAAGAAAAATAAACTAAAGGAAAAACACAAAAAGGATAACTTTGGGCTGCCTCCCAATAAGCGCTAGGTTTAACGTCTTCAGCGAGACTCGTTTAAGCTCATATTCTCCAAAAATTGATGTGATTATTTTGAATAAAAACTTGATGCATGATAAGAAATTTCCTCAAGATCCAAACCATAATTATCCTTGGTATGAATAATAAATCATTATACTCCATGGTTTGAAAGTGAAATTAAGAATTTTATGCATGAAATTCAAATCATATCATCAGATCAGATTCATGTAATCACAAATTAGTGGAGATAATATATTATAGATATATTGTGTTATAGATATAAATATAGAGATATAGATATATTTTTTTTTGAGAAAAATTTTCTATCAATAGAGCGGTTGAAATTTAGATTACTTCGAATCTATCATGGCCTAAGTCTACGTAGAGCATGTCTTCGATGCGGCCTAGGACGACGAGAAACTCTAATAACCCTAGTACAACAGGCTTTTTCGTATAGAATCTTGAATTTCAATAAAGATAAAAATTTCAACAATGATTTAGAAAAACAAGTCATGCGTGATTCCGTGAGAGCTTGGCCCTCCCAAAACGATACATGTGAGCAATAGACCGTAATCCTTAGAAGAGGGAAAATTACTCACGATGGCATCGAATTGAGGATCATTTAAGATAGATTTCATCTTCGGAAGGCATTAGAACATGTTTTCTAAATGAATGACATCTTATGAAAATATTTATATAATACTAATTATCAAATAATGGCAAAGATCATACCTCGATGTCGATATCTGTGAGTGTTTATAATTTCTTTACACGATTTTGGAAAATAATCGCCCGTAATCCTTGGAAAAGGGGTCGAATTCACCTATTCTCGTCGAATTAAGGATCACGAAGATGGAATTCACTTCGGATCACTCAAATTATGATCGATGCGAGTTAAATTCAACAAATAAAAAGAAAAATCCGATGTTGACCAAGTCAAATTGACAAATATTCTCAAAAATATCCTTAAATTCCCCGGCAACGGCGCTATTTGACGAGACGAGACCGCGAGGTCGTCAATTTCACACGGTCTCGCGTCAAAAATTATACCGAACTTACCAATTTGGGGAATTAAGAGTGAATTGAAGGGTATAATGGTAAATAAGGGTTGAATCCACAGGGAATTTAGGTATTTTCGAGATATCTTTTGGAATTTGGTCAAATTGGACAATGAATTGAGGTGTGAAATTAGGGAAAATGGTTTTTTTAGAAAGAAGACTCCAAAAAGAATCCACGGAATCAAGAATCATCGAATTTGGAATTGATTTCGCGGATAAATCGAAATTTGAAGTGGAGAGAAATTTTCGGACGTTAAAATCGTGATTTAAAATGAAAATTTACGAAATTGAAATCTAAAACCTAATCTAAACGAAAATGAAAGATAATAGGAAGATAATATAGGAAAAACCGCTTCCACTAAACCCGTTTAGCGATCGAAACGAGGTGATTAAGCCGATTAATCACCGAAAACGCCAAGAACGTCACGACAAGCTTCAAGCTGCGATTTCTCTTTCGATTTTCCACCAAATCTTGATTTCAACCCCTCTGTGGATGCGGAATTGAGAGAGGGAGAGGATGGAATCAAGTGAAACGAGAGGATCGGTATCTAGACAAGTCAATTTGATTGAAATTCAACTCGAATGAGTACAAACGACAAAGAACTCGTCTATTTATAGGGCGAAATGGGGAGAACCGTTCGATTGATGCGTTAAGGCTTCATCAACGGTCTAGATGCGTTTTGTAACGGTGAACCGTTACGATTGAAGATAGGCCTTCCGATCTTGAATGGACGCTCCCGATTTGATCTTGCGATATGCGTTATAAAATGCGTGAAAGCTCGTCCGTTGGATCACGATCTAACGCTTTGGATGCGTTTGATCGCGTGAGATATGGACCGTTATAACGCGGCTTTTAAGGCACGTGCATTGATGATCTTCGGTGGTCCAGTCGTCCACGCGATCGAGGCTTGTGATGCTGCCACATCACATCTGATTCGACCGTTATAATAACGCCTTTAAGACAAGTGTGTTGATCTCTGATCCGTTGACCGCGCTCACGCGATCGACGCACGAGATCTCGCGCGCCGCCCGATCCAACGCTCTGTATGCGTCCACGTCACCTGAAAGGTAAGTAAAGTGTGGATTAGTCCCACACTGGAAAAAAAAGAAGAAATCGTCGGGTTTATAACACCCGACGATCTGTAAGGTTAACAACCCTTCCCATATAGGGAAGGTTGAAGAACCTTATTATATAGATTAAATAAATATATATATGTATAACGCGCCACGTAGGCGCTGCGCGGGTCCGCGTGGCGCTGCCACGTGGCCTTGCGTGCCACGTCGCATCCACGCGGGTCCCGCGCGGATTGTACCCTCTTTTTGCTCATTTTTTAATTTATTTTTAACATATTAAATCAAAAATAAAAGCAGAAAAATCCAGAAAAAATCCCTAAAATTGTAAAAATCATATCTTTTAAAATACAACTCCAAATTAATCCAAATTTCTTTCATTTGATCTGAAATTTAATTATCTATCATTCTAAAAAGTCAAATTATTTAAATAACAAGAGATTTAATTCTTATTTAAAAAATACATCCATTTCTTTAAGGTTTTAACTTTAGAAAATTAAATGAATGTTTATATAAATAATTTCTCTTATTATTTAACTTCAAAAACCACTTATAATCTCAAGAAAAGATAGGTTATAAAATCATTTATCCTTAATTTATCACAATTAACCCTAAATTAACGTATTTTGAGATTATAACATAAAATTGCATAGAATGATAGAAATGCACTCTAAGTATGATAACATGCACATAAATGTAATGTTTTATGCCTTAAATTGCATTAATAATCATGTTTTATCATGTTAAGATTGCGTGTTATCAAGTATTTAAGAACTCATGTGTGGAACCTTTTTGTCATCTATTACTATGTATGTATAATCCTTCATACACATGAAACTTATGAATGACTTAGGGTATGGTCAATTATCAAACCCTAATCGGTTACTCAAGTTAGTAGTGATGCGAGTAGGAAATCATTGGGAACTCTTTCTCTGATATTCTCACTACCTTGGCCAAAGATTTCATCGCATCTAATTCCTTGAGTCAATCTTCTCAAATACTAAGCGCTGATGATTCTATCTTAATCACATAATGGTCTTTGTGGACTTCATGTCGTATCCTGTATATGATGTTTTAGATATCCCATGGCTAGGGTTTCATAAGTCATAATCAAAACACAATCATCCATCCACAAGATGTCTTTGGTGTCTCAAGTCAAAGGATCACATACATAATCGTGACATGAATTAACCTGATTAACAGTTAGGTATAATTGCTATTCAAGGTTTCATGAGGATCAATTAAGTGAACTCTTTCTCCAAAGAGCACCCACTATCTATCCTTAGTGTCTCTATACTGATGGCTAGAGAATCAACCGTACTAATCATATGAGTCGGATTGGATACTATTATTATTTTTTGATAATTCAATGTCTATCTTAAATATCCCATGAATAAGAATATTTAGAACATATGTTTAAAGAATGGTGATCACTATATAATGATCTCATCATAATTCACTTAGTCATTGCATATGCTCATGTACTTCATTCAAAACATCACACAAGAATGACAATGAATCAATATAATTTCAATGAACATAAATGAAGTACATGGAAGTGTGATTGGTTGATCCGCTATATAATATCCATAACATTTCCCTCTCAATAGCTTTCATGACTTTACCGTTCTCTCTCTCTTGATTCACCTCCCATTCTATAGCTCTTGATTTCTCTCTCCCTCTCGCGATCCTTTCTTGCTCACTCTCTAGGTCTTGACCCTTCTCTCTCTCACACACTTTTTGGCTTTCTCTCTCTCTCCTTTATTCTAGAGCTCTCTATTCCTTTCAATTTTTTGCTTCCTCACCTTTCCTCTTTGATTTTGCTCCTTCTCACTCTCTATCTCACATATCCTC
This sequence comes from Lemna minuta, assembly GCA_024174645.1. Taxonomy (NCBI): domain Eukaryota; kingdom Viridiplantae; phylum Streptophyta; class Magnoliopsida; order Alismatales; family Araceae; genus Lemna; species Lemna minuta. Next base: position 7,298,123 of record CM044105.1, read on the forward strand.
TCTCTTCCTTATTTCTACATTTCCCTCTCTCATTCTCTCTCACAACCTTGCTCTCCCTCTCCAGGTCATTGTTCGCCCTCTATCTCTCTTGTGCTAATTCTTCCCTACTACTAGTCTTTGTCTCAATCACACTCTCTTTCTTACTCAAACTCGAGTTCTAATAACATTCATGTATTTTTATAAATTTATTTTATAAGATACATGAATGTATTTATTTAATTAAAATTCATTCTCTTACTATTTTAATATTTTGAATTTTTATAATATAGATTATTAAATTTCTGATCCAACAAAACAAATTTGAATTAATTTGGAGTTGTATTTTAAAAGTTATGATTTTTATAATTTTTAGGAATTTTATGGAATTTTTTTGAATTTATCTAACTATATTTTTTATTTTAAAATTATTAAAAACAATAAGAAAGGGTTTTATACTACTGTGCGCTGATGTGGCGGAGCGCTGCCACCATGTGACGCGCGGACAGGCGGACGTGTGACCCGTGGACACGCGTGTGTGCGTGAAGTGCGTGCATGACACACATGTTTGTGCGTAACATGTATGCGCGTATTTTATATATATTTTATAAGTGTCCCGTAATCGGAATTCGCTAACTGTTAAGTCCGTCGAATCTTATAAACTCGATAAATCACTTTATTTTATTCCGTGTGGGACTATCTTCTTTTGATTTTTAATTTAGGTGACATGGCGACGCGTGGGACATCCGATCGCGTGATTTAATCACGTGAGTCGGATGTCACTTACTCGAGGGGTACGTGGCATCATCTCATTAAGCACCGATTCGATTAAATGGACATCAATCGCAACCGTCCATCTGAAGAGTTATAACTGTCATGATTAATCGCGATCGGTGGACCTTCGATTAATGAAGACTGCCCGATGAAGATCCAACAGACGCGATGAATCGACGCACGTCTTCATATGCGTGGCGTGGACGCATTCTTGATGCTCCATCTCCAATTAGACGGACGCGACTTAATCGTATCGATTCAATCAAACGACGTGTCATCTCAACTGTTAATCGCGATCCGACCGTTGATCCGACGGTTACGCCCAAAATTGTTATAAATAGAACTGCTCTTTGCGACGGAAGAATACCCTTAGATTTTTGAGATGAATCGAACTGTCTAGACACAAAAATTTAAGCGTCATTCAATTTTTTTCTCTTCTTGACACATTTCTGCGTTTGAGGAGTGGTTGAAATCAGAAATTGATCGAGGGAGTAAGGAGAAATCAGATCTTGAATTCTAATTTTCGTCTTCGAAATCGCGGAATGATTACCCATGCATCCAAAGATTAATTGGATCATTTCGAGCGCGACTTTGGGTTAGATTGTGTGTTTTCATCTTAATCTTGCGTAATTCAGCATTAATTTTACATTTTAAATCATAGATTAAGTTGAATTTCAAACTTCGATTACTCTGCGAATTCTAATCCAAATCACTCAATTTTTGATTCCGTGGATTCACAATTTAGTTATCTTTCTTAATATTATAAATTGCCTAATTTCTAAACTCAATTTGTGGTCTGATTTGATCAAATTTCAAAGATATCTCTCAAAATTCCCTAATTCTCCGTGGATTCGACCCTTATTTATCATTATACCGTTCAATTTGTGAATTAATATTTAAATTGGTATGTTTGGACTTTGTTTTGACACGACATCGTGTGTATTCAACGACCATACAAATTCATTTCTTTAAGTTCTCACTCTCTCTCTAGTCCCCTCTTCTATGTGGTTTCTCTATTATCCATTGTCTCCCCAAATCCCTTTCCTTTTTTGCTATATTTCTATATCTACCTTCCTCCTAATTCACTCTCATGTTTTTGTCTTTCCTTTTTTCTCTTTAGTCAAAGTTTCTATCTCGCAGTCCCCAATTCTTGACCACCTTCATTCTCTCTCTTCTTCTAGTTTTCATTTTATCATCCTCTTGCTCGCTCTCTTACCCGTCCTTCTTATCTAAGTTTTTTCAGATTAATTCTCTCTCAACCTCTCCACATTTTACTTCTACCTGGGCTCTTTATCTCCCTCTTTTACTAAGACTCTTGTACTTTTGGTTTCTTGATTTCTTTATCTCACCCAGTCTCTCTATCTATCTCCTCTCTTCCTTTCTCAACCTTCTACCCTCTCTTGGTCTCCCTATCTATCTCCTCTCTCTATCTCAGTCTCTTCTACACTCTTTATCTATCTATTTCGGTCTCCTCTTCTCTTCTTCAACGCTCCCTTTCTCTCTCTTGCCTCTCTCTCTTCCTCTCACTTCTACTCTTTCTTTCACTCCTTTACACTCTTGATTATCTCTTGATTATCTCTTTCTTTCACATTTTCCTCTCCAGCTATTTGCATATCAATAAATCTGTAATATCCCTCTATTTCTTGTATCATCTAATTGTCATCTTAGTTAGGATTTCTAGTTAAACATGGTCATTTTCTTCTCTTGCAGAAAAAATCCATGTGGATCAACCTAAAAAGCTATATGCCTCAAATACCTCCATCAAGTTATGGTTTTATTGATCATAAATATTAAAATTTTCAGGATTGGATTCACAATGATAAAATCATAAAAAGTATTTATAAACACCTATGAATTGCTTTTATTTAACTCTATTAACACTTGAACATATCATCACATCCACCATCTCACGATTTAATAATTGTACAATATAAGCACATCAAATAGAACTCCTCTACATGACTTTTACCTTCTTTGTTTCAAGAACCCAAAAACAATAGAAGAGGGAGCACCTCCTTAAGAGCAAGGACTTAATGGGCTGTCCAAGACAAGCCTATTTAAGCCTAGTCAAAGAAGCCATTGAGGGGAAGACTCTCTCTAGTGGAAAGTTCTCTCAACTCTCTTCTCAGAGGGTTTAAAGCCATTGAGGGGATCTTCCTCTTCCTTTTTTTGGTTGTTCTCCCTCTCTTCTAGGTTTCTTAAAATTTTCTTTTTGACCGGCATTCTTCCCATTGGAAAGGTATAATTGATCTCAAATATTGTTGTTGTTTCTTTACATTTGCCCACCAATTTCATCATCTTTGCAATCTTTTCTTTCCTCTCTACATCCCCTCGTTCCTATCTCCCCTTCTACTCCTCTCTCACCCAATCTCTTGTTCATGCTTTCTCCCCTACTCAACCTCTATCACGGTTTTGCTCTCTCTCGATTCTCAATCTTCTCATTCTAAATCACTGTTTCAAAAGCTCTCCTCCTACCAAACTCTTTTTGTGCACCACTGCAAGTTTTCTCTCTTAGTTTTTTTTCTCGTCTCAACCATTCTCGCCCTTGAGATTTTCTTCCTCAACCTCACTCTTTTGGCGCTCCACTACAAGTTTTCTCTCTTAGTTTTTTTTCTTGCCTCTACCATTCTCACCCCTGAGATTTTCTTCCTCGACCTCACTCTTTATCTATCTTGAGCATTCTCATCTTGATTCTCCTTCCTCCCCGTCTCATCCTCTCGCTTACACCCCAATCTTTGGTTAAGTCTCTCTCTCACACCCAGTTTCTCTCTCTCACACAATCTTCCCTTCTCTCTATTCCACTCTCTTTCTCTCTCTCTCTCTCTCTCTCAATCTTACCTTCTCTCTCTCTTGCTCTCTCTCTTGCTCTCTCTCTCAAAGTTGCTCCCACTCTCTTGGTCACTCTAGATCACGATCTTATTCTCCCCTTCTTTTGATCCATCATTCACACTCCCTAAATTTCATTCTCTCTTTCAATTCACCCCCACTTGCCTACTCTCATTCTCTCTCTCTTGCTCGTGATTCCGCCTCTTTTTTGTGCTTTGTTTCCCATCTTTAGCAGTCCAATTTTGAATTTCTATCTAAATCTCTCTTACCTATCGCAATTTTCTTGTTCACTCGATCCCACAAACCCCTTTCATTTCAGTCTCTCTCTTCATTGCTTTCATTCTCTCTCTTTTTTGCCTTTCTCTCACGGCCTTCTTCCCAATCCCACTCTCTTTACTATTGATATCTTCTTCTCCTCCTCACAATCTTTCTTTCTCTCCGTGTAAAATTTCTCTCATCTTACTCTCGCATAGTCTCACGTTCTCTTACTCTCTCTATCATTCTCTTTCCAGTGCACTCATTTTCCCTCTAGCTATCTCTCACCATCTCATCCAGCTCCTCTCTAAATTTTCATCTTTTCCTCTCTCTTTTCGCAATATTTGCCCCTCTCTATTCCCTTATTTTTTGCTTTTCATAACTCGTTCCCACCTTCTCTTTTCCCCTTTCGAAGACATTCTTTCCCCTCTTCATTGCTTACTCAGGAGCAATTCCTCTCTCTCTCTCTCTCTCTCTCTTTGGCTCATTCTCTCCCTTTGAACATTTTATCATTCTCATTTACCCTTCACTCTCTTCCTCCCTCTCTCTCTTTCTTCCTCCCTCTCTATTTTCGTCTCTGTCATTCTGTCCTTTACTCTTTCTCCTCGTCAATGTCAAATCCTCCTCTTTCTTCCTTCATTAGAATTCCACCATTCCTTTGAAGCTAAATTTTCCTGATTGTTTCTTCAACTTAGCCATGAAAGCACGACTCTAGGATTGCTTCATCTATAGGGTTACTTCAATACCTTTAAGTAATCTAGCTTCTTCCAATTTGTGGTCAATTCAAAGAGTCAACCACCATTTCCTTGCTCTTCACCTCTACCTAACCCTCCCACAATTGACATTTTCTCACCCTAAGTCCTTGAAGATCAATCTAGAAAACTATACATACTATAGAACCAGATTACTTCATTGTTTCCTAGCTTATAAAGGATAAATTTTTGGGCTTGAATACATAAAAAAATTTGATCTTAACACACAATGACTCTCAGCTCAACGGCGAACATATGTGTGAAGACACTAAGGCAAGGCTTTGGGTGCTCATTAGAGAAATAGTTTACTCAATTGATATATACAAATTTGTTGATGCTCATGTCTCTAACTATGAACCATTTTGATTCATGTCATAGTTTTTTGGAGGGTTTTATAGCCTTTATCAAAAGACAAACCCCATTGACTGCAAGAAAGTCAAGAAGTTGAAGTCTCCTATAAATATATGGATGCAAGAACGGAGACACAGGAGTAGGAAAACATGGATGCGAATGAGAACAAGAAAGGGGAAGAAACCATTCTCCACCAAATTTGAAGGCTAACTGAACAATATTTTCATGAAAGAAGTGGTTAATCATGTTTCACTTTAATGAGGGATCATCCTAAGATTTTTAGAAGGATCTACAGCTATTAGGGAAGTCAAGGTTGGGTTAACCTCCTTATGTCTAATGAGGTTGGACCAAACTTAATTTTCATTAATTGACTCCTTAATTCTCTTCATGATTTCAATAATTTATGTATGAGAAAAATAGAGAATTAATTTTTGATCCAATGGATAAAATTTTGTGGACAAAGGAGTTGCATTTTGTGAGCTAGTGAATTTCTATGTTTAGGAATTCTTTTTAGATTTTAGGTATTTTTAGGGATTTTTCTAATTTTTAAAAGGGAATTTTTACAAAAAACCCTCTAATTTTTGGGAATGGTTTTTTAAAGAAAAAGATATCACATGTTTGAAATGAAAATTTACAAAAAAAACCCTCCAAGTTTTAAAAGGCCAAAAACTTAATTTTGGTTCCATTAGAGTGTACCATGTGACATGGTCTACTGCATTTGATCTAATTAATAGCATGCAATATTTACTTGTAATTACATGATTATTAGTGCATTTCAAAATTAATATGTTTTTTATAGATGTTATCATACTTTGAGTACATTTTCATCATTGTATGCAATTAATACCAAAGATATCAAAATACATCATTTTAAAGGCCAATCATGCATAAATCATGAGTTTGAATTTTAAACTATATTAGCCTCATTTTTATTTGAGAGATTTTGAGACTTGAAGGCAATATAACTAGAGACAAAACATTTTCGTTTATGTTCCAAAATTATCTACATATACTTTTGAAGTGAATTTAGTGAATTTTGGAGTTAATTATTTACTCTTGTTATTTCTTGAATTAAATTGCATAGAAGGATAGACTATTTAATATCTAATAAAATATAAAGGAGTTCATTAAGAAAGATTTTTATCTTGAAAGATATAATTTTTTTAATTTTTAGGGAATTTTCAATAATTTATATAGATTTATTTTAGATTATTATGAATTTACTTTAATTATTTTTATTTAAAAATATAAAAAAAGTGCACACTCACATGGCAAATGACCCAATGCAAGAGCTTTCATGGCAATAAATTGCAACGTCTAAGGGCATCATGTGGCATGTAGTGGTGCACACGTGGCGTGAATCAAGGGAGTATTATTGGTAAGTGTTGTTAATGGATGAATTCTAGTTATTTAAACTATTGTCCTACTTATTGTCAAAAAGTGCTTTGAGTATTTTCAATGTGCGACTATTTTTATGTATTTGTGCATAGGTGATGTGGCGGAATGTAGGACGTTTGCTCTCTACATTTAATTGTGACTTTTGATTCGACGATGATTGAAGTTTTAATACTCAGATAATCTTTTTCATTCATCAGGAGAGTTATAGTAGTCAAGATTAAATATGACTGATAGACTCATTGTGACATGTGGCATGATTAGAGGCATTAGATCAAAGTCTAACAAACACATTTAAACAATCCTTCCTGTTTATGTGGTGACGTGCCACAATGATGACGTGTCATTGATGCATTCATTTTCATCATTAGAAATGGGTTTTAACATATAATTCTTTTGAATATAGTACACGTTATCATGTTTTTATGATATTTTTGTATTCATCATTTCATTCCACTCATATAGTCAACTTGCATGTTCTTAGTGCTAATTTGGTAAAAAAATAAATATGTCCTATCATGCATCATTATTTTTAATTACTTATACTATGAGACTAATCCCATTTGACTCTTTCACAGTCAAGTGGTGGAATTCTTAAATTTTTTATGAGTTATATGGATGTCGAGACATAGGTACGCAAGTAGGAAAGCATGAATATGAATGCCGATAAGAGCGAACATGAAACAAATCTCCACCAAATTTGAACATCAAGCCAACCATATATTTATGAAATAAAAGGTAAATAAGGTATATATTTGGTAGAGGGATCATCATAAGGTTTTTAGGATGATCCAAAATTCATTTAGAGTGAATATTGTGTCTATCTCCTTATTTTTAAGGAGGTTGGACCAAACTTAATTTTTTATTAAAGGAGACCTTCTATTTTTTTATGATTTTAGATATTTTTGGATAAAAAGATAGATGATTAAATTCTTAATCTAATGGAGAAAATTTCATGGAAAAATGAGTTGTATTATTTGAGATATTCAATTTCTAAGTTTAGGGATTTTCTAGAATTTTTCTAAATTTTTAAAAGACTTTTTCTGATTTTTGAGTATTTTTATAAAAATACCCGTCTGAGGTGATCAATATGACCGTGGCATGCGCAAGGACGATCAATATGACCGTGGCTGACCAAAGATAAGACAGACGACCCTAACCTAATAGGTAAGCAAATCGGAGGCCCTAGGTGTGATATCTCAACCTAGGTATAGGTATGCCCAAGAACTAAGTTAATTCCAGATAACTCGCAATAATTGTATGGATGAGATCCTGAGCAAGTCGGAGGCACAATGGGTGCGTGTGCAGGCGTAGATATCAGGGAAAGGGATAACGCGCACAGGACGGCGCTGAGTGGTGTGGGTCTGTGGGAGTACAGGCGCAGGTGATGTCAGCCGCGCGCGCGTGCGGAGGCTGGAATGTACGTACAGCAGGAGCTGGAGGGCGGCAACGACTCGCGCGTGGCACTATGGAGACGGCGTGGAGGTTTACGCGTCTGAGCGGCGTGGAGGTGTACGGCGTATGCGTGCGCAGAGTGTCCGACGGTGGTGGGCTTCAGGCACGCGAGTCGTGTGTCGACGGGGTGGCACCCACAGCCGTTTGATGGCGGCAGCGGCGTCGTCGGACTAACAAGCGAAGGACAAAAAGAGGGGGAAACTGGAGAAGGATATCCCAAAGCAGATTTCGGGGAAGTTCGCAGCAGATGTAGGCAAGGCTGACGAGCGCACCCACGGGACGAGGCAGGCGAAGAAGACTTCCGTCTCCCCACGGTGGCTCCTAGGAGATGAGCGGCAACCAGGATCTCTCACTGGAAGACCGAGCGAAGATCACGCCCAGCGCTCGTCGGTATCGTGACTTCTTCTCCTTCTCGATATACGACAACAATTCAATAGTGCGAATTCCGTCACTCTTCAAACATAACGGAGCTTAGGGAGATGCCGCCTGGTACAAAGCGAGCCATTCCAAGCGGCACAGTAGGAGGCTGATCGAGGTCAAGGCGGGGTCCGTGGAGCGCGTTGGCGACGTCGGGCAGAGTCCGCAAGTGAGCTCCAGACAATTGTTCCGGCGCGGAGGAAGGGGGAAGGGAGGGTTGATGGTTGACCGTGGGTAGGCCTGAAGATGGGGGGACCCGTTGACAGAGGAGCCGGGCGATTCCCTGCCGCCGGCCTCTCTCTCTATCTCTCTTGATCCCCCTTCGTCTCTTCCTCTCCTCTACCTCTCCTCTTCTCTAACTACTAAGAAAATAACAAAAGACGGTTCATTCTCTCATTTCGGCACTCAAGGGTTTGGGGGCCTCCCTCCCTTATATTGGGCACGTAATGGGCCTAAGGGAGGGGGAAGCCCACTTGAGGCCCAAACCCAAAAAAGGGGTCCAAAGGAAAGGGACATACTCATGAGTTTAGGGCTCAATTGGGCCCAAGAGGATGTCCCAATGAACCCTAAGAAAGATGAGGGGGTAAATGGGCCTACTAAAACACATAGGGCCCATAAGTCCTAGAGAAGTTAATAACGAAGGAAAAAGGACCAAAAGATAGGGCGAATTCAGCCCAATGTTGACGCGAAGATGGATGAAATCCCGAAGAGTCAAGCCGTGTAGCGAAAGCCTTGCTCCTTCGTCTTCGCACATTGGTCAAGCTGAACTCACTCTGCCATTGTCTCCTGATATGATGACAATAGGTCTCTCTCGCCTTCGCCCTTTGATTTTTTAAGTTGAAATTTAGAAAAATATCCGTCCAATTTTTTAAGTTGAAATTTTATAGAAATGCCCCTCCGTAAGATCTCAATCAACGGCTAGGATTTCTCTAAATTAACATTATGATATCTCATGACCTAGATGGAGGTTTGAGCTGAAATGTTATGACTAAATTTATCTTTTAACCCTCTATCCATCCATACCCTTAGATCAAAGAATCGAGCTGGAAAAAAATGATTTTAATTATTCGATTCTTTTACCTCTCTTTACACTCAAACCCTAGGAATCTACCTATAAAAGCCTTCATTTTCTCTCTCCTTACATTTTTTGGCTCTCTCTTAGCATCAGGCTACCAGGAGGGAGAGGAGAGGAGGTCAAGGCCCAAGGAGGAGCATCGTTTGATGCTCAATCTTGTAGTGGAGAAGGAAGCAAGCAAGGATCATGATCGGAGCAGATCGAGCATCACTCGGCCTAGGATCGAGCACACTAGCTCAAGGCTGGGTGATGCTTGATCCGCTTCGATCATGATCCAATATTTTTGGATTGAGCACAACAACATTGTTTGTGGAAAGATCTGGTGTAGATTTTGGCTTGTGAACATCTCCATAAATAGTAGACATATGTTTTGTTCTTCTTTATGTTTTTTTTATTGTAGTAGCTTTGACATCAGCTCTGTATATATCTCTCACTCTCACCCTTGCAGTGCATTTATCCATTGATACGACCATCTATTCTTCTCATATTTTCATCATATTATCTCCATTTTTATGTCTATTAATCTAATTATCTCATCTCTTTTCGAATTTCTATCTTAATTCTAAGATAAACTCAAAATTATCTCTCATAATCACCTCCACATGGTCTATTTCAACTCACACATCTTCCTTTGCCCTCATCTATCTTTTGAACACATAACCTCATTAATTTAGTTCCCTATGGATTCGACCCTTGTTGACGCTATACTAAGTAAGGAACTATATTTTATTGCATGAAATTGACGCACAACAATGACAAGAACAAACGCAATTGAGTTTATCACACAATTCTGGTACTCTAATGGAAATTTGATGGTTTATAACTCAACCATAGTTATTATCCTCCTGAGATTCCATCTCAGCCATTGATCTCATCAAAGGAGAAGATGATGGTCCTACCCAATTCAAGATATTTTTTAATTCCTCTCTCGATACTTAAACTATTCTTGGACCTTTTTTGACTAATTTGACCTTTTAGACAGTATGATCTATGAATTTATTGTTTTGATCATGTTTTAGACTTGTTTTTGTATCCATAGAGCCCTTGAAGTTGTGATTTTTTTTAGATAATGGGGAGAAATCACTGCTAAAACTTTGAGTTTTTGTTCTTGAAATCGTGGAATGAAAAGACTTGACTCGAGGATTAATTCGATCATTTTGAGAGTTGTTTTGGGTTAGCTTTTGTTTATTCTGCCTCATTTTTCATCTTTAAGCATTAGATTTCTATTTGGAACTTATATTAAGTGAATTTCATGATTTCTATGATTTTATCTCTTTTCACAAGTAATTTTTTCTCTCTTCTCTCTTTAATTTCTCCAAGGCCATAGATTTGATTTGAATGATTTTTTTATTCCATGGATAGATCTGAGTCTTCCAAATCTATAGTTTTCCCTAATTTCTCACCCAATTCATCATCCAAGTTAATTAAATTCTATCATATCTCAAGCACACACCCCAAGTCTCTGTGGATTCAACCCTTCCTCACCTCTACACTAAATAATTAATTCACAATTTGAGTGAGTTTGGTTTTAATTTTGATACAGGAACATGTTTTTTTATGACCACACAATCACACTTCATCACTAATCAAATGGTTGAAATTTCTGCGTCATAAAATCATGAAGTATCATGATTTATAAGGACTTTTGAGCTGAAATTTTATGGGTATGTTTGTCTTTTCATCCTCTATCCATCATAGGTCCTGAAATATATGACATTCTTTATCCTTCCTTTTCTCGGTCTTCCTCATTGGAATCAACAATGACCCTCTGACTTAAGATCTCTGGTATAGCCAAGTTGATTGAAGAATTGAGAAGAAAAAAAATATAATTTTAAGGATTTGTATATTTTTTCCCTCTAAACACACAAACCTCATAAATTCATCTACATAAGCCAAAATTTTCTCTCTTCTCATGTTTTTTAGCTCTCTCTTAACATCATACTACAAAAAGGAAGAGGAGAGGAGGTCAAAGCCCAAGGGAAGCCTTGTTTGATGCTCACTAATTAGTCCAAAAATAGCCGAATTAAGTATGTTGTTGTGCTAGTTTTTATTGAATTTATGCAACAAAATTTATAAACTTTCCCTTTAATCTTCTAATTACCCAAAAAAATAGCTCAATAAAGGTGTCGTATCCAAGGGAAGCAGTGGAAATGATTTCTTCTTTTTCTAATTTAGGCCAAATTGTTTTTCTAAATCTATTATATTCAAAGATTGGAAAAGATTCGACAAGAATAACGAAATCCAGAAGTAGACTAACATCAACCAAAAAGTATGATTAGGTGGATTCAAAATGATCTCATCACTTATATGTTTGAATAAAGCCTCTCTTTTATACCATAATCATTATAGTTCTTAGATTTCTAAGAAGAGTCAACAAAATAGGTCAAGAAAAGCGAATTTCCCAAGCATGCTCTAAAAAAAATTCCTTTTTTATTTATTAAGATGACTCTACGACTAAATCTTATTTTTGAGTCCCTTTTTTCATTATTAAGTTTTTTATTTACTTGATTTGAAAATATTGTTATCTCTTGATATGGAATTTAAATCACTAATACGACATATTTTTGTCTCGCTTGAATTAAGAAAGACAGTTTAAAAAAAGGAAAATAGTTATTAGAGATTTATGGATAAAAAAAAATGAAAAAATGAAGCCTTAATTATTTGAATTATGCAAACAAACTTTAGAATTTATTGTCAAAGAATTTTATAGGTTTTTTAATGAATTTACAGAAGAGTCATTTAGTTATTTTATTTCCCTCAGAATGATAAGAATTGATTCTCATAAAATAAGAGACGACATAAAAAATTAGCATCTAGAAACTAAAGAATCTTTAACATTGAATTTCAATAACTAAAGATCTTAAATTAAAATCTTAAACTCTCGATGTAAAGTGAATTAAAACCAAATGAAATTAATTTCGAAGTTGGAAATGTGGAAGGCAAAGAATGAACACCATAGATATGCTTGCAAGAAAATTGTAAGTATTAAAAAAAAGGTACTAAATCCCTAAATTGATGCTCACAAGCCTTCGCAGCTTTGAATCACGTTCATCAAATCAAACTTGCACTAGAGATTGTTAAAGATCAACACTATGATTCTTCTCCCTACTGTGTCCTCTAGGCCAAACATTAGTTGGGAGGGAAATCAAGAATGCACTCAAATTCGTCCCCCTCTCTTTCTTTATGTCCCCCAAATTTGTGAAACATGCATGATAACGTGTCATTGATGCATTCATTTTCATCATTATGAATGGGTTTTAAGACATAATTCTTGTTCGTATAATGCACGTTATCATGTTTTTGATGATATTTTTGCATTCATCACTTCACTCTACTCATGTACTCAACTTGCATCTATTTAGTGCTAATTTGGTAAGAAAATAAATATGTCTTATCATACATCATTCTTTTCAATTACTTATACTATGAGACTAACCCCATTTGACTCTTTTAAAGTTTATTAGTTGAATTCTCACATTTGCATGACTTATGTAGATGTAGGGACATAGGTATGCAAGTGGGAAAACATGAATATGAATGACGATAAGAGGAAAGAGGAAACAACTCTCCACTAAATTTGAACACTAAGACAACCATATATATATATGAAGTATGGTAAATGAGGTTTTAATTTTGTAAAGGGATTATCATAAGGTTTTTAGTATAATACAGAATTGATTTAGACTGAATATCGGGTCAACCTCCTTATTTTTAAGGAGGTTGGACCAAACTTATTTTTTATTAAATGAGACCTTAATTTTTTCTCATGATTTTATATATTTTTGGATGAAAATATAGAGGATTAAATTCTTGATCTAATGGAGAAAATTTTGTGAAAAATAAATTGTATTTTGTGAGATATTCAATTTCTAAGTTTAGGGATTTTTCTGGAATTTTTCAAGAATTTTTTCTAAATTTTTTAGGGAACTTTTCTTATTTTGAACATATTTACAAAAATGCCACTCCAATTTTTCAAATAGAAATTTATAGAAATGCCCCTCTAATTTTTGAAATCAAAAATTTATAGAAATGCCACTTTTCACTATCTCAATCAAAGACTAGGATTTCTCTAAATTAAAATCATGATCTAGGTGGAGTTTTGAGCAGAAATTTTATTTCTAGGTTCATCTTTTAACCCTCTATACATACATACCATTGGATCAAAGAATAGAGCTAGAAAATTAACTGATTTTAATAATTGAAATCTTTTATCCCTCTTTACCGTCAAACCCTTGGAAACCCACCTATAAAAGCCTTGAATTTCTCTCGCCTTGGGGTTTTGGCTCTCTCTTAGCATCAGGCTACCAGAAGGAAAGGGAGAGGAGGTCAAGGCCTAAGGAGAAGTATTGTTTGATGCTTAACCTTGTAGTGGAGAAAGGAGCAAGCAAAGATCATGATCGGAGCGGATTGAGCATCACTCGGCCTAGGACGGGCACACCAAGGGGGTTTGTGGAAAGATCAAGATTGGATTTTGGCGTGGGAATATCTCCATATACAGTAGGCATGTATTTTATTTTTATTTTTCTTTTCCTTTTTCTTTGATTATAGTAGTTTTGACATCATCTCCACGTGCATCTCTCACTCTCACCCTCGCCGTGCATTTATACATTGCTATCGTCATCTATTTTCTCATCTTTCCATCACCTTATCTCTATTTTCATCTCTATTAATCTAATTATCTCATCTATTTTCTAATTTCTATCTTAATTCTAAGATACACTCAAAATTATCTCTCATACTCACCTCCACGTACTCCATTCTAACTTACACATCTTCCGCCACCCTCATCTATCTTTTAAACACACAACCTCATTACATTAGCTCCCTATGGATTCGACCCTTGCTAACATTGTAGTAAGTAAGGAACTATATTTTATTGCATGAAATTGACGCACAACAACAACGAAAAACACATGCAATCGAGATGATCAATGCATTTGCGAATTCAATATATTCTTTGATACAGATTGTGACGAACATGGAACTATGCTCACTACATTGGTTGCTCGAATTACTTCTATGATTTGTGTGCTATGTGATTTGTGGAGGATTGTCCGCGTGTCTGAACCTCGCACACATCAGGTGAGATGAGAATTTCCTCTATACACATCGCATTGTATGCATGCCTATGCGAGGGCTTGTGATTGGTCCACACCATTCACGTGCATAGCCGATCCAAAATCTCTCAAAGCCTATATGTCTCAACCGACCCATTAAGGGCTGCAGTTAAAAAGAAGTGATGTAACTTCAATATTTCCCTAAAGAAAAATAGTGAATAAATCTGCGAAAAAAATTCTTTTCTTCAAAAAAGAAATCTATATTATTTATAAAAAACATGCATCACTTAAGGCTATTAAGACCCTATTGAATTTTTTTCTTGACAAATCCTCTTATTAAGCCTCTTGAAAATCTCTTAATTGTCCTAATTATTTGTAGCTAACTCCTTTATCTCATTCATAAATGAAAATCTTTATTTTGGCATAACACCATGATAACATGCAAGAAGAATGAATGGTTTTTGACATTTTAAGCCCAAATGACAATAAGAATGAGCATTTTAGATGCAAAATTTTGCATGTTATCACTAATTCCCATCATAAAGAAGAAATCAAGTGAGGATAGCAATCAAAGAGGATATAACACCACCCAGCTAAAGACGTGTATCACTATAGGGTTTGTGTGAGGATTTGGATGGAATTCTTCCTTCAGATCATATCCATAATTAGTGATTGTAATTTTGTTCTTATTCTTGTAATGTAGTAGCATTGACACCATCATTTTTTTTCACATCTCTCACCTATCACCATGCATCAATGGATTGCTATTGCTGTCCATTCTCTCACCTTTCCATCATATGATCTCCTTTTGTGGGTTCTTTAGTTCCATTGTCAGTACTAGTGTTTTGTGAGAACTTAAACCTATACCTAACTTCAGTTTGATTTCGGTGATGATATTGTCCACAGTTAGTTTGGTTAAACATATAATTTTGGTGATGTCTTATTTTCATTGAACATAAATTAGGATTCTTATAGCACTACGATCTACAAACAAATATATATATATATATATATACAAATTTAACAAACAAAAGACAAGGGCTCATAGCTTCCTAATAACATACATACAACATATCAAGAATTAAAGATAAAATTATGAAATAGGTAAACTTTGGCCATTAAAAATAATCACAGCTTTAGATTCTCAAGAGAAGAAACAATAGAGTTTTAGGAAATTATTAGTTCAAAAGTCTACTTTCATCATTTTGGCTAGCATCCTCACAACTTCAAGGCTTCGAGTTCATCAAAGCAGATATACTGTTAGGCGCTAACCTTCCTCTTCTAAATGTGAAGACAAAAGGGGATTAGAAGATATAGATGAAAGGCAAATGACACTAAGAATCCAATCCCACATATTTAGATTTTCACCTGGGGTTTGGTTGATCCGACCAAGGAAGAGGCAAATGAGTTGGTAGAGTAAAAAATGCTTTGAAAAACTACTAAAGACGTTGAGATCCTTGGTTACGGTTGACTAAGGAAAGCTCACCCCGAGGAAATACCTAAACCCATGACTATATTGCCTATCCCACTGGCTCGGTGCTACACCTCAGGCTTCTTCTTCCATGGATTTGCAAATTTCATGGGAGTCACTATTATATGCTATATGTTTTTAGATTTACATGCTTTTAAGAGTTTCAATTCAATGCATGGCATGTATAAATACTTGTGATACTTCTGATAAGTCACAAATTTTAGTGATAAAACATGCTTTTGTAATGAATTTTCAATGCAATCCTTTATGTTTATTTGGATGTTTTATCTACAATCTAGCATGACATGGTGATTTTTATGAATTTCAGACCTTGCCCTAAAGCTATGCATACTTATGTATTTTTTAAAGAATTTTAAGGCTTAGGTGGAGACATGAACCCAAGGAGCTAGGGGAGACAGTCCAAGCAATGTTGGAGCAGCCCATGAAGATGTCAAGAGAGGAATTGATGTAGGATAATTTTGAATATGATGCTATGTATGATGATGATGATAAGTTTAAGAAATAATCCTACAATGAGGGGAGGATCTATGAAGTGATGTCACTAGGAATTATTAGTAATATGGATTAATGAATATATGAGAAGGATGATGACGACGAAAGTGCTTGATCTTCATGCTGATCTTCATGCTTGATATGTGTGTGTTGTTTAGCTGAAGTAGACGTGGGGGAGCAGAATTTCTTTCTCACGAATTTTCTTGCCTTCTGCACGTTATTGGATCTTCACGGGATTTCCTCAATTACGCGAGGGATTTCTTGGACGAGCTGAGATGTGCGGGAGGTCCGTGACGAGCCGAATCCATTTGGGGAAGATCAGCGGTTCTTCCCAAAAATGCTTTGGGAGGTGGACTCTTCCGGAGCGGCGAAACTCCCAGAGTAATGAAGTTTTCTTTTGCTTTGAACTTTAGTGGTCGAGTCGGGTGGAGTCTTATTGTGTTGGAGGGCTCCGAAAATTCTTTATCTGGCGTATGTGTTGTTGCCGTCGCGAAAGGATGTAAGAATGTCCGGTTGGGATTACGGGTTGATGGCGTGGCTGGGGCGCGGGAGTCTCGGGGCAGGTGAGAATAATTCCTTTGCATTTAGTTCGATCTTTTTGACTTTTCTCGGTTTTGATAAGCGGATGACTAGAAAGCGAGATAGCAAGCGGGAGTAGAGCTGATCTTGGCGGTTGGAATAATCGGGAGGAAAGCGAGAGATAAGTAGAGAAAATGATGACTACGAGAACGCGTCGCTTCTTTTCTCTTCTCTCTTTCTGATATTGCTTCTTGTTTGACCGTAAGCGGGCTTTTCAAAAGGTCATCGGACAGAAGACTTTGTCACGTGAATATCTTGGGCTTCTCGGTCCAATTGTGCATGGGTTGATGATTCTTCGAGGATCAATAGGGCATGATCTTTTAACACAATGCGGGAGCACAACAACCCAAATTGGGATCATCATGCAGGCTTTTGATGTTGACTTTTCTTCAAAATGACTATCAAGATATATCTGTCTTCATTTTGTCTTGACGACGAAAGTGCTTGATCTTCATGCTGATCAATCTTCTTACATGCATGGATTTATTCATGCAAAAGACTTGTCTTGACATGGAACAATGAGATAATGTCTTCTATTTTAAATATTATGTAGATCTCTTCTAAAAATTCTAACCAAGGGAGGTTTTCAAAGAGAAGGAAAATACAAATGGATTCCTATTGATGTTTCTTTCTTGAGATCATTAATTTATACAAGGTTTCCTATGATTTAGTGGATAAGGTTTGGAGATTAGGATCCTATATCAAGGAAGAAGGTGGTTGACTTGGTACATTCAAGGAATTCTAATTATCTAAGGATAAGGCTCATTTCTTTTGACCAAGTCAATCATTAGATCAGTATAAAATAGAGGAAGGAGGGAAGATAATTCCCTTAAGATCTACTCTCTCTTTATTTATTTAGAGAGGTCTTCTTCATCCATTTAATAAATGGATAATCTCTCAAGTTGGTGGATAAGGAGGAGGAGGAGGAGGATAGGCTCACTTAGAACCCTTGTGTTCATGTTTAGAAATAATTCTCCATCAGGAATAGAGAGGCCCATTGAGACCCAAAAGGGGCAAGAGAAAAGGATCCAGATTGCTGAAGCCGGGAGATCCAATGGCCCATTTTTCTTCTCTCTTCCCCGATTTAAAGGCTTAGGGTTTCTGGAGAAGAAGCCGTCATTTGATTCAGACGAGCCCGTGTTGGAAGCTTGTGCGCAGCTGGATCTATGCCCCTCTTACCCGAGCAAGAGCCAGGAGGAACAAGGGCGTCTAGAGCTGCTAGAGATGA
This sequence comes from Lemna minuta, assembly GCA_024174645.1. Classification (NCBI taxonomy): domain Eukaryota; kingdom Viridiplantae; phylum Streptophyta; class Magnoliopsida; order Alismatales; family Araceae; genus Lemna; species Lemna minuta. Next base: position 7,316,247 of record CM044105.1, read on the forward strand.
AGAGGGAGAAGAGACCCTTAGGCCTCGACGGGTGTGACGAAAGGTAAGCTCTTTCTCATTCTCTTCCTCGTCCCCTCTGTTCTTCTTTTTCTGCAGGTTACCATCGTGGCAGGTAGCCCACTTGCAGAGCTACGGATGCCACCCGCCTCTTTCAAGACTCGTCCTAGAAATCGCATTTCAGGAAACCTCGAGCTTGGGAGAAGCTGCTTCTTCCCTGCTGCCCACCGGCAGCTACTAATTTCTCTTTTCTTTAAAAAATCCTATATTCCTCTCTTCACGAAATTACTCAACACGTTTTGTAGTTTTTCTTTACATTTGATCTAGATAGTTTAATAGTTTGTTTCATTTTCTTCGTTGATCGTAGACTCTAGTAACTACATTTGGATCGCAGGTGAAATCGCGGTCTCGCCCAGAGCATATTTCCGCATCCGGTCTTGATAAAAAAACAAAAAAGTTAGTTCTTCCGAAGTCGCTTTTATCCGGCTGCTCATGCCATGAAATCATGATTTTGTCCAGAGCTTATTTCCGAGACTTGATTTGATTTAAAAAACCAAAAAAAGAAATTTTCCTCTCCGGGAATTGCTCTTCACCTTGCGCTCACGAGACTCGTCTTTGATCGCCTGCATCTGGATTGACGGAACGATCGATGAAATTAGTTTGACGAGAAATTTATTTCTCCAAACAAAAATACAAAAATAAAAAAATAAAAATTATCTTTCTCACCTGTTGAACCCCTCCTGGAAATCGTCGTGCTCCACTCGTTTCGGCATGTTTTCCGCTGCCCATGTCTATCTGCAGGTGCGAAACTTCCAAGCAATCCATTTCCGAAATCGGTTTTGAATCAAAACGATTTCCCGGAAAACGGTATCTAGTTTTCGCTTCTCCGCATTGCCTTGTTCCATTTTCTTTTTTGTACCTCTCCTTCTCCTTCTTATTTTTATTTTATTCTATTCTATATTAACTATCTTCTCCTGCTGGCATCTCTCTCCTGCTGCCTCAGCCTGTTTCGTCCGCCTCTCCACTCTCTCCTATTTAATTCTTTCTCATCATCGTGATTCCCGTCTCCTTGCTTCCCTTCTGTAAGTATCTCTCCTCGGTTACGTGAATCATCTTGATTCATTTTGAAACCAATTTTTTACCTATGCTGTTTGTGTTTTCCGCCGCTCTGCATGCGTTCTCCGTATCTTCCCCTCATCTCATTTCTTACCTACATCTTAGTTAAAGGGTGAGAATACTCTCTCACTACCCACTCTGTAGACTGTATTATCTCTTTCTTCTTATCTCTTCTCTACTTAGGTCTTCCGTGTTTTCTCTTTTTACCGTCCTCTACTCCGTAACTCCCTCTAGCTCATGTTATCTTAATTGTTTCCTTCATTTCTAACATATTTTTTAAGTCATCTTAAATGCAGTCTCAATATTTATTCGAGAATATTTTAAATACTAAGTAAACTGCTGTAGTTTACATTTCTTTGGTGCATGTAGTAGTCTCAGTCTCCAATCCAAGAGAGGAGATTGAGCTCTTTCTGAAATCCAAAAAAAAAACTTCTTTAAAGTAGAAATGCACTAGTTAATCACTCGCTCCCTGTGGATCGACCCTTGCTTGCCCTAGGCTAACTAATTAATACGGCATTTTAAGCTTATCAACTTCATAGAGAATATAAAGAAGATGAATGAAACTAGGTTTGAAATATGAGTAATTTTTTTGAAAATTCACAATTTTTAGTTATTTCAAATAATAAGCATGAATTCAAACCTTTGATAAAAGTTTAAGTTTGTCTAAACTAAACCCCCAACTCAAACGTTTTATTGTCCTCAATAAAACTGTCATGTGCATGAAAATGATCATGATGTATGCCATGACAATGAATCTAAAGGGCAATAGAGAATGGGTTTAGAAAACTCATCAATTTAGCTTGTATTGCATTGATTCTTCTTTTCTTGGTGACTGCCTACAAGCTTCTCTTTATATCATTGGCTTTCTAGTTATTAGGAGTCAAGGCCTTCTTATCAAGAAAATAAAACTGAAAAACAAGTAAAGTGTTTAAAATCTATAAATTTTTAAAAAAAGAATTAAAACAAAAAGAATTCAGATGATAGGTCAAGTGGTGGATTTGAGAGGATCATGCCCATTATGACCCACTTTCTTTAGATTGACTAAAATGGCCGTCATTCTCCACATAAGGCTTCAACTGTTGTCCATTCACTTTCAGTTGGTGCAGTGTCTCTGGGTTAGAAATCAAAATAGCACAACCATCAAATATCTCATCAATAATAGAAGGGCCATCCCACCTTGATTTAAACTTACCCGAAAAAAGCTTAAGTCGAAAATTGTAAAGCCAAACTTTTTGATGCACATAGAATTATATTCTGCTTAAATTCTTTTCATGAAAGGCTTTCATTTTGGCGTTATAAAATCTAGAATTCTCATATGCTTCATTTCTAATTTCATTCAACTCATGCAAGTCAAGAATCCTCTTTTTTCTAGCTTCCTCCATCCATAGATTTAAATTTTTTAAAGCCCAATATGCTTGGTGCTCTAACTCTATCAAAAGATGACATGTTTTTCCAAATACTAATCTATATGGGGACATACCTAAAGGAGTTTTCTATGCTTTCCTTGACTAAGTGAATCCGTGTGGTTGCTAAATACACGCAGATAAGCATGAAAATAAATACCAAACTCACTAATTTAATAAAATTAACATGAATTAGATAGCATAGTAGTGAATAAGGGTCGAATCCACAATGAATCAAAGGGATTTTTGAGATATCTTTTAAAAACTTGATCAAATTGGATGATGAATTGAGGTTAGGGATTTTGATAGATTTGGAAAGAGAACTCAAAGATGAATCAACGTAATTAAAAATTACTCAGTTTTGATCAAGATTTGCGGAGAAATGAAAGAGCAAATGAGGTAGAAATTTTTGAACGTAAAATTGAAGAAATTTGAAATGAAACTTAGAATTAATCTAATCTATGATTCTAAATTACACTTTAATGATACATGATGAAAGATTAGGATGAAAACACATAGTCTAACCCGAGATAGCGATTGAAATGGTGCAATTGATCACCGGGTTAAAGGCTTTTCATTATGTGATTTTGAAGACGATCATCTGCATTCAAGAGGAGAATTCTCCATATTCTCTCAATGAAATCTCACTTTCAACCCTTTTGTGGACACAGAAATGTGTCTAGAGGAAGAAGAAAATGAGAGATTCAAGGATGGTGGTGTCTAGATAGATTGATTCCATGAAAACATCCAAAGAATCATTTATATTGGCAATGAACATTTCAATTTATAACAAATTTGGGCGTAACCGTCAGATTTAATATTTCATCCTTGATTAATGGCTAAGATGAAACACCAAGCTTCAAATTATTACAGTTAAGTGAAGTCCACTGGATCGGAGATGGACTGCTAAGATTTTTGCACATTGCACATGAAGAAGAAATGCGTGAAACGCCATCCGTTCGATCTCAATCTAATGCATCGGATGTGTTTTCATTGATTTTTATCTCAGCCACTATAACTCTTTTGATGAATGGCTGAGATTAAATCAATTTTAAAATGATTCACTAATGAGTAGAGATGCACCACGTACCCCCGCCTTAGGTGACGATCGATGATCATTATTAAATCATGCGATCAGACGCTCCATGTGCTACCACATCGCATGTGCACATGAAAACAGATAGATAGTCCCACATGATAAATATTAAATTGAATGCATGCGTATATAAGTAATACGCAAATAAAGAGTTAGCACAAATCCTTAAAAGGGTGCTTTCTCCTTATTCACACACACACACATGCACAGGCGCACACACACACTCACACACGCATCATAAAATGAACTCATGCAGTCGTTGAATGCACATGATCTCATGTCAAAGCAAAGTCCAAACTTACAATTTAAAGATTAATTCATGAATTGAAGGGTATAATGGTAAATAAGGGTCGAATGAAGGGAGAATGAGGGAAATTTTTGAGATATCTTTGAAATTCGATTAAATCAGACATTGAATTGAGTTTATAAAGTAGAAAATTTAGTATATTAAGAAAGAAAGCTCGATTAAGAATCCATGGAATAAAAAATGAAAAGATTTGGATTAGAATTTGTGGAGCAATCGAAGTATAAAATTGAGATAGAAATTCGATCGCGAAATTGATTAAAAACTGAAATTAAATTCAAATTAAGCTTAATCTACGATTCAAAATGTAAATCTAATGCTAAATGATGAAAGATTAAGATGAAAACATGCAATTTAACCCAAAGTCGCGCTCGAAATAATCCAATTAATCACCGGATTCATGGCTATTCTTTCCGCGATTTCGAAAACAAAGATTACATTCAATATGTGATTTCTCCCAATTCCCTCGATCAAATTCTGATTTCTTACAGTCCTTGGACGCGGAAATGAGTCAAGAAGCTTAAGAAATCAAAAGACTCAAAGATTGTGGTGTCTAGACAGTTCGGTTTGCTCAAAAATGCAAGAATACTCTTCCGTCACGAAGAACATTCTAATTTATAGAAGAAATTGGGCGTAACCCTCGGATGCGTCGGTTCATCGCGATCAACGGCTGAGATCACGCGTCAATTGATGAATTGACGCGATTAAGTCGCGTCTGTCCGATCGCGGATGCAGCATCTGGATGAGTCCACGTTGCGTGTGAGAGAGAGGGCGTCGCTTCAATTCATCAGTCAGATCTTCATCGACCGATCGCGATAAGTCGAGGGTCCATCGAGCGCTTTAAATCTTGACCGGTATAACTCCAAAGATGGACGGCTGAGATTCAACGTGATTTAATTTAATCAACGTTTAATTAGATGTCTCCATGTACCCCTTGATTAAGTGACATCAATCGCACATGATTAAATCACGCGATCAGATGTCTCACGTGACGCGACGTCACCTGAAATCAAAGTGAGATAAAAATAGTCCCACACAAAATAACTTAAAATGATTTATCGAGGATATAAGATAGGCGAGATTAAGTGGTTAGCTTAAATCCTTTCATGGATGCTCCTAACCACTTATTAAAACCGCGCACACGTGTCACGCACACACACACATGACACGCACACACGTCACGCACACACGGGTTCATGTGTCACACGGACACACATTTACACGTCGCCACGTGGCTTCACTCTGCCATGTCAGCGCGTGGTAATTATAAACCCCTTTTTTATTCTTTTAACTATTTTAAAATAAAAAATAGAGTTAATTTAATTCAAAAAAATTCAAGAAAATTCCTAAAAATTAGAAAAATCATAACTTTCAAAATACAACTTCGAATTAATTCAAATTTGTTTTTTTGGATCAGAAATTGAATTATCTATCATTATAAAGAGTCAAAATATTAAAATAACAAGGGAATAAATTTTAATTAAATAAATACACTCATGTATCTTATAAAATAAATATATAAAATACATGAGTAATAATAAACATATTTTCTCTTATAATTTAATTTTAATCATGAAAATATAATTATGATGTCAAATATATAAATAGGATTAAAATTACATTGTCTAATTATGTATAATTATCTATAAAATGATGCATTTTCTAGATCATAACATGAAATTACATAAAATGATAGAAATGTACTTAAAATATGAAAACATGCATACAAATGTAATAATGAATGCTTTTTTTGCATTAATAATCATGTAAATTTATTTTTAGAATGCATGTTATCAACGCACACACACAAACACATGTGTGACATGTGCGGGGTCTCATATGTCGCCATGTGGTGCCGCCATTTTTCTCCACGCCACGTCCGCTGCCACATCAGCATGCGATTAAAATTAATTTTTTTTCATTTACTTCAAAATAAATCGAAGTAAATTCACAAAAAATTCAAAAAATTTTCTAGAAAAATCCCTAAAAATTATAAAATTCAAAAGTTTCAAAATATAACTCCAAATTAATCAAAATTTGTCTCATTAGAGCAGAAATTAAATTATCTATCATTATAAAAACTCAAATTATTTAAATAACAAGAGAATAAATTTTTATCTAAAAAATACACTGATTTATCTTGAAAAATTGAAACTTAGAAAAATAAGTGAGTGCATAAAAAAGTATTTTCTCTTACGATTTAGCATTAAAACCCAATTATAATCTCAAATATTGATGGGAACAATCTACTATTAAAAGATATTCTTAAAAATGTATAATTATTCCAAAAATAGTGCATTTTGGGATTATAACTTAAAATTGCATGAAATGATAGAAATGCACTCAAAATATTATAACATTCATAGTAATAGAATTTTTTATGCCTTAAGTTGTATTAATAATCGTATAAACTGAATGTCAAAATTGCGTGTTATCAGTTCTATATTCCCACAAAACATCATAAATCTTTTTGGACCAATCTTTACCATCTAGCTTACAGATTTTTTTATGTATTTTTTTAATCTCTCTATTATAATGTTCTATTTGTCCATTTGCTTGGGGATTGTAAGACGTGGTTATCTTATGATGAACTCCATATCTTTTAGTAGGGTTCTAAATTGAAAATTATTGAAATGAGTCCCTCCATCACTAATAATGGCTCTAGGACATCCAAACCGAGGCAATATATTTTGCTCGATAAATTTTAGTGCTACTTTGCAATCACTAGTTCTTGTAGGAATTGCTTCTACCCATCAAGAGACATAATCTACAGCCATAAAAATGTATTCATACCCATTGGAATTAGGGAAAGGTTCCATAAAATCTATGCCCCAAGGATTGAAGACTTCTACTTCCAAAATTGGCTGAAGGGGCATGCTATTTTTCTTGTCTATTTTTATGGCCGCTTGGCAAGTCAAGAATTTCAAATAAAAATTATGAGTATCCTTGATAAAGGTTGGCCAATAAAATCCACATTGAAGAAGCTTAGTTGCTGTAATTTTAGATGAGTAATGACCTCCATAAGATGATGAATGACATCGTTCTAAAATCTTACCTTGTTCTTCCTTTGAAACACATCTTCTCAAAACTTGATCGACTCCTAGGTAAAATAACTCGGGTTCCTCCCAAAAATAATGAGGTAGGGTTTTAAAGAAATTTTTTCTTTCATTATAATCCCAATCATTGGGTACTTTCCGAGTAATTAGATAGTTCACTATATGTGCATACCAAGGAGTCCATTTTAGTTTTACTTCCACTATGTGTTCATTGAGGAATGAATATTGAATGGGTAGGGCTAATAGCTCATCTATACTAATCCTAGATAAATGGTTGGCTACTACATTCTCACTCCCTCTCTTATAATTTATTTCTATTTCAAATTCTTGAAGTAATAAGATCCACCTAATAAACCTAGGCTTGGCTTCTTTCATCTTCAAAAGGAATTTCAAAGCGGCATAATCAGAATAAACTATGACTTTACTTCTTGACAAATAGGACCTAAAATTTTCTAAAGCAAAAACTAAGGCTAGTAATTCCTTCCCAGTTGTAGAATAGTGTATCTGAGCATCTACCAAGGTCTTACTAGCGTAGTAGATGGCCACTGGCTTTTTGTCAATTCTTTGTCATGCTACCACTCCTACTACAAAGTCGGATGCATCGGACACAAGTTCGAAAGCAAAATCCCAATTTGGTGTCTGCAAAGCTGGAGCTTGTATGAGAGAATCCTTGATGAGATTACAAGCTTTAAGAGCGTCATCATTCATAATAAGGCACTCATACCACTTTCAAAGGTTGTCGGGGCATTCCAAAGCCCAAATGGCATTCATCGGAAGGCAAATGTACCTACTGGACATGTAAATGTGGTTTCTATGAATATTGATTTGATTATAACCCGAATAACCATCAAGAAAACAAAAATACTCTTGACCGGCAAGCTTTTCTAAGATTTGATCAATAAATGGTAAGGGATAGTGGTATTTTTTTGTGACTAGATTGAGCTTCCTATAATCTATGTACACTCGCCAACTAATAGCTAATCTAGTTTGTACGTGTTCACCTTGTTCATTCTTCTCTACTATAATTCCACTCTTCTTTGGTACCATATGGACTGGACTCACCCAAGAACTATCAGATATAACATAAATAACACCCCCTTTAAGCCATTTGAGGATGTCATTCTTAAGTACTTCTAACATGCGCGGGTTAATATGCCTTTGGCTCTCTTTAGATGGCTTCGCTCCTTCTTCCATGAATATTCTATTCTCACATACCCTAGAAGGTACTCCTTTTATATCATCAAAGGACCATCCTATTGCTTCCCTATGTTCCCTTAGCACGCACATTAAGCTTTCTTCTTGACTAGGGGTCAAGCTTGAGGATATAATCACCGGTAAGGTTTCCTTAGGTCCTAAGAAGGCATATTCAAGGAGGAGGGTAATGTTTGCAATTATATATCAGAAGAAAAAGGAGGATCAGTAGGTTCTTATAGCTTCTCTAATTGATCTACTCCACAAATTTTCCAAATTTTTTTCTCCCTATAATCAAAATCATCCTCTACTAGATCCAAAGTACCTACATCCTCATGACTAGAACTAGAGTATTTCATTAGCCTTGGATGTTAAGCTTGACACTTTCCTCTCCTACTCTAAGAACCACTAAGCCTTTATCCCAATCAGTCACGGCTTGAGCAGTAGCTTGAAAAGGCCTCCCTAAGATGATTGGTGCTCTACCCAAGTGATTGGGTACACTCATTTCCGCTACAATAAAGTCAACGGGAAATACACATTGTTCTACCCTCACCATGACATCCTCTAAAATGCCTAATGGATGTTTAATGGACCCATCAGGTAGTTGTAGTTCTCAAAAAATTGGTTCTAATCCTCCAAACTTAAACTTATCATTTAGGGCTTTGGGTAAGAGGTTCACACTTGCACCTGCATTTAATAAAGATCTCCTTACCCTTACCTTTCATATTGTCAATATTGGAGCCAGCTTGATTGAGTTTATCCATCTCTAATTGCTCCACCTTCCTTGCCATATGACTCATTTGCTCACTCATCGTTTGCATATTCTTTGTTAATTGCTCCATCATTCCTTGGATAACTTGCATAGAAGAGTTCCCTACATCATTTTGTGCTCTAGGTTGCTGATTATATGGTTGAAATTAAGGTTTGGTTTGGTATGGAGATTGAGAATCTTTGTTATTGTTCATATTCCCCTAGCCGCTCATGAGTTGTAGGGAGGTGCTGGATTCATTGCATTCATCTCTTCGTAGTTCCCTACGCATTCTCTATTGGCATGATTTTCTGCTAAAACACATAGAACAAGGAATATCTTGCACTTGAGCAAATTTTAGCGTTAGCCATGAGTTTTTGCATCATATTGGTCATTTTCCTTAGTGTTGCTTCTACATTCCCCAACCTCTTATTCATAAAATCTTTGTCAATTTCAGATTCAATGCCCTTAACATTTAGAACTCTTCTTTCTTAGGTTCTTCATTCCTCTCATGATGGCTTAAACTAAGCATATGACTATCATTTTCAGCTAATCTTTCAATCAGTTTCTCTACTTCATAATTGTATTTATCCATGATTGAAACATCGCAAATTGCATCAATTCTATTCCTAAAATTTTCAGTTAATCCCTCATAAAATTTACTCATCAATTGCCAATTATCAAAACCATGATGAGGACATTGCCTAGTAAAGTCCTTAAATCTTTCCCATGCTTCACTAAATGCCTTATTGATGGAACAAATTCGTGTGGTCATTGAATACACACGATCTTGTGTGAAAAGATTAATTCACGAATTGAAGGGTATAATGGTAAATAAGGGTCGAATACATGGAAAATTAGGGAAATTTTTTAGATATCTTTGAAATTCGATCAAATCAGACGATGAATTGAGGTTAGAAAATTAGACAATTTAGTATATTAAGAAAGATAACTCCAATACAAATCTACGGAATAAAAAAATCAAGAGATTTGGATTAGAATTCGTGGAGAAATCAAAGTTTAAAATTGAGATAGAAATTCTATCGCAAAATTGATTGAAAAACCAAAAATTAAAATGAAATTAAACTTAATCTACGATTCAAGATGTAAATCTAATACTAAATGATGAAATATTAAGATGAAAACACGCAATCTAACCCAACGTGTAGCTCAAAATGACCCAATTAATCTTTGGATTCATGGCTTTTCATTTTGCAATTTCAAAAATGAAGATGGCATGCAAGATGTGATTTCTCCCAATTCCTTTGATTAAATTCTGATTTTTTGCACTCCTCAGACGCGAAAATGAGTGAAGAAGCTTACGAAATCAAAAGACTCTCAGATAGTGGTGTCTAGATACTTCGATTTGCTAAAAAAATCTAATAATACATTTCCGTCACGAAGAACATCTCAATTTATAAGAGAATTTGGGCGTAACCGTCAGATGCGTCATTTCATCACAATCAACGGCTGAGATTACACGTCTGTTGATGAATTGACGTGATTAAGTCGCGTCCATCCGATCACATATGGAGTTTCGAGAGTGAGCCACATCGCACGTGAGAGAAGAGGTGTCGTTTCATCGCATCCGTTGGATCTTCATCGGACGATCGCGATAAATCAAGGTGTCCATCGGGCGCATTAAATCTCTATCGTTAGAACTTTGAGATAAAATGATTTTTAATCAAATTGACCTCTCATAGGATGTCGCCACGTACCCCTCTGAGTGAGTGACATCCGACGCACGTGATTTAGTCACGCGATCGGATGTCTCACACGGTGCCATGTCACCTAAAACATAAATAAATAGAACATAGTCCCACACGGAATAAAATGATAGGATTTAATCGCGTATATAAGGTAGAAGATATAATGTGGTTAGCCTAAATCCTTAAATGGATGCTCTTAACCACATATTAATATCGCGCACACGTGTCACACACACACACGCGTGACACGGACACACGTCACACACACGTGTACACGTGTCACACGAGCACACGTCCACGTCCACGCGTCGCCATGTGGCGTCGCCCTGCCATGTCAGCACGCAGTTAATAAACCCCTTTTTTTATTCTTTTAATTATTTTAAAATTGAAAATAGAGTTAAATAAATTTAGAAAAATTCTAGAAAATTCCTAAAAATTGGAAAATTCATAACTTTCAAAATACAACTCCAAATTAATTCAAATTTATTTTTTTGGATCAGAAATTAAATTATCGATCATTATAAAAAATCAAAATATTAAAATAAGAAGAGAATAAATTTTAATTAAATAAATACGCTCATGTATCTTATAAAATAAATTTAGAAAAATACATGAGTATAAATAAAGATATGTTTTCTTATCATTTAATCATAAAAATATAATTATGATCTCATATATAAACATGATTAGAATTATATTCTTTAATTATGCATAAATATACATAAAATGATAGAAATGTACTTAAAATATTATAACATGCATATAAATGGAATAATTAATGTCTTTATTTGCATTAATAATCCTATAAATTCATGTGTAAAATGCATGTTATCACTCATCACCTTGCCTAAAGCCTTGTATAGCTTGTCTAAAAATCTTAGTCTTTCTAATGAGTAAAATTTCTTTAGAAAGTAATCTTCTTTTTGATCCCAAGTTTCAAATTTTAATCCTAAATTCTTGAACCAATCCTTGGCTCTATCCTTCAAAGTTTGGGGAAAAACTTTCATTTTAAGTACTTCATTGGAAACTCCCTTAATATGATGTAAGTAACATTTCCAAACCAACTCTTCTAAATATGTGACAAAATGAATGCGTCCAGTTGTTGAATACACATGATCTCGTGTCAAAACAAAGTCCAAACTTACCAATTTAAAGAATAATTCACAAATTGAAGGTTATAATGGTAAATAAGGGTCAAATTCACAGAGAATTAGGGAAAGTTTTAGATATCTTTGAAATTCGATCAAATCAGATGATGAATTGAGGTTAGAAATTAGACAATTTACTATATTAAGAAAGATAACTGAGTTGCGAATCCACGGAATAAAAAATCAAGAAATTTGGATTAGAATTCGCGGACTAATCGAAGTTTGAAATTGAGAGAAAATTCGATCGCGAACTTTGATTAAAAACTGAAATTAAACTGAAATTAAACTGAAATTAAACTGAAATTAAACTTAATCTACAATTCAAATGTAAATCTAATGCTAAATGATGAAAGATTAAAAATGAAAACACGCAATCTTACCCAAAGTCGCGCCCGAAATGATCCAACTAATTGCCGGATTCATGGCTATTTATTCCGCAATTTTGAAGAGGAAGATGGCATTGAAGATGTGATTTCTCTTTACTCCCTTGATCAAATTCTGATTTCTTTCACTCCTCGGAGTTGGAAACGGGTCAAAAAGCTAAAGATATTAAAAGACTCTCAGATTGTGGTGTATAGATAGTTCAATTTGCTCGAAAAACCCAAGAATGCTTATTCATCACGAATAACATTCTAATTTATAGAAGAAATTGGGAATAACCGTTGGATGCGTCGGTTCATCGCGATCAATGGTTGAGATCACGTGTTGTTTACTGAATCAACGTGATTTCGCATCCTTCCGATCTTCTATGGAGTGTCCGGATGCGTCCACGTCGCGCGTGCGAGAGAAGGCGTTAGTTCGATTCATCCCGTCGGATCTTCATCTGACGATCGCGATAAGTCGAGAGTGTCCATCGATCGTGATTAATCGTGACCGTTATAACTCCCTTGATGGACTGCTGAGATTAAATGATGTTTAATCGAATCAACGGCTCATGAGATGTCGCCACCTACCCCTTGAGTAATTGACATCCGACGCACGTGATTAAATCACATGATCGAATGTCTTATGTATCCCCACGTCACCTGAAATAAAATAGAAAAGAACATAGTCCCACACTAGATAAAATATTTAATTTAATTGAGTTATAAGATAGGCGGATTTAAGGGGTTAGCTTTCAATCCAATTACGGATGCTCCTAAACTATTTATAAATCCGCGCACATGTGTCAGACACACACGTGTGTCCCACACACACGTCACGCACACACACACACACACGCATGTCCACATGTCACCTTTTTTAGATGTCCACATGTCGCCACGTGACGATGCTCCACCATGTCAGCGTGCGGTAATAAAACCCAATTTTTTTATTCTTAAAATACATTTTAAAATGAAAAATACTGTTAAATAAATTCAGAAAAATTCTAGAAAATTCTTAAAAATTGGAAAATTCATAACTTTCAAAATAGAACTCGAAATTAATTCAAATTTGTTTTTTTGGATCAGAAATTGAATTATCTATCATTATAAAAAGTCAAAATATTAAAATAACAAGAGAATTTTAATTAAATAAATACACTCATGTATCTTATAAAATAAATTTATAAAAATACATGAGTGTTAATAAACATCTTTTCTCTTCTCATTTAATCATGAAAATATAATTATGATCTCACATATAAATAGGATTAAAATCACAATGTTTAATTGTGCATAATTATCCATAAAATGATGCATTTTTAGATTATGACATGAAATTAGGTAAAATGTACTTAAAATATAATAACATGCATACAAATGAAATAATTAATGCCTTTTTGTATTAATAATCAAGTAAATTCATGTATAAAATGCATGTTATCAATATCTATAAGGATTTTCTGATAGTGGACCATGAAAATTAGGTAAACGAGTTTGTAATGGTAGTGTCTATCTTGAAATTTATATGTTCTCCGATGCGAGGGGCTATTGATGGATAAAGACCGCAAGGTCGTCAATTGCACACGGTCATGAGTCAAAAATAAGTCCAACTTACCAATTTGATGAAAATATCTCGAATTGAGGGGTATAATGGTAAATAAGGGTCGAATCCACAAGGAATTGGGGAAATTTATGATGATCTCTTCGAAATTTGTTGATAGATATTGAGGAAAATGGTAGATTATGAAAGAGAACTTTAAGGCAAATTCCACAGAAATCAAAAATCATCGAATTTGACTTTGATTTCACGAAGAAATTGAAGATCTAAGTGAGGTGATTTTTCTGAAATTGAGAATCGCAAAAATACCAAAAATAAGCTTGAAATTAAATCAAATTACTAATCTAAACTGAAATGAAAGATTAGTGAAAAACCAACTCCATTAACCCTCAATTGCGATTGGATTAACCCAATTAATTGCCGAGATTAAGGCTTTTCATCAAAAATCAGAAAATCGTGATCGTTGAGTTCAAGCTTCGATTTCTTCCTCGTCTTTCGCCCAAATCTTGATCCTAAGAACTCCATGGACACAAAATTGAGTCTAGAAGAGGATAGGATCAAGAGATTCAAGAGATTTGGTGTCTAAATAGATCAATTTGATTGATTTGCTCTCGAATGCTTTACAAATCAGAAGAACATCTCAATTTATAGTGTACTTTGCACGTATACATGTGATCGGATTAATCGATGGTTCTGATGAAACGGTTCATCGCAAACCGTTACAATTAAGTCACGGTCGTGTGATTGTCGATAGAGCGCTCAGACGAAGCCACGTGTCGTGTGTTATAAAACGCCTTTAAAATTGCATCCGTCTGATCTTCATCGGACGCTTCAGATGCGTTTTGATCGCGTTTAATCTCGATCGTTATAACTCCTTGATGGATGGTTGCAATTATTTCGCTTAACTCCAATTAAGGCACGTGCGTGATCGGTGATCTGGTGGACTTCAAGTTCACGCGATCCACACGTGATATTCGATTCGATCGCATCTAACGCGTTTCATGCTGCCAGATCGCTTGAAATAAAAACAAAGAAAGAATAGTCCCACAAGGAGAAAATCAAAGAGATTCTTCAGGTATATAACATCCATGGATTTAAGCGGTTAGCTTAAATCCGATTACGGATGCTTATATGTAATATAACCCTATATATCAAGTAGATATAAATACGCACAAGTGTCACCTCCGCGCCATGCAGGCGCTCATGTTGGTCCGCGTGGCTCTGCCACGTGGCCTTGCAAGCCACGTCGCATCCACGTGGGTCCCGCATGATTAATAAATCCCTTTTTGTTTATTTTAATTATTTTAATAGATTGAAAATCGAAAATATACTTAAACAAATTCAGAAAAATTCTAGAAAATCCCTAAAAATTGTAAAAATCATAACTTTCAAGATATAAGTCCAAATTAATCAAAATTTCTGTCAATTGATCAGAAATTTAATTATCTATCATTCTAAAAAGTCAAAATTAATAAATAACAAGATTTTTTAATTTCTTTTTCAAAAATACATTTACTTCTTTGAGATTTTAACTTTAGAAAATTAAGTAAATGTTTATTAAAATTATTACTCTTATTATTTAACTTTAAAAACCATTTATAATCTCAAGCAAAGATAGGTTATAAAACTATTTATCTTTAATTCCTTATAATTAACCCTAATTTAAAGTATTTTGAGATTATAATGACCTTTTCATAGAATGGTAGATAAATACTCATAAATATGACAACATGCATAAGAATGAAATTATTTATGCTTTAATATGCAGCAATAATCATATATTATCATGTCTAATTAGCATGTTATCACACCCCCCAACTTAAATGATTGCTAGTCTCTTAGCAATTTACTATATAATCTCCCTAGAAGGTCCTTTCATCCTTTGATCCTACTACTAAAAAGGTGAAGTATATGAATGTATGATCACGTTTTCCTCATAGTGTAGGCCATAATGATCTAGATTCCATCTCTAGGTTGACTTCTTTAGTGCATGTTAGGGTAGTGCTCATCGGCTAATGCTCGAGTCTAATTCTCAATTGTAATCAAGGTGAGCAATCTAAGGTATGATGCTATGGCGATGAAAAGATACTCACTCTCTCATGAGCGGATGTAATTCTGTACCCTCTCCGTAGATACATCACTCCTTCCCTCACAATGGAGGCTACTTAGTGTTTTAGAATTCCCCTCAACTCGCTTTCCTCCTATAAAGAGTGCAATTCAAAAAGATTCCTATCTGTGTGATGCATCGTGAGAGGTGGTTGAAGGAAATAAAAAGATACTATTTCTAAAGGTATGACTTGCTTAAAGTGTAGATATACTGATAAACAAAGTGGATTTTAAAAACAAAGAAGGTACCACTTATGATAATTATACTCCCAAATGTGGTGGATGGTGATGGATAGGGTAGATGAAGAAGATGATGGTGGAGGTAGAGATGAAGGTAGAAGATATTTCCCACTTATTTTCCAACTCATCACACAAATTCTTATAGTTGTGAATCCTCTTTGAAGAATGATTAACAACACTAATAAGTTTTCGAACTTTATGGAGAACCATACCAAACAGTTTTTAATTGATGTCTTGTAGTCCCTCTAAATGTTTGTCCTCATCCTAACTATATAGATATGACTCATCATTACCAAGCTCCTTTAAGCCACTTTGTACAGAGATTGAGAGTATGTGCCATGCAAGGCTTGAGATAGTCCTTGGTGAACCTTGAAGTAGAACCCTTCAACCATTTTTTAAAGATTCCTGCCATAGTCCTATTGTTGGTTGCATTATTAGCAGTGATCCTGCACAACTATACAAAATAAGGAAAATAATTATTTATTACAAAAAATTATACAAAAATAAGAAAGGTTTCTTACTTTTTTCCATCAAATTATAATCAATGAGAACTTATGCAACATTTTTGCCACATGTTCACGAAGGTTCCACATATTGTCAATCTAATGAATTATGATCCCAAGTATTGCCACATGATTTATCGTAGTCCAAGCGTCCATAATGAGGGACACTTTCTCGCTTGGTTGAAACAATGGTCGCATTTTGGGCTTTTCATCACCAAACTTTGCAAAGATGCCATGTCATAGTGTGTTTCCCCTCAGAAGGGACACATCACATTGTGTAAAATAGGAACAAAAAGTTTCCAATACTCAAGGGTCACAAAGGGTGTATCAATCTTGTTTATCAAGTCAATGCATATTTCCTTAGTGAGCTCTTTAGTCTGTCCTATATATTTACTTTTTTGGAAAAAAAGTTCGTTAGTAGATTTAGAGTACTTTAAGGCTTGAGATCCCTAAACTGATGGATATTATGTGGCCTATAAGCCAATCACACTTCCATATATCTTGTTTGTGTTCATTGAAATGAAATTTATTCATTGTCATTCTTGTGTGATGTTTGCAATGAAGTCCATGAGCATGTGCAATGACTAAGTGAATTATGATGAGATCATAATACAGTGATCGCTAGTCTTTAAACATATGTTCTAAACATTCCTATTCGTGGGATATTCAAGAAGGACATCGAATTATCCAGAAAGAATAGCACTATCTGATCCATCTCATATGATGAGTATGACCGATCCTATAGCCATCGGTGTGGAGACACTAAGGATAGATAGTGGGTGCTCTTTGGAGAAAGAGTTCACTGAATTGATCCGTATGAATCCCTGAATGGTAATATACCTAATTGTCAATCAGGTTGATTCATGTCACGGTTGTGTACGTGGTCCTTTGACCTGAGACACCAAAGACATCTTGTGGATGGATGATCGTGTTTTGACTATGACTTACGACCCCCTAGCCACGGGATCTCCAAAACGTCATAGAGTGGATACGACATGAAGTCCTCGAAGGTGATTGAGTGGTCAAGATGGGATCATCCACCCTCGGTATATGAGGAGATCGACTCAAGGAATGAGATGCGATTAAATCCTTGGCCAAGGTAGTGGAAATATTAGAGAAGTTGTTCTCAATGATTTCCTACTCGCATCAGTACTAAATTGAGTGACCGATTAGGGTTTGACAATTAACCATACCCTAAGTCATTCATGAGTCTTGTGTGGATGAAGTATTATACGTACACGGTAACCAATGACGGCAAGGTTCCATGAAAGAGTTCTAATATACTCCATATCTCCTAGAGCACGTGGTGTAGCTTGGCACCCACCGAGCTGGCGACTCAACCTGTCGATTGGGTTAAATCGATCCTTAGTCAATTAATCTATATGTTGATATAGGTAATTGATAAGAAGGACCAATAAGTGTTATTGGGTTGATAGAGTCATTAACTAGCGAGATATATGGACCTAGAGGGTCACACACATAAGGTCAATGGACGTCGGTGGATATAGACATAATAATAAGGGTTTTTGTGAAAATTTCACATTCCCAAAGTCTATAAATAGGGGGAGGATGACCATAATAGAGGTGCCCATGCAAGCCTAGTGTAACTTCTCCTCCCTCTTCTCTTCCTCTCGTGGTGACGAGTGTTCAAGAGGAGATCTGATCGTCTAGAGACTGTGTGGATATCGCTAGAGACCGGACGCTTGAACGGTTGAAGAACTCTTTCAAATGATCCAAGTAAGTATGAATTTTATTCTATACTAGATGATAGGATCACCTAAAATGGATGTTGAGATCATCTATTCTTGGTGCTTCAACGATGTTGAATGTTTTGATTTCAACACCTTCCGCTGCAATCATTATTTTGGACAAAGATTTTGAAAGCTTTTCCCAGCATAAAACATAGAGTGATGAAACTTTTTTGACTCTTTCCATAGAGACATATTGTTTCCCATCTTGTCTCTCTTTATTATAAGCTCTCTCATGGGAGAGCTTTGCTTAAAAATGTTATAATAGTAATCATCATTGTCATTCTGTGTATAGCTGACCAATGTCAAGAAGACTTTTCGCTGCTGAGACGAATTCCTAGTGCTCACACTTGTAGAAATCTATGTCGTTGCATCATTTGAGGCAATCTGCTATATGTATATGAATGATGATATCAAACACTTTATATTATAAAAATAGAAAAATAATTCATACATGATCAAGAGTAGAACAAAAGCTACCTCATGTTGAGTGATATCCATTTGAGGTCATTGATGCTCAATGATTACAAACTTAAATTTCTTGAATTTTCATAAATGACATTAAATAGAAATAAGCAAGGTATTTAGAAATTAGTTTTGCACCTAAAATTAAGCACACACAAATAGAGTGCAAATGATGAATGATGAAAGCTTGAGAGTGATGATTGAAATCATGCGCTTAATAATTGCATCATAATCAAAGAGACTCTGATAATTTTTCTACTAACAAGAAATTATGAAAAAGATTCAGAACTATATGAGCGATGTGTAGTAGTGGAGAATAAAACATTTTTTTCAAGGAAAACCCTAAAAAAATAAAATACCAATAGGGAAAAATAGGGAAATGCATCCACATGAAAAACACGTGAAAAAAATGTAGGATCCGATAAAAAATGATTTGGATATATTATTCACTTAGAAAGGTTAAAATTTTCATTGAAAGAGCATAAAATACTTGTTGATGTCTCTCATGAAATCTCTCTTGTGCTTCACCTTTCTAAATCGCTCTTCCTCTCCCTAAATGTTGTCAGGAAACAATTTCCCACAATTCTTCTACTTTTGTGGTTTTTTGCTCTCCCTACACACCTCAATTTTATTATAATTTAAAATTAACGGAAATCAAAATATGGAAGTGAAAGGGTGAGAGAAATCTTTTTGACCCCTCAATGTTGGCGAATGACAACAACTCTTAGTCCTCCTGTCAACCAGAAACTGACCAACATTAGAGGAGATGAAACTTCCTCTTCTTTCTATGGGACCACCCCTAAATTGACCCTTGCTCATCTGTTTATCTCCTCAAATCCTTGGTGATTCCTTATTATACAATATTTTATCCTTCCTCATCTTACAGATATATAAAAATTCCATACATTTTCATTATAAACATTTCAAATTACCATCTTTTTCTTTCCATGACATCATTTTTACTTTATCTCAAAAGAGAATTGAATCACATTGAGATTTTTTTCCATTCATGGGGGATGATCTCACGAGATTGCCTCTATATCTTTAATAATTTGTTTATCAATCATCTTTTTTTTAATTTTTAAAATTTTTCAGGGTCAAAGAATGAAGGATTGCTAAGCTATCCTCGATATAGATCATTACCTGTCAATCTAATCATTCTTCTAGATATCAAGGTTTAAATATTCAAGAATGAATGTAAAATTTCTTCAAAGGAAGAGGATGTCTTTGCTTCTAAAAATTTTCTATTCTTCCTTTTTTATTTTTTTTTTTCTTTTTAGCCAAAGGAAGCATGTCTTTTGCTTGAATTTTCCTCTTTCATTATTTTTCTGACTTTTGACAAGCGAGATTTCAAAGCACTCTGTAACAAAATCACCGAGGAGCAATGAATACATCAAGATGCACATGGCTCATAACAAAAAAAAACAAAAAAAAAGCATTTCTCATGAAGTAATTGATTCACATGGCTATAAAAAACTTGCACAAATTTGACCTAAGTTTTATTGTCAATTGTTCTCAAAATTGGTTTGCTCCGCTCTTGAGTTTGGAGAGTAGAATAACATCAATCATTTTTTCCCTTTTTGAGTTTGAAGGGGAAACTGAACCAAGAGGATTTCTTTTCTCTCTTATTTAGGTTTGGGCTTGAAGAATCTACGGAAAAAATTGCAACACTATAGTCTCCCCTTGACCTAGAGAAGCTAATTGATTTTTATAGATTTTGAGCTTCAATGGGGAGCTTTCAGTCGTTCTAGAGGGACAAAGAGTATCGTGAGAGTGGTCCAGAGGGACAAAGAGTACCATGAGAGCCGTCGAGAGGGAAGAATAGTATCGTGAGAGCTGTCAAGAGGGACAGAGAGCTTTAATCCTTCAATGGACAGCTATGTTGGGAAATTTAGGGCATGCCAAATTGCCACGTGTGTGAGTGCTAAGGAGAGGGAGACTGGATAATTCAATGAAAAAATTGAAAAATTGAATATTCACAAAATTACATTTTGGTGACATTGAATTGAAAAACAAAATTTGAAACTGAAACCACAAATTAGTTTACAAAAGTTTTTACCACCATTGGATTTAGTTTGGTTTGGTTTATCGATTTCCAATTCGATTTTGGAGAACATACTCCTTTCTTTCTCTTTTATTCTAATTCTTTCATTTCCAATCCTGATTTCTCTCTTAATTTATAATAAAATCAAATTCATCTCCAAATGCTTCCCTCTACATTCATGTCTCTTTCCAAGCTCACATCTTCTATTTAAAGCATGTAATCTCATTACCAAAGCTCTCTATGGATTCAAGCCTTACTTCAGCACTGCACTAAATAATTGTAAATTATATTGCAAGAAATTTGAACACAACAAGGACATAAAACACACAAAAATTGAGTCTATCAATGATATGTACCCTTGGTTATCATAAATATTACTCCCTAAGGGGTAAATTTTTTGTTTCAAAGAAGATTTCCTCTTCACCCTTGAGTAGAAGGGTAGATGATCTCCACCTTAGTTTTTCAAATCCTAAAGATCATATCATATAAAAGCCTTAGTTTCCTTGTGCTCATGTTTCTTTCTGGGTGTCTCTTAGAACCACTCAACCAAAAAGAAAATGAGAGAAATTATGGCCGAAGATTTGTAGTGTGTGATATTCAAGTTTGTTGTGGAGCATGATTGAGTGAAGGATTTGTATTTGGAGCAAGTCAAGCATTATCTAGCTTTGGACTCGCATTAAAAGGCAAGGGATGTGTGAGGATTCAAATCATTTTTATCTAGAAATCCCTCCATGAATGATGTGTCCAAAAATAGGGTAAAAATATGTCATTGTTCGGGGCTTTTTAGACTTATTTAATAAAATTTATAATGCAACTTAAACACTTGATATGATGTATAGAGTGAGTAAAGGGTCGAACTATTGAGAATAAGGTTATTGATCCAAACTTAAATTTTAGCAAAAGAGGGAAGAAAATAAGATAGAAGCAAGGAGTGAAATAGATGAGATAACAAGAGAGAAGATAGAAAGACGATATTGAGGTCCTCAACCTTCTCGCAAAGATTGAAATCCTCAATATCGAAGAAGATATTTGTTATCATTTGTTTGGTAAATAGATTGGTATAAATGAAGGGGAAAGGTCCTAAGGTTAACACACAAACCCTAAGAGTTAGTCAATTTATCTAGTCGTGACATCGTCATCACCATTCTACCGAAGCTTGAATTAGTGCCCAAGCCCGGTGTTTATCATGGTAGAATAATAAGCTAAAAGAGCAACTAGAACATGCATAGTAGCAGCCTTGCGTCCTATCCTCTATCCCTGCGAGGCTTGGACCCTTGCCCTAGCCTTGAGCGGGATTTCACTAACATGGCCCTCTAACTTGCTCAAGCTCAATTCAACTAATTGTGTTGATTCCTCTTCTAGTGGTGCTCCTATTCACAAGATTATCACCCGGGCTCGTACATTTTGCCCGAGCCTAGTGCTTTACTCGGTCAAGTGACAATCATAATGAACGGGAAGCAACCCACTAATACGAAGTAGAGTCAAACACAATTCTAAAACATAATAAGAAGATAGAACCTGATCCATCGGTGCCCCCTTGGCCTTTCGACGTGAGACACTCTTGCCATGGAACATCGATCACGAAGAAGATACGAAGAAGCAAGTCGGATCCCTAGATGCCCTCAATTGGTCACGCCACATAATCCTAGAGATCAGGCGAATGCACAAGAACATAAGAATAATAAAACAATAACCAGAACATACTAAGATAGTTGATCCCTAGCTACCTTGATCCCAATGGTCAACCTTTATAAGAAGGCCTTTCCATGCCCTATTTATAGATCATAAGACATGGATAGAAAGATGACAAAAGGACAAAACCGCACCAAAAATTTCAGTTCGATCCGACACTTAGATCTTGAGATATCGACTCTTTAAATTCAGAAAATCAAAGCCATTGGATTGATTCTCTCTTCTCCGTGAGCTATTTTGCTGCCTTGAGATTTGCGTCCATTAACAAATGTAATTGACACGTCTTCCCACATTAGGCACCGTCATTTTGTCCAATCACCGTGCGCCATATCATTGCTCGGCCTTTAAAACAAAGCAAAACGAGTTTTAAAGCATTTATTGAAGCCAAAAAGGTTGTTTTGTCTTATTAGGCCCCAATTTTTTCACCTAAATCCCTATGCAGACCAAAAACTAAAGTCATATTAAAATCACAGGCCGAATCATTGACACCCATCTGATGATTGGCCCTGCAATGAGTTTTCTATGGCCACGATCGTGCCAGGTTAGGCAAATTGCAAGGTCGGTTAAATCGTGATAGTTAGATATCACCTACTCATAGGGGTATGTGATAACATCTAATTAGGCGACGATTAGATTTAAAGGAATTTAATCTCAAGCAATCATTTGGGAGTTATAACGGCCGAAAATTCAATGCCCTCGATGGACATGTGGATTCAACGCGATTGTCCAATGAAGATCGAATGTACAACATCAAACGATGCCTCTTCTTCACGCGCGACGTGGAAAAATCTGGACACTTCATCGTGGATCGGCCGGACGCAACTTAATGACATCAATTCATCAAATGATGTTTAATTTGAGTCATTGATCAAATCGAATAAACGCATCCAACGAGTTACGTCCAAATTTTCCTATAAAATCAAAATGTTCATCGACGTGAAAATCTATTCTTAGATTTTTGAGCAAATCAAACTACTTAGACATCACAATCTTGAATTCATCCTCTTCTAGACTTATTTCCACGTAGGAGTGTTTGAAATCAAGAATTGGTTGAGAGAATTGGAATAAATCACGTCTTAAATGCCGAAACCTTGTTTTCAAAATTGCGTACTGAAAAGCCTTGAATCCAATAATTAATTGTATCATTTTGAGCGCGACTTCGGGTTAGGTAGAGTGTTTTCATCTTAATTCATCTTCCTTTATTATTAGATTTACATTTTGAATCATCGATTAGTTTAATTTTAGTTTTACATTTCGGTTTTTATCACTTTTTGCGATCAAATTTTTATCTCAATTTTAAATCCTCATTTCTCGGCAAATTCTAATCCAAATTCAATGATTTTTGATTCCGTGGATTTTTATTGGAGTTATCTTTCTTAATATACTAAAATCCCTAACTTCTCACCTCAATTTATTGTCTGATTTGAACGAATTTCAAAGATATTTCAAAGATTTCCCTTACTTCTCCTTAGATTCGACCCTTATTCACGACTATACTCATTAATTTGTTAGTATAACTTTAAATTGGTGAGTTTGGAACTTGTTTTGACCCGAGTTCATGTGTGTTCATTAACTGCATGAAATCGTTTCGTCAAATGGCGCTGCTGCCGGAAAATCAAGGCGCATTTTGGAGAAAAAGCATCGATTTTGAATGGGTCAACTCTGATTTTTTAGTTTCTTTTTTTATATTAATTCACATTGATCCTACTCTGAGCTATTCAAATCAGAAATACATCTTTGCAATACTCAATTTTGACAAGATTAAGTGATTCTTCCCTTCTCTACGAATTACAGACGATCACCTCTTCATACTTGAATTGAGAGGGCGTAACTCTCACGGATAGTGACACTTAGGTAAAATTATTTGGTTACTATTGAATAATTTTATAGTTGTCTTTTCATATATTAGTACATTAGTACACATTTATGAGACGAGAGTCTAATTAGAGAGCGAGAAATAACCCTTTACATGTAGATCTTTTTTAATGCTCCTCGCCTTCCACTTCCGTGCCTTCTTCGACCTTAGAAATGGCCCGGAATGATGAGGGAATTGTTAGGAGATGCTTATAACATGCTAATTAGACATGATTATCCATAATTATTAATCCATATTAACACATAAAATATTTCATTCTTATGCATGTTATCATATTTATGAATATTTATATATCTTTCTACAAAAATTTCATTATAATCTCAAAATACATTAATTTAGGGTTAATTATGATGAATTACAGATAAATGATTTCATAACCCATCTTTACTTGAGATTATAAGTAGTTTTTAAAGTTAAATAATGTGAGAAACCATTTTTATAAACATTCATTTAATTTTCAAAAGTTTAAATCTTAAAGAAATGAATGTATTTTTGAAATAGAAATTAAATCTCTTGTTATTTATTAAATTTAACTTTTGAAATGATAGATAATTAAATTTCTGATCAAATGAAAGAAATTTGGATTAATTATGAGTTATATTTTGAAAGTTATGAATTTTCTAATTTTTAGGGATTTTTCTAGAATTTTTTTGAATTTTTCTCAAATGTTAATGAATTTACAAGGATTTTCCAGAATTCAAAATCGATTTTTCTAATTAAAATCTCTTTTTCTAAATTTTCTAAGCGCATAAGTGACGTGACGCGATCAGAACCGTCCAATCATACCGTGATCAACGATCGAGGAGAGGAGGTGACGTGGCAGCATGAGGAGCGTCTAATCGCACGTGGATTCTTAGCTGTTGATCTTCACATAAGTGAAGAGGGGTACGTGGAGAAATCGGGATCACCGGATGAGTTTTAATCTCGACCGTTGATCGCGAGGTGTTATAGTGGTCAAGATTTTGATCTCGACCGTTAATTTAAGTAATTTGAATCTTATTCTTGGTAATTTCAATCTTATTCTTGGTAATTTCAATCTTATTCAATTACTCTTTATATTTTTAAAAAATTTATCCACCTTCAATCTTTAATTTCTCTGCGAAATCAAAGTGAAAGTCATTGATTTTTGATTCCCGTGGATTCGTCTTCAAGTCCTCTTTCATAAAATACCATTTTCCCCAATTTCTATCACCGATTCATCGTCTGATTTGATCAAATTCAAAGAGATCATCAAGAATTTCCCTAATTCCATGTGGATTTCGACCCCTATTTACCATTATACCCCTCAATTCGAATTAATTTCATAAAATTGGTAAGTGTGGACTTTTTTTGACACGAGACTGTGTGTTTTCAATGACCTCACGGTCTCGTTCCGTCAGATGCCTTAGTGACTACGCTAGGCCCATCCTCTAGAGACCCATCAGTCGTATTCATGCACCATTTAATAGAAATTTGAATTTTAGGATAGATTTACATATGATGAGTATGTTACCTATCTTCCATGTTAAATCTTCAAAGGATCCCTAAAGACATGTATATGAGCTTAGTCAAGTGTGTGAGATCAATCAAATTCACAATGTGTCAGCATATGTGATGAAAATGAAACTCTTTCTTGCTACCCTTAGAGAGAGAGCTAAATATTGGTTTTGAAATTTACGGAAAGAATTTACCACTTGGATCGAGATGTAGGAGGAAGTCCTTAGGAAATACTACTTTGTAGGAAAAATCACCTTCGTTAGGAAGGCTATTCGCGAATTTACCCGAGGCCCGAGTGAAACATTTTATGAAGCTTGGGAGCGACTTAGAGACCTCACTAGGGAGTGTCTTGACCGTCGAGTGTCTAACCATGAGCTTACAAAGATAATTTATGACGGGTTATGCTCGCAAGATAGATATCTTTTAGATGCAGCTAGCGGTGACACCTTCATGAGCAAATTTGAAGACGACGCGATGGAATTGATCGAGACGGTAGAAAAAAATAGCCATCACAACGTGGCAAGGCCATTAGGAAGAGCTACAACCTGAAAGGGATGATTAATCGATGCAAAATTAGTAGAGACAGGCATGCTCCTAGAGAGGATCAATAAGATGACGGAGGTCCAGAACCTTATATTGGATCGGTGAGAACATGCTAATTAAACATGAAAATACATGATTATTAATGTAAATTAAGGCATAAAAGATTCCATTCTAATGCATGTTATCATATTTTTTTAGTGTTTATCTATAATTATATGAAAAAGTCATTATAATCTCAAAATACATTAATTTAGGGTTAATTATGATGAATTACGGATAATATTTTCATAACTCATTTTTACTTGAGATTATAATTAGTTTTTAAGGTTAAATAATAAGAGAAGTCATATGATATACACTTGTATATTTTTCTAAGTTTTAAAATCTAAAAGAACTAAGTATATTTTTGAAATATAAATTTATGATCTTGTTATTTATTAAATTTGACTTTTTAGAATGATAGATAATTTAATTTCTGATCCAATGAAATAAATTTAGATTAATTTAGATTATATTTTGAAAGATATCAATTTTCTAGTTCTTTGGAACTTTTTCATATATATTTTTTAATTTTTATGAATTTTTATGAATTTAAAAATGAATTTTTTTAATTTAAAATTGATTTTATAATTGCGCGGGTGACATGGCAACATCTAGAATATTTGATCGCGCGATTAACCGCAATCGTTGATCGTCACTTAAAGCGGGGGCGGGTACGTGGCGAAATCTTATTCGCCGATAAATCATTTTAAAATGATTTAATCTCAAACGTTGATCTGAGGAGTGATAACGGGTGAGATTAAAACTGACGAAACACATCTCGAGCATCAAATCAAGATCCAATGACGATCGTTCGATGCGTTACTTACAATGCGCGCAACTTGGTTTCATCTTGACCGTTAGCGGATCGTTTTCGTGCGTCGTTAAGACACAAAAAACATTGGTCAAACAAAATTTATAAAAACCGAACTCACACAGATAAGATAGAAAATCAAGTAATGTGTAATGACGAGATGATACCGCGAGGTCGTCGATTTCACACGGTCTCGTGTCAAAAATAATACCGAACTTACCAATTTGGGGAATTAAGAGAGGATTGAGGGGTATAATGGTAAATACGGGTCGAATCCACAGGGAATTTAGGTATTTTCGAGATATCTTTTAGAATTTGGTCAAATTGGACGATGAATTGAGGTGAGAAATTAGGGAAAATGGTGTTTTTGGAAAGAAGACTTCAAATCGATTCCACGGAATCAAGAATCGATGAATTTGGACTTAATTTCGCGGAGAAATCGAAATTTGAAGTGGAGAGAAATTTTCGGACGTTGAAATCGTGATTTTGGATGAAATTCTATGAAATTGAAATCTAAAACCTAATCTAAACGAAAAATTAAAGATAATAGGAGGATAATTGAGGTAAAACCGCTTCCACTAAACCCGTTTAGCGATCAAAACGAGGTGATTAAGCCGATTAATCACCGAAATCGTCAAAATCGTCACGCCGAGCTTCAAGCGTCGATTTCTCCCTCGATTTTCCACCAAATCTCGATTTCTACCCCTCCATGGATGCGGAATTGAGAGAGGAGGAGGAAGAGATCGAGAGAAACGAGTGAGAGAGGTGTCTAGACAGTCAATTTCATTGAAAACTCACTCGAATACATAGAACGACGAAGAACAAGGCTATTTATAGCCCAAATTGGGCGAAACCGTCCGATCAATGCGTTAGGCTTGATCGACGGTTCAGATTAACCGTTTAATAGGTGAAACGTTATGAATAAATAGTGGCCGTCGGATTGTTGATGGGACGCTCCAGATTAGGCCACGTGTGAGGCGTTATAAAACGCCTAGAAACGGTGCCGTTAGATCGCGATCTAACGGCTGAGATGCGGTCCGCGTGGATGCATCTCGGCCGTTATAACTCCTGAAAAACGCACATGTTTGATTGATCTCCGGTGTGCCAGGGGTCCACGCGATCGACGCCATGAGATGCTGCCACGTCGCATAGATCATGACCGTTATAACTAGCCCAATCAAGCACGTGTTGATTTGATCGATCGTGGGCCGATGCTCACGCGATCAACGCGTGAGATCAAAGCGCTCATTTGATCCGACGATTCTCCTCGCGCCACGTCACCTGAAACAAAAGAGTGTGGATTAGTCCCACACGGAGGATGATTTTGAAACCGTCGGGTTTAAATAACCCTGACGGTTTATATGAGTATGACCTTCCCCATATAGGGGAGGACAAAGACCCCTTTTATATATGATAACTTAAAATATATATGATATATACATGCGCCACGTAGGCGCGCTGCGTGGGACCGCGTGGCGCTGCCACGTGGCCTTGCGTGCCACGTCGCATCCACGCGGGCCCCGCGCCATGTTTTTTTAATTTTTTTATTTATTTATTTTTATTAAAAAAATCGAAAAATAAAATCATAGAAAATTCAGAAAAATACAGAAAAATCCCTAAAAAAATTCTGAAAAATCATATCTTTTTAAAAATACAACTCCAAATTAATCCAAATTTCTTTCATTTGATCTGAAATTTAATTATCTATCATTCTAAAAAAATTCAAAATATTTAAATAACAAGAGATTTAATTTATATTTCAAAAATACATTCATTTTTAAAAAGATTTTAACATTAGAAAATTAAATGAATGTTCATAAAAATAATTTCTCTTATTATTTAACTTTAAAAACCATTCATAATCTCAAGTAAAGATGGGTTATAAAATTATTTATTCTTAATTCATCATAATTAACCCTAATTTAGTGTATTTTGAGATTATGACATAAATATGCATAGAATGATAAAAATGCACTCAAAGTATGATAATATGCACATAAATGTAATGTTTTATGCCTTAAATTGCACGAATAATCATGTTTTATCATGTTAAGATTGCATATTATCATGTAAGTAATCAGTCGATCCACAAAGAGTAGGGTTTACTTTAATCACAAAGTTGACTTGGTCAAACTTACGTTTAAAAGGAGTTTTAAATAAGTAAAAGTAAGATGTAATGAATAGAAATGATATAAATAGACTAAATAAGAAGTTTTAAGAATTTAATTCTTGGGTTTGACAGAGAAAAGTCAAAAGTCAAAGTCAAAGTATTGACTTTGACCAACAATAGGTGTTCTGTAAAATCAGAGAATCAAAGCAGTGTCAGAAAACTATGAAAATTATATATTTCAGACACTAGAAAGATTTATTGGTATATAATTCATGATTTTTGGATAAGAATTGGATTTACTATGAATTATTGAAAATCAAATATCAAAAAATCCCCGAAATGAACACCTCAGAAGAAATCGTCAAATTGACTGGTCAAATGAAATCCAAATCTTGAAATTTATATGTCAATGTAAAGCTAAGAACCAGAGAAATCTATCAAGACCAAAATTATCGAATTCTGATTTTTAAATCAAAAGTAATTGACCCCGAAAGTCAACATTTGACTTCTGATGAAATATGAACAGTCCTTGGTCAAACATCAAATTGGAGGGTCAAATGAACTCAGAAATTCGATGAATTTACCATCCACGGAAAGCTGATGAAAAGAGAAATCCAATGAAACCAAAATCAATGATTTCGAATTATAATCAAAGAGATATCCTATTTTCAAAATCAGCATCTTTTTGGACTAAAATTTGGGGAAAATGAAGAACACTATGAACTAATTTGCAAAATTAAACTTCTAAATCTAATTAAAACTCAAATTACCTCCTGAGAATCGATCGAATCTCACTACTAACCCGATTGTCGCAAGAATGGGGCTTCAAATCTTGTGGATTGAAGCGAATTTGCTCGGATTTTTCCTCGCGGACGTTCGGAAATTCAAGGGGAAAATTCGATGAAATGAAGGAGAAATTCGCGATCAATCCCGCTTCAATTGCTTCGCAATCAAGTCGAAACGCGGGGGGATCACGATGAACTAGAGATCTTCCCTCAAAAATTTCGCTTAATTTCTTCACGAAATCGATCAAAAGTTGAAGAACAAAGACGGGAAATACATGTTTTTAAAGAGGAATTCTTGGCCCTGATTTTGAGGCCGTTTGATGCGATCGTGGAGACGGATTGATGGCCACAATCGGTCGTGGGAGCGGCTTGATCCGTTGAGGACGATCGTGGCCTCAATTTCATGGTAAATCAGCCCCGATCGCAGGGGCGATCGTGAGCCACGATAGTTGGTCCAGTGTACTAGCTGTCGTCCGATGGAGATCCAGCGCTCTGGAGAGTTCTACGGGTCGCCACAATGAGAGGAAATCGGGGAGACTCAGGGCCATCTGATGGAGAACTCACGATCGATCGCGATTGAGCGTTCGATGACGATCGAACGCGCCACTTTAGTCCACGCGTCAGTAGGTAAGCTTTCCGATCCTCTTGATGAGGATTTCGATCCACCGTCCGATGTAAATCGGATGATCGCGGTGCTCCGCGATCCCGAAATCGCGAAAGATTGCGACTTTCGGATGAAGCTTCGTCTGGTGAAGTCGTGATCAAATCGCGATGAAGATCAACCGTCAAATGAAGATCAAGGCTAAGGTGAGTCCACGTGGCGTCCATCACTCATACGATCGCGTGATGAGATCTCGTGCGTCCGATTGAGGCGTGATGTTTCCTCGCCACGCCACGTGTCGCACATCCAACGTCTCACTTAAACCATTTTAAACGCACGTGTTGCAATGAAGATCGCGTGGACTCGGGTCCACGCGATCTTCGCCATCCTGATCTCATCCGACGTCCACTGGGCCACCACACGTCCTACACAAGTAAGACCGTGTGCGAACATAGTCCCACACGGAGAAAAAGTTTGGGAAGTAATGCGCTTAAATAGGGGGGCGCAATTATCAACTAATTGCATTACCACCCCCTCTCTTACCAAGGGTCCCACTATACCCATGGGCCCTCCATATGCAAACCACCCACATGCCACGTGGCGCCCCTCACAGGCATCCACGGGGGCCCGTCCGCGTGGCCTCCTGCCACGCGTCAGCGCCACCTGCGCCTCGCGCGGGCCACTCGGGCTTTGCCACGTGGCCTCAGTGCCGCGTCGCACCATCGAGGTGGTCCCGCGAGCCACGTCAGCGCTTGCAGCTGCCGCTCGCCACGTCAACACCTGCAGGTAAGAACCCTCTTTTTTTGTGATTTTAAATAAGGGAAATTGATATAAAAATCAATTTAAAAATCAAATAAAAATGAGAAAAAGGCATTAACTTCATAAATTCATAACTTTAAATATACATCTCCTTTTTAATCCAAATTTTCTCCATTTGATCACAAATTTCTTCCTTTTTAACATCATGTCATTTAAAATATATTTTCAAATCAAGATGAATTAGAATTTACTTAAATCATTTCTTATTAAACATTCTAAATCATAAATTCATCTTGAAATTATCCTTCCAAACATTTACTAAAGTCAAAAATCATTCAATAATAGAGATTAACTTCTATTAATTTAAACTTAACAAAAGATTAATCATCTATTAAGCATGAAATTATCCCTAATTTATGCATGAATATCGACTTTAGTGAAATGACATGCCAATGGAGAAAATTCCTAAAAAGTATGATAACATGCATCATATTCACATAAAATAAGCATGAATATGAGTTAATTAGGATAATAATTCAAGTTATAAATGCATGTTATCAACGGTACATGCGAGATCAAATGGCCACGACTTAACCAGAATGATTGCGTTTCATCAAAGCTATTGATTGAAGATTAAACGCTTGATCGGACGGTTACACCCAATTCGTCGTATAAATAGAGATGTTCATCTACATTGTAAAGCATTCCAGGGCAATTCAAGTAATTCAACTGTTTAGACACCGAATACCTTGAATCTCTTGCTTCCAATTGCTTCTAGACTCATTTCTGCGTCCATAGAGAGCTTGAAAGTGAGATTTTGTTGAGAGAATAAGACGAAATCGGCTCTTGAACATCAATGATCATTTTTTGAATTCTGGAATGAAAAGCCTTTGATCCGATGAGTAATTGGATCAATTCAAGCGCAATCTTTGGGTTAGAGATCATGATTTAATCCTAATCTTCCTTCGTATAGCTTTATATTTCACTTTTCGAATCGTAATTTTAGTCAATTTTAAGTTCAATTTTGATTTTTCGTAATTTTGAATTTCAGAAATTTTAATCTTATTCACTTGATGATTTCTTCGCGAATCTTGATCCAAATTCAGTTAATCTTAATTACATGGATTCGTTTTTCAAGTTCTCTTTGCAAAAATATCAATTTCCCTAATTTCTCACCATGATTCATCGTCATATTTGATCAAATTTCAAAATATCATCTGAAATTAACCTAATTCTATGTGGAATCGACCCTTATTATGATGCCAAATAGGCTAGTAAACCTGACCGAGAAAGGGAACTATGGGGGAGACCTAAGGGAAGAGAACTAGGCAGTGTAGTATGATGTGATGTTTTTCTCCTAGGACCTAACATGCTGCCTCCTCGTACCTCGATCCGTAGTTCCTGGGGTGCACCACGTAGTGACAAGTCTGGGAGACCCTCTAATCAACTTCCTCGCAGACGTTGAGCCTTGGGTCCTTGACGGTAGCTCGACCGTTGATAACATGCTAAATTAAACATGATAAAACATGATTATTGATGCATATTAAGGCATAAATGATTTCATATACATGCATATTATCATACCTATGAGTATTTTTCTATCATTCCAAGAAAAAGTCATTATAATCTCAAAACTACTTTAAATTAGGGGTTAAATATGATTATTTAAAAGATAAATAATTAATAACTTATCTTTCCTTGAGATTATAGAGGTTTTTAAAGTTTTAATAATGAGAGAAATTTTTTTATAAACATTTATTTATATTTTCTTAAGTTAAAATCCTTAAAAAATAAATGTATTTTTGAAATTAAAATTAAAACTCTCATTATTTATTAATTTTGAATCCTTAGAATGATAGATAATTAAATTTTGGATCAAATGAAAGAAATTTGGATTAATTTGGAGTTATATTTTAAAAGTTATGAATTTTCTAGTTTATAGGGATTTTTCTGGATTTTTTCTGAATTATTTTCGATTTTTAAAGATTAAAATTATATTAAAAAAGGCTAAAAAGGGGGGTATTTTTGCACGGGACACACGTAAGGCCATGTGGCAGCGCCATGCAGGCCCACGTGGCGCCTACGCGGCGATGTGACATATGCATTATTTATATATATGGGTTATAGTACATAAAGTCTTCCGATTATCGGAAGATAATTATTATCCCTCTTACTCCGTCGCATATTATAAACCCGCTCCCTTTTTTTTAATTTAATCCGTGTGGGACTAAGTTCCCCGAGTTTTTAAATGTGCAGGTGACGTGGCTGAAGGTGGATCATCGGATTGAACGATGGACCATGCGATAGGCGTGGATCGCATGGCCGCGCAGACCACCCATCGCGATCAAAAGCACATGCTTTAATAAAGAGACTATAACGGTCCTGATTAAATCACGTGCTACACATTTGGACCGTCAGATCGCGATCCAAGGGGCGAAAACTCATGTGTTTTATAACGCATCTCATCAAGCTTCATCTGGACCATCCATAAAGATCCAACGGCTGCGACTTAATTGAAACGGTCCACGATGGACCGTTCCATCGTAACCGTCGATCGTTTCGATCGGACAGTTACGCCCAAATAGCCTATAAATAAGGCATGTTCTTCCGATTTGTAAGTATTCGAGTTAGAAATCAATCCAATTGATCTGTTTAGACACCTCCCTTCTTGAATCTCTTGATTCTAGCTTCTTCTACACTAAACTCTGCATCCACGGAGGGCAAGAACTCGAGATTTAGTTGAGTAGTCAAGGAGAAATGGACGCTTGAATCTCCACATCGCATTCTTCGCATTTTTGGCGATTAAGAGATTTAATCGCATCAATTTGATTGCTATTTGGGATTAGTGGAAGCGGTTTTTCATAATCTACCATCCTATCATGTTTAACTTGAATTTAGAGTAGGATTTAACGTTTAATTTTGTTTCAATTTCGTCAATTTCGTGATTTTTCAATATTCAGAAATTCCAATCACTTCGATCTTCAATTTCTCTGCAAAATTAAGATCAATTTCGATGATTCCTGATTCTGTGGAAGCGATTTGAAGTTATCTTTCATAATATGCCATTTTCCCCAATTTCTACCATTGATTTATCATCCGATTAGATCAATTTCGAAGAAAACATCAAGAATTTCCTTATTTTCCCTGTGGATTCGACCCTTATTTACCATTATACCTTTCAATTCAAATAATTTTCATCAAATTGGTAAGTTTGGAAATATTTTTGACAAGAGACCGTGTCAAATGGCGCCGTTGCCGGGGAATTAAGTCAAATTTTTAATCAAATTAGTCAATTTTGACTTGGTCAACTTGGATTTTTCTCTTAATTTCTTGAAATTCTCGCAATTCAATCGTATTTTTGAGTGATCCAAAGTAGAAATCAATCTTTGAGATCCTTAATTGGATAAGATTAAGTGATTTTCGCCCCTTTTCTAAGGATTACGGGCAATCACTTCGTCAAAATCGCGTTAAGAACGCGTAACTCTCACGGATACCGACATTCAACTACGATTGACTTCACTTTTTAATATATTATAAGTATTTATAAGTTATTATCCATCTAAGTATCCGATCGACTCTTCATGAGAAGACAAACAGCTTGGAGAGTACGAAATAATTCCCCTAGAAATAGACCTCTTTGAACGATCCTCGCAAACCCCCGAATCTACTGAGACTGATTCAAGTTTTGATCCAACTGAACCAGTAGAAATGGCCCGAACAATGAGGGAAATGCCAGGAAACACCTTAGTGACTATGCTAGGCCCATCCTCTAGCGACTTGTCACTAGAATTCACGCACCCCTAGGAAGAGGGGCAAATTTAAGAATTGATTCATATGTCATGAGCATGCTTTCTATCTTCCATGGTAAACCTTTTGAAGATCCATATAGACACATAGATGAGCTTTCTCAAATGTGTGAAAATTAATCATCTTCAAAATGTCCCTGCCGACACGATGAAGATGAAACTCTTTCCCGCTACCCTTAGAGATAGAGCCAAAGATTGGTTTTCAAAATTAGGGAAAGAATTTAAAAGTTGGACCGAGATGGAAGAAGAATTCCTTAGAAAATACTATTCCATAGGGAAAACTACCTCCTTCCGAAAAGCCATCCGCGAGTTTACCCAAGGCTTGAGTGAAACCTTCCACGAGGCCTAGGAACGATTAAGCGACCTAATGAGGGAATGTCCACACCATGGAGTGTCTAACCATGAACTAACGCAAATATTTTATGACGAGGGTAGACCCGCAAGATAGATATCTTTTGGATGCAGCTAGGAGCGGCCCCTTCATGAGAAAATACGAAGACGACGCGATGGAACTAATCAAAACGGTAGTGGAAAATAGTCACCATAATGCGGCGAAACTATTTGGAAGAGGTGCAATGCCAAAAGCCATCGACGCCAAATCAGCGGAGATGGGGATGCTCCTCGAAAGGATTGACAAAATGGCAGAAGTCCAAAACTTACTACTGGACCGACTCAACATCCGCAACGGTTCCGAAGGACTCACCCCCGTGTTTACTCCAAGAAGCATCACCATGCGCGACTTGCTCAAGATTCGACCATGTCGAATTAGATTGCCCCGTGATAGCAATTCAAGGGCAAAGCATGTATAGACAAGGTCCATCGGGAGGACCCGTTTCAAAAGGGACGACCCAATTATCCAGGTACTTATCCTAACCAATATAATACCCCTATTTTTAACAATTCTTCGCAGAACAACGGATGTAGGAGGAACAATGATCAACCCTATGCTCCACAATCCAACGGTCAGCAACCCTACCCTAATCAAAGACAGTCGTCGTTCGTCCCACCGACTCAACCACAAGCATACACGCAAGCTCCACGCCAAACCACATCGGCATCCGACCCGATCCTTGGCGGCATCTCGCAACTAATGGAGCAACTGATGAGGATGAACTCAAGCGTCGACGAAATTCAAGACTTCATCAAGACGAACGTCCAACCGACGACGGATAAAAAGGGTAAGCAAGTAACTCTTACTGACCAATTACCCTTGCAGGCCACGGAAAATCCAAGGAATCAAGGAGCCTTCTCGACCCAGACACACAACATCAACCATGTACACGTCGACGAGGAAGCCGTAGAAGTAGCTTTGGCCATATCAAGCCTTCGGAGTGGGAAAGTTCTGTCGGATCCATACAAGGACCACCCCTTCCACCAAGGCTCAAATGAAGAAAAAGAAATGCCAATTATCGTCGAGCAAGACAGTGATTCGGAGGACGAGGAAGAATAGGTTACAACTGAACCTAACCCTGAAAAATACAAGCCCCCTGTGCCTTATCCTCAAGCCCTAAATCGACCAAAAGCCAAGAATAGCGAAACCAATGACAACCTACTAGAAGCCTTTAAAAAGGTGACCATAACCATTCCTTTGATACATGTCATCAAGCATATCCCTTCTTATACAAAATTCCTTAAAGGTATATGTACTCCCCATAGAAACCCTAAAAGGATCTAACTTAGTGAGATGGTAAGCTCAATCATGATGAATTCCTTACCAATAAAAAAAGAGAGATCCGGGAGCACCCATGATCACGAGTGAGATAGGAGGAATGTCTTTCACTAGATCCCTACTAGATACAGGAGCTAGTATCAACATCCTCCCTAAAGCCATATTCGATCATCATCATGTAAGGGAGTTACAACCTTTTCTAGTAGAACTATGCTTAGCCGATGGATCAGTCAGGAAACCTCACAGATTAGTAGAGGATGTCATCGTAAGAATAGAGGATTGTTATTTCTCAATAGACTTCCTAGTGGTCGACATAAAAATGACTAAGGAGCTGAGCCACGCCCTAATCATCTTAGGATGACCCTTCCTAGCTATCGCAAAAGCCGTAACCGACTGGGGGAAAGGAAAAGTAATTCTCAAGGTGGGAGAGCACACCGTGAAGGTTGATATCAACAAATTAATGAAATACCCTTCACGAGCTTCCGAAGACTTGGGCGCTATCGACTTCACTGATGACTAGGATATAGACGCTTGTGTAGAGGAAGTCATGATGATCGACGAGGAAGCACGATATGAGGAGTTTCCTATGGATGAGCCAACTTTGGAGCTCAAGACTCTCCCATCAACACTTAAATATGCCTTCCTTGATGAGGAGAAAGCAAAGCCGGTAATTATTTCGTCCAAGTTGGATATGAAGGAGGAGGAACAATTAGTGGAAGTACTAAGGAAAAACAAGGAAGCAATCGGATGGACCCTGACGGACTTAAAAGGGCTAGACCCTTCACTATGTACTCATCGTATCTTCCTAGAGGAAGCCCAGAGATGATCGACGAGGAAGCACGATATGAGGACTATGCTTAGGATGATCGACGAGGAAGTACTAAAGAAAAACAAGGAAGCAATCGGATGGACCCTGACGGACTTAAAAGGGCTAGACCCTTCACTATGTACTCATCGTATCTTCCTAGAGGAAGCCCAGAGATGATCGACGAGGAAGCACGATATGAGGACTATGCTTAGGATGATCGACGAGGAAGTACTAAAGAAAAACAAGGAAGCAATCGGATGGACCCTGACGGACTTAAAAGGGCTAGACCCTTCACTATGCACTCATCATATCTTAAAAGGGCTAGACCGTCAGGGAAGCCCAGAGATGACTCAACCCAAGGGTATGGGAGGCCGTGAAAGAAGAAATTCTTAAATGGCTCAACACAGAAATTATCTACCCCATATCCGATAGCCAATGGGTGAGTCCGGTACACATTGTTCTGAAGAAAGCAGGAGTAACGGTCACGACGAACGAGAAGGGCGAGGAAATCCAAACGCGCCTACCGACAAAAGTGGAGAGTCGCATTGACTACCGAAAGCTGAACTCGCGACCAAGAAGGACCACTTCCCGCTATCATTCATCAACCAATTCCTGGACCGACTAGCAGGATCGAGTTACTTCTGCTTCCTCGATGGATATTCGGACTACAATCGGATTGCTATCCACCCTGACGATCAAGAGAAGACGACGTTCACATGTCCTTTTGGCACCTTCGCCTTCAGACGCATGCCATTCGGACTGTGCAACGCCCCCGCGACCTTCCAATGATGTATGTGATAACATGCTAAATGAACATTCTAAAACATGCTTTTTGATGCATATTAAGGTATAAATGGTTTCATTTACATGCATGTTATCATACTTATGTGTATTTTTCTATCATTCCATGAAAAAGTCATTATAATCTCAAAAATACTTAAAATTAGGGTTTAATATGATGATTTAAAAGACAAATAATTAATAACCCATATTTACTTGAGACTATAAAGGTTTTTAAAGTTAAAACTAATGAGAAAAATGTTTTATAAACATTTATTTATATTTTCTTAAGTTAAAATCCTTAAAAAATAAATATATTTTTGAAATGAAAAATAAAACTCACATTATTTATTAATTTTGATCTTTAAGAATGATAGATAATTAAATTTTGGATCAAATGAAAGAAATTTGGATTAGTTTGGAGTTATATATTAAAACTTATGAATTTTCTATTTTTAGGGATTTTTTTCGGATTTTTCTGATTAATTTTGATAATTTTTTATGTTAAAAATGAATTAAATAAATACAAAAGGGGTTTTTTATTTCGCGTGGGACCCACGTGGATGCGACGTGGCATGCAAGGATATAATAGGATATAATAGGATATATTATTTATATTTACTTATGTATAGGATATAATATATATATAGTCTTCCATTTATCCAAAGAGATTATTAATCCTCTAAAACTGTCGCACCTTATAAACCCGACCCTCTTCTTTAATTTTTCCCATGTGGGACTATGTTCCACATGGTTTTTAAGAGTGCAGGCCACGTGGGAGAAGCTGAGGCGTTGGATTAAAAGAGGCACGAATTGTCGTGCGTCGATCGTGTAGACTCGTGGACCACCGATCACGATCAAGGCACGTGCTTTAAATGGAGGGATTATAACGGTCCTGATGAAACGGCGAGGGGCGCATCTCGACCACCCGATCGCGATCCAACGGGTGCAATTCATGCATTTTTATAACGCTTATCAACGGGATCATTAGGACCCTACATCGAAGATCTGATGGTTGCAATATTTTCAAAACGGTCCAGGATGGACCATTCCATCGTAACCGTCGATCGTTTTGATCGGACGGTTACGCCCAAAAGTTGTATAAATAGAGGTGTTCTTCGATATTCTAAAACATTCGAGTTGGAAATCAAAAAAATTGATCTATCTAGACACCTCCCCTCTCGATTCTCTCAATCCCATCGTGTTCTATACTCATTTGCATACCTCCGGAGCCTTTGAGATGGAGATTTGGTTGAGTAGATTAGGAGAAATCGACACTTTAATCTCCTCTTCACTAGGCGATTAAGCGGTTTAATCGCGTTGATTTGATCGCTATCTGGGATTAGTGGAAGCGGTTTTTCATATTCTACCTTCATATCATGTTTAATTTCAATTTAGATTAGGAGTTCAAGTTTAATTTAAGTCAATTTCACGATTTCTTCGTCCGTAAATTTCTTCCATCTTTGATCTTCAATTTCTTCGTGAAATCAAGACCAAATTCAATGATTCTTGATTCCGTGGAATCGATATGAAGTTCTCTTTCATAATTTACCATTTTCCCCAATTTCTATCATCAATTCATCGTCCGATTTGATCAATTTTGAAGAAAACATCAAGAATTTCCTTATTTCCCTGTGGATTCGACCCTTATTTACCATTATACCCCTCAATTCACTATTAAATCATCAAATTAGTAAGTTCAAAAATATTTTTGACACAAGACCATGTGAAATCGACGACCTCGTGGTTTTCGTCTCGTCAGTATGACGTCTATCTTCTCCGACTTTCTTGGCGATAGCTTAGAAGTCTTCATGGACGATTTCTCTGTCTTTCATCAATTTCAATTTCGAGAAAGTCCAGAGAAATCAAGGCCACGTAGTAGCGCCATGCGAGCCCACGCGGCACCTACGTGGCGATGTGACATATGCATTATTTATATATATATGTGGGTTATAATACATATAAGTCTTCCGATTATCGGAAGATAATTATTATCCCTCTTATTCCGTCACATATTATAAACCCGCCCCCTTCTTTTAATTTAATCTGTGTGGGACTAAGTTCCCCAGAGTTTTAAATGTGCAGGCGACGTGGCTAAAGGTAGATCGTTGGATCGAACCGCAGACGACGCGATAGGCATGGATCGCATGGACGCGCAGACCACCCATCGCGATCAAAAGCACATGCTTTAATAAAGAGATTATAACGGTCCTGATTAAATCGCGCGCTACACATCTGGACCGTCAGATCGCGATCCAAGGGGCGAAAACTCATGTGTTTTATAATGCATCTCATCAAGCTTCATCTGGACCATCCATAAAGATCCAACGGCTGTGACTTAATTGAAACGGTCCACGATAGACCGTTCCATCGTAACCATCGATCGTTTCGATTGGATGGTTACGCCCAAATAGCCTATACATAAGGCATGTTCTTCCTGATTTGTAAGTATTCGAGTTAGAAATCAATCCAATTGATCTATTTAGACACCTCCCTTCTTGAATCTCTCGATATTAGCTTCTTCTACACTAAATTTTGCATCCACGGAGGGCTAGAACTCAAGATTTGGTTGAGTCCCTTATTTACCATTATTTCCTTCAATTCGAATAATTTTTCATCAAATTGGTAAGTTTGGAAATATTTTTGACACGAGACCGTGTGAAATCGACGACCTCGCTGTTTTGTCTCGTCAACAGTCACCAAGACAGATCGGACCACTATATCGATCCACTCATATCACCCCTACCAACTAACCTAATCTAGGTCCCGAGGGTGGTGGAAACAAGTGCGGGAAATACTCGAAGAAATAAAGGAGCTTCGAGGTAAAGAAGAGGGGAATGCAAGCCTAACTTGCAGGGCACGAACCCGGTCGGTCAAGACAATGGAGGTCATTCGTACGTGCCACGGGCGACTGGCAGAAGTATGCTAATTCTAGCGATGTCATGGGGCGAACGAAATCCTTGAAGTAGGGCGATGCAACGGTGATCGTGGGGCGACCAGGTGCAGGGCGGACGGGCACGAGGCGGTCAAGTGTAGAGCGGTTCGGCTCGGGGTGGGGGCCAGGTGCGGGGTAGGCCGACGACCACGCGCGAGAGGACAAACGACGCGGGCTGGCGGCTAGGCGTCTCGCGTGAGGCCGAATGCCGAGTGGTTTGTCGGAGGCGAGCGGGTGGCAGGGAGAAGAGCGGCGGCCAAGCGCATGGAGCGGAGCACCCCGGGCGCAATGCTGGCGGGCGACCAGGCGCGGCTCAAGCAGGCAGCTAGCGTGGGAGGGTGGCTGATGCGAGCTGGAGGCCAGGCGTAGGGGGGCGAGGCCCTACGCCGTACGCGAGATGGAGGAATAGAGAGGCGGTGAGGCGCGTGGAGCGGATGACCTCACGCAATGTGGGCGGGCATGGCACGGGCGGGCGGCTAACGCGAGAGCGCAAACGAGGCAGGCAGGTGGGCACGTGGCCGGCGCGGGCGAGCAGCTGGCGCAGGCGAGCGATCGGCTTGCGCGGGCGGGCAGACGGCCCGAGCCGGTAGCTGACGAGCATTTTATGCGGTCGTTAAAACACAAAAACGTTGGTCAAACAAAATTTAGAATTTCCAACTCACAATAACAAAGATATAAAATCAAGTATAGTAAAAAGATCAGGTCGATCCACCGAGAATACGGTTGACTTTGATCGCAGAGTTGACTTGGTAAAACTTAGAATTAATTAGGGTTTTTAAGAAGTGAAAATGATATCTTATTAATGGTAATGATAGAATTATATTAGAGAAGATATTTTAAGACTTTAGAAACTAATTTTAAGCAAAAATGCCAAAAGTAAAGATCAAAGCATTGACTTTGACCAACAGTTGACTTTGTGAAAATCAGAGAATAAATAGAGCTTAAAATATTACGAAAAATTTAATATTTGGAAACTAGAAAAAAAATGGAAAATACTGATATAAAATTCATGATTTTTTAAGAAGAATTGGATTTATTATGAAATATTTAAAATCGAAAGATCAGAAAAATCTTGAAATGAACACTTCGAATAAATCTCCAAATTGACCAAATGATATCCAAATCTTACAATTCACATATTAATGGAAAGCTAACAACTAGAGGATTCCAAAGAGATCAAAATTGTCAAACTTGACTTTGTATTTTAAGAGTAATTGATCCCGCAAGTCAACACGCAAATTCAGATTAAAAATGAACAGTCAATGGTCAACCCTTAAATTGAAGGGCCAAATGATGATGAAATTTTATGATTTTGCTATTCACGGAAATCTGATTAAACAAGGAATCCAATGAAAAAAATCAAGTGATTTGGATTTAATATCAGAGAGAAATCCTTGTTTGAATATCAACAAAAATTTGTAACTAAAATTGGGCGAAAAGATGAATTTAACTATTTCTAAACTCTAATTACCTACATAATTCTAATCTAAACTACAAAAATTGCAAGGATTATGAAGGAATCGCACTACTAACCCGATTGACGCGAAGATTTGGCTTCAATTCACATGGATTGAAGAGTATTCCTCGGTTTCATCTTCGACACGCGTTCGGCGTTCAAGGGGAGATTCCGATCATTTTCTTGAAATAATTCGTGATTATCTTGCTTCAATGGATGGGGAATTGAGTCTAGGAAGCAAGAGGATCATGAAGAACTTAAGATCTTCCTTCAAAACTGCTTAATTTCTTCACGGTTTGACCAAAACTTAAGTTTACAAGGGGAGAGAACATCTATTTATAGAGAAATTCGAGCGAAATTGGTGGGATCGTGGCCCATGATGCGGATTTCACTCCGTGTGATTTCAGCCATCTGATCGCGCAAAATCAGTGGGATCGTGGCCCATGACGCGGATTCCACTTCGTGTGATTTCAGCCATCCAATCGCGCAAAATCGGTGGAATCGTGGCCCATGATGCGGATTCCACTCCGCGTGATCTTCATCAAAGAATCCTTATGAAGCCACATGTCTCTCCACGGTTAGCCGAGTGCGCGATTTAATCGCGACCATTCGATATCACTGTACACGCCATGTAGGCGCCACGTAGGCATCCATGTGGGCTCGCATGGCCCCGCCACGTGTCTACGGTGCGCCACATCACCGTTGCGGGTCCCGCGTGATTAAATAACCCTTTTTTGCTATTTTTTAATGAAATAAATCTTGAAAAATCAAAATAAAATCCAAAAAATTCTTAAAAATTAAGAAATTCATAACTTCATTTATATAAATCCTTTTTAACTCAAATTTTCTCCATTGGATTAAAAATTTCTTCATCTTTAATGTCTCTAAAAATATAAATTCAAACAAGAAAATGGGATGGATTGAAAATAATACTAAGTAATTCATTAAGAATTCTCTCTTTTTAATCATTCAATCATTCTTTTCTTGGAATTAATCCTTTTAGTCATCTACTAAAGTAAAAATAAGTCAAATAAATTAGTTGATTATAAATGATTTAATCTTGAAAAAGATTAAACCTCCATAAAGAACATAATTAACCCTAAATAATGCATAAATATGGACTTTAGTAAAATGGCATAGCTATGGAGAAAATTCATAAAAACTATGATAGCATGCATTAGAATCACATAAAATAAGCATGAATATTAGTTAAATAAGATCAGAATTTTAGTTAAATATGCATGTTATTAGTGGCCGCGCGAGCGGGCAGCTAGCGTGGGCAGGTGGGCGGGCGGCAGCGCGGGAGGGCGTCGGCGGCTATTCATGGCTGCGGTGGTGGCGGTTCAAGTGGCGTCGATGGCGGCCTGGTGGCGGCAATGGCTGCACGGTGCGGCGGCGGCGACGG
Organism: Lemna minuta; assembly: GCA_024174645.1. NCBI lineage: Eukaryota > Viridiplantae > Streptophyta > Magnoliopsida > Alismatales > Araceae > Lemna > Lemna minuta. The sequence goes on from CM044105.1 coordinate 7,360,598, forward strand.
CAGCGACGACGGTGGCGATGGTGGGGATGTGGCAAGAGGTGGCAGCGGCAGCGGCGGCGGTGGCGGTGGCAGCACGTAGTCGTGCAGCGGTGGTGGTGGGGACGATGGTTGGACCCCTTCCTTAAAATTCCTTGAGCAGTCACTCAAGAGGGAGTTTCAGTCCTTTGTTTCTTTAAATGATGGCTAGGGTTTGTGAGGTGGGGGGTCCCTTCCCCTCTTATAGAGCCCAAGATGGGCCTAGAGGGGAAAGGGCCCATCTAGGCCCGCTTGAGGCTTATGAACCTAATAGCCCAACATAAAATAAAATAAAGGGTCCACAAAGAGTTGGGCTTCTTAAGTGGGGCCCAAAAGGGAGGGTCCACTAAAGAAACCCAAAGGAAGGGAGAGATAAATGCGGATCTGTTAAACATGTGCGGTCTAAAAAGTTCACAAGACAAAGTCCTAAAACAAGGTCATCCCTTTTTATCTTAATTTTCCATTTAAATCTTGATTTCTCTGTTAATGAAAAAAGAAACCTATAATTTATCACTGACATTCATCTCTACATGCCTCATTTACTCTCTTGCTTCTTTCCACGCTTTGGCCTTTCATTTGAATGTCTAATCTCATTACATGATATCCTCATGGACTCAACCTTTGCTTACACTATACTATGGAACTACAAAATTTTGAGCATGAAATCAATACATAAAAATGATAGGTATTTGAGATCATCATACACTTTAAAAACATGTGTAGTCGATATCATCATACACTTTAAAGATGGGTATTTGAGAATTCATGAAGGGGCATGAACAACTTTTCTATGAAACCTAGGTTGATGTTCATGATACACAAATCATTTACCCATTAGAATTTTGATTCAATAAGATAGTTTCAATATGATATTATGAAATCAGTCTCATATACAATCCTTCCTTAGATCATGTTTCCAAGTCTGAAGGCTAAGTGAAAATTAATTATTTTCATTCCTATTTTGATATTATTTTGAATGGTTATGATAACCTAACCCTTTTTCCCAATTCAATGTTAAATATACTTAAGTATCATTGATATTCTGAAGGATTCAACCTTGATAAAAAGTATAATTTTGGAATAGGACATATTAAATTCACTTCATATGATTTTCATGCACTCATTTAGTGAACTGTTACGAGAGTTCGATTAAAGGAGATGGAAGCCAATAAGATGGCCAATGCTCACCTTGAAGTCCAACTAAACTCAAAGGTCATTATCAATCCTTTATCACCTAAGGAACTCTTCCAAGAAATCTGGAGCCGAATCTTAACAAATTCTATGGCTGGAATTGCAAAAGACCAGATAATGGACCAAAGTTGATTTGCCAAATTAAGAGATCACCTGAAAACAGTTGAGGCCATAACATTAGTTGAGCTGGAGCCCCAATTGAAAACATGGAAAAAGAGTTGTAGAGAGATAATGAACCTGAAATAAAAGAGGAATTATATGCTTGTATCTTTCATAAACTTTACTGGACATGCTAGAAAGTTAATAGAAAAATTAAGAAACTACTTGAAGGTACCCAAAGATTACATAATATATCCTCTTCTCCATTTCTTCCTCTTTCATAAACTCTTTTCTTCAATGAATTACATTGTTGTTACATAATTCTCTCTCAACTCTCCCTCTTTCTACTATCTCTTCTTTCTCTCTCATCCCAATTCTCTCTCATCACCTGTCCTTGTTTGAATCAAACCCTTAGTGTTGCCTTCTAGAAATGAAGGTCCTTGATAATACGCCAATTATTACAGTAATATCATTTATTTTCTACATTAATTTACATTAAAATTATCATAAACTCATATTATCATGATTTAAAAGTGTTATTTTTATTTATCTAAGAATTCTTTGACCGTTTTATATTTTCTGGGATTTTTTGGGATTCTCTGAATTTGAAATCATCAAATCATTTTGTGGAAAATGATTTTTTATTTCAAATCAATTAAGGATATTTGAATCATCACATCATGTGGCACAATCTCAGCAGTCCCTTTGACATGCCAAGTAATTGGACACGGTTGATCATTGGCATCATCATTGGTACAATCACCTTTCTCCCTAGATATGATGCACAAACAGTGGGAAAGGCAACAACCAATCATAAAATATGAGCCTTTTCTGATTAGCTGCAGCAATATTTGAAAAGTGATATCTGATGGCGCCACCAAAAATTGAACATGCAGTGCTTCATGATTGGTTGCCGCAATTTTTTAAAAAAGTGAGATTTGATAACGCTGCTAACAGCAAGACACACGACACGATTTGATTGGCTGCCACAGATTCCTGATGGGATGACTGACGGCGCGGTTAATTTTGCTTTCTCGACGGTTTTTTGAGACATGAAGCATGCCAAGTTTGGTGCCAATCAAACTGCCTTTTGTGAATCCAATCATGACGCTAAAAGCAAGGGGAATTTTACGACACTGACAGAAGGAGAATGAAAATCAATGTGTTTTGACCAATTCAAGAATTAATATCCAATGATCTTGAAGGTGTTTTGACCTGAAATTTTCGAATAGATTCGTTTCTTTATCTTCTTTCCATCCATACCCTCTGATCATAAAAATGAGCAGTATTATAAAGACAATCGTATGAATCAAATTCCCTATTTGGGCAAGTTCACTTCAGGGCAGCACTTATGGGTGAATTTATGGTCATCATATGAGACATATTTACGTTTGGTATAATGACCATATACCCGAGAGTAGATTCCAATCTGGACCATTATGATCATTAAAGGAGATTCACGAAGAAAGACAGGCTCTTAAGCAATTGAAAACAGAAGTGCAATGCAAAGACCAAACAGACAACAAGTTTTTTCACGAGTAACCTACTCAAAAAAGTTATTGAATTTCAAATCCTTCGCTAAAATTAACGAAAATTGAGAACTCATTACTGACTACAAATCTTCAGCTTCCATTGGTTCAACTCTCACAGTATCTGGCTTTGGGCCTTCTCATGCAAAGCCCACAAGCTCAATTTGACATGCACGTAAGCATTGGGATTTCCTTCTGGTGACCCATTTTGCACTTAGAGTCAACGCAATAAGGCAGGTTGCTTTCTTTCTCGAGTCACCGATTGACTCAGTATTCTGCTTTGGGCCTTTGGCTTTAGTTTTTTAAGTTCCCGCCTGTTCGTCAACCGTTTGACCGATTCCGGGAGAATACTGACCGTTGGATTATTGATAAGAGAAGGGATGCGGTTGAATGAGAACCTAACCAAATCTTGCGTCGAACATTTCCCGAGCTTGACTATAACTTGACTCTACAACGTGGAGCCCAGTTTTGGAGACACTCTTGACAGATTGCCCAACGAGTTGATAAGATCCAAACTTTGAGAGAAAGAGAGAGAGAGAGGCTTCGGTTTGTGAAGGAATTTTTCGAGTTGGGTGTAGTCTGCCAGACAGAAAACTCATAAATTGAAAACTATATCAACTGAAGGAGAAGAGAAGAAAACAAGAAAACCAGAATTCTCCGCTTCGTCTCCATGCGAGCATCGCCGATCCACAAGCGAAGAGATGGGAATACTAACGACTGGATGCACCTAATAAAAAAATACCCCGCAGCTGACAGCTGCTTAGCTGGTATAGTAGCCTGTCGAGGAATACGAAAAAACTTATTTTGAAGAGAGCCAGTCCGACTGCAGAACAAGGCATGTGATCAGCTCGAGGTAGCCTCCTTTCTTCGGCGGGGACTCTCTACCCAATAATGTCCTACACAACAGACGATATAGAAACACAGAGAGATAAAGAGAGCGAGAGAGAGATCCAGTTTACGAGATCGAAACGAGAAAAGGACAATATCCTCAGCAAGGGGCCAAAAAGGAAAGGTCCCGCACATCCCACAGCTCTTAATATCTCTGTCTTCTTCGAGATGCTATTTCTTTCGGTTTATTGTAAAGTTACTGCACGTTTTATCTGATGATCCATTTCTCGCCTCCCTCTTTCTCTCTTGTTGAGATGCCTCTTCTGAGAACATTAGCGGAAAGAAACGTTGCCTCGTCTCCGATTGAAGCTGTGTGATGGAGGACCGAGGACAGTTCGGCTAAGATTCCATTCATTATTTTACAGAAATGTCAACTCTCATGCAAACCCAGGAACATATTCCTCCTCATCGCCGTGTACTCTGTCTCTACGCACATCTTAATTTATAACCATATAGTTTTTTATGACCTCCAAAAACGAGGTCCGATCTGCCTTTCTTTCTCTCTCTCTCCCACAAGGAACGTTGTTATCCACGGTTATCGATTCTGTCGCCTGACTCCCGATTAATTTACCAGAGAATCGCTGCATGGACGTATAGACACTGGGACTTTCAAATTCATGACATTCTGCTCTAACTCCTATCCAGTTTCGAATATTTGTCTTGTTAGCCTCCACTTGGAATCTCTAGAGTGAGGTAGGTCACTGGTCGTCGGACTCTCTATCTCTCTCATTCACTTATTCCATTCTATCTCTATATATGCTTATCTATATTTCTGCCTCTCTATCTAGCCCTCCATTTATGGATTATTCACCTATCAATCCATCAATCAATCGATCTATTTATCCCATTCAATGTATATCTCACCCTCTGTCAACCACTCGCTTCGGAATGAACGGCACCAAATGCATCGTGAGAGTTGCTAGACATGATTATCAAAGCAAAGCATCGAAGATTGATCTAATCATCCCGTTTGGCCAATAATTTCAATGCGTGGAACAGTCGACTATTAGAGAGATCGTGTAGATAAAGTGTTTTTTTACACAATTTTCCCCTTAGTACGTATTCTCTCTCTCTCTCTCTCTCTCTCTCTCTCATTCAGCCCGCTTCTCTGTATAAATTTGCAATGATTTGGTGGGGAAGGAGAAGGGATGAAGTATTTATGGCACTTATCCTACTCAGAGAATTTCCATTTCCTATACTGTTGACTCTGACTCGAGAACGTGGAGACCCATCAGATGTCAGCTTCTACTGACGCAGGATTTCCTTTTCTTCCTGCTACCGCGACGAAAAGTCTCAACCAATCGATGATAAATTAGTTCGCTTATTCTATTGATATTTCCTTACGCAATAATAGCGTTTTCTTCTTCTTCGCTGTACAGCGTGAACCTGATGACGCACGGTTGCATCTGCCGACGATGTTTTGTCTGGACACAGACTCCTCTGGTTAACTCCGGCACTATAGACCTTTCGATAAGCTTAGTTGAAAATTGGGTGGTCCTGACTGCAAATTGGGATGAGCTATTCAACGGTAACAGCATATGTCAGCGAACTTTATTGCTTTATAAACGATAATTTTATAAAAAATGGGTACTTATATCATTTTTTGTATGGAGCGAGGTGCAGAACGACACGACCTCTGGGAAGTTTCCGTATGAGACGGGAGAGTAGCCGTTTATTTAAGATTGGATATAGCCAGATCTGCTGTCCCGGTTTCTCAATGTAGTTACATCAATGATGCATCGACAGCCGCATAGACTTTTCTGCTTTCCTTATCGAATTCATTTCTGATCACGTCTATTACTTAGTTCAGCTCCAGCGCATTCACATGCTCTACGATTCATTCGCTCCTGACTGCCCGAAAGCAGTCCCAATACAAGATAGTAGGTAGGTCTTGACTCAAAAAACGTTCACTTACTGACATCCCTGTCGGCTAACTTGGCGATACTTTATCCATCCAACTGTGGAGAGAAATAGATTGAAAGAGAAAAAGTGCTGTAATGACAGATGTTTTTTACAGAGCTAATACAATTATGCAAGTTCGCTAAGTTTCAATATGTCGAATCTTGCATTATGCACGACACGGAAAGACTTTACATCTTCTTCGTTTATCTTATAATACAGCTACTATGTCTAGCATCATTCTCGTGACTCGGTTTGGAGAGTGACGCGCACACATGCTCACATGTAAGCATGCGAAAGTGGAGGAAGTGGACACCAAAAGGAGGATGAGAAGAAAAGCGGATGAAATGGTCAGAGTTCCCCCGTGGGATGAGCAAGTTGCCCTAGTTTTCCATATGCCAACTTAATGCTAGTAAAATACTCAATTCTTTATAGAACTGACGCATGGGGTAAAGAATGAATGGTTCGCTACCTTAGAACGTGACTGGAGCTGTTCGCCGATTCTCTCAAGCAGATGGAAAATTTAAAATAGAAATATTCTTATATCAATTGCATTATTAATGGGGGACAAGGGTCTCCGGGGGGGAGAGAGTACGCAGACCTCTGTCGCGATATCTGCACCTCTGAAGAGGTCAAACCAGCAATTCTTGGGAATTGGATCATGGATTTTCACGTACCAAAGGAAAGGGCATCAGCTGTTCGATTTTCTCAAAAGCCCGAAGTGGAAACGTAAGACAAAAACTTCTTTCGTCCGCGGCTCTCTCTCTCTCTCACACACACCCCTGTCCTTTTCTCCGTTTCCGAAGAACGCACGGAGTGATTCGTGCCGCCGCAGGTGTGATCTCACAGTTTTCCTAATGCTTCGCCTCGGGTCCGCCGTCATCTTGGGATAGAGACAGTCGAGTTGCCTCTCAATATGTGCGGGTGCTCTTCCCTAGCTGGAGCAGCAGATGCTTCATCCTAATTTTAAGATAAAGATGCCATTCAGGCCAGCAAATTCAAAGGGTATCAATCTTTCATCATAATAGATTTTAAAACTATCTCCCGCTCTATCATGGCGAAGGCTGGTCGGTTTCCTAACCAAAAGGAAGTAAAGTATCGAAGGTCAACGATCGACCACTTTCCTCTTCTTTCCGCACTGAAATACACAAGAGTATCAACCCTTGGATTGCTGTAAAGAAATAAGACAAGAAAGGAACACCCCAAAGAGAAAAAAAGGTAAATTGATTTCTGGATGCCTCAACATCACAAGGAGATGAACGCGCCGAAGAGAATCCATCGCTTATGAGCTGTGAATTAGGGCTACTCAGTCTTGTAGGTATGACGTCACATCTAAAGCTTATCTTTTTATGTCTGGGGTGCGAGACACAGTAGGATAGTCTGGCTGCTTAAGACGAGGACCTGACCTCTTCAACTTGTGCAAGTTCACCCGAAACTACGACCTTTTCCGTTGAACTCTTTCTAGTTTTCTGAATAAAATGATCGAAGGAGAAGGTTCTACTGACCACTCCATAGATCACAGAAGATCAGGTCAACAGTAAATCCATGGAGAATGAAGTAAAGTACTCATGAAGACTCGTCGTCACGACGACTCTGAAGGTCCTGGCACAATCAGTTTTCGACCCTTTTGCGCCGGTTCAAACGGTAAAAGACAAACCAAGAAGCACACGCGGTCTGTCGTTATCTTTAACCGATGGGAAATATTTCCACGGTTATGACGCTAGCAATTCTCTCGTTTCCTCTTCGTGCCGATCATGGAGCAAAAAATTCAAGAAAAAAGAAAACCAAGAACGCAATCAAAGCGTTGAAAATTAAGTCAAAGTAAGATATTTATGTCGCGAAATAGAGATTATAATTACTCTAAAATTTGAAAATTTATCGAGGATCCAGTCAAGAGTTGCGCGCTCTCCGGTCATTAAACCTCACGGTTGTAACCTTCTCCCTAGGAGACGGCCTTTTACACTTTTGATTTAATGATTTCGTCCTCTTCCACCATTTGACAGACAGATGTCGCCTGTGCCCTAATGTTCAAGGTTCAGTTTGTGTAAGCCCACCTGCCCGGCGGAGATAATTCAGTGCTCTGCCCTCGATTCATGGCTCTTGCTACGCTCCAAAAGCGGTTTAAGTCAGAGGGAGAACCGGAATCTTGCATTCACCCAGAATTTATGAAAAACCACCTCGTTTTCCTTTCAAATTCAATGCAGCTAACCATTGAAGGCTGTCCAGTTCGAAGAGCTCCGTGAAAACAGAAAGAACCGGAGAGAAAGAAAGACCACAGTAACGCATATTCTCTGTATTTTTTCTTTTATTTCCTTTATGTCAGACGAATAACCCATGATAATTGATTATAGGCTTTTAGAGGGGGAAGGTGGGGAACCCATTAATATGTTAAAGAAAAAGGTATCACGGCCAATTTGAGGATACCCATCTATCTCCGTTGAGAGAGCTTCACCTTCTTTGCGCCAGCTATTCACACCCCTCTTGCAGGGCACTATTATTCTTTTGTCCCTATGTCGATCTCAGGGGCATTTAAAAAATACCATTTTTGTACCGTGGTGCCCTTATTCCAACCTTCCCGTCATATTTATTCTCGGGATTATTATTATGCAGGCTGTCTCAACTCTCCTCACCGTCATCATTCTATTTTTTGTGCCTCCAGTCTTCTTCTCCCTTCTCCGTCTGGCTTTCCTGGAATTCCAGTGAAAGAAACGGGGAGATGGGAGGAGCCAACGATATGGCAGAGATCAGCGATGGAGGAGGGAGGAGAGAGAAACGACCGGCTATTGACCTCAACGAAGACGCAGACGAAGAGACGGAAGATGAGAAAGATGAAGATGATGATGAAGATGGGTTAAGTGCCACAGAGCCGACTAGCCATGGGAGCTCGAGCAACTACAGCAATAACTCGAATAACGTCCACGGGGAGGGGAATAGAGACAGAACTTCGACTGTGAGGCAGTACAATCGGTCAAAAATGCCGAGGCTGAGGTGGACTCCGGATCTTCACATGTCCTTCATTCATGCCGTCGAGCGTTTAGGAGGACAAACAAGTGGGTTTTACCCTAACCTTCTAGATACCTTAAAGATTGAAAGATGGATTTTTTTTTTTGGGCTCTTCTTTTGGATGATTTGTTGACACGATCTTCCGAAACTTGTGTTTGAGATGAGGAGGACGTTCGTTTTTATTGATAATTGTATCGATGGTGCAGGAGCCACCCCGAAGCTCGTTCTCCAGATGATGAATGTCAGAGGGCTTAGCATCGCTCACGTGAAGAGTCATCTGCAGGTTAGACTTTGGAAGATCAGTCGTTGAAGGAATACAGAAGGATCTTTCCGTGGCCCTTGCCCCTGTAAATAATTTCTTTCTTGGTTTCTTTCCTTTTTGAGCAGATGTACAGAAGCAAGAAGATAGAGGATCCGGCGTCCTTGGGTAAGATGAAGATCCTTTTCTTTACTCGACGAATAATCGTAATCTTTTTCTCTTGTCAGAAGAAAATAAGAGGATGAAAATTAAGAGAGGGAAAATTCCAGCAATATTTTCTGTCTACAAGAGATTGATTCTGGTCGTCGTCATTTTTTATAGGGATTGATAATCGAAGAGATGATCGAATCTCTGATATCATGTACCAAAGGACCGGACCGTGCCAGGCGTTCAAGATGGATGGTGGCGGCGGACATTTTTTCTCAAGGAGTAACGGTGAAGCTTCTAGTCTTTACGGCCTTATCCAACGGCCACACACCCAACAAGCATTGAGCGTCAAAAACTACTCCTTTAGGTACACATGAAGCAGAAAAATTGACAAACGAAAGAAACCCTAACTCGTCTTTAGAATCGTCTTGGTTTCTAAAGATTCGTATCTTTTTTTAATGTAGCCGCCATCAAGACTGGCTATTCCATCAGAAGAATGCTGCAAGAGTTTGCTCTGGATTGACTCATCAGCCAGCAATGGACTTAATTCAAGATATTATCAATCGGCAACAGATTAAGACGACAAAGTCACATCTGTTAGACGTTCGGGATGCTGTCTCAAGCAGCAGCCGGACATCATCATTGCACCAGGTACTAGAGGATGGGAGATCACAACAAGAGGAAGTAAGAACTGGTCAACCCATTGAGAGAAATAGGATAACTGATAGTCTTCTGTGGCGAGGCAGCATTTCTCAGTCTCTTGCTACCCGGGTATCTTCATTGGAATCTCTTCAAGGGAAAGCTGTTTTCTATTCAAACAATAACGTCAACCCTTATAATCAAAGTGGTTGTGCAATCAGCCCAATGATCTTGCCTCAGAAGCGTGAATCTTTTTTCGAATTGCCGTTGCACCGTCAGGTAACCTCTCTTTCTTTCTCAACTTTTCCTCTCTTCCACTGTTGAAATCAAGGGTGATTTCCGTCGTTCCTTGACTTAGTTTTTACAATTCTTTATCTATTTCATCCCCTTTCCGGCATTTTTCTCAGTTCCACTGCTCATAAAATCCCTGCACTGTTGCTGTGACGACCTATCTTCCACCTATGCCCTGCTCTGCTTTGCTTTAGCCTCCCAAGATTTCTACGCAGTTGTCTACGCTGCTCCCTTCTTGTAATAAACCTCGTCAACTTTCGTTTGCTGTCTTCTTCTGGAGCCATTCAGCTCCATAACGCTCGCGTTTCCTTTTCTTTCTTCCTAAAATAAAATTACATACCCCGTCGGGATGAGGCTGGTCCTCGTGATTAGCATTGTATTTTATTTATCATTACCTGGCCCTATTAATTAGACTCCTATTGTCACTTTCGACCCTTCAGACTCTTTTTTATCTCCTATTTCCTTAAATTCTTTTCATTCAAAGAGGGACCCTTCTAAAGTTTGATTCATCCTCCTTTATTTCATTATTCACGTCCCAAATATCTCAGAAGGTACGGTCTTTGACTCTCGGTTGGCTTCCTATGCAGTCCTACTCTTTGGTCCTTGGTTCCACCTTGTCTTTGTTGATGACCACACGGATCAAAATTGAGCTGTCCCATTTTGCCCTTTCTAATAGGCTGAAAACAAATTAATCCTTCTTGGTCGACTTGTTTGATCATCATTTCCATGCGGCCAGAAATAAAGCATCAATTACCATGGAGAACAAGATATTCCTATCTATTTCTCATTCAATCTTATTATGTATCCGTTTATTTATTCTGCCTCTCTATGCATCATATTGTCTGTCTTTCCATCTCTATACCAATATTTTTATCCATCTATCAATGTCTGTCTGTCTCTCTCCGTCTAATTATCCGTCTATCTTTGCCGCTATCTGTATGTTTATCGATTTCTCTATGATTTCATCTGTCCACAAATTTATGTGTCTAATTATCTGTCTTCCTATTTATCCATCTAGCTATCTCTCTCTGTTTCACTTTCTATCGACAAATCTCTTTATCCATCTGTCTGTTTGTGTCTGTTTCTCTATCTCTCAACCAAACCATTTATTAGGCTACATATCTATATCTACAAATCTATATGTATATATTCATCCATCCATATAGCTATCCGTCTCTATATATTTTTACCTACCTATCCGTATATATATCTATCAAAAAAATTATTTGTTCATGTAAATTTGTCTGTCCTTTTGTTGGCTTGTTTTTTTTTATTTCTATCTTTCTATCTATCAGTTCCTCAATTAACCATTATGTCTATCGATATCCCTATTTATGTATCTATCAATCTATTATTTATTCACTTATGTTTCTAAATCTTTAGTTTTATTGGTTTCTTTTTATTGTGTATCTAGCTATCTAGCCTTCACTCTACTAATAAATTGTTATATCTTTCGTTCTACCTTTGTTTTGGTCTACCCTAACCTTGTTTACTTAATTCCAGAAACTCTCTCTAATATTTTAACCTCTATTTTACTTATCCTCTCGACACAGAGACACTCAGACACCGATGTCACAAGCACATACTTTGGAAATTTTATTGACATTATTTTTCAAGAAAGTAATTTTTGGAGTACTAAAAGTGGTGCTTTTGATACTTTTTTGAAGTATTTAGGAGGACTTCAATGTTCCGACTATATCATGTTAATTATTTTTGTCTAATATATTTTCATTTCAGAAGCGTTTGGATACGAGCCAAGGCGTATTAAGACCAGCAGACACCGTAGCCACAAAAGAGATTTTCCAGCCTGAATCAAAGAAGATGAAGGTAATTGGTGAAAAGTCATCAAGCGGTATTCTCCCCAACTTACAGCTTAGCCTCTGCCCCGGCGCGATAGCCAAAGAAGAGAAGGTTATCGAGGTTGAAGAAGAAGCAGAAAGCGGACTTTCTCTCTCACTATCTCCCACTGCCAGAAAACCCAAACAGTCTCTCTCTCGACAACACTCCTCTGATAACCCTACACCTTCAATCACTTTTAGAAAAAACAGGGCCGCTTTGGGGATGAGTACTTTAGATCTGACCATGTCAATTGGAGCATTGGAGTGAGATCTTTCAAGTACTCGTCTCAAGGCCCTAAGTAGAAAATTTTAGTTCATCCAGCTGTATCAGAATAATTTCCTAGAACCCAATCCTTCTCCGTCTGTCTTATGACTCTTTCATCCCTTCTAGTACATTGTAATGTAACGAAATCCTTGTCATGTTTATCAAGCATCCTTTCTGAATGGATTTCAGTAATTTATCATTTCTTTTGAGGCCTGCCAGCAACGTAGATACCCATGTAGAGTACGGACATAATTGGTACCAATACTCCTAGAACTAAATATTATCATTACACAAAATTCTTTACCAAAAAAAGTATAATAAAAGCGAGGAAAATCGATCGGTGCGTAAAATTCCTTTTTAAACTCTCTCAATTGATACCATCGGATGGTATACAGAAATTTCAACGTGGTTAAGCGATGACATCATCCACTACTCGAAATTCCCTCGATCTTCGTCCCTAGAAATTTGCCCCACGATCCGTCAATCAATACTCATATAATATACACTGTTGTTTGTCATCTCCTATAGTAAAAGTTCCTCACTATTAATGCCGTTGTCGTTGATGACTTCGTCTTGGCTATTCCTAACATATTTAACCTAAATTTTTATGACTATACAGTGGGCGCATGGAATTGCCTTCCGCTTTCTCCAAAAGACCAGTCAAAAAGGACGGTGCCGACGAAAGAACGAAGGTCAACGGGGGAATTTCAAGGTTAGGGGTACTAGGGGCTGTACAAAAATCATTCCTTCTTCGAATGAGAGAAGGAGACGTCGTCTCAACAACGACAGCTTTCCTCACCTCTAGACTCTCTCGGTCCCTTGCAGTTTCTCTTGTCGCTGTTATCCCTTGTCACTTCCTGAGAGGATCGGCTAAGATTGGAGTCTACCAGCAATATCCTATTCCTCCGCTAAATTCCATCATAATCAATGTCGCTTTGTTTGCTATAGTTGGGCGTTGACGGAGTTTCGCTGATATTGACAGGATTATCGGTGGACCCTTCCATCCCATTTCATCCAGATGAGGCCAATGATTCTTAGAGAAAAAGGGGGAGGCTTCTTCGGGATGGGCTAGGCAACCTGGCCCCAGTTGCAGAGATAAATGCTGTCTTTTCCTCAACATGGTTGTGTTCTATCAGTAGCTGTGGAGAGTACAGGACGAAGTCCTCGGGACCAGCCAGTTGTCTGGATCGATGAGCTTCAGCCTTTGTGTTGATCAATAAAATATTGTACACTTACAAGTAGATTTACCATCTCGGCAGTGTTAACATGCAACAAGCGCGATAATTTGTCTAGATGGTTTTCGCAAGTAAAATAAAATGAACCTATGTCTAATGAAATAATGTTCTCTGCTGCAATGATTACTTGGTTTTCATATCAATTAAATTTGATTGAGAATGGGACCGTGTGTTTGTCAGTACATTTTCTTATTGGACTTCTATTGCTGAAAATCTTGTTGAGCCTATTTAAGATACTTCATAGAGACAGGCCTCTGCCCCCATTTTGAGGAGTTATCTATATCTCATTTTCTCTCTTTTCTCCAACAGAGTCAGATATCTCAGAAAGGTCTTACATTCTCAGATGTAGCCATGGATAATCATGTGAACAGGTTTTAAATTATCAGATGTCGCCATGAGAAAAGGTTCAAAGGAGAGAGGGGAGGCTTCTCCTCTTATACAATGAGAAGGAAACCCTAACATGCAGAGAGAAATAAAAAGAAGAAATTACAGAAATACCACTATGGGCCTATATTCACTCCCACTTCCCCTTAAGCAAGTTGGCCAGATATGCCACTGTGAGGAGTGTTGGTAAGCCCCGCAAGAACCCTGTTACAAATAGTATGACAGTCATTCTTTATGTGCTTGTTGCGTTTTTGAAAGGAGGGGTTATTTGTTATAAAAGTGGCAGCTTGATTGTCACGATATATAGGCATATTCATATATAGGGAAAATCAACCTTGTAGAGTAAGGAGCATATCCATAGTATCTCAAAAGAAGTATGGGCCCTAGCTTGAGGCTTGGCTTCCACATAAGAGAGATAGATAACTAGTTGTTTCTAGCACGTCCAAGTGACAATATTCCCTCTAACAAAGATGTATAAACCTAAAGTAGATTTTTAGTCACAACAATCATCCTCATAGCTTGATTGCAGTATGTTTTAACACAAAGGTGCCCATGGCACTGCCCTGAAGCATGCTTGATATAAGTAAGAACATGTAGAGCATCATGCCAACAAACGTCATGGGATGCAAGGGTAAACTGATTAAGAAGACCCATGGAATTAGAGATATCTGGATGAGTAACTATAAAATACATGAGCTTCCCAACTAGGCAATGATTTGCATTAACATTTAAAAAGCGAGGTAGATGTAAAATCCCAAATGTTGACCTACTATCAATAGAGGAAGAGTGAGGTTTGTAGCCAAGTGATCCAATCTCCTCGAGTATATCAAGCACTTAGTTTCATTCTTTAAGACATCAGACTTGAGTAAAATTTCTCTAATTCATTAGTAAACGATGTGCAAAAAGATTTCTAACTGCCCAAATTATGAATTCTGAAGATGCTGCTATGAGTAAGCTTAGACTTGAGTGATCCCTCATGAATTGGATGACGTATGTTTTTGGTCATTATTGTGCGTCAATTTCATGCAATAAAATATAATTCCTTACTTAGCATAGTATCAGCAAGGGTTGAATCTGAAGTATTAAGGTTAGGCATTCAAAAGATAGACGAAGGCGGGGAAATATGCATGTGGAGGTGGGTATGAGCAATAATTTTGAGTTCCTATTAGATTTAAGATAAAATTTAGAAAAGATATGATAGAATGTCATTAAAAGAGATAAAATGGATATGATGTGATGACAAAATGAGAAGGATAGATAGCGGTAGCAATGGATTGATGCACAGTGAGGGCGAGAATGAGAGATGCACACGTAGATGCAAAAAAAGAAAATTAAAAGGAAAAGTAAAACACATGTCTACTATATATGGAGATTTTCACAAGCCAAAATTCAATTTAGATCTTTGCACCAAGCCTATTGCCCGTCTTGGGCTAGATGATGCTCTATCCACTCGATTACAATCTGTGCTCGCTCACTTTTCCATAACAAGATTGAGCATCAAACAATACTCCTCATTGGCCCTTGACCTCCTCTCCCTTTCATTCCAGTAGCTCGTTACTAGGAGAGAGCCAAAAAATGGGAGGAGAGAGAAAATGAAGACTTTTATTAGTGGGTTTGTAGGACTTGAGTGTAAAGAGGAGTAAAAGAGTCCAATCATCAAAATCAATTTTTTCCAAACTAGATTCTTTGATCCAAGTATGGATAGATAGAGAGTGAAAAGATGAATCTAGACATAAAATTTCACCTCAAAAATCCATCTAGATCATGAGATATCATGATTTGAATTTAGAGAAATCTTAGACATTTGATTGAGATAGTGCAGGTGAGCGCACTACGTGACACACTCTTAATGCACCAAAAAAAGTATGTCAGCTTTTTTAATTACATAGGGGCTTTTCTACAAAATTTCACTTCAAAAATTTGACAGATTGTTTTTGTAAAAATACTCAAATAAAAAAATCCCAAAACTTAGAAATTCGATATCTCACAAAATACAACTCCTTTTTCCATAAATTTTTTTTTCATTGATCAAGATCTTAATCCTCTATATTTTCATTCATAAATTTTTTAAATCATGAAAAAAATTAAGAATTCCATTAATTAAAATTAAGTTTGGTCCAACCTCCTTAGAAATAAGGAGGTTGACCCAGCTTTCACTTCCCAAATAATTGTGGATCATCCTAAAGGCTAAGGATGATCCCTCTACCAAATCCAAACCTCATTTAACACTTACTATATAAAAATAGGGTTGACTTGGTGTTCAAATTTGGTGGAGAGTTTTTCTCTTTCCTCCTCTCATCATTCGTATCCATGCTCTCCTACTTGCATCCCTAAGTCCTTGCATCCCTAAGTCCTGGCATCCATCTAACCCATAGAAAATGTGAGAATTCGACCACTTGAATTTCAAAGATTCAAATGGGTTAGTCTCGTGGTATAAGCATTTGAAAATAATGATGTATGATAGGACATATTCATTTTTTTACCTAATCAGCTCTAAATAGATGCAAGTTGAGTATATGAGTTGAATGAAATGATGAATGCAAAAATATCATAAAAATATGATAAATTGCATTACATTAGCAGGAATTATGCGTTAAAATCCATTTACAATGATAAAAATGAATGCAACAATCACATGTTATCAAATCTTAGCATTGTCTCTCATAGTGACAATGATATCATCAATGTAGCCAACGAGTATAATGCTGCTAGTAGATCTGTTTTCCACCGTACATGGGTTCAACCCTTGGGCAAAAATAAGCTAGCTAAACTCTACAAAATATGTTCAAGGATTCTATTTCAAAGTGTAAATTGCATAACAATGGTGACATACCTACGACCTCCACTTGAATTGCATAATTGGGGAATTGCTCCATGAACACCCTTTTCATGATCTCCCTATAAAGAAAGGCATTGGAAACATTAATTTGATGAAGAGACCAACCTTAATTTAAAGCCAATGAAAGAATAATGTGTATGGAATAGAAAAATCATGAGGGAGAAGGTTTCCTTGTTGATAATTCAAAATTTGATGCTAAAGTACTCGGTGAGTCTGTCGTTGTTTAATTTTGAATTAATCAAAACATTTATAATTTCCTACTAGGTTTAGTGGTGAGTAGGGTGTCGAATCCATGGAGATTAGGGATCAGTCTGATAGTTCCGACACTTTAAAATCCTCTTTTTTTATTAATAAATTTAATTCCTAAATAAATACTCTATCAATTCAAAACGAACTCTATTTGATCCGAATCGAATCGGATTTAAGTATAGGAGGTCAAACCTAGTCAAATTCAATCTAAGGAACAGCTCTGCTGAAAGGGAAAATCTAATTACTAGATAAGTTGATTCAAAGGGTTAACTTGGGAATTTGTTTCCGGTGTTCAATTCAGAAGTAAATAAAAATGATTGAAATTTACTAACCCCGCGTCGGCACTACACCACCCAGCGGATGACCTATCAATGTCCTCTTGGATCACATGCACTTTCGTTGCGGATAAAATAGAGGAACAAACTGGAATGTTTCGGAAAATATCGTGATCTTGGGTATGTCCCGAAACCAAGATCCCCCAGGAAGTACGAGGAGTTTAACAGAGATCAAGGAGAGGTTCTTACCTAGGTGTCACCCCACATCCTGGCCCTAGGCAGCATTTCTCCTCAGATCCCTCCCTCGATTTGTCATCCCGCTTGTCAATAACATCCGCAATGACTGAAGATAGACTCCAACATTCGCTCCCTCTCATTCACTTAGGAGGAAAACCTAATGTTCGAAGTGAAAATACAAGAGATCGGAAAGACTGATTTATATCAAAACCCCCAAAATGAAAAGGGTCGAGCACGCGAAAAGACCCCCCTAAAATTTCTGGCTCGATCTGACAGTTGGATCGTCAAGTATCATGATCCAAGTTGTGTGAACTCACAATCGTTAGATTTCCTTGAAGAGGTCTTTCTCTCTCCTGTGCATGCTCCACGTGTCCGGAATCTGGCGAGTCCTCCGAATGGGCCCAATTTCTTCTTCTCGCAAATGAGTGTGTGCCACGTCGCCCGAGCTTCTCCTTGCAGAAACCATAAGGCCCCTAATAGTCCCCAGAATTACAAAAAATGCCACTAGAAGGACTTAAAATTGTGATATGTTCACTACTTCCACTCTCAAAGATCCATAAAAATCAGGAAAAATCCCAGAAAAATCCAAAAAGTGTATTTAATCACTCCAAAGCTGATTTTACTTAATTTTACCCATAATTTCATGTATACACTATCATAATCAGTGGATTTAACACTAAATAGTGTGTAATTTAAGTGATAAATTGGGATTTATCACTTGTAATCCATGTGATATGTCTAAGTGAACTCACAAGCCACAATCATCCCATCTAGGTTGTACTTCAAGGTAAACACTATTATGCATCTGATAATATTTATGTTGGTTGGGAAAGGAACTAGCTCTTACGCACGGCTCTTGACAATAGCCTCACATTCCATGTCCATGACAGCTTTTCAAGGGAGTATTTGCATGGCCTCCCCATGCGCCTTGGGTATTGAATTGCTAGAAAGTGACAAGAAAAATGATTGATATTTAGGAGGTAAATGATCATATCTAATAAAATGAGCGATGGAGTGAAAAGTTCATGAACATTACCTTTCTGAAAAGGGGAGAGCAATAGGTAATTGAAGATTTTTTGAGGGCAAGTTAAAGGCCATTAAACTTGGGCATAAGGTTGAGGAATTGTTGAGCTGAGGCACAGAGATTGAAGTGGATGTAGATATCCACAAAAACCAAAAAGGGGGAGGTGATGGCAGCAGTAGTGGAGTAGGAGGTCTGAGATAGACTCTTCTTGTAACAAAGTAGGAGGTGGAGGATCAAGAAGGCTAGGTGGAGGAGGTGAGGTCACCATAAGAGACGAAGAAGGCTTGGAGGTGTAGGATGTGGTGCAAAAGGAGAAGGGGAGAAATATTTAGTGGATTCAAATAAGGTGACATCAGCAGAGATGATGTACTTGTGTTGATCTAGAAGGTAAACATGGTAACCTTTTTGGGTGTATGAGTAGTCAACAAGCACTATGTGAGAGAGCAAGTCACCAACTTGCATGCATTGGGAGTGTGATTGGGGGTAAAATGTCACACACCCAAACACTAAGAGGTGAAGAAAAAAGCTCACGATAGGGTTGGAGGAGACGAAGGGGAACTTTGCCACCAAGAGGAGAGGAGTTATGGGATTAAGGAGATGGGTAGAGGTAAGAAGAGCATCAGACTAAAAGTAATGGTGAACTTCCATTTCCTCTAGGAGAGTGCAACTTATGTCTAATAGGAAACAATGTTTGCACTCAGCAACACCATTCTACTAGTAGTTATAGGGGCACAAGGTGTGGTAGAGAATTTCAAGAGAAAATAGTTCCTTTTTAGGGTAGTTTGAACAAACTTCAGCGCATTATTGGTGCAAAGAATTTTAATTGTGGTTGAGTATTGAGTAGAGATCTCAATAAATTTACAAATAGAGGACACAACATCAGTCTAGTCATTGAGAAGATATGCACATGAAATGCTTGAGAAGTCATTGACAAAGAAAATATAGAAAGAAAATCCAAAATGGATGCCTTGGAAGGCCACCAAACATTGAAATGAAAAAGATCAAAAGGTTTTTTAAGTAGGAATTGAGTCAAGTTGAGGGTAGGAAGAATGAAATTTTTTCCCTAGTTGGCATGACTTCTACTCAAATGGGAAAATAAAAGTCTACCCAAGTGCCTGAAATTTTTTGGTAACAATAGGCTGCCCACACTATTGATGTCAGTGCAATGGAGAATCCGAGTAGGAGAGAAGGCAAGAAAGGTCAACTAGAAGGTGGTCAAGAACAAAGCTCGTAGAGGCCACATCGAGTCTCGTCTCAAACAAATCCTCTTTATCTTTTGAAAATCCTAAAAGATGCAATCATAAGGAAATAATGTGACAAAGCTATTGATAACATTCAAATTAAACATGTAAATATATGATTATTAATGCAAATTAAGGCATAAAACATTACAATATAATGCATGTTATCATATTTTTTAGTGTTTATCTAACATTCTATGAAAAAGTCATTATAATCTCAAAATGTATTAATTTATGGTTAATTATGATAAATTAATAAGAATATTTTTTATCCCTATCTTTACTTGAGATTTAAATTAGTTTTTAAGGCTAAATAATGAGAGAAATCATTTTATATACACTCATATATTTTTCTAAGTTTTAAAATCTAAAATAAATGAGTGTATTTTTAAAATAGAAATTTATTCTCTTGTTATTTATTAAAATTGACTTGTTAGAATGATAGATAATTCAATTTATTATCCAATGATAAAAATTTGGATTAATTTGTAGTTATATTTTAAAAGATATGAATTTTCTAATTTTTAGGGATTTTTCCAGATTGTTTCTGAATTTTTATGAATTTAAAATCGATTTATTCGAATGAAATTTATTAAAATATATATTTTATATCACGTACTGACATGGCAGTTGACGTGGTGCAAGCAGAAAAAGCGGTGCCATATGAGACCGCCACATGTCACACACGTGTATTCATGCGCACATGTGTGTGCGCGTGTGTGCGAGTGTGCGCACATGTGTGGGCATGTGTGTATGTGATTAATGAGAAAGCACCCTATTAAGGATTTTCATTAACTCCTTAATCGTACATTCCTTATATACACGTGATTTCTCTTTGATTTTTTCCATGTGGGACTTTATTTCGTATTTTAAATGCACATGTGATGTGGCGTTACGAGGAGCGTTCGATTGACGTGATTAACAAAGACCGTCGATCTTCACTTAAGTCAGGAGGTACGCAAGGTGACCGTATTTTTCAGCAAATCATTTTTAAAATGACTTAATCTCAGCCGTCGATCTGAAGAGTTATAATGGTTGCGATTAAAACCGATGGAAACGTATCTAAAGCATCTACAGCGAGCGTTTCACGCATTACATATAACACGCGTGATATGGCGAAATCTCAATGGTCCATCTAGGATCCAATGGACACAACTCAATCGTAATGATTCAATGCTTGGCGTTTCATCAGAGCTGTTGATTGAAGAATTAAATCTCAATCCAACAGTTACATCCAATGTGCCCTATAAATTGGGATGTTCTTCGACATTATAAATCATTCTTGGGTTCCTCAAGTAATCAAACTATCTAGATACCAAATCCCTTAAATCCCTTATGTCCAATGGCTTCTAAATCAATATCCGCGTCCATAGAGTGCTTGAAAGTGAGATTTTGTTGAGAGAATAGGAAGAAATTGACTCTTGAACATCAATGATCATTTTTTGAATTTGGGAATGAAAAGCCTTTGATCCGATGAGTAATTGGATCAATTCAAGTCCAATCTTGGGTTAGAAATCAAGTTTCATCTTTATATATCTTCCTATAGCTTTAGATTTTTATTTCGAATCGTAATTTTAGATAATTTCAATTTCAATTTCGGTTTTTCACGCTTTTTCAATTTCAGAAATTTCTATCTCATTCACTTTATGATTTCTCCACGAATCTTGATCCAAAATTTGTGATTTTTGATTCCGTGGATTTGTCTTAGATATTCTTTTCAAAAATATCCATTTCCCTAATTTTTCACCACATTTCATCATCCAATTTGATCTAATTTCAAAAGATATCTCAAAATTCCCTTATTTCTCTATGGATTCAACCCTTATTCACCATTTTTCTATTCAATTCTTGATTATTTCAATAAATTGGTGAGTTTGGAATTAGTTTTGACATGAATGAGTGTGTATTCAACGAGAGAAGAAAAATCATGATTAATCACATTGATGATATTTTTTATGATGTTGATAGCAATAATAATGATAATGATCATGAAAATTGTTGTGATAAGAGACAATGATGATAATGATGATGAGGACTGTAATGATAATGAAAATAATGAGGTAGAGGATCATGATAATGAGAACATTGTGAATGATGATAGTGACGATGATGATGGTGAATTAGGATGATATTGACAATAAAGAACACTCATTACATTATAAATGAAATAAAAAAATTGTATCCAATTATCAAATATAAAGCTAGTGGGTTTCTAGTTTAATTTTCATAATAATGAATACCTTTGATCAGCATCCCTTTGACAAACGATGAAACGTGCGATCGTTGAAACACACGATTGTAGGTCAAAAAATATTTATCATTCCAAGCTCATGATGATTTAAAAATCAGAAATCAAGTACACCAATGAGATCACATCGAATTTGTAGAGAGCACGGTTCACTTTTATCGAAAAAGTTGACTTGGTCAACTTAAGTCTAATTAAAGTTTTTAAGAAATGAATACTTATATAATCAATGGAAATAGTTGTACTAGATGAGAGAAGATTTTTTTTAGAATTTTTTAAAAATGTTTGGAGTAGAAAAGTGAAAAGTCAAAGCATTAACTTTGACCCTACTTTGACTTTCTATGAAATCAGAGAAAAAAAGGTGAGATAATATTATGAAAATTATATTTTTATGAACTAGAGAGAAAGAAGAGAATTTTGATAAAAAGATCATGATTTTAAGATAACAATTATATTTACTATGATTTTTCTAAAATCAAAGGGCACAATTTCTGAAATGAAGGTTTCGGCCAAAATTTTTAAATTGACTTATCAAATGATATCCAAATTTGGAAAATCACCTACCAATCAAAAGCTTATGATTAGAGGATTCCAAAGACACCAAAATTGACAAATTTTACATTCTATATTTGTAGTAATAGCCCTCGATAGTCAGTGCCAAAATTCATATTGATTTTGAACAGCACTTGGTTAAAAGAGAAATCGAGGGGCGAAACCTTGATGAAAATTTGTGAATCAGAATTCACAAAAATCTGATTGAATAAAGAATCCAATAAAAAAATTGTTTAGAACTAGACTTAACATCAGGGAGAAATCCTTATTCGGAAATCAGCATAAATCCGTGATAAAAATTGGGGGAAAATAAGAATTTATCAATTTTTAACTCTAATTACCTATCAAAAACTAATATAAAGGACCTAAATCATGAGGATTACGAAGGTATAACACTAATAAATCGATTGACACAAAGATTGAGCCTTAAACTGCTTTAATTAATTGCTATTAATTTCCTCGATTCCTTATACGACGTGATTTCAGAGTTCAAGGGGTGATTACCAAATGTTTTCTCACAATATTCAGGAATTTCTTGCCTCAATCCATGCGCGATTTAGTCTCAGATGTAAGAGAATCATGAAGAACTCAAGATCTTCCTCTAAAACTGCTCAATTTAACGTTTAATCAAGAGTTCATTTCCATAAGAGAGAACATCCATTTATAGAAGAAATTCCTGATTTAAATCAGGGCCATCCATTTCGTTTAAAGAGCTTGGACAGCTCAAATGAAGCAATGCCATGCGAGAGAAGTGGGCCATGATCCCCACAACGCGGGCTCCATTTTCTCCTTGATTTCTACCATTCAATCTTCA
Source organism: Lemna minuta (assembly GCA_024174645.1). Taxonomy (NCBI): domain Eukaryota; kingdom Viridiplantae; phylum Streptophyta; class Magnoliopsida; order Alismatales; family Araceae; genus Lemna; species Lemna minuta. Next base: position 7,383,756 of record CM044105.1, read on the forward strand.
TCGAAGCATCCACAAATCGCAACGTGTCATGCCGCCATTCATCAAGTGTGAGATTAAGTTGTAGCTGTTAGATCTCACTAATGAGATTGACGGCTACGAATATATCTAGTGTGTTTGTTCCACCAGATTAAGGCGCATCCTTTTGGTGTGCTTATTCCGACACCGCCCGTGCTAACACATCGTGTGCAAAAATAGAATGCATTTAGTCCCACACAAAAGAAAAAGAAGAGATTTATTGCCTATATAAGGGGGAACACCCTTATCAGTTTGTGTCACCCATTGGGCCTATGACGCCTTTCTTATCTCTCTCTACCCAATACACGGGCCCACCATGCGCGTGAGCTCAATAAGCTTAGCCGCTCTGTCTTCGCGCCACGTAGGCGCCCACGTGGGTCTGTGCCAGCCTAGTTGGCTTGCTAGTGGACTGCCACATCGTAGATGATAACATGCTAACTAAACATGAAAATACATGAGTATTAATGCAAATAAAAGCATAAGACATTCCATTCTAATGTATGTTATCATTCTATGAAAAAGTCATTATAATCTCAAAATGCATTAATTTAGGGTTAATTATGATGAATTAAAGATACTATTTCATAACCCCTCTTTATTGAGATTATAATTAGTTTTTAATTTTAAATAATAAGATAAATCATTTTATATAGACTCATATATTTTTTTGAGTTTTCAAATCTAAAAGAAAGGAGTGTATTTTTGAAATAGAAACTTATTATCATGTTATTTATTAAATTTGACTTTTTATAATGACGGATGATTTAATTTCTGATGCAATGAAACAAATGAGGATTAATTTGGCGTTATATCTTGAAACATATGAATTTTATAATTTTTAAGGACTTTTTAGGACTTTTTTCTGAATTTTTATGAATTTAAAATCGATTTATTTGATTTTAAATTCAATTTTATAATCGAGCAAATGACGTGGCAGCACGTGGGGCATCTGATCGCGTGATTAAATCGTGACTGTCGATCGTCACTTAAGGGGGTACGTGGGGCAAATCTATTTGTCCACGAATCATTTTAAAACAATCTAATCTTAGCCGTTGATCTGAAGAGTTATAACATCTGTGATTAAAACCGACAAAACACATCTAGAGCGTCGGATCAAGATCAAACGACGATAGTTTGATGCATTATTCATAACACGTGTGACGTGGCTTCATCTCGACAGCCCATCTGAGATGATTCACACATGCGTTTAACTGTAATGATTCATACTCATGTGTTTCATCAGAGCCGTTGATCGAAGATTAAATAGTCGATCTGACGGTTAAACCTAATTCACCGTATAAATAGAGGTGTTCTTCAACATTGTAAAGTATTTTAGGGCAATTCACATAAATAAAATTTATACAAACAAAATCTCTTGAATCTCTTGCTTCTAGACTCATTTCCTAATCCACAAAGCGCTTGAAAGTGAGATTTCATTGAGAGAATAGGAAGAAATTGGCTCTTGAGCATCAACGATCATTTATCGAATTCGAGAATGAAAAGCCTTTGATCCGTAGACTAGTTGGATCAATTCGAGCACAATCTTGGGTTAGAAATCATAATTCATCCTAATCTTCCTTCGTATAGCTTTAGATTTCAATTTCTAATCGTAATTTTAGTCAATTTCAATTTTGGTTTTTTGCTATTTTCAATTTCAGAAACTTCTCTCTTATTCACTTAATTATTTCTCCACGAATGCTGATCCAAATTCAGTTATTTTTTATTCCGTGGATTCGTTTTCAAGTCCTCTTTCACAAAATATTAATTTCCTTAATTTCTCACCATGATTCATAGTTTGATTTGATCAATTTTTAAAAGATCATCTGAAATTACCCTAATTCTCTGTGGAATCTACTCTTATTAACAAGAAAATATGATGAATTCAAATAATTCTAACTTGACTTTATAAGCCAAATTAAGTCAACCCCCCAAAATTTGACTTTTGATTCATCCCATCATTCTCTTCTTCTAATCTATTCTTTTAATTATCCACTAAAGTCCTAAAAATTCAACTCAAGGAAAAAATGGTTAATTTCAAGTTGTTTGATCTTGAAAAAGGTCAAAAATCACTAAAACACATAATTAACCTTAAATAATGCAAAAATGTTGACTTAAGTGAAATGGCATGACAATGATGAACATGTCATAAAACTATGACAACATGCATCATAATTACATAAATTAAGCCTTAATATCAGTTAATTATGATGAAAATATGGCTTTAATATGCATGTTATCAGCATTCACACTACGATGTGAGTTCAATTATCCTCGATGACTTTAGTATCAATATCACTTTGATAAATCTCCTTGATACTCATCCATATCACAAAAAATCATGGAGGATCGTTAAATGTGATTTAATTTCTATAGCTTGACGAGAACCACTTTATTAGTGCTATCATTTCACATGCACCAAGAAAGTCATTTGAAATAAAAATATCATCACGGAGAATGTGCGACTTCCCTCTTGTTTCCCCCAAGTCAAGGCATATTCCAAAGATTTAATAGTTGATAATAGGTCTAATTTCATCATTACAAAACTCAATGCACATCTAGATTTATCTATTTTCTCTACTATAAAATAATCTTGAGGCCACTTCCCTCTCTGTGATTTCAACCCTGCAATGTTAAATAACTCATTGAACACTTTTCTCTAAATTTTCACGAATATCCTAATATTCCACCTTAAAAAGAAGAAAAAGGATGTTTATCTTGAGCCAATTCATCATCACGCAATGGAAATTTTTTGAAATGTAGATGTCGATTGGCTAGTGTTGCCTTTTTTTAATGTTCTTTCTATGGATTGTTTCCTCTTATTTCTTCCCTTAATCTGTCATGACCTTGAAAACGAATGCCAAGGTGGACACTTATACATTTTTAAGGATCATGCCATAGGGAAAGAGTTTATGTATTGACTCTATATTACACATTTATATTTTTTCACTGGGTATGGTGATTAAATCAGGTTGATCGTCAAGATCCTAGGTGATGAGATTAATAAACTAATGTAAACAGAAAAAATAAATTGTGGTGGAGGATGAGAAATCTATGTCATATATTTATGGCTTTATGGGTGATAAAGGAGAATGATGAAAAACTATAGATTTATATATATCTATATATATAGTAAGTGAACATGGAGTTCAGTTTTAGGGGCAGAAAGAGAAGACGAAAAAATATTAGAGATGAGAATGACGAGAACAGAGAAGATTAGAGAGATGATAGTGAGGGATGTTGAAGACATTAAGTACCAAAATAATAATAAAAATAATATTGAGTTTTAAACTAACAATGAATGAGATTACAAGTGTTCCAAATCCACATTTCCCATAAACAATGTTTTTCTGCCAGTTCTAGGCACAATGTTGCATCATAAACAATGTTTTGCTGCAATCTTAAACTGCCTCTAGATCTCCTCTCCACATTTAGTAATTGAAAGGATATTTTTTATGATTTAGCTAGTGATCATGTTGAGCTCAAAGTCATTTTGTATTCAACTCCAAAAAAAATTATGTTTATAAGCAAGGAAACTATGAACTAACCAGGATATTTTGGATGTGTAGCCTTCTAGGTCAATCCACAAGGATTCTAGGATAAGAAGATATAAATTATAGGAAAATGGGATAATAGTTGAGAACATTTTTGGTCAACTCTCAAAGCTGACAAGGGGCCAGAAGGGAATTAGTTAAATTCAAGTCATTTTGACACTCCTAAGGATATCAGAACTATAGAAAATTATCAACCTTTGAGAGGAAATCTATGATTTGATCGATGACATTAAGCACGACAGATTTAGAGGAGGATTTAGGGTGATAATTAAGGTAAGGAAGAGAGAGAAAAGAAATGTGTAAGATCTAAATGAAATATGAAAGGAGGAAAGGAGATCAAACAGAGGGAAGAGGAACCTGAAGTGGAGGAGGGAACTATCAGCTCTAGGGCTTTGATAAGGTATTTATTTTGAATTTATGTTTCAACATGATCAGTTAAATTGTTTACTTTCAGGAAAATATTTAATATATTCCCTCATCTAACTCCACATTGCTTCTTTCTTTATTTCATGCTATTTTGGACTAACCCTATTCAAGTGTTTTGAGGACTCATGCATTATTTTAAATTAATGTTGCAGGCACTATTAATTTACTTTTATATATCATCATTATAGAAATCCTTTGGTTATCAATCATAAACTAATTTTATTAGATGGAATCTAGGTTAGTCATATAAATTTATATCTTAATATACATGCTGCATATCATAATTATTTATATTAGAAATGCCCTAAGAGAGAGAAAGGGCTTTTTGAGACTTTTTCCTTCAAATTAAGTCTGACAGGGGTTAGGCATAAATAGAGGAGATTTTTAATCAAGTTTGATCTCACCCCTTTTTTGCACGCGAAATAGGGTTTGGTCATATTCTGTTCTCAACCATCGACGTCCTCAAAGGCTTCAATCTCTCTCAAGATTTCAATGTACAACGAAACAGCTTTCAATCAATGATCAATATTTCCAGAGCTTCCATCACTACTCATGATCAAGCTCACAACGTCTTATAAGTCATATTTTCATCCTTATTTCTTCAGTCGAGGAGTTCCTCGACCGTACAGGTTTATCCATTTCTTTGTGATTTTTGACATCAATCTCGTCCATTGTCTTGATTTCTATTTTATTTATAGGTTTACATTTTAGTATGTATCAATATCATAATTTTCAGATGTTCATTCTCATTTCATCCTCACGTCATCGTAGATCTTAGTCTTTGTCAATATATAAGTCAAATAACCTCGTTCCGCATCATATTTCCTTTATTCTGTCGTGATTGAATACTAATCAAGTTATTCTTATTATCTATTATATTTCTACCATGATTATTTTCTGAGTTCTATCGTGATTAGACACTAATCTAAGCATTCATATTTTAAGTTATACTCTACCATTATTAGATACTACCGTGATTAGATAATCTCCATTCTTATTCTCTGTTATATTTCTACCATGATTATTTTCTGAGTTCTATACGATTCAGACACTAATCCAGGCATTCATATTTTTGGCTATATTCTATCGTGATTAGATAATCTCCTTTCATATTCTTTGTTACATTCTACTACAATTATTTTCTTAGTCTACCGTGATTAGACTCTAATCTAAGTATTCATATTTTTTGTTATATTCTACTGTGATTGCATTTTTTTAGATACTACCGTAAGTAGATAATCTCTTATCATATTTTCTATTATATTCTACCGTGATTATATTATGGTAGACACTACTATGATTAGATACTCTCTTGTCATACTCTTTGTTATATTAAACTATTCATCCATCATAGCAGAAATTGAGATATAGCTCATTTCACTCGATTGGTTTACCGATCAGGTATTATCTAAGGTCTACAATGATCATGGTCACTGATAACATGCATTTATAACTTAAATTCTTATCCTATTTAACTCATATTCATGCTTATTTTATGAGAATATAATGCATGTTATCATAGTTTTTATGAATTTTCTCCATTGGTATGCCATTTTACTAAAGTCTATATTTATGCATTATTTAGGGTTAATTATGTGCTCTATGAATGTTTAATCTTCTACAAGACTAAATAAATAGAAATTAATTACCTTATTTTGACTTTTGTAGATGATTAGAAGATTTAATTTTTAAGAAGAGAATGTTAAATGAATTAAAATAGACTTCATAAGAAATAATCTATGTTTCTTTTAAATTCATATATTATGATTCTTTTAATTTGTATTTCTAGATGGCATAATATTAAAGATGAAGAAATTTGTGATCCAATGGAGAAAATTTGAATTAAAATGGAGTTGTATTTATTAAGTTATCAATTTTTGAATTTCTTAGATTTTATAGATTTTTCCAGAATTTATTTTGGTTTTTAATCGATTTTTAAAATTGCAAAAAAGCGGGTTTATTTCAGTAGGACCGCGGGGCTGACGTGGCTCGTAGAGCTGACGTGGCACGCAGAACCCGCGTAAATGAGACGTGGCACACAAGGCCACGTGGCAGAGCCGCGCGAGCCCACGCGGTGCTCAGGTGGCGCAAGGTGGGGCGAACGCGTGGCAGGGGCCATGCAAATGCCCAAGAGGGGCACCACGTGGCGAGTGAGGGGCTGGTGTGTGAAGGGCCCACAGGTTAGTGGGCCCTGGTGAGATTATTGGCACGGTAACGCAAATGCATTACGCCCTTCAACGTTTTAGACTTGCTGATTCTATTAATTTTCTATGTGTCGGACTATGTCCCGTTAAGTCTTTTAAATGCAGGTGACGTGCCGCTGTGTGGCGCGTTGAATACGATCACGGGGCATCGAGTGCATGGATCCGGAGTCCACGCGATCACCATCAAAGCACGTGCGCTAAAGGAGTTTTAAGTGATGCCCTTGATGACTTACCTAGCGACAAGTGGACACATGGGGAGCATCTGATCTTCATCGGACGTAGAAGGCGTGGGTCGTGTCTTGTGATCGTGGGTGACACATGGACGCATGATGAGTGTTCGATCCTCATCAAACGCCTCTAGTTAAAGGAGAACGTGGACTGCATCGTGCGCCATGATTCCATGTGTTTCGCGAGATCGGACGGCACAAATCGCATCGCGAAATGGACGGCTCGTATTTGTCACGGAAATTCTTCTTTAAAAACCGATGAATTCTCTCTTCTTCTCTTAACTTTTGATCAAATAGTGAAGCAATTAAGCGATTTTGAAGGAAGATCTTGAGTTCATCACGATTCTCTTGCATTTAGACTCAATCGCGATCCGATTGGAGCAGGATTCGTCGTGATTAATCGTTAGATTTTGATCGAATTCTCCCCTCAACGCCGAACATCCGCGAGGAAGAAATCAAGCCAATACTCTTCAATCCACGTGAATTAAAGCCAAATCATCAGAGAAATTGAGTTAGGAGTCAGAATCGATCGTTCATCTTGCGGTAATTAGTATTTAGATTAGATTTAGATAGTTAATTTTGCGTTTAAAGTCTATTTGTTCTTCATTTTTGCCAAAATTTAGTTTGAATTTTTTCTGATCTTCAAATAAGAATATCTCTCTAATCATAAGTCCGAATCACTTGACTCTAGTTTCACTGAATTCCTTGTTTCATCAGCTTTCCGTAGCTAGTAAATTCGTAAAATTCCATGATCATTTGGTACCTCAATTTAATGTTTGACCAACTACTGTTCATTTTCAATCCAAATTTGGGTGTTGACTTGCGGGATCAATTACTCTTAAAATATATATTGGAATTTAAAATTTTTGGTCCTTTTGGAATCCCCTAGTTTTTAAATTTCTATTGATATATCAATTTCAAGATTTGGATATCATTTGTTTAGTCAATTTGAAGTTTTACACCGAAATGTTCATTTCATGATTTTTCTGATCTTTGATTTTCTATAATTCATAATAAATCCAATTCTTATAAAAAATAATGAATTTTCTATCAATAAATTCCATTTTCTCTCTAGTTTTGGGATATATAATTTTCGTGATCTTTTGAGCCCTTTTGAATCTCTAATTTTATAGAAAGTCAACTATCGATCAAAGTCAACACTTTGACCTTGACTTTTGACTTTTCATTGTCAAATCAGAGGTCTAAAATCTTAAAATACCCTATCTAGTGTATTTAGATTCTTTCTATTCATAAAATATTATTTTCAGTTCTTTAAAATCCTAATTAAACCTAAGTTTGACCAAGTCAACTCTACAATAAAAGTGAACGTTGTTCTTTGTGGATCTACCCGATACTTACACTTTACTTGATTTTATATGTTTGTCATTGTTTGTTCGGAATTATAAATTTTTTTGACCGACGTTTGTGTGTTTTAACGACCGCATAAAACGCCCCGTGAGTCACCCCTAAGGTAAAGGTCAAACCTCATTCCCTAAGGTCAAAGTCAACCATTTTTAGTCACAGTCAACTTGATCAATCAATGTCAACCATTATGAATCAATGTCTACCATTATCAATCAAAGTCAACCATTATCACTCAAAGTCAACCTGATTTGTCAAAGGCTACCATTATCAGTCAAAGTCAATATAATCAATCAAAGTCAAGCATGATCAGTCAAAGTCAACCTAATTAGACAAAGTCAACCATTGGTAGTTAAAGTCAACTTGATCAGTCAAGGTCAACTCCTATCAATCAGAAGTCAACTCAATTAGTCAAAAGTCAACCCAAATATCTAAGTCAACCAGAAGGTCAAAAGTCAACCCTAGGATTAACAATTCAAGAGTCAAACCACTTCTTTCAAGGGTCCTCAAGAGAGTTAGGAGACAACTCTCTCAATTGTAAGTGTTTCCATCCTTAAGCTATTTTATCATGTGTTGCATTTCATATAGTTAGGCTGATCTACATAGATATACATTTGCATACACACACACTTAGAAAATTAATCAAGTCTCATTGGTTGAGACGTTGAGGAGTTGACTCTCGAGAGTGAAAAGACCCGAAGGAGCCGAAAGACAAGGTCTCACGTTACTGGAGGTCGGCGGCACAATAGGGCTTGCAGGGACACACAATCGTGTGTGGAGATCAGCAAGAGGGAGTCATGCGTCGAGGTGGTCAAGGCCTAAGGGGCTAGTGCCGTAGGATCAAGTAAAGGTGAGTGTTAGGGTCGCCGTTGGGGGCGTATCCTAAATTTGTGCAAACTATCATCCTACAACCAACTATGGGGAGTACGGATTAGGATTTTATTTGGTGAGATTGGAGGCTTTGAGGCCATAGTACTTGGAACTAGATTAAGGGACGTTAGGTCCCCAAACTAGTATAAATTCATTTGTCCACAGCAAGGAAGAGATAAGAGTGATAAGCACTGAATCTGAATAGAAAAGTTAGAAAAACCAAAAGACAAACAAACAAACTATTTCACCCCCATCATAGTTTCAGGAACAAGTGAGCGAGAGGAATAGTTAGCAAGAGAGCAATAGATTGCAACAAATCAATAGTGAGAGGAGGTATAAAAAATATAGAGGGAGAGAGAGAGAAAGAGAGAGAATGTGTGAAATGGGAAAGACGGATAACAATTTAAATAGAGAAAGAGAACAGAAAATCAAGAATGAAAGGGCTAGAGAGAGCTAGAGGAGTGTAGAGAGATAGTAATTGTAAGATATAGGTTGAGAGAGAGAGAGAGACAAAAAAGAGAGGGAGAGAGTGAAGGAGAGAGATTAAGTAGAGAGATAATGAGGGAAAGAGAGCAAGATGGAGGTGACAGAGGACTTTAGAGAGAGAATGAGAGAATGAGACAGATAGATCAAAAGAAATAGAATGAAAGAGCCAGAGGGAGAAAAAAATCAAGGGGTCATAAGAGAGACAGAGAGAGAGCAAAAAGGAGAGATTATGATCGAGAGATAAAAATGGAGTAAAGAGAGAAAATTTGGAGAGAGTGAGAACACAAGAGAGAAATATAGAGAGGGATATCTCAATTGAGAGAGAACAAGAGATGCAGAATTTATGATAGAGAAATAGGGCAAACATGAGAGATCAGCTAGAACTGGAATGGGAGAAATGGAGTGATTCTCCTTTATATGGAGTGGCTGTCATAGGTGGTAGACTCATGGCATACGAAGGAGATTGTTTCATTTGCACAGATGGTGTGTAGTCGGCAAGCTCTATAGTGCCGACCAATGGGGTGCATAGAAGGTGCATGAGGCGCATGAATGGGGAGCACTAGCGCATGCTAGTAGCAAGATCCTTGGTAGTTGCTACACTGACCGCTCAGCACGCACTCAAAAAGCACACATAACACATGGAATGGAATGACCACATCGTGCACTTGACAAGGCACTCAACAGTTTCTACAGTAACTACTGAGATGGACACCATGGCACGTGCAGACCCTTGAGGAACACAAGGCCAAGGAGCGCATTTATTAGGATGTAAACTCTTTATGAAAGTTGATGTTTCTTTACAGTTATTCCTTTGTGAGCCTATAAATAGGCTTGAGAGGATCATCTTAATTATCCCCTGTCATCCTCTATCCTCTTTGACGAGACGAGACCGCGAGGTCGTCGATTTCACACGGTATCGCTTCAAAAATAATACCGAATTTATCAATTTGATGAAAATGCTTCGAATTGAGGGGTATAATGGTAAATAAGGGTCAAATCCATAGGGAAATGAGGAAATTCTTGATGTAATCTTCGAAATTGATAAAATCGGATGAGATATTTGTGGTAGAAATTGCGGAAAATGGTATATTATGAAAGATAACTTCAAAACGAATCCAAGGAATCAAAAATCATCAAAAGTGATCTTGATTTCGTGGAGAAATTGAAGTTTGAAATGGAGAGAAAATTCCGGACGTGAAAATCGTGATTTTAGCTAAAATTCGAAGACATTAAATTCTAAATCCTAATCTAAATGAAACTTAAACCTAATTGAAATATTAGGAAGCAAAAACCGCTTCCACTAACCCGCGATTGCGATCAAATTATCGTGATTAAGCCTCTCAATCACCGAAAGTGAGAAGAACGCGATTGTGGAATTCAAACGGCGATTTCTCCTTCGTTTCTCCACCAAATCTTGACTTCAAACCCTCCGTTGATGCGGAAATGAGAGAGGAAGAGGATGGAATCAAGAGACTCAAGAGGGGAGGTGTCTAAACAGATCAATTGCTTTGATTTCCAACTCGAATGCTTACAATCGTCGAAGAACATCTCTTTATATAGGGTTTTTTATCGTAACCGTCCGATCGAAACGATCGACCATTACGATGAAACGGTCCACGATGGACCATTTTGAAAAATATCGTGACCGTCCAATCATGATGAAGGGCTCAGATCGATCTACGCGATTAACGTTTTAAAAGGCCTTGATTTGTCGTCGTAGGATTGCGATCCAACGATCACGATGCTCCCCGCCAGATCGTATCTCGTCCGTTATAACGCCGACTTTAAAGCACGTGTGTTTTGATGATCATGGTGGTCCGCGAGCGTATCCGATCAACGCCCGATCTTCCACGCTTCGTCCGATCCGACGCTCCACGATTGGCCGCGTCACTTGCATCTTAAAAACATCGTGTGGACCCACACGAAATAAAATAGAAGAGATCATCGGGTTTATAACACGTGACGGTTTAGAAGCTTTGAAAACCCTTCCGATATACGGAAGGCTGAATACCCATTATATAAACTATATGAATAATAAATATATGTATACGCCGCGTAGGCGCCGCGTGGCACTACCACGTGGCCCTGAGTGCCACGTCACATCCAGGTGGGACCCGCACGGAATTAATCCACTTTTTGCTATTTTTTTAATTCATTTTTATTATTAAAAATCGAAATAAATTCAGAAAAATCCAGAAAAAATCCCTAAAAATAGAAAATTCATAACTTTTAATATATAACTCCGAATTAATCTAAATTTCTTTCATTTGATCCAAAATTTAATTATCTATCATTCTAAAAAGTCAAAAATTAATAAATAATGAGAGTTTTTAAATATTATTTCAAAAAAATACATTTATTTATTTAAAGATTTTAGCTTAAAAAGTAAATAAATGTTTATAAAAACCTTTTCTCTTATTATATTAACTTTTAAAAACCTTTATAATCTCAAGTAAAGATGGGTTATCAATTATTTATCTTTTAAATCATCATATTTAACCCTAATTTAAAGTATTTTTGAGATTATAGTTACTTTTTGTAGAATGATAGAAAAATACACATAAGTATGATAACATGCATGTAAATGAAACTATTTATACCTTAATATGCATCAAAAATCATGGTTTATCATGTTAATATAGCATGTTATCAGTATTCATGAGTGTTCTCAACATTTCTAAGATCCTTTAATGATCTTTCCTCTCTTCCATGATTTTCCTCCTCCTTGTGACTGTGTGACTGTGATTTCATCTCTTATTGTGCTTCTTGAGGTGATTATGATGTAGGATATTTTTAGAAAGATGACAAATGCAAGAAGATGACTATGAGTAATAAGATAGTGATTTATGTGAAGTTTGAATAAATATATTAATTTCTAATTAAATCCTACAATCTAAGTGAGGACCCATGATTGATATCACTTTGAGATGAATGATAATTAAGGAAAGATGTAGTGTAGGATAATTCGGGGAGATGAGAATAAGAATAATGATGATGATTATGAATGCGTAGATAAGATAAATGGAAGAGAATATGATATGAGTTATTTAATGACTAAAAATGATTATGATGATAATTTTATAACGTGGAGAGGGAATAATTATTGATAATATGAAGGATTAGTACAATATATCAGTGAGTAAGTGGAAGAGGATAAATCGGATAGAGGATTATAAGAAGAGTGAAGAGGATTATGATTGCGAAGAGAAGAAGTATGGATAACAGGTTAGGTAATTTAAGTTAAGAATAGAATGATTAATGTGGAGAGTATCTAGAATGAAGATTACTGATATTGGGGATTGTCTAAAGATAATTTCGGATGGTAGATATAAGAAAGATAATTGATAGGAATAAGAGATAATGTTGGACTTACGGATCTAATATTAGAACTATCATTCACGATAAAGAGATAGAGGATGATACATTATTCCAACGTGAAGATAATGTCTTGGAGATCAACACACGATCCAATATAATCTCTTTTTGCTTCTTAACTTGAGATGGATGAAAGAGGACAGCAATGGAGGGAGAAAAGAGAGGAGGATAGAACTCGGGATGAGGCTTTGGAAGGGAGAATGGATAACGAAGAACACAGTGAACACAGTAGCAAAGTTAACCAAAGAAAACTTATCATTTATCAATAAAAAAATCTTTCTATTTCTTACAATCGTTCCCCTTTTATAGGTGAAGAAGATAGAGAGGTTAAGAATGAAGAGATGCCTCGAGGAGGGAGAGGCAGTTATGGCGGTTATTACATCTCTTCGTGAATGCTTCTTCAATGATGCAGTCTTCAGGTGATGGAGACATGTGGGAAGAGTTTAACAAACATGTGAGTTCTTCCTTGATCTCATGAGGTCTCATGGTGGTTGTGGCAGTCTTAGAGGCGGTTGCTCGGTCAATTGATACATTTAGGAGTGGCTTTTGTTGGATGTCACAGCCATGAGTGACTCTTTCACAATAGCATGGAGAGAAGACTTGAAATAATTTGATCTCTTGATGGCTTGAGGTAGTTGTGATCGTTGGGAGGGTAGTTATTCATTCGGTTAGTGGTCATCAGTCCAAGTCTTCATTTTCTGTAGAGGTCGTGAGGATCTTTTAATGCAGCTGTCCTCATAGTCGTCTTAAGTAAATCATGATCTCAATACTCTATATTCATGAAGCTTGAGTTCACGTGGAACTTATTGACATAAAATCATGGAAGATGGTGATAATTAAGAGGGCTGTCCATTGGTAGATTTCAGACTGAGTTTTCTCCTTTTTCATCAGCCGTGAAGGCTTTGTTTAGATGGGAGGTAGTCTTCCTTGTTGGAATCTTTCCTTCATGCTCTTCATAGTTGGTTCATATATCTTTATTGCTCTCGTGATGGTAAGAAGAGTAAGTTTCCTTTTCTTCTTCAACTTGGAGATGATAGTTAAAGGTAAGATGAAGAGGACCTATCCTCGTGATGATCTTCCTTGGTGGTAACTCTCTTTAGCCTGATTATCAACATACAAAGGCTTTTCATGAATTTTAGAAAACTGTGAAGCTCTTCTTGTTGTAGTTGTCTTCATATTCACTTGAGTGAATTGTGAGCTTGAAATTTTCATTTATGAGGCTTCTTTGATGCTCTTCATGATGATTTTGGAGCTCTTGGATAGTTAGGAGGGTGGTCTTCAAGACTGTCTTCTTGATGGCAGATTCCAAAGATAATAATATTATTTAGATCTCTCCTATAATTCTATCTATAGGTGGTATTCAAAGAGAGAAGGAATTTAATAACAAAGATGTTCCTACTGATTTTCCTTGAGATCATTAATTATAATTATACAAGATACCTATGATATAGTGGATATGGCTTGGATATTAAGGAACCTATACCAAGGTAAGGGTGGTTGACTTGGTCCATTCAAAGAATTCTAAGTATCTAAGGATAAGGATTTAATTTTTTTTTACCAGGTCAATCTTTGGATTAGTATATAATTGGACGAGGGAAGATAATTCCCTTTTGATCTATACTCTCTTTCAATGTTTTAGAGAGGCTTTCTTCATTCATTTCATGAATGGATAATTTCTCAACCTTGTGAATAAGGAGGAGTATGCCATTTTATTGCTGTTGAGAATGATTTCTCTTCCTTAGTTCATACCTAGGTTCACTTGGAACCCTTGTGTTCATGTTTTGAGATAATTCTCCATCAGATTATCATCCAACAAGAAAGAGATCGTGCAAGAAATCGAAACGAAGAAAAAAGGGAAGAGATATAGAAGGAGTAAGAGAGAGCATAATAGAGGGATGCCGAGCAAGGGAGAGAACTGATCAAAAGAAAGGGCAAGGGAAATTTAGAGAGAGAATGAGGGAGGGAGATTGAGTGCGGTGAGGGATTTGGAGAGAGGAAGAGGAATCCGAGAAAGAGCTAGAATAAAGGAGAAGATGAGAGAAAGATGGAGAGAGGAAGCAAAAGAGAGAGACTACAAGAGAGAGGGAGAAGAGAGAGAGCAAGAGTGTGCAAAAGAGATTGTGAGAAAAGTCAAGAGAGAGAGGGAGGGAACAAGAGGGGAAAAATCAAGAGAGAGAGGAGAAATAGAACAAAAAGAGAGCAAGGGAGATAGAGAGAAAGAGAGAGCAGATGCAAGAGAAAGGGAGAAGTCAAGAAAAAGAATGAGCACGAGAGATAGAGTGAAGGAGAGAGGGAAAGATCAAGATATCGTGATGGGGCACAAGAGAAAGAGAGAGAGAGAGAGAGAGAGAGAGAGAGAGAGAGAGAGAGATATCAAAATATGTCATAGGAGAGGGAGAATTTGGGATGGGTTTTGTGGGAAAATAAGAGAGGGAGAGAGTTGGCAAGATAGTGATCAGGGAGAGCCTAGGATCACGGGAGAGAGAGAGAGAGATATATATATATATATATATATATATATATAACAAGGGAGAGAAAGTGACAAAGAGGGATCAAGAGGAAGCGAAAGAGAGTTTGAAGAACTGAAAGAGGGAGAGAAAATCAAGCAAGTGCGCAGCATTAGCAAAAGTCAATTCCCATGGTGAAGGAAAAGATGACCTACTTGGGGACAAATAACTTCCCTAGCATCATATACTTGGGACGTCCTTCTCCAAGTGATAGAGAAGCAACAACAGTAGTGGAGATGGAGTTTGGACAAGAAAGAGAAGAAATCAAGTAGATAGAAAAACAAGAGAGAACATGAACAATAAAGCATATTAGAGAGGGAATTAGAGGGGTTAAAAAATCAAGATTTTTTAAAAGACGAACTGCAAGGAGAGAACTAAGAAAAAAGAGGGGTTCATTTTCATGATACAATGGAGCTCATTTTTATGAGGTCAGATCTACTTTCTTTTCTTAGTTTTAAGTGGCCAAACTCTATTGTAGATTTGAGCATCTGATTGTTCTGATTTTCTATGGACCAATGTCTTTCTAGATTTACTTCAAAAGTTAACCTTTCATTCCCTTATTTCACATCCTTTAGAGGAGCTCTAATAAGCCAAGTTCATCCAATCATTGAAAACTATGTCAAGGGGTCAAAACAAGTCCAAACTCACTTTAAATTCAGATTAATTGATCATAATTAATGACCAAGGGTTTGAATCCACAAAGAACTAATGCTAACTTTAGATATCTTTTTGGATTTTGATGAAATTGAAGGATACACTAAGGTGACAACTTGATGCAGGACCGGACGGGGTGAATCGGCCGGCGCTAATATCCTCTAGGGGGAAACTAGGAATGGAAGAACTACGTGTCTAGATGATGTAATGATATCCTAAATCTCCTCAAGCAGCCAGCCTTCCAGCGCGTCGTCACAGTGCTCCTGGGGTACGCCGAGTAGGATGGGGCGGGAGTCCTCCCGGATCCGTCGATGCAGGGGAGAGAGCAACCTCGGGTCGTCGGGGGAGCTCAATCGTCAACCGGCGGCGGGATCCACGATCCGTTCCCGATCCCCGACGTCACTCGGCCTAACTAGGCCCGAGGGCGGTAGAGACAAGTGCGGGAAAGTACTGAAGGAAATATAGAACTTCAAAATAAGAGTAAGGGGATGAGTGCCTAACCCGCGGGGCGCGAGCCCAGGTCGGTCGGGGCGGGGAGGTCGTCGCGCGCGGCAGCGATGTCGGGACGCCAGGGCGAGTCGGCGAGGGAGCGGAGGAGAGATCGGCGCGGGCGGGGCGATGACGAATCGTGGCGAGTAGAACGGTCGCGGCGACGCGGAAGAGGCGGGAGGTGGCGTCCGGGGCCGGTTCGAGCGATCACGGCCGGTTCGGGGCGCTCTGCAGGTCGAGTGCGGGGCCGGCTCGGGACGGTTCCGGGCCCGGCCTGGCACGTTTGGGCGGTGCTCAGGCCGCTGACTGGCTCGGTTTTCGGCGGTCTGGACCGGCTCCGGGACAGGCTAGGGCGGTCCGCGGTCGGTCTGGCGGACGGGAATCGGGCCCGGTCCAGTCAGCTTTGGGACCCGGATCGAGGCCCAGGGGAGCTGACCGGGCCGAGCGGGCCGGGTCTGCACTGGGCGACCTGGCATGATCGGGCGGTCCGAACCGGCTCGCCGGCTCGGGACCGGTCTGGGACTGGGTCCGGTGAGAAGGGAGCGAGCAGGGTGGCCGATTCCGCGCCGAGTCGGCTCGGCGGGAATCGTTCATTCAAGTCGTCGGCGGCTAGGGTTTCGTTGCAGGGGTAGGGCGGCGCACGGCGAGGGGAACTTCGTGGCGGCGATTCCGGGCAGAGGAGGGCTCGCCGGGCGGCGGGATGGAGGGAGAAGGCAGGGGCGACGACCCTTGTGGCGGGTTGAGGCGCGAGCTTGACGGGGAGGGCTGGAGGCGACGGTCGGCGGCGGAACCGGGCGTCGGGTGTGGCGTTGGCGACAGCTGGTCGTGAAGGCGGCGGCGGCGTGTCACGGCGGCGGCGCGGGGCGCGGCGACGGCGAGGTGCGGCGGCGGCGATCCGATCCTTGGAGGTCGACGGAGAAGGTGGCTTGACGCGGCGGCGATGGCGGCGGCCTTGGGCGGCGGTGGTGGCGGCGGCTAGGATCGGCGGCGGCGGCGGCAGCAGGGTGTGGCGGCGGAGGCGGATCTCTGCGGCGGCTACTACGGCGGCTTGGAGCGGCGGCAATGGCGGCGGCGTGAAGAGGATCCGGAGTTGGGGCAAGAGGTGGCGGCGGAGGCGGCGGCGGCGGCGGCGGCACAACTGGTGCGGCGGCGGCGGCAGCGGCGTCGGCGGTAGGACCTCTTCCCCAACTTTCCTTGAGCAGCCACTCGAGATGAAGTCTCTTCTTTTCTCAAATGACGGCTAGGGTTTGTGGGGGGGTCCCTTCCCCTCTTATAGAGCCCTTGGTGGGCCAAGAGAGGAAAGGGCTCACTTGAGGCCCACAACCCACACCCATACTCATAGAAATAGAATAAAGGTTCACAAAAGAGAAAGGGCCTTAGGCTAGGGTCCCGAAACAAAGGGGAAACCCACCCAACGGCCTAAAGAGCGAGAGAGAGACATGCAAAGGCCTGCTTAAACACGTGCGGGC
Source organism: Lemna minuta (assembly GCA_024174645.1). NCBI lineage: Eukaryota > Viridiplantae > Streptophyta > Magnoliopsida > Alismatales > Araceae > Lemna > Lemna minuta. The sequence goes on from CM044105.1 coordinate 7,401,391, forward strand.
TAAATAAAGTCATAATAAAAGAGAAAACGGGAAAGATAGCTCTACGCGCGCGAGCTCGTGGCGAGAAGAGGGTCTCACTTGGTGTAGTGAAACTCGGGATCCTTCGTCTTCGCCTTTCGAGGGGGCTGGACGCGCGTAGGTGTCGGCTCCACCGGCGCCGTAGTGTCATGCCTTGGTGGCGACGGGGGTCGTACGCCACCACAACTAGAGAAACTTATTGATTTATATAGATAGCTCTAGATCTTTCTAGTGAATCCTAAATCGCACAATTAGAGTGGAATCAAGCAAGAAATCAAAAAGAGAAGTTAGAGAGAGAAATTGCTACTAGGGATTGAGAAAGATAGAAAAATGTTTAGTTCTCTTAGTCTAAAATTTAAAATGGGAATATAATGCTAAATGATCATAGATTATGGAAAATAAGACTTAAATAATGAGAAACCACTAAAAATTGAGCCAATCAAATGTTGAATCAAGGGCTTTATCTTCCACAATTTGAATTTGAAAATTTTAGTTCAACTAGTGAATTCTCCATTTTTCTTTCAAAATATTAATTTTAGATGCTCACTAAATTCACTGAATTTTCATATGTCATTTTAGAAAATCAAACATATATAATAATATTTATCAAATTTTCACCTTAAACACAAATAACCAATTCTAAAGTGAGAAAGGGGTCGAACCAAAGAGAGGAAATTCAACAGATCTAAATGAAAATGCAAGATTTTTGGCGAGAATATGGATTTGATCAATGAATAGATGACAAATGTGTGATGAGAAAAACTGACTTAAGCAATGATAGCATTCAGTTTATACCACTAATTACATGCTTATTAATACAAATTAAGGCATAAAATATTACATTCTTATGCATGTTATCATATTTTGATTACATAGCAATCATTCTATACAACTTAAAGTTATAATCTCAAAATACATTATTTTAGGGATAATCATACACAATTAACAAATATTGTTTCAAGAAGATTATTCTGATATTTATTTAAGATTATAATTAATTTTTAAATACAAATAATAAGAGAAAAGATTTGTATATACACTCATTTATTTTCCCAGTTTTATTTTCCAGAGAAATAAACGTATTTCTTAGATAAAAATCTATTCTCTTCTTATTTATCAAATTTGAATTTTTAGAATAATAGATTATTTAATTTCTGATCAAACAAAAATATTTGAATTAAAAAGGGTTTGTATTTTGAAGGTCATAAATTTTCTAATTTTTAGGAATTTTTTGGAATTTTTTCAAATTTTTCTAAAATTTTTAAGATTTATTTTAAATTTATTTTATTTAAAATAATAAAAATTAACCGCCTAGATGAACTAGTCTTACATTTAGATCTACATTGAATAAATCAAAAACATAAATTGAATACGTCATGACCTAGTCTTATGGAAAACCACTTTGGCCCACAAGGGTACCTTAACAAAGACTATCAATTCCCTTAGACAATGCCTCGAATTGCCATGTAAATTCCCTCTACCATGTCACCTGCCCATAGTAAGGCCATTTATGCAACTTTTCACTAAAATAAATTCCTAAAATCCTAAAAAACCGAAGAAATTCCTATCTCTCAAACTCTAGGTTCTTTTTTAATTCAAATTTTCTTCATTAAATCATAAATTATATAAAAATTATATCTAATTTAATTTAAGCAATAACCGAAGAAAAAATACTTGACTAAAATTTCTCTTAGAAAATTAAATTAGATAATTTTCAAATTTTATTGAAATGAATCAAATATTAAAATAATTTCAATGCTTCAAAGTCAAACACATGAATTTTTCAAAATTAGCCTTAAAATTTTTATTTTGATATTTTTAAGGTAATTTTCATAGAATTTAGGAAAATTTACTTGCAATATAATTAAATGCATCATAGATTAACCACCAAAGTGCACTTAACTACCAACTACACGCATGCATGTGCAACACACTTGCACCACATGGCACACATGTACACTTCCACGTGGCAACACACAAGTGCCCATGCCATGTCATAAAAACTCCACATCAGTATGCTCATAAAAACTATTTTTTAAATATTTTAATGTAAAATAAATTCAAAATAAATCTAGAAAAATTCAGAAAAATTCTAGAAAAATCCCTAAAACTTAGAAAATTCATAACTTTCAAAATACAACTTTTTTTTTTATCAGATATTCAAGATCTATCATTCTAGAATTTCAAATTTAGGAAATAACAAGAGAGTAAATTTTTAACTCAAAAATACACTCATTTTCTTTCGAAAATAACATTAAGAAAATGAATGTGTATAAAAATATTTTCTCTAATTATATGCGATCAAACTTAATTATAGTCTCAAATATGAAATGGGAATAATCTAATTGAAAATATCAATCTTTTATTAAGCATAATTATCCCTTTAAATAATATATTTTTAAATTATAACTTTAAATTTCATAGGATGGTAAATATACACTCAAAGTATGATAACATGCATAGGAATAGAATGTTTTATGGCTTAATTTACTATAATAATCATGTAACTACAAGTATAAGTTACATGTTACCAACCACCGAGATGTTGCCAAATTGCTTGTTTGTGAAGTGGAGAGCACGGCCGACATTCTTTATGTGTTAAATAGATTTTTGTCCTATGAGATTGCACCATGTACATATTTTTCATAAGAAAAGATGGGCGCATATTACATTGTGCCCATCCAAAAACTCATAATATTGTGTCAACTATAAAATATCATCCAAATTGAAGAAAATAAGAAACACTTTTCACCAAACTTGCTTGGCTCTCCACATGTCACAATGGCTTGTTGGAGCAAAGTCATAAGTTGAGACTACCACATCATTTTTAGAGTCTCCCTTTCATGTTTTTGCCCTTCAAACTTCACCTAAAATTCCTTCAAACTCTAGGAAAATTGATGAACTAAAACTTGGTTTGTTTATATCGTTGTTGTGTGTTATAATTCATGCAATACATTTATAATACCTCACTTAGGACAGTAGTAAGCCAGGGTCGATCCTCAGGGAATCTAGGTAATGAGGATTGAGACTAAGGTAGAAGAAGGGAAGAATTCCTATAGTGGAGAATATTAGAAGTTAGAAGAGGAATTTTATAGAGATAGTGGATGTAATTGAGTCGATTATGTTTCTATGGTTCTAATTAGAGGAGAAGGGATGATGATTAGAAGGGTAGAGATTGAGTGAAGATGGAGAAAATGATGAAGGGAAGGGAAAAGAGATATAATAGTATAGAGATAAATGACAATTTGGGTAGGATTTATGAAAACAAATGCAATAACCTACGATTTAAGTAGAATAAAAATTCCTACATTATCCATGGAAAATCTTACAAGAGAATCGATGCCGGGACCGACGGGGTGAATCGATCCGGCGCTAATATCCTCTAAGGGGGAACTAGGTATGGAAGAACTACGTGTTCTAAATGATGTAATGATGTCTAAAATCTCCTCAAGCAGCCAACCTTCCGGCGCGTCGTCACAGGGTGCTCTCGGGGGTGCGCCGAGTAGGATGGAGCGGAAGTCCTCCGGATCCGTCGACGCGGGAGAGAACGAGTCTCGAGTCGTCGGGGGAAGCTCGATCGTCACCCCGGCGGCCGGATCCACGATCCCAATCCCGTACCCTAACGTCACTCAGCCTAACTAGGTCCGAAGGCGGTGGAGACAAGTGCGGGAAGTACTGAAGGAAATATAGAACTTCAAAGTAGAGAGAGGGAATGAATGCCTAACTGCGGGCGCGAGCCGGTCGGTCGGGCGAGGGAGGTCGTCGGGCGCGGCAGCGATGTCGGACAGCCGGGCGAGTCGGCGAGGGAGCGCGGAGGGAGCGGTCGGCGCGGGGGCGGGCGATGGCGAGTCGCAACGAGCCGGTCGGGTCGCAGCGAACACGGTAAAGGCGGGAAAGCGGCGTCTCGGGGCCGGTCGGGCGGTGCAGGGCCGGTTCGAGTGCGGTCCGGGGTTGGTTACGGGCCGGTCTTGGCTGTTACAGGCCGTTCGGGGGCCGGTTCGGGCGGTCTGGGACCGGCTCCGGGACCGGTAGGGGCGGCTCGGCGGTCTGGGACCCGGTCGGGATGGGGGCCGGTCTCGGCCAGGTTTGGGACCGGAACCGGCACGGGGCGATCTGGACCCGGCTAGGGCTAGGGGTCGGTGCAGGCGGCTGACACAGTCGGGGCGGTCCGGGCAGTTCGGGCTGGCTCGGGCCGGCCACAGGGCGGTCCGGGGTGAGTCAGGGCGGCCCGGGCCGGTCCCGGTTGAGTGCGGGAGCGATTCCCGTCGAGTCGGCTCAGCGGGGAATCGGTCGACTCCTTCCCTACTCGGCGGCTTGCGCGGCGGCGGCGGCGAGCGGGCGGCGATCGCGGCGGAGGGGGCGGCGGCTACGGCGGCGGGTTTTCGGCGCGGCCGTAGGCGGCGGTAGCAGCGGCGCAGAATCGGCGGCGGCTGCACAGCGGCCTAGGGCGGCGGCGGTGGCGGCGGCGTGAAGCGGCCGGGGCTAGGGGCAAGGGGTGGCGGCGGAGGCGGCGGCGGCACGATCGGTGCGGCGGCGGCGGCGGCGGCGGCGGCGGCGGCGGCGGTTGGACTCCTTCCCTAACCTTCCTTGAGCAGCCACTTGAGAGGATGACTCTTTCTTTCTCAAATGATGGCTAGGGTTTGTGGGGGGGTCCCTTCCCCTCTTATAGAGCCCTTGGTGGGCCAAGAGAGGAAAGGGCCCACTTGAGGCCCACAACCCACACCCATACTCATAGAAATAGAATAAAAGGTTCACAAAAAGGGAAAGGGCCTTAGGCTAGGGTCCCGAAACAAAGGGAAACCCACCCAAAGGCCTAAAGAGAGAGAGAAAGACATGCAAAGGCCCGCTTAAACACGTGCGGGCTAATAAAGTCATAATAAAATAGAAAACGGAAAAGATAGCTCCACGCGCGCGAGCTCTACGAAATGTGTCGTGGCGAGAAGAGGGCCTCACTTGGTGTACTGAAACTCGGGGTCCTTCGTCTTCGCCTGTCGAGGGGGCTGGACGCGCGTAGGTGTCGGCTCCACCGGCGCCGTAGTGTCATGCCTTGGTGGCGACGGGGGTCGTACGCCACCAGAATCCCTCATAAGAATCTTTCCACAAACCCCATGTTTGTGCCAATCCTAGGTCGGGTGGTGCTTGATTCGCTACAACGTCGATCTCCTCTTGTTCTCCTTCTCCAGAACAAACTCGAGCATCTGATGATGCCTAGCTTAGGCCTAAGCTTCTCCCCCTTTCCTGGTGGTGACCCGGTGTCAATAGAGAGCCAAAAGACAAAGAGAATTCGGAGTGGAGGAGGAGAACTTGAGGAGCTAGGGCTTCCACCCAATCCGATGGACGAGACTGATTTTCGGGAACGTCAGGCGTTTGATAAAAATTCAACCGTGTAGATGGGAAGAGCCCGTTGAGATTATCCTGTCGTCAAACTTTCACCCTGATCGGACAGCTAGATCGTGAGATATCAACCTTTCTTTTCCAATCATTTCTAGCCATCGATCGGGTGACCTCCAGCATCAGCAGTCCTCCATCATCCAGCTCCTGAGATCGCGCCATGTCGTCATCACGCCGGCCATCGGATTTCAGCCACGTAACTTGCAAGGTAATTAACTATTAAATAAGTCCAAAAAGGGTAAGTGAGAGGAATCTACAGCGATTAACTTCGCTGCAGATTCCTCCCTTTAGCGCAAATAAGAGAGCGCCACGTCACTCTGTTATTTTGCCTTAGGTGAAAAATGACAAGGCGATAAATAAACAAAACTACAAAACGTGACATAAAATGACAAAATAAATTCACCGCAAAATAAGAGAGCACCCCCGTCAAATCGGACGCGCGAGTAGGGAATCACCACGTCACCTGCACAGCTTAAGAAATTAAAACGACGAAGAGGCGATTCGACAAAACGACAAAACGCAGGTGCACAAGACGACAAAAGAAAATAGCTAAACGACAAGAGAGGAAGCTAATGTCTACGACGATTAATTCGCCACAGATTCTCTTTTACGACCAAATGAGAAAGCGCCACATCGCTCTCTCGTTCCTCCTTAAAGTCAACTATGACGGCTGCCATCCACGTCACATGCACGGATATGTAAATAAATAAAAAAGGAAAAATGGTAGGCTAATAAAAAACAAAGCTGCCACATCACGGCACGTCTCGTGATCTGGTGAGCACTATCTGATTTACCTTTTAATAACTTATAATTGCATTTATGCCCAGCGATAATTAAGTATTGCGTTTCAACCCTTGACGAGGTTAATTTCTGTATAAATCTCAGATAACTAAAAGGATAAATTCACAAACCTGTCTAAAAATGTTAGATAATTACCTTAATGCCCCTGGCGCTGATAAGTAAGCAAGAAATAGTTAGATTAATTAAAAATATGCCTTCAAGATGCCCTAAAACTCATTTAAATCATTTCTAAATATCCTAAAAGATATATTTTTCTTTAAAAATTCATTTCCTTGTCAATTTATAATCTAAGAGAAGTATTCAAATATTAAAAAGGCAAGAAATATCATAAAAATCATAATGAAGCAAAATTAAGGAATTTCAATTATAATAACACATAAATATATTCCTTTTAAGCAAAATTTTCATGAAAAATTCAGAGTTAAAGGTCATAGATTTATGTGTTATCAACAACCCCTAGATTAAAAAAAATCATCTTTCAAGAATACATCTCTTTTCACTCATTCAATCATAAATTGAATTTTTATATTTTCATTCAATTTTAAAAAGTAGAAATAAGATAAAAAGGGATTTTTAATACAAAAATTAAAAAATAATCATATAATTATATGTTCAAATGAATGCTAAAATATGGATCATGAAAAACTAATAATGATAATATAAAATGCATTATTTTCATAATAATGTATCAAAATTAGTTTTCTTAATAAAGTGCAAAGTTAGTAGAGAGATTGAGAAAATGTTAATCAAGAGACTAATGTAGAAAATGAGAAAAAATATTTTTTAAAGCTATCATTAAATAGGGCTTGGAGAAAGCTTAAAAGATATATTGAGGGATTGATAATTAAATATAGATATATTGATTGACAGATTGAGCATGCAATAGAAGGGGATTTTGAGTGAGATCACAAAAGAAAATGATAGAGATCAAGTGAGACCAAAATGAAAGATACTTAGAATGAAATTGATACACATATTTGGAGGGAGGGAGGGGGAGAGAGATACATAGAGAGTAAGAAATGGATAAAAACTTAGGGTGACTAACGGATCGTTTTCGTGCGTCGTTAAAACACAAAAAACGTTGGTCAAACAAAATTTATAAAACCAAACTCACAGAGATAGGATATAAAGATCAAGTAATGTGTAAGTATCGTGTCGATCCACAGAGAGCAGGGTTGACTTTAATTACAAAGTTGACTTGGTCAAACTTAGGTTTAAAAGGAGTTTTAAATAAGTAAAAATAAGAAGTGATGACTGCAAATGATATAAAAAAGCTAAATAAGAAGTTTTAAGAATTTAATTCTCGGGTTTGACAGAGAAAAATCAAAAGTCAAAGTCAAAGCATTGACTTTGACCAACAGTTGGTGTTCTATAAAATCAGAGAATCAATCAGAGTCAGAAGATTACGAAAATTAGATATTTAGAAACCAGAGAGAAAAAGGAATTTATTGATATAATATTCGTGATTTTTGGATAAGAAATGGATTTATTATGAATTATTGAAAATCAACTATCAGAAAATCCCCGAAATTAACACCTTGGAGGAAATCTTCAAATTGAATGGCCAAATGAAATCCAAATCTTGAAATTTCTATGCCAATGGAAATCTAAGAACCCGAGAAATCTAACAAGACCAAAATTATCGAATTCTGATTTGTAAATCAAAATTATTTGGATTTTGATGAAAGATGAACATTTGACTTCTGATGAAAGATGAACAATCCTTGGTCAAACATCAAAATGGAGGGTTAAATGAACTCAGAATTCGATGAATTTGCTATGCACTGAAAGCTTATGAAAAGAGGAATCCAATGAAACAAAAATCAAGTGATTTGGAATTATAATCAAAGAGATATCCTATTTTAAGAAAACAGCGACTTTTTGGACTAAAATCTGGGGAAAATGAAGAACACTATGAACTAATTTGCACAATTAAACTTCTAAGTCTAATAAAAACTCAAATTACCTCTTGATAATCGATCTAATCTAATACTAACCCGATTGCCGCAAGAATGGGGCTTCACTTCTCGTGGATTGAAGCGAATTTGCTCGGATTCTTCCTCGTAGACGTTCGGAATTCAAGGGAAAAATTTGATGAAATCAAAGAGGAATTTGCAATCAATCCCGCTCCAATTGCATCGCAATCGTGTCTAAACGTGGGGGGATCACGATGAACTAGAGATCTTCCTTGAAATATGTTTAATTCCTTCACGAATCGATCACAAGTTGAAGAACAAAGGGAGAATACATGGCTTTTTAAAGGGGAAATTGGCCCAAAAATCGTGGGCAATTGAAGATTGTGGCTTCAATTCGGCGACGAATTGGCCCGGATTTAGCGGTGAATTGGCCTCAAGTTACCCTCAAAAGAAGCCACGATCGCACCATGATCGAGCCACGATCATCCCGCGATCGGGCCACGATCGCACCATGATCGAGCCACGATCACGCCGCGATTGGGCCATGATCGTAGTTTGATCATGATCGCGATGCACCTTGGACATCTTCTGAGGATCGTGGAATCGATTCCACGCTGAAGGATCCACGATTGCGGCTCGATCGCGCCGCGATCGCGGTTCAATCAGACCGCGATCGTGGTGTTCTTCCATGAGTCTTCTACGCCGTCGGATTGGAATCTGACGCTCCAGGTACCTTCACGAAGGGGAGAGGATCGCGCTTCACCGTGGCCGTCGGATTGCGAGGAGAGTCCACCGCCAGCCGTCTGATCGGTGAGGATCAGGTAGGTTGGACGCTCTCGATCGCGCGATCAAACCTCACTACGATCGTCGTCCGTTCGAGGAGGATCCACGCTCCAAAAAGCTCCACGTGGCAACAGGTAAGCCCTCGATCACCGTCACTTAACCCCGATCACATGCACACGTTGCTTTGATGATCGCGTGGACTCGGGTCCACGCGATCTCCGCCATACTGACCGAATCGGACGCCTGTCGTGCGTCCACGTCGCCTGCAAAAGGTAAGTATCGTGTGGGACATAGTCGCACACGGAGAAAATAATGGATAAAGTTGCTCTTAAATAGGGGGGCGCAATTATCCATTAGTTGCGTTACCGCCCCCCCTCTCTTACCAGGGTCCCACTATGCCCGTTGGCCCTCCAACTGCCAGCCTACCTGCCGCATGGCACCCCACATGGGCACCCGCGTGGACGCGCGGACACGCGTGGCCTCCTGTCACGTGTCCGCGCCCTGTGCGCCTCCTGCGCCTCCCGCGCCATGCATTTGCCACCCGTGGCTCTGCCACGTGGCCTCAGCGCCGCGTCGCACCCGCGCGGTGTTTCCGCGTGCCACATCAGCGCACCAGCTGGCCCCGCTCGCCACGTCACAAGTAAGTAAAATCCCCTTTTTCGTGATTTTAATAAGCAAAAACACTTAAAAGTTCATTTAAAAATCAAATAAAAAATCAGAAAAAGGCATAAACTTCATAAATTCATAACTTTAAATATACAACTCCTTTTTAATCCAAATTTTCTCCATTGGATCACAAATTCTTTTCTTTTTAATATCATGTCATTTAAAATATATTTTGAAAGAAGAAATCAAGATGAATTAGAAATTAATTAAATAATTTCTCATTAAACATTCTAAATCGTAAATTCATCCTGAAATTATCCTTCCAAACATTTACTAAAGTCAAGAATCATTCAATAACAGAGATTAAATTCTATAAATTCAAGTTATAAATGCATGTTATCAGTGACATTTGCAAAATGCACTTGTTGATTTATTGAGAAATAATATGAGCAAGACTGAAAGAGAGAGAATAAGGAAAATATTCAAAAAAAATTGAGACATATTCAAAAAGAGTATAAGATATGAGAATTAAAAGTGTAGGCGTTGACTCATCTAGTGTGCAAAAATGCCATAATGAATTCTTCATTTATTTCCTCTCTCTCTCTCTCTCTCTCTCTCTCTCTCTCTCTCTCTCTCTCTCTCTCTGAAAATCATTCCCTCTCTCTTTCTCCCTCCTTCTCTCCTTTCCTCTCTCTTCCGCGCTCGTCTCTCTCTCCCGCATCGCTTCTTTCGATCTCTTCCTCTCTTCTTCCTCCATTTCCTCTCTTCCCCTGGCTCTCTCTCTCTCGCGACGGAAATTCCGTCGCGAGGAGAGGGCGGGAGAAAAGCTCTCCTCTTCTCCTTTTCTCTGCTTCTCTTCCTCGCACGTGTGCGCGCGTAAGGGGGAGGAGGAGGAAAAGTTCTTCCTCCTCCACCTCTCTCTCTCTCTCTCTCTCTCTCTCTCTCTCTCTCTCTCTCTCTCTCCCTCCCTCCCTCTTTCTCTCCCCCCTTGTCTCCCTAAAATGTATCTCTTTCATTTTTGGAGAGAATCATTTGGAGCCTTGCAATCGGTCTTATGGCAAACCTGTTATTTTTTTCTATATGTCTCCTCTTTTAATTGATTGCTATATGCCTCCCCCTCAAACTTGTATCATTCTTTTTCCTTGATTGATTTGACTTGAATCACATTTTTATTCTATATTCTTGTTCACACTTCTATAGATCTCTTTAAAAAATCTTATTCTTTTCAATCCATTTCTTGACACCTAAGGATCTTCGGCTTCCTTGGTTCACACATTATGAAGAATATATTCATTTTTTGGTATTCCTACATATGTTGTGGTTGGAGAGATATCTACCAAAAAGATTGATCTTCATCATCTGGAGAAGAAGATGAGCTTTGAGGTGTGGAAAGTCAACACAAGAGGGAGCTGATTAATAAAATGCTAATTAAACATGATAATACATGATTATTAATACATATTAAGACATAAAAAATTTCATTCATATGCATGTTATCATATTTATGAGTATTTATCTATCATTCTATGAAAAAGTCATTATAATCTCAAAATCCTTTAAATTAGGGTTAATTACGATGAATTAAACATAAATAATTTCATAACCCATCTTTACTTGAGATTATCAGTTATTTTTAAAGTTAAATAATGAGAGAAATCATTTTTATAGACATTCATTTAATTTTCTAAAGTTAAAATCTTAAATAAATGAATGTATTTTTGAAATCAAAATTAAATCTCTAGTTATTTATTAAATTTGACTTTTTTAGAATGATAGATAATTAAATTTCTGATCAAATGAAAGAAATTAGGATTGATTTGGAGTTATATTTTGAAATTTATGAATTTTCTAATTTTTAGGGATTTTTCCATAATTTTTATGAATTTTTAATGAATTTCTACGGATTTTTTGAAATTTAAAATTGATTTTTCTAATTAAAATCAATTTTTACAAATTTTTTAAAGCGCATAGGTGACATGGCGCGATCAGAGCCGTTCGATCAGATCGCAATGAGGAGGCGACGTGGCAGCGTGAGGAGCGTTCGATTGCACATGAAATGTCAACCGTTGATCTTCACTTAATTTATGGGGACACGTGGCTAAATCGGGTTCACCAGATTGCATTTAATCTGAGCCGTCGATCGCGAAAAGTTGTAACGTTGGAGATTAAATTGTGAAAAATGCATCTGATGCGTCCGATCGCAATCTAACGGCAGGCATTTCAATGCATTTTATAATGCGCGGAGACGTGGCTTCATCTCGAGCGTGCGATCGTGATCCAATGGCCACAACTCAATGGTAATGATTCACGATCATGTGTTTCATCAGAGCCGTTGATGCGTTTCATCCAAATCTCCAATAAAATGAGATGTTCTTCGTATTCGTAAAGCATTTGAGAGCAATTCAATCAAATTGAACTATTTAGACACCAAATCTCTTGAATCTCTTGATTCCAATCGCTTCTAGACTTATTTCTGCATCCATGGAGTGCTTAAGATCAAGATTTTGATGATCGACGAGGAAGAAATCGTAGCTTGAACTCCACGATCATGATTTCTGGATTTTTTTATGAAAAGCCTTGATTCCAGAGATTAATTGGATCAATTCAATCATAATTGTGAGTTAGGGATCGTGTTTTATCCTAATATATCATCATTGAGTGTTTAATTTCTATTTACATTAGTAATTTAGCTTAATTTCATCGTTATTTTCATTAATTTCGTTCTTCCGATTTTCGGAAAATACCCCTCTCTTCGATCTTCAATTTCTCTGCGAAATAAAAGTCAAATTTGATAATTTTTGTTTCCGTGGAATCGTCTTGAAGTTCTCTTTCATAAAATACTATTTTCCCCAATTTCTATCATCAATTCATCGTCCTATTTGATCAAATTCGAAGAGATCATCAGAAATTTCCCTAATTCCCTGTGGATTTGACCCAAATTTACCATTATACCCCTCAATTCGAGTTATTTTTATTAAATTGATAAGTTTGGACTTTATTTTGACACAAATCAGTGTGCAATTGATGACCACATTGATTCGATCCGTCACTGATCAATTAGATTTGGAAGAAATGTCTTCCGAGATGCATGACACATGGAGGGAGGAACAACAAAAAAGCCAAAAAATCCGTTATGAATATTCAGATCCATCATAGATGATATCCTCTAATATGTCACCAATGAGCCTAGATGGAATCTGCAATGGTCAAAGTATGAGAACGTTTTTCCTATGAAGGCTGCTACCCGTTGTAATGGTAGAAACATTTCCTCTGAATCTCATCTAGCATTATTTGATGAAATTTTTCAATATTGATGCCCTTGGCACAAAAAATCTCATTGATAAAGACCTCGTGTCCCTCCTCAAGGCTTCATTGTCATCTTATTTAGGCTTTCAGGTTATCATATTTTCCTTTCTTCCAAAACGAGTATAAAAAAATTTGTGAAAGATATTTCTTCAACTCACGGGTCTAATTGGTAGAGAATACAACCAATAGAAGAAGAATTTAGGGTTTAGGGGCAAGAACCAAATCAAATTCTTGAGATCTCAAGAAGATTTTTAATTATTTTAGGAAAAAGAGATAATTTTAGGCATAAATTTAACAACTTCAAAATGAGAGCAAGAACTCACCATATAAGTCAATGGAATATTAGATTACAAGAAATATCATCAAATGTGCTAAGATTGTGGTAATGTTTATGTGTGAGTCCAAGCCCCCTTTCAACATTTTTTTCTCCCTTCTCAGGGTGACAGCATTGGGAACATCTCTATCATGGCTTTTTTTAACTAGACAAGACCCAAAATTCAAGTGGAAAACTAACCTCATTGATTAATCTACATGATCAAGGACAAGGAATCTTCGATGATGGCATCATCCTCCATATAAGAAAATAAACTATCCTTGTCTTCAAAGGTACGCCAACCTTTACATGCTGAAATGCAATGAGTTCATAGGGAATGTCATTGTGGCACGTACCTTAGTGGAGGAAATTCACTAGTTATAGTATATATGTCTCGGCCAATTGAGTCAGTAGGGCATGACCAAGTATAGTTAACATTGCATACTCTTCAGTCAAAGAACATGCATGATAAGTGATAACATGCAATTTCATGCATTGATATCATTTATTTTATACACGTCTTCTTTAAAATATAACCATAAATACATGTTATCATGATTTAAAATGAATCAAATGATCATTCTTATGTTTAAAAAGATATTATTATTTTTTCATAAATTAAAAACATTTTATTAGCATTTAATAACATTGATTCATCAACAATACAATATTATTTTATTATAAATAAAATTTATATTTATTTTCCATTTAAAATGCCTTTATTGACATGAAAATAGTTATGCATGAGGGGGAGAAGATTTTCTCCTCCTCTATTTCTCTCCCTTGCTCTCTTGCGCATGCACGTGCGTAGTACCCAAGTAAATGGCATTCTTTTTCTGATCTATACACAGGCCCATATCCAAGAGTTCCCTTCACGTAGCTTAGTATCCTTTTAGTCGCAGCCATATGATTTGAGCTTGGTTTACTCATAAACTGGCTCAAATAGCTCACAGAGAACACTAAATCAGGTCGAGTTAGACTAAGATACCTTAGACACCTGATTAGTTTTCTAACATGAGTGGGATCCTCTATAGCTCCTTCACCTTCTCAGCTCAATTTTAAACGACATTCCATTGGTGATTTAGTTGAATTGCATTCTCTTGCATTAAACTCATCAAGTACCTTCAAAGCATAACGCTTTTGACAAAGTCTTTCAATTCAAAGCATTGACGTGACATATTTGTATCACTTCAATGCCCAAATATGAATTAAGAAGACCAAAATCAGTCATGTAAAATTGGGTCTTTGTTGATAATTTAAAATTTTCAATTTCCTAAGCACTTGATCCCATGATGATGAGATCATCGACGTATGCTCCTACTAACCGTCTGTATTCTTTGATACTTGAGATGTACACCACCTGATAACTTGCACTCCTTCTAAAACCTTTAGAATGTAGTGCTTTATCCAATCTATGATTCCATACCCTTGGAGCTTCCTTAAGCCCACAAAGAGACTTTTTTAACCTGAGCACATAATTTTCTTTTCCCTTCTTGACAAAGCCTTCAAGTTGAGCAACATAAGCCTCCTCCTTAATCTCTTTGTTTAGGAATGCTGATTTTACATCAAGGTGATGAAAATTCTACTTGAATTGTGATGCTAGTGCTATGAGGATTTAGATACATTTTTCTCTTGCTACTAGTGGAAAAACCTTATCATAATCAAGTCCCTTCTTTAGAGTGTACTCTTTTGCTATAAGATGTGCTTTAACACTGATTGTCTTGCACTGCTCAGATGGCTTGACTACAAACTGCCTTGATTCAAGAAACACTCACACATAAATGATGGACACAAGAAATTGTCCACCAATTTTATTTCACACAAAAATATCCACACAAACCAAAAAAAACATGCTCGTACTTTTAAAAAAACTTGTCGAACAGAAATAACCGAGTGCATCTCCACCATTATAAAGCAAACTTCATATACGGTCGTGATTAAATTACTTTTCTTAGAGTGAAACTGCCATGGGATGAACATCCGACAGCTTGGATCACACTATCATCCTCCCTTATTGCCTCGCCTCAGGCATATCACCTATGCACCATCCACGACTATCCTTCACCGCTCTTCTCACATCTCTCCCTCCACACATGTTTCTCACATCAAAGGAGAGAATAGAGAGTAGAGAGGAGAGAGGAGAGAGGAGAAACAACTTCTTTGAAGTTTTTTGTGCGCACGATTTGACCAGGGTGGAGTAGTTGACTAATGCAATTTGAGTAGAGAGAAAATTAATTCAACTGTCCAAATTTCTCTAAATTAAAAGCTTTATCTCCCACGATACTGATGAAGTTAGGGGTTTAAATTTATGGGCACAATCTTCATTTCAAGCTCTACAAATATACTAAGGCAGATTTAAATTTTGAGATGAAAAATTTAGAGTTCTTAATGTTTCATTGTGTGCTCCTAGCATTGGCGCACGAGAAGGAAAGATGTCATTCATTGATTATTCTTCGCAGATGGAACATAATTTTTTGTGATTTCTTCTCATTTCTATTTATTCCTCATGTTGGATACAAGACGCCAAGTCTAGGCAAAATGCACAAGCTCGTGAAGGTATGTTTTGACTTAAGAGCATCACTCGAGTCTGTTTTCATCTTGAACTCATAGATTAGAATCATCTTCTCTCAATATTTTTCTATTTTTTTTCCATTTTTCATATTTTCAACCCTAAATCAGTTTTCCACCATCGATTAGAGGTTTTCAATCTGCGAAAGAAGTTTGGAAGCATTTGATCAGTCCATTTCATTTATTGTGTACATCTTTTTTCATCAATGATCTTCATTTTCTAAATAAAATATACCCAAAATATTTCTTCATTTAACTTTTTTAAACTCCCACCATGTGGATTCAACCTCAACTCGCCACTATTCTATACTTCAAAACCTAATTCGAAGAGTTGGGTATAATTTTTTTTATACATGAACTTGTGCATTTAACAACCATAAATTTAAGCATATCAATAAGCTTAAAATCACAATCATTGGAAATGCAAAATAACGTATAAAAAATTATAACCCACTCCTTGAATTCAATCTTTAAATTTAGAAAATTTTTGAGTCAAGGTTTAATCCATATTAGCACAGTTAAAAGATTCAAATGAAAGATTACTTTTTTGGTATTTTCATATTAACAAAAAAATGATTGATGAAAGAATGAAGTGTAAAATTTAATGAACCAATAAAAAAACTTTTGATCTCTTGTTGAAGATAAAAAATTCCTGATTATATGGTCAAATGATGATTTATGGTTTAAAATATGAAAATATTGATGAAAAACATTGAGAAAATGGAAAATATTGAAAATAATTAAAACCCTATTCCAAATGTTTGCCATCATAAATTGACTTTAGAGATATTCTCTGATCAATCACTCCTTTGAGAGTCCATACATTTTTCCCAAACTTGGCAACTTATATTCAACATTAGGAATGGATTTAAATGAGAAGAGACTCACTAAAAATGATGTTTAGTACATGATGAATGATCGATCACTACCCTCTTTCGTTTGGCTAACCAATGTTTGAAGCACCAAAATTTAGAACCCCATATTTTTTATATCATAATTTCAAATAGCCATTGTGAGAATAAAGACATGACAAATAATCATGCCCAGAAAATTTCACCTCTAAAGTACATCAACATCATGAGATATCATGATTTTAATTTGGAGCATTTCTAGTCATCGATTTTTCCTTTAAACTATCCTAATTGATTTCTAGCCATCTAATTATGATTAATCAAGTTTATGTCACATTTCCATTCACCGTTAGGAGAGAGAAATTATTGATTAAGCGGCACCCATTAGATCTCTTTAATCAAAGTCAAGATGCACATATTGTGTTGGATGGCATCGTCTCATTTGCCATGAGGGGAGAGTCGATCCAATATCATTTGAGCCTTCCATCCTATGATCCATGATATAACACACAAGTTAGGGCCTTGGGTCATGCACATAAAAAGACTTCTCTAGTGGATCTGGTCCAACAGATTAAGCAATCCATACGTCATCACATATCTTGTGAAAATTAGTTTAGTCTCACATTGGGAATATTAAAAATAATTTGGGCTTTGAATAGAAAAGCCCAATAAGAGGATAAATAATGTAACATACTAATCATAAATATTTTTCCAATGTGTGTTAGACTCTTGGCCCATTCAGAGCCCCCCATCTTCACTTCCTATATAAGGACCTATGTACTCCCTATTCTATATATAATTCTAGGGTTTCTAGCTCTCACTCTCAACATGGTATCAAAGCCATAACTCATCTTGTTATCGCCCTTGTCACCAAGCATTGCAACTGACATTCTTGATGCGCTGCCTCCTTGCATTCCAGCACACTCTCACCTCTATCATCGTCTCTAGGCATCATTGTTGTCAAGCTTTTCTATCATCGACCTTGCTAACGCCGAGCCTCTTGCACAGATCACCCCGGCGTGCTCCCTCTGGCTAACCCTTGAGACCATGTATGTCAATTAGACAATTATTAGTTGTGTGACTAAGATCTTTGACTCCCTTCACACCTATAAGCAAGGCTATCTCTCTCTTCAAGCCCATTTCAGCCACTTGCAAGCCTTACTTCAAGAGTTCAACCTTTATCAGCTACCTTCACCAAACCTTGTGATGTTGAATTACTATCACGAGGAGCTCTTGATAAATTGAGACCATATGGTCGCTAAAAACACACGGTCAAGAGTCAAAATAATATCCAAACTCACCAATTTTAAAATTAAATCACGAATTGAGGGGTATATTGGTAAATAAGGGTTGAATCCAATGGAATTAGGGAAATTTTGAAAGATCGCTTCCAATTTAATCAAATCGGACAATGAAATTAGGCAATTTGATATTTTTCGAAAGAGGACTCGAAGACGAATCCACAGAATAAAAAATCACTGAATTTGGATTTAATTTTGCGGAGAAATCATCAAATGAACAGAGGTGAAATTTCTCAAAATAAAAATCATGAAAAGCCGAAATTCAGAATGAAATTTACATAAATTATGATTCTAAAATAAATCTAAATCTATACGAAGATGGATTAAGATGAAACACAATCCCTAAACCATAATTGCGCTTGAATTGATCCAATTACACGCCTGAATTAAGGCTATTCATCAAAATTTGGAAAAACATAATTGTGGAGTTCAAGGGTCGATTTCTTCCTCGTCGATCATCATAATCTCACTCTCAAGCACTCTGTGGATGCGGAAATAAGTCTAGAAGTGATTGGGAGCAAGAGATTCAAGAGATTTGGTGTCTAAATAACTTGATTACATCGAATTGCCCTCAAATGCTTTACATCGTCGAAGAACATCTCAATTTATTAACTAATTTGGGCATAACCGTCCGATCAGCCTATAATTCACGATCAACAGCTCTGATGAAATGCATCGGATGCAAATCGTTACGATTAAGTCGTTGCCGTTGGATCTTCAATCAACCGCCGAGATGAAGCCACTAAGTAAACGTTCTAAATAACGCATGTAGCGTCCCCCGTTGGATCTTGATCGGATGCTCCGATGCGTTTTTCGTCGGTTTTAATCACAACCGTTATAACTCCTTTTGATCAACGGTTGAGATTAAAATGATTCTCGATGAATAAGATCATGCCACATACCCCGCACCTTGAAGCGAAGATCAACGATCGCGATTTAATCGTGCGATCGGACGTCCCACGTTGTGCCATGTCACATCTCATCTTTGATCATCGATCGTGATCAATCAGACGCTCCAGATTGCGCCACATCACCTGCGCGTTTATAAAACTCAGAAAAATTGATTTTTAATTCCGAAAAATCTTGAAAATTTCACTAAAAATTCAGAAAAAAATAAAGAAAAATCCCTAAAAATTAGAAAATTCATAAATTTTAAAATATAACTCCAAATTAATCATAAATTCTTTCATTTGATCAGAAATTAAATCATGAATCATTCTAAAAGGTCAAATTTAATAAATAACGAGAGATTTAATTTCTATTTCAAAAATACATTCATTTCTTTAAAATTTTAAAACTTAGAAAATTAAATGAATGTATATATGACGATTTCTCTTATTATTTAACTTTAAAAACTAATTATAATCTCAAGTAAAGATGGGTTATGAAATTATTTATCGTTAATTCATCATAATTAACCCTAAATTAATATATTTTAAGATTGTAATGACTTTTTCATAGAATGATAGATAAACACTTATAAATATGATAACATGCCTAGAAAGGAAATCTTTTATGCCTTAATATGCATAAATAATCATGTATTATCATGTCTAATTAGCATGTTATCAGCTCTATGCTTGGCACTTTCTTGAGAGGGCTTTGTCCCTCCATCACTTCCTAGATTCGGGGCTCTCTTCTCTTTAGTGATCATGTACGTAGCTTCACCACTATTTTCTTTACTACTCTTTGGGTCATGATTGGTATGCCTTCCTCGCAAATCTCTTCTGCCTAGACGATAGGACTCCTCCCTTAGCTATGGCAATCTCAGCTCCTTAAGCTCACTATAATGGTCTCCCTCCCCGCTCTAATGACGATCATCCTCTGCAGGGGTGCGATCACAACTCTTTTTTATCATTTTCTTACTATGGCAAGAAAAATCATCTTGCCAAAAAATGTTGGTAGCAATTCAGTAAGCCTCCTACTGCTCAAGCAATAGTGACTCCTTTGCATACCTCTTCTCCAACTTCACCGAGTATTCCTACTCCAAAATATCATTTAACCTTGACATAGGCTGAGTATGACACGCTTCGCCACTCTGAGAGTACCAACGACTCTTCTTCAGCCTACTTTGCCTTGCTTCCAACTCCCTCCACGTCAAGTACATCTACTCTACTTGCATTCTCTTATATGACTAGGACGTCCTAGCTCTTGTCATCATATCACCTTACCCCCACTTGTCCCCCTATTAATATTACCAATGCCCAACCATGGCTGGTCCAAGGCCGTGGTACTACTTGTGTCATTAATTTCCTTTCTCTTCACCAAATACTCTATGTTTTTTGTTTCCCTATGAACCTTCTCCCCATTGGTGCCATCACTCTTCCATTGTATGGTTACCTTATTTCCTTTTTCATTATTTTTTCAAAGATATGTACAAAGGATGAGGATTGCTTTCGATCGTGAGAATGGACAGAACCTTTTTTGCCAGTATGTTATGAACCCTCCTTGGGTCTTCAAGCTCTTTTTGTTACATCTACAACTACTTCTTCCCTTTTGTAGCATCGCCATTGTTGAAAATTTTCTATTTATAAATTAGGAAATTATGAAGCAGCCATGATAGATAGGATGTATAGCTTTCTAGGTCAATCCACAAGGGTTTTAACGCGAGAAGATATCAATTGTGGGACGAGTAGGAAAAGGTGAAGAGCAAGGAAGTGGTGGTCGACTCTTTGAATTAACCACGAGATGGTGAAGAGAAAGTATGAAAGAAGACTAATTAATTAAAGGTAGTGTAGTAACCATATAGATGCAGCAACTCTAGAGTCATTTTAGCGTACATAACTTGAAGAGAGAATTGCAAAAATTTAGACTAAAAGGAAGGGAAGAATTTTTAATAAGGAAGGAAAGAGAAGAACATGATCTTGGTGAGGAGAGAAAGTATCAGATATAATTCCAGAGAGGGAAATATATAGAGATGAGGGGTGAGAGAGAAGGAGTGAGAGAAGATGAGCATGATAAAAGTCAAAAGTGAGAGAGAAAGAGAAAGAGAGAGAAAGGAATCAATCTGGAGTGAACAAAAGAGCAAGGGAAAGAGAGAAAGGAAACGAGAGGAATGGACAAGGAATGAAGAATGGTTTTAGGGAGAAGAAAAGATACTACGAGAGAGAGAGAGAGAGAGAGAGCAAAAGAGGAAGAGAGAAGGAGCAATAGATAGAGTGGGAGAAGAATTCTAGAGAGAGAGAGGGTGGCAGGAAATAGGAAGACAGAAGAATCAAATGGGTGATTGCTATAGAAGAAAAGAGAGGGTTAGAGAGAGATTGAACAGCCAAAAAGAGCAAGAGAGCGGAAGAGGAAGGAAGAGATACTGGGGGAGAGGAAATAGAGTTGTAGGAAGGAGAACGGAAAAGAAAAAGAGATTCTGAGCAGGATAGAGTGAAAGAGAGATTTGGAGAGAGAAAAGTGAGGATGTGAGGGAGTGCTCGGAAGAGAGGGAGAGAGAGAGACCAATGATGTGAGATAGGAAGAGAAATGTTTTGAGAAATGAAGAGAGAGAATGGGAAGAATTTGATGGAGGGCGCATGATTAAAGGAACTCCCATAGGCATGCAAGCAAGAATTTGAGCAAGGAGTAGAGCTACAGTGATGGAGAATCATTTCAACACAAAGACACAAGGGTTCCAAGTGAACCTAGGTATGATCTAAGGAAGAGGACCAATTCCAAGGAACAACAACAAAACATTCTCCGCCTCATTCACAAATTTGAGAAGTTATCCATTCATGAAATGAATGAGAAAAATCCCTCTCAGAAAAACATCTCCAAGGGGACTTAGCTTCCCTTCTTTTCCACTTATATATTGATCTAAAGATTGGCTTGGTCACATGAAGTTAAAACCTTATCCTTTAGAACACTTAGAACCCCATACAATTAGACCAAGTCAACCATCTTTACCTTGATATAGGGTCCTTATCATCCAAACTCTACCCTCTATATCATAGGTGCTTTTGTATAAATAAATGATCTCAAAGACTATAGGACACATCTTCGTTTTAATCTTTCCCTCTTTCTTTGAACAACTACCTCTAGATAGAAGCATAGAAGAGATCTAAAGCCCATACTTAGATGATAGTGACCTATGTAAGTGAAAAAAAAATAGTTGGAATCTCCTTCAAATCAAAACCCGTGCAAGCATAAGAATCAAAGTCCAGCTGATAACTCCAGCAAATTATCTTCCCGATGGCTCCTCCATGTCTACAAGGAAAGCGGTTCCGTCAGACGCCAGCACTCTACCCGCGATCTCTTTCGCTCAAGGCCTCTCTCTCCCTCTTCATCGCCGCCTACATGGCTGCAAACTCTTCAGGCGGTCACGACAGTATCGCAATAATACATGACTCTATTATTGTTGACTTCTCTCCACGTCGCCACAGTTGACCAAAAAATCCCGACGACGGGAATATTGTCAGACATGATTGGTTCCGGAGGAGTAATTCGCGAAGATATAATCACTTTCGCGCTATTTTTCACGCATTCTCGTCATTGGTTCTTTCACCTGAGACTCCATTAATTCTGCTATTGCGTTCGGTCCTGCATTCGTCTCTGGCAACTTCAAAGAAAAGAAACAACGGCGTTTACTGGATCGACCCTATTAATGGAACCACTATCACCTTCTACTATTTGTCTTCTCGTCACCTTACCCGAGTGAATGTTAAAAGGACGCGAAGCCGGGTCAACCCGGTCGGCCACTATCCTTCAGCAACGTCGTTACCTCCCTTTTACGGTTACAATAAACCAGACGCTCAAACGACAGAAGAAATAACGGGATGTCTCAAACCCAAAAAAGCCCTCATATGCATCATTACGTCCCAAGTAACCGCCAATATCATCACGAGACAACAGAGATTTAATTCTCATTCCTCGGGTAGCATGGAATCTTGGAAGTAAAAGAAGAATTTCCGAAATATGTTGTAACCGTCCGTAAACAACGGACAACTGCCGCGACGCGTCTCATCACTCCAAGGTCTCTTCTCTTCATCCTTTAAAAAAGGACTGATGTAAAACAATCGGGGATATGTTGTTGTTTTATGAATGAAGTTGTTTTTCTTTAAGAAAATGACATGTGTTCTTGTGAATCCTGTTATTTCTCCCATTTCCTATCACTCTGAGTTCTAGCTCCCTTTCTGTTCTCCCTCCCATTATGTCCCTTTCATCCACTTCAAGTTAGAGATCACCCAAGGAGACCTTCTGTCATTTGAAGAATTTAGAAGCATCTACTTCACTCTCCATCAACGTACTCATCCTCTGACTTACTATAGTGATGAAGAGTTCAAACGTTAAATCGATAAGTCCAATATTGACTGATTTTTCCTATCTGTTCTCTATCACTTATCTATTCTCAGATATCCTATTAAGATAATTCCCAATCTTAGTAATATCATTACTAAATCTTCTCCACGTCATTCATCCTCTTCATTGCTTAAACCGAATTAACCTCTCACCCATATTTCTTCTCATCACATTCATTCCCATCATCATTGCACTTGTCTTCATATTTCCGATTTATACTACCATATCTTCACTGAATTGTATTTCTATTCCAAAGTGATACAATTCATAGATCCATTATCAATCTTTAGGATCAAGTTAGAGTGTAATCACAGTAAAAATTCATCATATAATTCATTCACTCTCATCATATTTTCATACGTACACTTTTTTCGTTATACTTATCCTCTTTCTAAAATATCCTACATCATACAGAGAGAGAGAGAGACAGCAGGAAAAAAATCAAAGAAAGGATGAGGGAGGAGTTATCAAGAACTGGAGAAAATAGAAAGATATCTACAAAGAGAGAGAGAGTACAAGAAATTTAGATGATGAAACCAGAATCGCGAGAGATAAAGAGGAAGAAAGAAGAGAAGCGAGCGAGAGGTCCAAAGAGCGATCAAGGCAGAGTGGGGAAGAAACTCAAGGAAGAAAAAAAGCTGAAATTAAACTACCAACTATGATGGAGGACCACGCACACGATCAGGCGACAGCACGTGCCGAGCCAGACGGCGCGCGAGTACTACCGCGCCGGAGCACCCGAGCCGATGCCCAGGACCCCGGTTTCAAGTACACTGCATGACGCGATCCTCCCGGCTTTTTCCCCGTTTCTTTCTTTATTTGTATCGTGAGACTATGTGTGTGTGTGTGAGGGTTTTCCCGTGTTTTGGGCCCTCCCTAGTACTGTTGGACCAGCTCTAGGCCCTCTAGAGGGGTTTTAGCCCAGTTTTGGGCCAAAAACCCCTCCATTTTACGGGATTGCCCTTAGGGCAATCCGTCTCTCTCTCTCCTATATAAGGGGGAGAGAAGAGAGTATCGCATATGACGTTTTGAGAATGAGAATACAACTTTGATGTGACCTCTCCATGTCGCATGAGAGAGAGAAATAGGGAATCCCGATCTAGGTTCCCCCCTCCCCCTCTGTAGTTGGAAGAGGAGATTGGAGGATCGACCTGGACACGCCGCCGCTTCGTTTCGCCGCCGCCGCTGCAGCCGCCGCCGCCCCGTATCGCCGCCGCCGCGATCGACGACGCCGTTCCACCGCCGTACGTCTCGCCAACGCCGTCGGTTCCGTGAGAAACGGTCGCCCGCCTACCTGCAATCGCAACGGACCGATTACGCTACCGCCAGCGTGGTCTACTGCCCGGAGCCGCCGCCACGGAGTCCGCCTCCTCGGCGTACTCGCGATCGTCGCCGCGACGACTGTTGGCTCGCCGCCTGACTGACGGCCGCACGCTGTTGACGCCCCGGACATCTAGACGGTCGCCCGCCTATCCGCCGTTGCGAACGACCCGTTACGCCGCAGCCAACGTAGTTTTCTGCCCAGAGCCGCCCTCGCTGAGTCCGCCGCCTAGGCGTTCTCGCGAATATCGCCGCGTACCCTGCTGGTTCGCCGCCTGCGGGACGACCGTCCCGCCCGTGACGCCCCTGGACGCCACTGCTCGGATCGCCTCAGCTTCCTCTTGGTCCCGATAGACCCACCAGGCGGGATCTCCTACCCCCCCTTGTCGAATCGTGCAGGTCGCCGCTGACCAGGTGCACGTCGCCAGCCGCTCGTCGCCCTGCTCATCGCCTCCGCCCGCCAGGTGGAACCGCCGGCGGACGGAGTCGCCACCTGGCCAGGCCGCTGACGCCCTAGCGATCGCCGCCACCGCTGCTACTACGTGCCATCGCAGCGGAATCGATCTCTGCCGCTGCCCGTCGAGCTGCCGCTTGATTAACTGCTATCTGTCTTCAGGTTCCTCAGTCGACACGAGCTGCCGACGTCCGGATCGTGACGCTGCTCGCTGACGCCTGTCGCCCACTCGTGACCATTGTGTCCCTAGTCTCGCTGACCAGGACCCTCTTCGCCCACTAATTGGTCGTGATATTCTCGTGCCACTTCTCACGACGGATAGCCTTTCCTATTTGCAGGGTTGGTGCTGCCCGCGTGCGAGGGTGCTTCGGACCACTGCGATCTTCGGATCACGACGCCGTCCTCGTTCGAGTATTATCACCTTCCTCAGTGCTGTCCGCGCTCGCTCCACCGCCGGGGACTAGCTATTTTAGGTACTCTCACTTGCCTGGGTGGGTTGGGTTTATTCCTCGGTTTCGCCCGAGATTTCACTCGTCGTACGGGTGCGGACCACTTCGGTCGTGGACTTCCACCGTAGTCGTTGATAGGCGATCTAACGGAACGTGGGAAGTCGATCCATCGGGCGTCGCTTGGAGAGCTTCCCGGACGCCACCCTAGGTCAGCTGTCGCTCCCCGTGCTTCTCGTTATTTCGAAAATTTGCATCATTACGTTTTCGTGCATCTTGGTTGCCATTTAGGTTAGATTCTTGTGTTGTAACACGAGCCGACGATCCCGGCAACTGTCGTGTTACATCATATTGGTATCAGAGCCGAGTCGTGCTGACCTTCTGCTTAGCACCTCGGTTGACCTATTTTCATCGCACTCTACATTCCTAGCATCTTTTGAAATTCATAGCATACATATATTTGCATTGTTCACTTACCATTTGCACTAGGATTCTACCCGATTACGTAGTATCTGGCCAGGATGGTTCGCACGCGCGGCCAGTCGCGTGTCGCCGCAGAGGATGAGCAGCAGGACCGGGATCGTGATGTCGATCCCCCTGCCGTGGAATCTCCCCGTGGAGATAGCCACAGTCCTGGGTCCCTCACGATTCCGATGGGGCGGGGCGAGTACGGATCCCTACCGGGGACCGGTAGAGGACCCCCTTCCGGGTTTAGACACGGCTCCACTAGAGCCGTCCCTAGGTGACATCTCCCCTAGGGCTTATAGAGATAGATCGGTAGACCCGGCTCATCTGACATACTGGAGCCAGATGCCGGCGAGCCGGAAGGCTCCGAGAGTAGGCCCTACACCACCAGTCGGTTGCGCCATACGTTCCGCCCCGGCGACGCCGGTCGACTCACGGCAGCCGAGCTGCGCCCAGACACTCAGCCGCGACAGAGCAAGCAACAGCAGCAGCCGCAACAGCCGAACCAGTCGGGGCCGAGCGTACTCGCCGCAGCGAGCCGTGGTACCCGCAGCAGCCGCCTTTACCCGTAGCGCACGCCATGGTACCAGCAGCAGCCGGCGTACCCACAGCCGCCGCCGTGGTTCCCGCCGCAGCCACCTTACCCGCAGCCACCGCAGTACCCGCCGTGGCAGCAGGCCCCGCAGCAGCAGCCGCCGGTGCCCCATCCACAGCGCGCTCCTCAGCAGCAGCAGCCGCGACAGCAGTATCAGCACCCGCCGCCGCGACCACAGCGGGCACACTGGGGGCAGGCCCGGCGTGGATCCGCCCCTCAGCGAGGCCGAGGCCGGAACCACCGATCCCAGGATGCTCGGTTTCCCCAGTACGACGACTACCTTGGTCCACCGGTTGGTTATTATGGCCCCCAGGATGAGTACCAGTACGGGCCACAGGATTACGACTACGGGCCACAGGATGCCCTGGGCGGGGATGATTACTATCATCCACCCGATGATCAGTTCGTCGAGGAGTACGCGGGAGGCGCCCAGCACCCTCGGCGCCACGACGATCGATTCCGAGATCACGGACCATATAGGTCCCCACCCCGACGCCGCGACGACGATTCAGTGGGTGACGCTAGCCGCCGGAAGGAGGACCTTCGCCGCCTGATTCAGAAGAACACTCGCATGGACACACCGGTTTTCGGCGGAAGTCGGGAACCTCGCGATTTTGAGGATTGGGAGCGATCATTAGAGAGTTATTTCCGTTTCTTTGAGATTACAGAGGATGATGTTCGTACGGCCTTCGCGGAGACTCGCCTGGGCAAGGAGGCCCAGATCTTTTGGGTGAACGAGGTCACCGCTGCCCGAGCACGACGAGACCCACCCCTCACGTGGGCCGACATGACGAGCGCAGTCGCGGAACAAGTATGTTCCGACTCACCACCGAGACTCACCTATTGTTGCACCGGCTTGACCTCAAGCAGGGGCGACGGAAAGGTACGCGACTATATCACCGAGTTTGAGGAGTGCCGCATGAGGTGCGGGGACGGTGGAGAGCCCCCGAGCAGCGAGATCGTCTATTTTGTTCGAGGGCTGAAGCCCGAGTTAGGAGCGAAGGTCTTGGAGTTGAACCCGATGACGGTTGACCAGGCCTATCGGATTGTAGAGGATAACGAGTACATCCTTGAGAAGGCGGCCACAATGACTATATCTTCGGCCGCGAGGACTACGACCACGACAGCGAGCGCCGCTAGGGACGAGCTCGACTTCCACCGGGTGGCCCCGGAACCCCACCCCCGGCCTTGAGGGGCGCCGACATCTGCCCCACCAGCACCGGCGACGACCACGCCTACCCCGACGACTTCAGCATCGACCATGGCTTCGACGGCGAGAGCCCCACCTAGGGCCCCGGCCAACATGAAGTGCTTCAAGTGTCAGGGATTTGGTCATCGAGCCTCCGAGTGCGTTTCTCTTTCTACGTAGATGTTATGGGGAACCGGGTCGACTCCCCAGCACGGGATTCGAGGTGGACGTGTATCAGGGGCGATTGCCCCGACGATGAGGATGAGGATAGTCGGGCCTTCACGGGCATCATCGTGATTTCACCCGCTTCTCCCCACCGAGCGCCACTGCGCCCCCACTTGCCGCTGGTCAACATTAGGGTTCGACCCGGATCTTGCGGCACCGTCTTCACCCTTCCCGCGGACACTTGCCCGCCGACGGATGCACCGGCTACTACGGACACTTTCGGGACTACCCGACGTCTCACCGGTTCCTCCGGCTACAGCTGTCAGGTACCCCAGCTGACACGTACCTTGGCACCTACTCCATCGGCTACATCTACTTGCCGACGGATGACGCGACACCGGCCGCTGCCGAGCTTGTGCAGCGTTCTCGGTTTTTCCACATTTACTCGAGGATCGGAGACCGTTCTTGCAAGCTCATCGTGGATAGCGGGAGCTGCATCAACGTCGTCTCCGCAGATTCGATGGGCAAGCTTGGCCTCACTTTGGTTCCGCACCCGAGCACCGTACTTCGTGTCTTGGATCGACGCCTCCACCCTTCCGTGACGCACCGAGTGTGCCATCCCGATGAAGGTGAGTACCTACGAGGATACCGTCATCTCGTGATGTACTGCCCATGAGGATTGGCAACATCATTTTTAGGTCGGCCGTGGTTATTCGATCATGCGCGTCAGGGCTAGAGGGCCGGCCGAACATCACGTTTCATCTCATGTTTAGAGGACGACGGCTCTCGTGGTACCCTTCGGTTCGGGCGTCGACTCGGAGTTGCCCCAGCCCGCTCCGCCGACGGAGGTCATTCTCCCGCGGGTCGCCCGGAGAGAGGAGGCCAAAGAAGCCAACCCCAGCGCCGAAGCATCCGATCGTGACGAACGGGTGCATTTTCATGCGTGAGTTGGAGGCCAGCCCAGAGGACACACCTATCTGCTTCGCCCTCACGTTCGACATCCCCTCGGGGGACCCGTTACCACCATCGGATGCACCCGAGTTGGCCGAGCTGATGACGGAGTTTAGTGATGTTTTTCCCGAGGAGCTGCCCGATGAGCTCCCACCCATGCGTAGCATCCAGCACGCTATAGATCTTATTCCGGGGGCCTCGCTCCCGAACTTGCCTCATTACCGGATGGACCCGGTAAAGTATGAGGAGCTACACAGACAGGTCACGGAGCTCCTGACGAAGGGGCTCATCCGGGAGAGCATGAGCCCGTGCGCCGTCCCCGCATTGCTCGCCCCGAAGAAGGATGGCACGTGGCGTATGTGCTGTGATTCGAGGGCCATCAACAGGATTACCGTGAAGTACCGCTTCCCGATTCCCCAAAGTGCAGGACTTGTTTGACCAGATGGCTGGAGCGACTATCTTCTCGAAGATAGACCTCCGGAGCGGGTATCATCAGGTTCGTATTCGACCAGGAGACGAGTGGAAGACGGCCTTCAAGATCAAGGATGGCCTGTTCGAGTGGAACGTGATGCCATTTGGGCTGTCGAACGCCCCGAGCACGTTCCAGCGATTGATGAACGAGGTCTTACGCCCGTTCATAGGTAGATTCGTAGTCGTTTATTTCGACGATATCTTAGTGTATAGCAGGTCCCGGACGGACCACCTTCAGCACCTTCGAGATGTTTGCGCCGCGCTGCTCCGGGAGAAGCTCTACGCCCACCCGAAGAAGTGCAGCTTTTTCACAAATGGAGGTTAGCTTCTTAGGGTTCATCTTGTCGGCTCGCGGAGTGGCCGCTGATCCGGCTAAGGTGTCGGCTATTACGACCTGGCCTCCTTTGAGGGACGTTCATGACGTCCGGAGCTTCATTGGGTTAGCGACGTTCTACCGTCGATTTGTGCCCAACTTCAGCGGGGTAGCCGCGCCCATTACGGATCTGATTCGACTCGAGAAGTTTGAGTGGACAAAGGCGGCAGAGAGGGCTTTCGAGGAGCTGAAGCGGCTCATGACCGAGGCCCCCGTCTTACGACTACCGGACTTCGAGAGGGTATTTGAGGTTGCGTGTGATGCCTCTGGAGTAGGCATAGGGGGAGTCCTTAGCCAGGAAGGACACCCGGTAGAGTATTTTAGTGAGAAGCTGGATGATACGAAGCGCAGGTATGATAACTACGATCGTGAGTTTTATGCCCTCGTCCAGTCTTTGAGGCACTGGCGCCATTATCTCCTCCCGAAGGAGTTTGTACTCTATTCCGACCATAGTGCCCTGAGACACCTACATGACCAGAGGAAGGTCAGCGACCGGCACTCACGGTGGATCGAGTACTTACAGGACTACACGTTCGTCATCCGGCATAAGAAGGGGAAGGACAACGCCGTCGCAGACGCACTGAGTCGGCGGCCGCATGTCCTACATATGATGCAGGTTCGTGTATTAGGGTTCGAGCGAGATGGTAGATGCTTATGCCGACCGTCCCGACTTCGGGAAACTTTTGCAGCCTAGCCAGGCAGGCTCCGAGCCCGGAGTGCGGAGACTTCGCATTTCGGAGGGATATCTCTTCCGGGGGAAGAGACTTTGTGTTCCCCGTACGTCGATCCGGGATTTCCTTATCTGGGAGACGCATGCAGGAGGTCTTAGTGGGCACCACGGTGTCAACAAGACCATACAGGCGCTCGAGTACCAGTTCTTTTGGCCGTCTCTGAAGAGAGACGTAGGTAGGATTGTTTCCCGTTGTTTGACTTGCTCTAGGGCAAAGATGACCAAGCAGAACGCTGGTCTCTATTTGCCCCTACCAGTACCCGCCCGCCCATGGGACGACGTCAGTCTCGACTTCGTCCTCGGGCTACCTAGGACGTCACGTCGACACGACTCTGTTATGGTAGTCGTCGACAGGTTCTCGAAGATGGCTCACTTTGTGCCATGTTCGAAAACCGCCGACGCTTCACGAGTAGCGACCTTGTTCTTTGACGAGATCGTGAAGCTTCACGGCCTACCCCGCTCCTTAGTTTCAGATAGGGATGTTAGGTTTACGAGCTACTTTTGGAAGACCCTGTG
The DNA here is from genome assembly GCA_024174645.1 of Lemna minuta. Taxonomy (NCBI): domain Eukaryota; kingdom Viridiplantae; phylum Streptophyta; class Magnoliopsida; order Alismatales; family Araceae; genus Lemna; species Lemna minuta. The sequence goes on from CM044105.1 coordinate 7,432,203, forward strand.
GATCTTGTTGGGCACGAAGCTCAAGTTTTCCTCAGCGTATCACCCACAGACGGATGGTCAGACGGAGGTAGTTAACCGTAGTTTAGGTAGTCTACTTCGTTCCATCATAGGCGATAATGTTAGGACATGGGATAGGGTTCTTCCGAGAGCGGAGTTTGCTTATAACTCCTCGGTGAGCCGCACTACTGGCCGCACTCCTTTTGAGATCGTCTACGGCCAGATACCACGTAGGCCCCTAGACCTCGCACCCGTAGATCCGCATACTAGGACTTCAGCTGAGGGCATTTCATTTTGCACGAGTACATGAGCGACATGCATCACGACATTCATTCTCGCATTGTTTCCCAAAACGAGAAGTACAAAGCTAACGCTGATGTAGGTCGTCGATCCGTGAGTTTTTTTCCGAGGGTGAGCTTGTTATGGTTAGATTGCGGCTCGAGAGGAATCTCCCTCGGGGTCGCTGCGAAGCTCCATGCTCGCAGCTGTCGGGCCCTTTCCTATTGTCCGGGTGATCAACGAGAACGCTTACGTAGTGGGTATTCCATCTGATTGGGGCATGAGTTCCACCTTCAACGTTTGTGATCTCGTACGATACCTACCCATGTTGGATCCTATTAGGGATTTAGAGCCTCACACACCCTCGGAGCCGGATGAGTGATGTGATTCGAGCGACCCTCCCCTTCCCCACCCAGCTCTCTTCCCCACCGAGGCATGAGCGAGTAGAGTCGGTGACGAGGGAGGTGATTCACGCTGCCGAGGGAAGAGTGGGCCGCAAGTTCCTTGTCCGCTGGCAGGACCGACCAGCGACCGAAGATGCATGGATCTCAGAGGAAGACTTGCAGCGACTACGCCCGGAGCTTATCGAGCCCTTGGACGAGATACTCGGCTCTAACTCGTCGGAGTCGAGTTCTTCCCACCCGGGGAGGATGATGGAGGACCACGCACATGATCAGGCGACAGCACGTGCCGAGCCAGACGGCGCGCGAGTACTACCGCGCCGGAGCACCCGAGCCGATGCCCAGGACCCCGGTTTCAAGTACACTGCATGACGCGATCCTCCCGGCTTTTTCCCCGTTTCTTTCTTTATTTGTATCGTGAGACTATGTGTGTGTGTGTGTGAGGGTTTTCCCGTGTTTTGGGCCCTCCCTAGTACTGTTGGACCAGCTCTAGGCCCTCTAGAGGGGTTTTAGCCCAGTTTTGGGCCAAAAACCTCTCCATTTTACGGCATTGCCCTTAGGGCAATCCGTCTCTCTCTCTCCTATATAAGGGAGAGAGAAGAGAGTATCGCATATGACGTTTTTGAGAATGAGAATACAACTTTGATGTGACCTCTCCATGTCGCGTGAGAGAGAGAAATAGGGAATCCCGATCTAGGTTCCCCCCTCCCCCTCTGTAGTTGGAAGAGGAGATTGGAGGATCGACCTGGACACGCCGCCGCTTCGTTTCGCCGCCGCCGCTGCAGCCGCCGCCGCCCCGTATCGCCGCCGCCGCTGCGTTCGCCGCCGCCGCGATCGACGACGCCGTTCCGCCGCCGTACGTCCCGCCAACGCCGTCGGTTCCGTGAGAAACGGTCGCCCGCCTACCTGCCATCGCAACGGACCGGTTACGCTACCGCCAGCGTGGTCTACTGCCCGGAGCCGTCGCCACGGAGTCCGCCTCCTCGGCGTACTCGCGATCGTCGCCGCGACGACTGTTGGCTCGCCGCCTGACTGACGGCCGCACGCCGTTGACGCCCCGGACATCTAGACGGTCGCCCGCCTATCCGCCGTTGCGAACGACCCGTTACGCCGCAGCCAACGTAGTTTCCTGCCCAGAGCCGTCCTCGCTGAGTCCGTCACCTAGGCGTTCTCGCCATTATCGCCGCGTACCCTGCTGGTTCGCCGCCTGCTGGACGACCGTCCAGCCCGTGACGCCCCTGGACGCCACTGCTCGGATCGCCTCAGTTTCCTCTTGGTCCCGATAGACCCACCAGGCGGGATCTCCGTCCCCCCCTTGTCGAATCGTGCAGGTCGCCGCTGACCAGGTGCCCGTCGCCAGCCGCTCGTCGCCCAGCTCGTCGCCTCCGCCCGCCAGTGGAACCGCCGGCGGACGGAGCCGCCACCTGGTCAGGCCGCTGACACCCTAGCGATCGCCGCCACCGCTGCTACTACGTGCCATCGCAGCGGAGTCGATCTCTGCCGCTGCCCGTCGAGCTGCCGCTAGATTAACTGCTATTTGTCTTCAGGTTCCTCAGTCGACACGAGCTGCCGACGTCCGGATCGTGACGCTGCTCGCTGACGCCTGTCGCCCGCTCGTGACCATTGTGTCCCTAGTCTCGCTTGACAGGACCCTCTTCGCCCACTAATTGGTCGTGATATTCCTGTGCCACTTCTCACGACGGATAGCCTTTCCTATTTGCAGGTTGGTACTGCCCGCGTGCGAGGGTGCTTCGGACCACTGCGATCTTCGGATCACGACGCCGTCCTCGTTCGAGTATTATCACCTTCCTCAGTGCTGTCCGCGCTCGCTCCACCGCCGGGGACTAGCTATTTTAGGTACTCTCACTTGCCTGGGTGGGTTGGGTTTATTCCTCGGTTTCGCCCGAGATTTCACTCGTCGTACGGGTGCGGACCACTTCGGTCGTGGACTTCCACCGTAGTCGTTGATAGGCGATCTAACGGAACGTGGGGAAGTCGATCCATCGGGCGTCGCTTGGAGAGCTTCCCGGACGCCACCCTAGGTCAGCTGCCGCTCCCTCGTGCTTCTCGTTATTTCGAAAATTTGCATCATTACGTTTTCGTGCATCTTGGTTGCCATTTAGGTTAGATTCTTGTGTTGTAACACGAGCCGACGATCCCGGCAACTGTCGTGTTACATCAAACTACTTCCAATCCTTAAGCTGCCTTCCAATGGAAAGAATGTTGGGACAAATCCTAAACCAAGGGAAAGGAAGAGCAAAAGAGGAAGAAGATGAAGAAAAAGAAGCTGCTCCAAAAAAAGAGATTTCCCCCTTTTTTAATCCCTTCGAGGGGAGAGCTGAGATGAATTTCCATAGAGCAGGTCCCCTCCTTGATGGCTTCTTTGACGAAGCTCAAATAGGCTTGCCTTGGACAGCCCATTAAGCCCTAGAAAAGAATATTTCTATTTTAAAGAGTTTTTCCCTTGAGAAAGTGCTCCCTTTTCTCTTGTTTGTGGGTTCTTGAAATAACAAAGGCAAAGGTCATGTAGAGAAATTATATTTGATACACTTATATTATACAAATAGTAAGTCATGATATGGTGTAAGTGATGGTGTGTTGAAAAGTTTAATAGAATTTAATAAGTGCAATTCATGGGTGTTTATAATTACTTGTTATGCTCTTCTCAGCCATTTAGGCCATCTATGTTTTGACAAAGTGAAAAAGACCTTACCATGCCTTTCTCTTACTTAGTTTGTGTGCGAGTCATGTCAATTGGGCAAACATCATCAATCTTCTTACTATAGTCACGATAGCATCCCTACTTCTGCATGCTTTGATCTTCTTTACTATGATATTTGGGATCTCTCTTATACCCACTCTATTTCAAGTCATTGCTTTTATATCTTGCTTTTTTATCACTACACCCATGTGAGTGGGTCTCCCTTCTCTACAATCGCTCTAAGGTTGTGATTATGGTCACCCACTTCATCACAAAGGTTGTCACTCAATATTCTATTGTGCCAAATATTCTTCGTACCAATAACACTCTCGAGTTGGTCAAGACCTCTCTCTATACCTTATATGTCAATCGTAGCATTATCCACCAGACCACTTGTCCTCACTCCTCACACAAAAATGGTGTCACTGAGCAGAAACACAGTCACCTTCTTAGTATCACTCACACACTACTAATTGAGATGCATGTCTGACGAAGCTTTTTAGTGCGGTCGTTAAAACACACAAAAATTGGTCAAAAAATTTATTAAACCTAACCCACAAAGATATAGATAAAAAATCAAGTAATGTGTAGGTATCGCGTCGATCCACAAAGAACAAGGTTGACTTTTATTGCAGAGTTGACTTGGTCAAACTTAGGTTTAAAAGAGGTTTTAAAAAATTAAAAATAAGATGATATGAATAGAAATAGTATAAATATACTAAATAAGAAGTTTTAAGATTTAAGATCTCAGATTTGACAGAGAAAAGTCAAAAATCAAAGTCAAAGTGTTGACTTTGACCAACAGTCGAAGTTCTATAAAATCAGATAAATAAATGATGTAAGAAGATTACGAAAATTATATATTTAAAAACTAGAAAGAAAATGGAATTTATTGATATAAAATTCGTGATTTTTTGAGAAGAAATGGATTTATTATGAATTACTGAAAATCAAACATCAGAAAATCCCCGAAATGAACACCTCAGAGGAAATCTTCAAATTGACTAGTCAAATGATATCCAAATCTTGAAATTTATATATCAATACAAAGCAAAGCCCTATAGGATTCTAAACCAATCAAAATGATCGCATTCAAATTTGTATTTTGAAAGTAATTGACCCCGAAAGTCAACATTGAAATTCTGATAAAAAATGAACACTGCTCGGTCAAATGATAAATTGAAGGGTCAAATGAACTCGGAATTTGACGAATTTGCTATCCATGGAAAGCTCATGAAAATAGAAATCCAATGAAATCAAAATCAAGTTATTTGGAATTATAATCAGATACATATCCTATTTTCAAAATCAGCAAAATTTTGGACTAAAATTAGATGAAATTGAAGAACACTAAGAACTAAATTGCAAGATTAAATATCTAAATCTAATTAAAACTCAAATTACCACCTGATAATCAATTCAATCTCACTACTAACCTGATTTCCACAAGAATGGGGCTTCAATTCACGCGGATTGAAGCGAATTTGCTCGATTTCTTCCTCGCGGACGTTCGAATTCATGGGGAAAAATTCAATGAAATCCAGTGATGATTCGTGATCAATCCTGCTTCAATTGCTTCGAAACTGAGTCTAAACGTGGGGGGATCACAAAGAACTTAAGATTTTGCTCCAAATTTGCTTAATTTCTACACGAATCAATCAAAACTTAAGAAAAGAAAGAGGGAATACATCAGTTTTTAAAGGGGAAATTTCCGCGCGATTTAAGGACCGTTTGATCCGGTCCAGAGGTGGGTTTGATGGCAACGATCGCACGATGATCGTGGCCCATCAGTTGGAGATAATCATGGTCTTCATTGTGCATCGAGTGAGCCACGATTGCGCGATGATCGGGCCACAATCTCGCGTCGATCAGGGTTCTTAATCCTTCTCATTTCAGTCGTCCGATCATTGTCCTCTGATGACGATCTCCAAGATCGTGCGCTCCCAATGAATCCACTGAAGATCTTTTTTATTAATCTGAAATCGACCTTTTTGAATGTCTAGTTAAAGACTATAAACTAAGCGCTTCTTGGGAGGCAACCCAAGCTAACTTACACTACTTTTTTGTCTTCTCCTCTCTGTTTTTGTTTTCTATTTTGTATTGCAGAAATTTTCAAAGATGACATGAAAGAAAAATCAGCACGTAGGAAGTGGAAGGTGGTCAAGAATCCAAGGAAAGGAAAAGAAGGTTCAAATCTGCAGTTCATCCTCATGACCCTCTGAATGTTCAGGTGACATCTTTCCATGCTTTTATATATACATGTCATTGAGGACAATGCCTTAAAAGAAAGGGGGGATAGCCATAGTTGAGCTGTAGCTAGCATATGCCTGAAATTGAAAATTTTAAATGCATGAATTGTAGTAGATTAGCACCACAAACCTATCTTAGTAGAATTGATATCTCAGTCATCCTCTCCGAAACTCCACTTCAGTGTAGAAGCTCAAGATTTCCTTTGTGGGGAAGTGGCAGTGATTATTTATACTCATATCCTCCTAAGATTAGATTCAACGATTCCATTAACCTTAAGGATATGTGTCTACTACTAGGGAGATCTGAGATTTCATAAGGCTTGAGATGCTAAAGACCATCACCCCCAAGAGTCTTAGAGGTATATTATCTTGTAAGTCCAAGGTAGCTGAAAAAGTATGAAGCTCCTAGAAAAAAAAAAGAAAAAAAGAAAAAAAAAGGAGCAAGGATAAAAGAGCGGGGTAGAAAAAGTATGAATTTCAAAGTTTTCTAAGTGCAAAGCTATCATCAAAAATGTAAAGTTCAAAGCTTCAATGCTAACGTCTTACTATTCAACAAAAAGCCTCAAAAGCAAGTAATGTTAATCTCATGCATTGTAAATCAAGCCTCAAGGCATTATTATAATCATTCATTATCTGCCTACCCCAATCCTTATAGCAATGATCAAGGCCTTGCGTACCTTCTGGACAGCAAAAGGGATGAGGGGGATGAGTATTCAAAAAGAATTATGGAATCTCAGCTGAAACCCTTCCAAGGACACATGGTTAATGGATGAGACTCTACACCTCATTGTGGCAAATATTCGGTGCTTAGGAGGAATCTAACTCAATGCCTATTTCCCACCCACTTGAAGTGAATGATGGCAGAGGTATCTTCACTACTTAGTTAGGCTTAATCTTTTTCTTTATCTAATCATTTCTAGGGACTAGAAATCCTTAAGTTGGGGGTGTGATACGAACATGAATAGTAGTATAACCATCCATTTATTGTTCATATTTAGCTTTATTAAACTCATATATACACCATCCCCTCCATTATCTCTTGACTTGCTGTGTAGACTATTAATGCATCAAAAAGATATTATGTTGCATGATCTTATTTTCAGGAACTATACAAAAGGAAGAGTAACAAGACCCTCCAAAATAGAAGGCATCATGGGCTGTCCAAAGCAAGGAAATGAAGTATACAAGACGATGGGCAGCAAGATCCTCCAAAATGGAAGTTCTTAAAGGGCTTAATGGGCTGTCCAAGACAAGCAATTGCAAGCACAGTCAAACAATGTGAGCTCGGCCGAGGAAATTCTGGAGAATAAAAGAGGGAAAAAGCTCTTTCGGGAGGCTTCTTCTTTTTTTAGCTTCTTCCCGTAGCATCCTCTTCCAATAGGTTTTCTATTTTTAGAAAGTTGTCAGCCCGCCGGCGATTTTCTCCGTCGGGTAGATGCAATAGAAATGATATCCTTTATTTGAGTTGTAGTTTCTTTCTTCACCTTCTCGGCAGTATATCCCTTTCCCGATCTCTAGTTCTCTCTCTCTCTCTCAACCCTTCTGCTGCCCTCGATCCCTCTACACCTCTTGGTTTTTCCTTTTTTCATCCGTCACGATCAGTCCTCCCCTTTTTCTGGATCACTCCTTGTACATCCTCCTCTTCGCTCCCCTCAGCCATCCCTCATCCGCTTCTATTTTACCTTCCGTGAACCCATTCTCTCTTTCTCCTTCCAATTTCTTTAATTATCTCTCTTGCGGTTCTTTTTCTTTTCTGTATCAGTTCTCTTCTTCTCTTCTTCTCGCAGAGTCTCTAACAATTCTCCCCTCTTCTAGTTTTCGTACGCCGCTAAATCTATACTTCACGTTCTTCTCTCTCGCTCATTTCCTCTTCCTCACTTTCTTTCTTTCCCTCTCTATTTCTCTCTACCTCTCCTGAAATTCCCTGATGGGGAACAACCGGTCGGGATCGTCGACCGTTCCTCACCACTTAGGCCGTAGTCCTAGCAAGGAAATGAAATGCGTGCTTATGAGTTCAAAGAAAAGATACGAGAGAGTCTAAACGCTCCGACGACGGGCATGATCGCCCGGGATCACAGCGAGGGGGACTCGGGTAAGTCGAGCCCTTCCAGTAACTAGGTTCAGCGGGTACTGGTACGGTAAGGCGGCGGATCCGGGGTACCGTGCGCCCACCCTCAACCTGCCCAACCTGGCACCGACCTACAGAAACCTGTCCAAACCCACCCACACCAATGCTTCTCCCTATTCCTCACCCCGACGGTGGATACCCGCTCGGGAGGCACCGAAGGAACTAAAAGAATCTCGAAAGGGGTGACTGCGAACGCACCTGCAGGGCCGAAGCCCGGTCGGCTGTGGCGATTGGCAGCGAGAAGTCCGGTGGCGAGTCGGCCCGAGGAAGCCAGTCCGGGCTGGGCCAGGACCGCGAGGTTGAACTCGATGCTGGATGCAGGCGAATGCAAAGAAGGGGCCCGTCGGCCCTCTGGCGTGGGATGGAGAGTTGGGGCCGGCGAACTGGCGGGCAGGCGGCAGCGGGCGGTCCTGCGGCGGCAGTGTGCGGGACGCACGGTAGTGGCGGATGGAACCGGCGGCGGCGGCACGCAGAGGACGCGGCAGCGGCGGGCGGTGGGACGGGCGGCGATTTCAAGACTAGTCTGGATGCACAATGTCAATGACCTTGGGGTTTTGATTTTGGGGAAGGGGAAACCCAAGATGGTGGAGATGATTCAAGGGGAGAGGGAGAGGATCATGGTGAGGCTAGGCCATGCCCTAAGGGGGGGGGGGGACGGAGGAGGAGGAGAAGGGAGGGTCTTCCTCACTTCTACTTCTTCTTCGAGGAGGGGATTTTTTTTTTCATCAAAACTTGCTTAAAAAAAGGTGGCGCCATCCCTCTCCTCCTATTTATAGGTGGAAAGAGGGCTAACCCAAGAAGAAGCCCTAAATGGGCCTAAAATGGTTCCTAAGGGCCAAACATGCCCAAGAGGCCCTAAAACGTTCGAAGATATACCCTCTTGGCCTTCCTAACACTAGGCCGCTAGGAAATTCAAAATTCAAAGGGGAGAGGATAGAGTCAACCTTTACTGGCGCCGCGTTGACCACGACGTGTAGACGAAGGATGGATCCCGCGCCTTGGCTTGGGCTTGCCGAACAGGCTGTGAGCGTGTTGTCTGTCGCGGATGGTCCCTATCATCCTCCCGGGGTGGGGAAAGCTCGGCACTAACGAGCTGGTGATCCCCTGTGTCCATCTCGGCACCAAAATGCTCCGGACGGAAACGGCGGAGCTCCTCTTCAGATATCCAGGAATCGTCCGTCGCCGGTCGACTTGTCCACCGGACTAAGAACCGTCGCCTCGTTCCGTCTGTCCCTGCAGATTCAGTTAATTCCCCCAGTACCTCCTCTACGGTTTCAGGCCTCAATGGGGCGTGACGTAAAGGACCTGGGCTGGCACCCTCACTCATAGTAAGCGTATGGTCAGAATGGGACGGCTTTGAGGGAGACAAAGAAGATGGCGGGGAGTGGTACGGTGCTAAGTCGGACACGTTGAACGTGGGACTGATCCCCCAATCGGAGGGAATGCCTACAACGTACGCGTTTCGCGCCTACGACCTTGGTTATCGGAAAGGGCCCGACGCTACGAGGATGGAGCTTCGTAGCGACCCCTGGAGAGTACCTCTCAGGCCGCAACCTGACCATGACCAAGTCACCCTCAGTGTAATGTACGGGACGACGACGAACATCGGCGTCGCGTTTATAGCTCTCGTATGTGGATGCAATGCGATCATGCATGATGCGATGAAAATCCCTAATATGTTGTGCGAATGCTAAACCGTCCTCGGCGATGCGATCATGATGATGAGCTAAAGGTGTGAGGTCTAAAGGTCGACGCGGCATCTGGCCGTACACAATCTCAAACGGCGCATGTCCCGTGGTACGGTTCACCGACGAGTTGAAGGCGAACTCGGCTCGTGGGAGCAAGTGGTCCCATGACGTGAGGTTGTCTCCCACTAATGCTCGGAGAAGATTCCCAAGACTACGATTTACCACCTCCGTCTGTCCATCGGTCTGAGGGTGGTAAGCCGTCGAGAACTTGAGCTTCGTCCCGAGGAGCATCCAAAGGGTCTTCCAGAAGTAGCTGGTAAAACGGACATCTCGGTCTGTGACAATCGACAAGGGCAGCCCGTGCAACTTGACGATGTCCCTGAAAAAGAGAGCGGCGACCTGTGAGGCGTCCGTGGTCTTCGAACATGGGGTGAAGTGCGCCATCTTCGAAAACCGGTCCACGACGACCATGATGGAATCGTGGCGTCGTGACGTACGGGGGAGCCCAAGGACAAAATCCATGCTGACGTCGTCCCATGGTCTCGCTGGTACCGGAAGAGGGGTGTATAGGCCAGAATTCTGCTTCGTCATCTTCGCCTTGATACATGTTTGGCAGCGAGCTACAAGGTGCGCTATATCCCTCTTCATCGATGGCCAGTAGAACTGGCGCTCCATAGCTGCAATGGTCTTGTTGCGGCCAAAATGCCCGCTAAGACCACCAGCGTGAGCCTCCCACATGAAGAAGTCCCGTAGGGACGTCCTGGGTACACACAACCTGCGCTGGCGAAAGAGAAATCCGTCGGTCATAGTGTACTCGGGGTACTCGGTCGTCGGCCCTTGCTGGAGGGCCTCCACGATCTTCCCGAAATCGGGACAGTCGGTATAACCATCTCGGACCTGCTCGAATCCGGTGACTCGTGGCTCGATGGTCGTAAGGAGCAGCAACCGGTGCACATGGGCATCGTCATGAGTCCTGCGACTGAGAGCGTCGGCGACAGCGTTGTCTTTGCCCTTCTTATGGCGAATGACAAAGACGAAATCTTGCATATACTCGATCCACCGAGCGTGGCGATCACTGATCTTCTTCTGGTCGTGAAGGTTCTTCAATGCGTCGTGGTCGGAGAACAGAACAAACTCCTTCGGAAGGAGGTAGTGGCGCCAGTGACGTAGGGACTGGATGATGGCGTAGAACTCCCGATCGTAGTTCGGGTATCGACACTGGACATCATTCAGCTTCTGACTGTAGAACTCAACAGGGTGCCCTTCCTGGCTAAGGACACCTCCAACTCCGATGCCGAAAGCGTCGCAGGCGACTTTGAACACGCGGTTAAAGTCGGGTAACCGCAGGGACGAGGGCCGGGTCATCAAGCATTTGAGTCGCTCAAACGCCTCCTCTGCAGCTGCAGTCCACTCAAATGGGTCACGTCCGATAAGGTCGGTGATGGGGGCTGCAACTCCGCTGAAAGACGGTACAAACCGTCGGTAGAACGTGGCTAAACCCATGAAGCTCCGGACATCATGAACAATGGCTGGTCGCGGCCAAGTAGTGATGGCCGTGATCTTCTCAGGGTCGGCAGATACTCCGTGGGCTGAAATAATAAAACCTAAGAAAGAAACTTCGCTCATGAAGAAGAAGCACTTCTTTGGGTGAGCGTAGAGCTTCTCTCGGTGTAAAGTAGTGCAAACGTGCCGCAAGTGCTGCACGTGGTCGACTCGGGAACCACTGAAAATAAGGATATCATCGAAATAAACTACGAAAAACTTCCCAATGAAGGGGCGGAGAACCTCATTCATGAGGCGCTGGAACGTGCTCTGGGGCGTTCGACAACCCGAAAAGGCATGACGTTCCACTCGAACATGCCATCCTTAATCTTGAAGGCCGTTTTCCACTCGTCCCCTGAGCGAATACGTACCTGGTGGTAACCGCTCCGTAGATCGATCTTCGAAAAGATCGTGGCACCAGCCATCTGGTCAAACAAATCCTGCACTCGCGGGATGGGAAAACGATACTTCACCGTAATCTTGTTGATGGCTCTAGAATCGCAGCACATACGCCAAGTACCATCCTTCTTCGGCGCTAGAAGTGCTGGGACTGCACAGGGGCTCATGCTCTCGCGGATGAGGCCCTTCACCAGGAGCTCCTGCACCTGGCGATGTAGCTCCTCGTACCTCTTCGGATCCAACCGGTAATGCGGCAGATTCGGCAGTGAAGCTCTTGGTACGAGGTCGATGGCGTGCTCAATGCCACGCTTCGACGGGAGCTCAGCTGAGAGCTCCTCAGGGAACACCTCTCCAAACTTGGCCATGAGCTCGAGCATCTCTAGGGCATCGGGTGCAGGTGGTGGGATCGTCTCGGAAGGGTTGTCCAAGGCGAGGGCGAAACAAAAGGGGCTATCGTCTATCTCCTCTGCAAGCTATCACGCAAAGATGCATCCATTCGTGACAGCGAGGGGTGAGGTCGGCTTCGGGGGCACCCTAGTAGCCAACGGCGTCGGCGAGGGGTGCCAAAGGATACGTCGGCCGTCGAACAGAAACGAACAAGTGTTCGCTCTGCCGGCTAGGGCTGCGTCATGGTCGAATAACCACGGTCGCCCTAGAATGAGACTACCCATCTTCATCGGTACGACATC
>CM044105.1:7444775-7492244 GCA_024174645.1 Lemna minuta
TGAGATTATAAGTGTGTTTAAAGTTAAAAATAAGAGAAATTATTTTTATAAACATTCATTTAAATTTCTAAACTTAAAATCTTAAGGAAATGAGTGTATTTTTGAAATATAAATTAAATCTCTTGTTATTTAAATATTTTGAATTTTTAGAATGATAGATAATTAAATTTCAGATCAAATGAAAGAAATTTGGATTAATTTGGAGTTGTATTTTAAAAGATATGATTTTTACAATTTTTAGGGATATTTCTAGATTTTTCCGGATATTTATGAATTTTATTTTTGATTTTTATTGATTTAAATAATTAAAAAAAGGGAAAAAAGTGGTTAATATCTGCGCGCGGGCCACGTGGATGCGACGTGGCACTCTGGGCCACGTGGCAGCGCCACGCGAGCCCACGCAGTATATACTATATATATCATTTATTTATTGACTCTGCTACAGGTACAACCGGTTGTACCCGAGGAATCTAATACAACCGGTTTAAAGATGCCAAAAAGCCACGTGGCTTTTCGACATTGGTTAAACTCGGTTGTAGGCACTTCGAGAGAGAAAGTTTCGAAAAACTTTCTCTCTCCGAAAAAGTTTTTCATGGGCTACAAAGTTTTTCTCCAAAAACTTTTTCTCTCTCTAACTTTCCCCCTCTCTCTCTTACTTTACTCTCTCTCTCTAAACCTCTCTTCCCCGGCGAAACTCCGGCGAGACGGCGGCGACTCATGGCCCACCGAGCCCACGACTCGAGCGGTGGAGACGAGCAGCGCTCGCCGAAGCTGTGATGGAGAGCGGCGAGAGGCGCACCGTCCGGCGGGCTGCGAGCGGAGAGGAGCACCGTCCGGCTGAAGCTGCGGCGGCAAGTCTATCTATCTATCTATCTATCTATCTACTATCTATCTATCTATCTACTATCTATCTACTATCTATCTCTCTATCTATCTATCTATCTATCTACTATCTATCTCTTTATCTCTCTATCAGCTATCTATCTATCTATCTATCTATCTACTATCTATCTCTCTATCTCTATCTATCTACTATATATCTCTATCTATCTATCTACTATCTATCTCTACTATCTATCTATCTACTATCTACTATCTATCTCTCTATCTATCTATCTATCTACTATCTACTATCTATCTCTCTATCTCTCTATCTATCTACTATATATCTCTCTATCTATCTATCTACTATCTATCTCTCTCTATCTATCTATCTACTATCTACTATCTATCTATATCTATCTATCTATCTATCTACTATCTATCTCTATCTATATATCTATAATCAAGATCCATCCTATCCATCCGAGCATCAGCTCACCCATCGAGCATCTCCCTGCAGGTTCCTCCTCCATTTCACCATCCTCCTCAAGATCAATCGCCATCAACTTATCCATCATCATATGACTATGATCGATCATCGGAAACCCACCCACAAGCATTACCCATCTCATGAAGCATCAGCCCTGATCGCCATCTCCTTACACTTACACTCATTTTCAAACATACCCTAGCTTTAATGACAGCTTCTTCCCGTGGCTCCCGCACATCACACGCCTTACTACCAGGGCTCTAAAACTTCCCTAGCCAAGATATCAGCTTCCTCCATCTCCTCCACCGGCACTATATCAACCGGCGCCACAGCCGCTAAGAAGGCGCCTTGTATGAGTATGATAGCAGCTATCACCCGCCGGTTGAGAAGATTGCAGAGGCACATAAAGCAGCTTAGATTTGCAGCTTGGAGCTCTAGCTTTGGATGACGCCCCGTGGCTCTTGACTTTCTTCGCCGCTCCCTTGAGTTGCTGACCAATCCTTCCGCCGAACATCATTGAACAGCTTTTTCTTAACTTTTCTTCTATCGTCGATGTATAGTTGTATAGATATGGGAAGTTGGAATAAGCTGAATTGAATTTATTTCATTCTTCGGCTGTTTTAATGAATTAATGTAGTCCTGAAGATGATTTTGTCGGCCATATTTTTGTCATTTAAAAGGGATTCTGTCTCGTCACCCTCCGCCCCTAATCGATCATTGACCGGTAGTTGAATTCCCGCAACCATACTCATTCATCCGCAGGTCAAATCCTACCTCGTCTTTCAATCTCGCAAATCGAAAAAGAGAGAGAGAGAGAGAGAGAGAAAAATTAGGCAAATTAGTCCCTCGAATGGAGGGATACGCGAGGTTTGAAAGAATTCCATAGCCTTAAATAATTCGATTGAGGATGATCTTACTTCTATTGTTCATAATATCTTTTATATTTTTGGAGGAAAAATAAGAGGGCCACCCGTATCTCACAAATTCTCACACCTTTGCGCAGAACTTTGTCCAGATCGATCGCCCGCAGAGATCCCCATAGTAAATTGTGTTTTAATAATAAAATTAATTTTTTGAACCAGAAAATTACAATAAAATCATAAAAGAAGCAATAAGAGAGAAAGAAGAATAACCTTGGGAGAAACCAAGTGCTGATTGTCCGCATTAATAAATTTAGACCAGGGTTTTCGATTGTGCCTGCATAAATTCAAATTTTGAAAATTTAATAATTTTGTAAAATAAATAAAATGAGAAAATGAAGAATGGTGGAAAAGTACCTCCCACACAGGGCTTCGCTGGGGCTCAAATTGACACAAACTTGAAATCACGGATCCGAGAAAGAGAAACGATCTACTCAAAATCGAGACGATTTTAGCCGCAGTATCCAGCCCATGCCCGAGAATCCAAAGGACACATCACTCTTCCACTGCAACTAAAAACACGAGAATCCCGCAGTTAAAAAGATTGAAAGAGATGAGGTGAGAAAATCTCAATGAAAACACTAAAGAACACTTAAAAATTAGGAATTCCACCTTATAATATACAGATCTTTAAAAGAGTAACAGTACAAAAAGAGAGAATTACGTAGTCTAATTATCTTAATGAAAACCTAAATAACAGTTTAAAATTAGGATGAGGAGAGAGAAAATCTTAATGAAAACCTAAAGAACAGTTTAAAATTAGGATATACCTCTTGATAATCTTCCACAAAATTGTTTTTGAAAAGCTAAATTGGAAAGAAACGAAATAGAAAGAAATTTAATTTATCATAAATAGATTACTAGTGCAATTAGTGCAAAAATCTCTACAATAATTCTAGTTTCATTATTTTCATTAATCGACTAACTCGCTTTCAAAAGTGATTTACAAGTTCTGGCGTTGTGCTGCTGCCCGCAGCTAGAGCAAGTGACACCCCTATGCATCTTTTTACTTTGCATCGCTCGCCTAAGCTTTTTGTAGCGCTTTGTTCCCCTCTATAGCTCCTTTGCAACGCAGCTTGCAATGGATTTCTAATAATATCTTCCTCTAAATCAGACGGTGTAGGTCGTGAGTGCATCTAAGTTTTTCAATAGTTTGGCCCATAAAGGTCAATTACGCCTTGAAGAACTCGAAATGTGCTCTCGTATCCACGAATGTTGTACAATGGGCTTCAGCATGGCCATTA
The DNA here is from genome assembly GCA_024174645.1 of Lemna minuta. Classification (NCBI taxonomy): domain Eukaryota; kingdom Viridiplantae; phylum Streptophyta; class Magnoliopsida; order Alismatales; family Araceae; genus Lemna; species Lemna minuta. Next base: position 7,448,252 of record CM044105.1, read on the forward strand.
TTCTCAGAGTGTCGTCGTTCTTCAATCATTCTCGTGTGAGTCCCCTCCATATCTGGGCTGCAGAGCCACGTGTATCTATGTAGCCGATTGAATATCCACAATCTCTGCAGTCCTTTTTCCAGTGTGGATTTAACATCGATGTAGGGCATGACTAACTATGTTGTTGTGGCGAAAACAACACAATATGTGTCCCGCATACAATACCAAAGCCGATCGCCTTCCTACAAGAGCACGTACTTTGCTCAATGGAGCCAATGGATAATGTCACTGCACGAAATTTGTTCTGAAAGTCTCGTGGCTGATCGAGAAACATCCCGAGACCTTTAGAATAATCTTCAACGCAGGTATATGAAAGCGACATTCCTGGATTCATCTCTAAGAAGACCCTCGAGCATAATTTGTTAATATTTGCATAGCTTCATTAATAAGAGGATCCATTGTTGGTGCGGTGAATTTGGTGGAAAGATCTCGCTACGGAAGACTTATGCTGCGACCCAGTTTTCAACTACATCGAAACCATCAATAATGCGCGATAGAGAAGAATTCGATATCAACGCGGATTTGATCTGATAATTGATCATCTCCTCGCCGTTGCGTAGAAGAAACCCCGCAAGGAAATTGTTATGGGTGTAGGCGAATGCCCACATCTTCTTTTCCCTCGAGAACTCGAAGATACGATCTTGCCGCTACCCATTTTTGACTTCAATGTTGAATATTCCGTCTCGAATTCATCAACATCTTCAATGGAGCTAGCCCTCGGAAATCATCCATGAATCCGCTAAGATTGGCCCGCAAAGAGCCAGCTAGATTTCGAGTAATATTCTGGAAAATGTGGAATCTACACACATAGATGAACCGTCGTGGCCCATACGTCCTTAATAGCTCGGCCAATTCCACATCGCCATCCGTAAACAAAACTTTAGGATCGAGATTTGTATATGTTCTAAATTGTTGAAGAGCCCATGAGTAGGATTCAAACTGCTCGTTCGACTAAAAGGCAACCAGCAATCATACTGCGTCTAACCATGGTTATCGATCACTCGTGGAACAAACTAGAGGCATGGAAAGCGATTCGCCTTGTAGGTAGCATCGATTTCTAAAACGTCATTGAACTGCAGATACTTTCTTTCCCTTAGCTGAAAGCCGAAAACTCTCTCTAAACGGAGGTGTCATCATTCAACCGGAAATTGAAGGGACCACCCGTGCTTGGACTTCTCTTTTCAGTAACTTGACAAAATCATTCGTCTCGTGAGCTTTGCTAAAAGATCTATGTAACAAGTTTTGCATGTCTCTTAATGTCCATGTGACTGGAACATCAGTGGAAATGCTCCCTGCTCTATCGTTGTCTGATTTGAGAGCACTTGAGCACGCCAAGTCTGCTTTAGCTCCACCATTTTCGTTTTGCCACTAGATCCGAATGAAGCGATTTTGCGCATTTGGGCCAATTCAGCTTCAGTAAATAGATCATGATTGTGCTGATTATTTATCTCGATACACTTCAGTATCACGCCCGAGGTCTTGATTAAGCCGTAGCTTAGTATGAACGGACATTGACACTTCACTGTCCTCTTCTCTCTTTGGAACTCTCTAGGAGCGAGGTGTACCTTCCATCGATGCGCTACCACCGCGAGAACAACAAAACCTAATGAATTTCAACCGCTCGAACTCGTTTGAGAAATGGGGCATTTGGCTTACTCGATACACTTCTGACGTGCTTGCTCGGTGATTGAAAGATGTCTCCAACGAGATACTTTATGAGTTTCTACAATTGCCGATTCGACAACGGGTGCAACATCTAATACTCCTGTGCTAGAACAACCAGCAGCTTCATTCAAGGAGCTACTGTGACCAACATTGCTTGCGGCAGCGTGAAGCAACTACGTCTTCGAGATCATAGCAACCTAACCCTCGGCACCCTTAATTGGCGAAACATAGATAGAATAGATAGATAGATAGATAGATAATACATAGATATCAAGATAGATAGATACTACATAGATAGATAGATAGATAGATAGAAAAATAAAGAGAGATAGATGGATAAATACCTGCATTGGGGGTGGATGTAACAAGAGTGAGAGAGATAGCTTCGCTGCCGCAGCTTCGGCGGACGGTGCTCCTCTCCGCCGCTCTATGCCGAAAAACTGGATGTGCTCCTCTTCGCCGCTCTCCGTCACAGCTCTCCCGTCGTGGCTCGGATACGCAGCTCGCCGGAGTATCGCCGGGAAGAGAGGGTTAGAGAGAGAGAGAGTAAAGTAAGAGAGAGAGAGGGGAAGTTAGAGAGAGAGAGATGTTGCCCGCGGACTGAAAAACTTTCGGAGAGAAAGTTTTCCGAAACTTTCTCTCTCCGAACTGACTCTAACCATTTTAATCTCAATGCCGAAAAGCCACGTGGCTTTTCGCATCTTTAAAGTGGTTGTATTAGATGCCTCGGGTACAACCAGTTGTACCCATAGCGGAGTACTATATTATATATAAAAGAGGTCTTTTTAGCCTGTCTCTATATGGGGAGGGTTATTAACCCTCTAAACCGTCGGGTCTTATAAACCCGGCGGTTTCATAAAATATATTCCGTGTGGGACTAAAGTGTGCGCATTATGCAGGTGACGTGGACGTACGCGAGCGTCGGATCAAGCGGGCGATCAATCGGCTCGCGTCGATCGCATGCGCCTGACCACCGATCGATCAATCAAGCACGTGCGCGATTAAAAAGATTTATAACGGTTGGATCGTCGGCACGTGGCAGCATAACACGCGTCGATCGCGTGGAGGCGGGGTGCACCGGAGATCAATCAAACACGTGCTGAATTAAATGGATTATAACGGCCGAGATTTAATCGCGTGCGATGCATCTCGACCGCCATATCAAGATCCAAGGGGCGAAATGACGTGCGTTTTATAGCGCATCTCAAGGCAACGCATCTGGGCCCTCCATCCACGATCCGAGCGATCGCGATATTTCCAGCACGGTCCATCATGGACCGTTTATCGTAACCGTCGATCATTTCGATCGGACGGTTACGAAATTACGCCCTATAAAAGACTCGTTCTTCACGATTGTATGCATTCGAGTTGGATTTCAATCAAATTGACTTGTATAGACACCGATCCTCTCGTTTCTCTCGAGTTCTTCCTCTTCCTCTTTCAATTCCGCATCCACGGAGGGGTAGAAGTCGAGATTTGGTGGAAAATTGAGGGAGAAATCGACGCTTGAAGCTCGTCGTGAAGTTCTTGGTGTTCTTCGCGATTAATCGGTTTAATCGCAACATTTCTATCGCTAAACGGGTTTAGCAGAAGCGGTTTTACCTTAATTATCCTCCTATAATGTTTAATTTTAGTTTATATTAGGATTTAGAAGTTAATTTTATCAAATTTTACCTAAAATCGCTCATTTTCACGCTCGAAATTTTCTCTCCACTTCAAATTTCGATTTCTCCGCGAAATCAAGTCCAAATTCGATGATTCTTGATTCCGTGGATTCGTTTTGAAGTCTTCTTTCTAAAAACACCATTTTCCCTAATTTCTCACCTCAATTCATTGTCCAATTTGACCAAATTCCAAAAGATATCTCAAAAATACCTAAATTCCCTGTGGATTCGACCCTTATTTACCATTATACCCCTCAATTCACTCTTAATTCCCCAAATTGGTAAGTTCGGATTAATTTTTGACACGAGACCATGTGAAATCGACGACCTCGCGGTCTCGTCTCGTCAAATGGCGCCGCTGCCGGGGAATTTAAGGTTTATTTTTGAGAAAATTTGTCAATTTTGACTTGGTCAACATCGGATTTTTCTTCTTACTTGTTGAAATTAACTCGCATCAATTATAATTTGAGTGATCTGAAGTGAATTCTATCTTCGTGATCCTTAATTCGACGAGAATAAGTGAATTCGACCCCTTCTCTACGGATTACGGGCGATCATTTTTCAAAATCGGGTTAAGAAATTATAAACACTCACGGATACTGACACCCAGGTATGAGCTTTGCCATTATTTGATAAATTAGTAATATATAATTATTTTCATGGAATGTCATTCATTTAGAAAACGTGTTTTAATGCCTTCCGAAGATGAAATCTATCTTAAATGATCCTCAACTCGATGCCATCTTGAGTAATTTTCCCTCTTCTAAGGATTACGGTCTATTGCTCACATGTATCGTTTTGAGAGGGCCAAGCTCTCATGGAATCACGCATGACTTGATTTTCTAAATCATTGTTGAAATTTTTATTTTATTGAAATTCACGATTATATACGAAAAAGCCTGTTGTACTAGGGTTATTAGAGTTTCTCGTCATCCTAGGCCGCATCGAAGCCATGCTCTGCGTAGACTTAGGCCATGATAGATTCGAAGTGATCTGAATTTCAACCGCTGTATCGATAGAAAATTTTTCTCGAAAAAATATATCTATATCTCTATATTTATATCTATAATATAATATATCTATAATATATTATCTCCACTAATTTGTGATTACATGAATCTCGACTCGATGATATGATTTGAATTTCATGCATAAAATTCTTAATTTCACTTTCAAAACCATGGAGTATAATGATTTATTATTCATAACAAGGATAATTATGGTTTGGATCTTGAGGAATTTTTCTTATCATGCATCAAGTTTTTTTATTCATAATAATCACATCAATTTTTGGAGAATATGAGCTTAAACGAGTGCTGGGCTGAAGACGATAAACTTAGCGCTTATTGGGAGGCAGCCCAAAGTTATCATTTTTGTGTTTTTTTACTTTAGTTTTTTTCTTAGAATAAATACATTGGCGAAGAACTATATTATGAAGGGCGCGCACGCACGAGAAATCCCGTGAACAAGCATCAAAAAGCCCTAAATGAGTTTTTCTAAACCCTTTTCTCCTTACCACATTTTATTATCATTTTTCATGCCATGATCATTATTATTGCTATCTTTCATCATGAGCATAGTAATTTTCATTGAGGACAATGAAGAGTTTAAGTTGGGGGTGAGGACTTAGAAAAATTCAACAATAAAAATTTTTAAAAAATCTAAATTCTAAAAACTCCTATTTTCCAAATTATTACCACTCTTCTCCACCTTAGAAGTCTTGAAAGTTTGAGATCTTGTATACTAGAGAGGTAGAAATGAGGGCCTAATAGCCCATATGATTACATTTTTGAGTAATAAAACCAAGTGATCTAGATAAACCATGGGAATATTTGTAATGGTTGACTCTTTGGGGTTGGGTATCTAACAAGGCACCGAGGAAAAATGAGTAATCAGAAGGTTGAAGTGCTATGGATTTGAAATGGAGAGATTTTTGAGTGAAGTTTAAGCAAAATTCTTATCCCCTACCTTACATCAGCCGAACCTACTTAGTGTGGGAATTCCTCGATTCTGAACTTTCCCAAAAGTGCAATGATCCATCATTTTTGAAATACCTATCTTTCCCTTATAGGCATTTAGTTTATCTCTTCCAAAGCAGTCAAGTAGTTGCACCGCTTTGTTTTAAACCTCACTTATGATAATCATACTCCCAAGTGACTCAAATATCCATCATATCTCCTCCACATTCCTCTTACATGTACACATTCCTTCAAACATTACACTTCACATTTTGGCAAACTCTCTTCAAACCTCCACAACTTCTCGGTGGAGTCATCTTGGAGTCTTCTTTCAAAATTTACTAAAATCGCTAATTTCTCACCTCAATTCCTCATTCGATTTGATCAAATTGAAGAACACCTTGAAAACTTCTTATTTCTCTGTGGATTCATCCCTTATTCATCATTATATTAGTTAATTCTTGATTAAAATTTTAATTTGGTGAATTTTCTAATTTTTTTGAGACACATTCATGTCTTTTCAACAACCACACACAAATGTCTCGTGAAGCTCTACAACCACCTTGTAATAGGTAGGCCAGTTTAAGAATATAGTGACACCCTGCACTACTACAAATATAGATTCTCTTATGACCTTTGACTTGTTATGAATCACTATAACCATCCACAACTTCTAAAAAAATTAACTAACTGGTCTACTAAAAAGGTGAACTAGATTGACTCCCTCGAAGCTCCTAAAAATTTGTCAACTTTCTAAAAAAGTAAAATGGGTTGATCCACCAGAGCAACCTCTTAAAAATGTGAAAAGGTTTTACTAACCCCTTAGAAAGGTGGATGGCACATCTTCTTCCTCTCCTTTTTTTGTAATTTCTATCAATGCTCTCATTACATTTCACATAAGTTCTTACATTCCACATGAACTAAATAAATTGTGAGAAATTCACCATTTGACTTCATGAAAATAGAGTTGACTTATTTTCTAAAAAGGTAGAGAGTTTATTTCCTCCTCCTCTATCATTGATAGTGGCATTCATTTTCTTCTATATGAATATATATATATATATATATCTTTGCATCCACATAAATCATAAAAATATGAGTAGTCAATCACTTGACTTCCAAGAAATTAAGTAGGATTAGTCTTACAATATAGAAAAATGTAAGATAATGCATGATAGGGCGTGTTCATATTTACTCTATATTCTGCACATTAAGATATAGATATTCTAATTCATTTTAGCTTATGAGAATGAAAACATATTGCATGGATACAACTATCATTTTAGAGTCACACAGCATAATCTCACATTTGACTTTTCTTTGGGTATGGTCAAACTTAAATCTACTGAGCCAATCGTGTTAATGTTAATGCTTGCAAGGATATTATTTAGACCGCCTCAATCCATTATCTTGGCATAAAAGATTTAACCACATCCCACCCTCAAGTCAACTACCTCTACATCAGCGCATGATACCATCTTTACCACTCAATCACCTTTAGGAATTCATGTCATATTTAATCTATAATGTTTTTAGATCACATAGCTAGGGATTTATAATTCATAGATAGTAGGTGCTCTTTGAGAAAGAGTTCATTAAATTGATCCCTATGAATATTTTGATAGTATTATATTTAACATTAATCAAGTTGATTGATTCTAATGTTTGTGTATAAAGGTTCTTTGACTTGAGACACCAAAAGACATCGTGAATGGATGACCATATTTTGATTATGAATTAGATATAGTGAAATCCTTTGACAAGATAGTTAAAATATTAGAGAAGGTGTCCTCGATGATTTCATCCATGCCACAATATTTAAAGACTAACAGATCATTAATTGTCTTTGAGACACCTTATAAACATCGTTACACAAATAATAATGAATAAATGTTATTTTAATGAATATAAATGAGATACGAGCAGAAGTATATTCACTTACCGCTATATAATATTTATAGAAGCTAGAGGAAGTTGAGGTGTCAAATGAATTGTGTCTTGTCTCTTGACTTTCGACCATGAGACCTCTATCAATGGAGACAATACAATGAGGTTAAGAATAGTATAACACATTGTGGAAAAGATATATGGTGGAAACAGCAAAATGCCTCTAAACTCACATCTAATCAGGTTTTGCTCTAGTTGGTGTATAAGAGCTCATGTTGACCTTACAAAGTTGGATGCACGAGGAGGATACTGAACAACCCCTCCTAAAGGAAGGGAGGCTATTCTGCTTAACAACCCCTCCTAAAGGAAGGGATGCTGTTCTGCTTCTGCCGGAAGCAAAGAGGGGAGGGGAAAGGGGGCTTGTTCTGCCCTCGGAGGAGAGGGTGGTTCGCCAAGGACGGGTAGTGAGTATACGGCTGAAAATTATGGAAGAGGGTAGATTTTCGCCGCAGAAAAGGGTTGGTGGGTTCTGTCATGCCAGGGGAATACAGACAGGGAAGTGAGGACCGGAGGAGATGGAGGCAATCTCAACCGTCAAAGTTAGTGCGTGAGAGAGAGAGAGAGAGAGAGAGACCATCGTACCACTCAAACACCCTCCTATGCAAGGAGGATTCTCTTTCCACGAAAAAAAGATCCAAAAAGAGGAGACAAGGCACTATACTCGCATTCAATAGAGACAAAAAAGGGGGGGGAAAAGGGTCAGCGGAGGGCTTTGACGAAGGAGAGCAGGGAGCCAACATCTCTCTGCTCCGACGGGTACTTGATGGGCTTGGACGCGTGCGTCGGGAAGAAGAGTATAGTGGGAAAACTGACGAGGCCAATCTCCTCGGCAAAGCGCTCTCTCATCTCCGAAATCCGCTCGGAACTTGCCCTGCTCCTCCCAGTGCCCCTCAGCGCTTCCGCCACACCTCGTCGAACGCCGCCTCCATCCCTGCACCAACACCCATCCGTTGAGCTCCACAAGAGAAAGGGCGGCGAAAGAACGAGAAGAGAGAATGAAGTACTCAGGTGAGACTGAGTGATTGATAAAAAGAGAGACATAGAGGAGAGAGTTCTTCAGGAGACCGGAAGTCATTGAGGAGAAGTGCATTTGGGTGAGACTGAGTCATTGAGAGAGAGAGAGAGGACTTGGGTGACAGACAGGGAGAAAGGTCGAGCGACTGAGAGAGTGAGATCAAGAAGAGATCGGTGTGAAAAAGACTGAATGCCAAGGGGGAAAGACTGGAGAGGGAGAGAAAGAAAGATTGACTGAGAGATGAGTGGGTGAGAGAGAGAGAGAGGGAGACAATGAAAGGGAGAGGGAGAGAGAAAGATTAACTGAGAAATGGTGAGAGAGGGAGAGAGAGTGGCGATAGGGGGAAGGAGATGGGCATAAAAATCTACCTGGCAGAAGCTGCACCAGGGAGCATAGAGGACAACGAGCCACGAGTCCTTCCTGCTCTCCAGCCGAGCAGGTTCTCATCCTGCCGGGCCGGCTCAGGGAAGACAACGGAAAAGAGATCCGAAGGGCCACTGATCTCACCGTTGCTAGTAGGAACAGGATTCCTGCTAGCTTGATGTTTCCCTTGTGTAGTCCACATTCCCTTTGCTGCGCTTGGAATCTTCCGCACCATCTTCCTTCCCGCTCGTGCTGCACGGAAGGACTGGCCGCGTGCAGGGCTCGCACCCGATTGACACGTACCCCTGTGAGGGACAACAATGGTGAGAGGTGCGAGATTTGAAATGATTGAATTTCGGTTTAGATGCAGGGTGTGTGGCCACCATTTTTGAACTGTTCCAATTAAAAATAAAATCTGAAGATGATTGCTACGATGCAAGGATTTCGTACTTGGGAATGGAGGGAATTGACAAGAACGTCCATCGTTCTCAGGAATCTCCAGATATCCTGGCCATCTACATTGGCAATGGGGTTCCATTTGATCAAGCTGCCAGCTCCGCCTTCCAGTCCTTCGAAAGATGGGTCCACCTGCAATTCAAAAGATTACTTTGTTGAGAATTTTTAAAGAGGAAGATGTTAGTAAGAATCACATGCTTGGGCATGTGATACTAGGAAACACCAATCCTTATTGAATTGAGGATCCAATCTGAATCGATGTCAATTCAATATCCTCTGGTTCAAGCTCTTCAACCAGATAGGGAAGGCCGATCAAATCGAATCAATACAATGCCGATCGATTAGATCTGCACTGATTCATGCTTAACCATCTTATTGACACACCTCGTGGGGAATCTAATATAATCCAGATCCCATTGAAAGTATAGGTGTGGAAAGAGACGAAGGTTGACCTTTGAACTTGAGGCACTGAATTCTAGGGGAAAAAGGTCAGTAACTGATTTATGCTGGAAAATCAGATAGGCAAGGCCTCTGTGAATAAAGGAGGATTCTTTCAGAAAAGAATATTTTAGAAGCTTCTTAGAAAAGGAGGAGAGGGGGGGGGCACTCTCAAATGAGGCTACTGAATGGAGATTCAGGTTACATGCTCCAATTATACTTGATCAATGATTAAAAGGTCATGTTCCATATTTTTCCTTTTGCGCGTAATCAAGAAAGTGTTCTTTTCTCGACATAAAATGTCTTCTAGGCACGAGAGTTTTATCAGAATTTTACTCGAGGATCAGATTGATGAATCGATGATCTAATTTACAAACTACTAAATTTCAGGTTATATGATTCGTCGATCCAATTGACAAACAAGTCAATCTAAGGCCTTCAGATCACATCCAATGGGCAAGAAAAAGCCTAGTCAATCCGGATCAACGATCCAAATTTCCCTTCTCTACGTCTGTGATTGTGCTCAATGGTTAGACTGACAGATCGACAATTTGTCTATCCTACAGCCAAGGTAGTAAATGTATGGCCATACTTCATTCATACATGGTTCACTATAATATAAGAGGATTGTTCTTGAATGAGTACGTGGACGATGGGAACGCTGGATCGGGTGCCGGGAGATTGGTCCTTGCATTGACCAGTGATCCAGGCCCTGAGACCCCTGAGAGCTCATCTGAGGGGCCTCACCTTCCTCACTCTGCAGCATTCCTGGTGTCCATCCTAGTAGAAGGAGAAAAGACCTTTGCTTCTTACTAATGCTTGAACTTCCACCGCATCAGGGAACATGTATTCATCGAAGAATCGGTATGTCTCTGGATTTAGCCTCCCTGTGTCAAGACTGAACACTCTAAAGGGGCGCCCCGTTAGGCGTGCATATTCAATCAGCGCAACATCCTCCGCACCACTGCAAAAGACAAAAGCAAATTGTCAAAATACATTGAAAGATTTCCAATCAATCACCTAATTGATGAAAAAATCCCAATTGTGCCATTTCCACAAAAATCTGATTAATCACCTTGTTGACGAAATGGTACCCTATATATTCAAATTTTAGAAAAATATTTTCAATTAGAACCTAATGGACGAAAAAACCCTTTTGATTTAAATCTCAATTGAAAGATCTCAAATAGTAATCAAACTGAAGAAAACAACCGCACTACTCAAATTTTTATTGAAAAAATCTGTAATAAATCATCTAATTGATACAAAAAACAGAATGTTCAACTTCAATGAAAAAATTCAGACTAATCATCTAAACGATGCAGAGCCCTAACCATTCAAGTTTCTTTGAATCAGCAGAAAGACATAAAAATCCCAATACTTCAAAATCTATTGAAAACCACCAAATAAGCGTCTAATTGACGAATAATAACGGGGACTTTGCTTGTGACTGGGGAACTCAAGGGGGGCGGGGGCTTATTTGCTTGTGACTGAAGGAAGTATGCCTCCTATTGAACCGAGCAGGCCCTCCCTTCAAGTGAACAACGCAAGCCCACTGAATGATAGCTTATCTTATAGGCATAGCTGATGGTCCGTTAGTGGATCTTATATTCTACTCGCGAACGTAAAGAGCGTACCACCTTTGTTTTTTTTAATAGACAAATTCGTCAAATTCAATGAAAAAAACACCAAATATTCACCTAATTGACTAAAAATTTCCGGATCTTCTTTACCTAAAGGCAATGGCAATGTCATTCCCGAACATCTCCAGAGCCTTGTCCATGATCTCTAGAGGCGATGCGCGCTCGAGTTTGCTCGAGAGCTTCTCAAAGTCAACGACCTCCACAACGCTGATTTCAGAGGTTGAGACCAAAGTAGCGGCATCTGAAGTGGCAGATGGTACGGTTGAGAGTGGCGCCACCGGAGATTGGCTCTTCCTCAACGGATCTGTCGCACAAACAGGCCGAAATAAAGTAAATGCTCTTCTCTGCAATTGCCTCGTGATTCTTGATCCGACCTGTGTGAGATGAAGAGAGAGAGAGAGAGAGAGAGAGAATAATGACGTGTCAGCCAGGTGGCAGCCAGGTGGGGGACGGAAGAATAAAAAATGTCACCTCAGCGGGAATGCTGAGGTGGTGCCAGTATCTCAGCCTTGAAAAAGGTCTTGCCACTATTTGATGTTTATCCTAAAGGTCGTGCCACTATGTGATGTTTACCCAAGAAAATTTTAGGATTCTTCAAATCACGTACAAAATAGTACACTAAATATGGAATAGCGAGTCTCCAGCTTCAAAGTTGGCCCGTTTTCTTCGGTGACGATAGCTTGCTTTCAACGATTTTATTACTGTCCTCCTCTCTTTCTGCCCGACAATCTCTCTCCGCCTCTCTCTCTCTCTCAAACAGCTCGCCATTCCCGCCTCTTCCTCCCCTCCATTTCTTCCCGGAGAAAGAACTACCCACCCTATCATCCTCCCTTCCCCAGAAAAAAAAATTCACAACACGACAAAAGACGAAGAATAACAACAGCAACAACAACAAACGTCCTCCTTGAACGATGTGGGCGGCGGCGGTGCTGCTGCTCATGGCAGCGGCGGCAGGAGACGCCAAACTCACCGTCGACTACTACTCCCAAACGTGCCCTCAAGCTTTACAAATCGTCTCCGACGCAATCATCAACAAGCAAATCGCCTCTCCCACTACCGCCGCCGGCACTCTCCGTCTCTTCTTCCACGATTGCTTTCTCGACGGCTGCGACGCCTCCGTCCTCATTTCCTCCACCTCCTTCGAAACTGCGGAGCGCGACGCCGACATCAATCACTCTCTCCCCGGCGACGCCTTCGACGCCATCGTGCGCGCCAAGTCCGCCCTCGAGATCTCTTGCCCTGGCATCGTCTCCTGCTCCGACGTCCTCGCCATCGCAACCCGCAATCTGCTCATTATGATCGGTGGGCCCCACTACCCCCTCCGCCTCGGTCGCAAAGACAGCTTCGTCTCCTCCGCCGCCTCCGTGGACGGCCATCTCCCTCTCTCGAATTCCTCGGTATCGGATCTTCTCTCTATGTTCGCTCAAAGAGGGTTCTCCGCGCGCGAGCTGGTAGCCCTCTCCGGGGCCCACACGGTGGGATTCTCCCATTGCAAGGAGTTCGCCGCTAGATTTGGTTTAGAGGGGAGACCCCGCGGTGGGGCCCTGTTAAACGACGAGTTGGCGGAGAGAGTGAGGAAAGTTTGCCAGGGGTACGTGGAGAAGCCGACGATAGCGGTGTTCAACGACGTGATGACGCCGAACAAGTTTGATAACATGTATTATATTAATCTGAGAAGAGGTATGGGGCTGCTAGAGACGGACCAGGCTATGGCAGAGGACCCCAGGACGAGAAGATATGTGAGAAGGTACGCGGAGAACCAGACGGCCTTCTTCGTGGATTTCGCGCGCGCCATGGAGAAGTTGAGCGTTTATGGTGTTAAGACTGGGCGCAAGGGCGAGGTTCGCCGCCGCTGTGATGAGTTTAATTCGCTCGCCGTTTGATCTCGCGACACGACTCTTACTCTTTGTCTTTCCATGTATTGTTCTTGTTGGAATCAAATCTTGGAAATTAATCCCGAATCGACAAACGCATTGAACGCTCGACGAAATGCCGCCAGAAGCTTCCTTTTATTTTCTAATTTCTTTTAATTCTTCTCTCGAAGATGTAATCGTGGCCGTACCCTCACCGATACATAACGACCAAGAGCATGCCGCGTAGGCTGAGGCTTAGTAAAGAGATCGCAAGCTGTTCGATCTGTGCCATAAAAGAGATCGCCGTTCCTTGCCTACTGAATGGCATACGATCTTGTTCCTTCTTCAAATAAAAGTTGCTTATCTCAATCCTCTTGTGATTCTTTGTTCATCTTTTGATCTTGCCGTGATAGCAGCACCAAAAGGATTACAAGAACCTACTCAGATAGGAACGTTTCCTATTCGGAATAAAACCAATCATCAATTCTAGGCGTTAAGGATGTGTCTCCATCTTGAAGGTCTTAAGTTCTAGTAAACCATTGAAGCCAGGAACGCTCCAAGAAAGAAGGATTCGAAGTTCTGTCGTTCATGTTCAATATGATCGTTGATAAGATCACCCGTGAGTAGACAACCAAGCAGACATGGGAAACACTACAGACCAGGAATGGCAGTGTAACTTGTCTCCAGAAGGCGAGAATTCAATCACTCAAGAGGAACTTTGAATCTCTCTCTATAGAAGATAATGAAATGATCTTATATTCTCTTAGAAAACTTTCGAGAGTCATGGTTGAAATGAGAGGTTTGGGAGAGAATATTCTAGACACTAGAATCGCTTCAAAGCTTCTGCAATCAACCTGTGGAAAATTTAATGCCATCACCTCTCCAATAGAGCAATTTTAAGATATCAACTCTTTGACATTGGATGAGGTTCTTGGATCTATCAAGATTCGTGAAGACAACGTGAAAGACAGATCTATTAAGAGAGAAGAAAATTCTCCCCTAGCATGTTCTCTTGGTAAGAATAAAAGGAAAGGTAACGACTCCTCTAAAAGAAGAGGTAAGAGCGGAGTCACAGTTTGAGGAAGAGAGCATGGAAGAGGTTCACATAAAAAGAAGAAAACAAATGACGAAGATGAAAAAGCACATCATAAATCCAAGGATGCATGCTTCAATTGTCAGAAACTTGTGCATTACTCTAATGAGTGCAAGCTTCCAAAGAAGCATAAGCCCGAGAAAGGCAAAGAACAGGGAAATGAGGTTGAGGAAGACAACAATGAAACATCCTTATAGTGGTGATTTAAGAATCAAACAAAGAGGTCCCACTCCATGGTATTTTCCAATCAAATCTCAAAAATGGCTCGAGGCATCTTGACACATATACTCCTTGTCTGATGATTGGTGATAAAATCCTCTTCCATAAGCTCAATAAATCTCACAAAGGCAAAGTAAGGTTCAGTGATGATTCAAGAATTGATGAAAAAGATCTTGATGAATTTTCATGAAGATACTACCACTTCTCTTATCAATGTGCTCTATACACCAAAATTAAAGACAATATCCAAGGTCTTGGGCATTTAGATGAGCAAGAATGCAAGATCTTGCATGAGAAAAGATCATGGACCATTCATGATGAAAAAGTTAGACTCATAACAAGAGTTAAAAGAAGCTTAGGGAGATTATAACTCTAAAACTCAATATTGTGGAGAATTGTCTTCAAGCTCATGAACACATAAGAAATGTCATCAAAGGTATGGACACCTTAACTCTAAAATTCTTGTCTTCCACTCTTTGAGGTTACTGTCCACTTAAAATATGGTTAGAGTATGGGAAAAATTGAAGAAATTTATGGAGAGTGTGTGCACTCAAGCAAACTACAACTCCTTTTTCCTTATTCATTGACACATAGAGAAAGTAGAGCTCTTGAAATGATTCATGGAAACTTGTGTGGACCAATAGAGCTAGAGATACTTGGAGGAAGCAAATATCTTCTCTTGCTCATTGACGATTGATAAAATGTAACTGATTCCACTAATTACACGATTATTAATGTAAATTAAGGCATTAAACATTCCATTCTTCTGCATGTTATCATATTTTGAGTACAAATCTATCATTCTATGTAATTTAAAGTTATAATCTCCAAATGCATTATTTCAGGGATAATCATGCATAATTCAATAATATATTTTAGAGAAAAATAATCTCATATTTATTTGAGATTATAATTAAGTTCTAATAACAAATAATAAGAGAATTTTTTTATATACACTCACTTATTCTCCTAGTTCTATTTTCTAAAGAAATGAGTGTATTTTTAGATAAAAATTAATTCTCTTGTTATTTATTAAATTTGACTTTTTAATGATAGATAATTTAATTTCTGATAAAAAAAGATTAAAAAGGAGATATATTTTGAAAGCTATGAATTTTTTTAATTTTTTCAAAATTTTTTTAATTTTTTTGGATTAATTTTGAATTTATTTATATTTAAAATTTAAATTGTTACTTTTTATTTATCTTGCTGATGTGGCAAATGACGTGGTGGCGTGCTTGCATGACAGCGTATGTACACGCCAGATGGTGCACACGTGTGTATATATATGTGCGTATAATAATGGGTTAAGCATCTTTTTTAGGATATAAGCTAACCAATTACTGCACCGATTTAAACGCAATAAATGCTGATTTTTTTGTCATGTGGGACTATGTTTCTATTTTCTCTTACTCATGGGATGTGACATGCTCAGAGGTATCTGATTGGCATGAAAGGAAACAATTTAATCTAAGCCATCTATTTTTACTTGAATGAAGGGGGTACGCGACGTGTTTTGATTGGACGACGATGGGCTTTATTTAAGGTCAATCAATTCTGGTCGTTCATCTATGAGTTGTAATTGTTCAGGTTGAATGTGCCCAATGGACTCTTGTGGATGCATGACATCATTTCAAGCATTCGATTGAAGTTGAACGGTAATCGTTAGACAACAATTGTTCTTCACACAATGACTGAGCGTAATTTGAATGCTCCATCAAGACCCAATGGCCACGGCTTAACAATGGTGATTTGTCTCCTAATGATTAATCATGTCAGCTGATTGAATATAAGGAGACGATCGAACGGCCATGCCAAATTCCAAGTCTGTTTGTACTCTTTCTCTTCGATGGAAAATGTATTCTTAAATGTTTTGAGTAATCGAACTGTTTAGATATCTCAATCCTTGAATCTCTTGATATCTTCCTCTTTTGGACTCATTTCCATGGCCACGGAGTGCTTGAAATCAAGATTTCATTCATAGAATAGATAGATTTCACCTATTGAACTATGAATATTCATTTTCAAAAATGCGGAATGAAAAGCCTTTGATCTAGCAATCAATTGAATCATTTTGAGTGCGATTTTGGGTTATATTACGTTTTTCCTCCAAATATCTCATCATTTATCATTGGATTTTAATTTCAAAGCTTAGATTAGATTAATTTTTAGAAATTTTATCTAATTCTCTCTCTTCACAATCGACTTTTCTACCTTGATTTCGCTCTTGGATTTCTCCACGAATACTAATCCAAATCAAGTAATTTTTTATTTTTTTGAATTTGTCTTGGAGCCTTCATTCCAAATATACTAAAATCCTTAATTTCTGACATCAATTTATCATCCGATTTGATTGAATTTTAAAGAACAACTCAAAAATTACCTAAATCTCTATGAATTCAACCCTTATTCATCATTATACTAATCAATTTGTGATTAAATCGTTAAATTGATGAGTATGATATTTATTTTTACTCGTATTCAAGGGTTTTTAGTGACCACATGAATTCATATCATTGACAATTTCACCAAAATGATGTGGTGTGCCATGCTTAAGAGAAAATCTAAAGCATTAGCAGCCTTCAAGAAATTCAAATCCTTAGTTGAGGTAGAAAAGAGTTACAAGATTACTTGTGCAAGGATAAATAAAGGAGCTGAGATTAGCTAAAATGACTTCCACTATTTTTGTCTTCAAGAAGGGATAAAAAGAAGGAATATTACCACTTTATATGGTTTGAAGTATATGAAAGGAAAATCAATTCTTCACTTTTTTTGGAAAGAATTAGTGACGAGACAAGACCGCGAGGTCATCAATTGCACACGGTCTCGTATACAAAATAATGCCAAATTTACCAATTTGATGAAAATATCTCGAATTGAGGGGTATAATGGTAAATAAGGGTCGAATCCACAAGGAATTAAGGAAAATTCTGATGATCTCTTCGATTTTTTATCAAATCAGACGATGAATTGATGATAGAAATTGGGGAAAATGGTAGATTATGAAAGAGAACTTCAAGACGATTCCACAGAATAAAAAATCATTGAATTTGACTTTGATTTTGCGGAGAATTTGAAGATCAAAGTGGGGTATTTTTTTGAAACTTAAAATCGTGAAAATACCAAAATTTAAATAAAATTAACTTGAAATTCCTAATCTAAACTGAAATTAAACATGAATAGACGAAAGATTAGTACAATCGCTTCCACTAACCCAAGATTATGATCGAATTAGCCCAATTAATCGCCAGATTAAGGCTGTTCATAAAAAATCCAAAAAATCGTGATCGTGGAGTTTAAGGGTCGATTTCTTCATCGTCTTTCAGCCAAATCTTGATCTTATGCCCTCCGTGAACGCGGAATTGAGTCTAGAAGAGAATAGGATCAAGAGATTCAAGAGGGTGGGTGTCTAAGCATATCAATTGTATTGATTTGCTCTCGAATAGTTTACAAATCGGAAGAACATCTCTATTTATAGTGTATTTGGGCGCATCCTTCTGATCATTTTAATCGATGGTTCTGCTAAAACGAACCGTTACGATTAAGTCATGATCGTTCGATTTCCAATGGAGCACTCAGATGAATCCACGTGTGTATGCATTATAAAACGCGTGAAACTCCCGTCGTTGGATCGCGATCCGATGCTCCTGATGGGTTTCATCGCAAAAAGATCTTGACCGTTATAACTCCTTGATGGATGGTCGCGATCTTTTCACTTACTCCTGATTAAGGCACGTGCGCGATCGATGATCCGGTGGACTTCGGGTTCACGTGATCCATGCGCGATATTCGATTCGATCGCATCCACGCTTTTAATGCTGCCACGTCGCCTGAAATAAAAACAAAGAGGGGAACGTAGTCCCACACAGTAAAAATAAAAGAGAAGAGGCAGGTATATAAGGTGCGGCGAAATAAGGGGTTAGCGTATATCCGATTACGGATGCTTATATGTACTATAACCCTATATTACGAGTAAATATAAATATGCACACGTGTCACATCCGCGCCACGTAGGCGCTCGCGTGGGTCCGCGTGGCTCTGCCACGTGGCCTTGCGTGCCACATCTCATCCACGCGGGTCCCGCACAATAAATTAACCTCTTTTTACCCTTTTTAATTGTTTTTAATACTTTAAAAATCAAAAATAAATTCAGATAAATTCAAAAAAAATCCCTAAAAATTAGAAAATTCATAACTTTCAAAATATAACTCTAAATTAATCCAAATTTCTTTCAGTTGATCCAAAATTTAATTATCTACCATTCTAAAAAAATCAAAATTAATAAATCATGAGAGTTTTAATTTCCATCTCAAAAATACATTTATTTCTTAAAGATTTTAACTTAAGAAAATTTAAATAAATATTTATAAAATGATTTCTCCTATTATTTTAAATTTAAAAACACCTATAATATCAAGTAAAGATGGGTTATAAAATTTATTATCTTTTATTCATCATATTTAACCCTAATTTAAAGTATTTTGAGAATATAATGACTTTTTCATGGAATGATAGATAAATGCTCATAAATATGATAACATACATAGAAATGAAATCATTTATGCCTTAATATGCATCAATAATAATGTTTTATCATGTCGAATTAGCATGTTATCACACCCCCCAACTTAAATGATTGCTAGTCTTTTAGCAATTTATTATATAATCTCCCTAGAAGGTCCTTTCATCCTTTGATCCTACTACTAAAAGGGTGAAGTGTATAAATGTATGATCACATTTTCCTCATAGTGTAGGTCATAATGATCTAGATTCCATCTCTAGGTTGACTTCTTTAGTGCATGTTAGGGTAGTGCTCATCGGCTAATGCTGGAGACTAATTCTCAATTGTAATCAAGGTGAGCATATCTAAGGTATGATGCTTTGGTGATGAAAATATACTCACTTTCTCATGAGCGGCTGTAATTCCTTACCCTCTCCATAGATACATCACTCCTTCCCTCAAAATGGAGGCTACTTAGTGTTTTAGAATTCCCTTCAACTCACTTTCCTCTTATAAAGAGTGCAATTCATAACGATTCCTATCTTTGGGATGCATCGTGTGAGGAGGCTGAAGGAAATAAAAGATACTATTTCTAAAGGTATGACTTGGTTAAAAGAAAATATGCAGATAAACAAAGTGGATTTTTAAAACAAAGAAGGTACCACTTATGACAATTATACTCCCAAATGTGGTGGATGGTGATGGATAAGGTAGATGGTGGAGATGATGGTGGAGGTAGAGATGAAGGTAGAAGATATTTCCCACTTATTTTCCTTCTTGTATTTTCTTAGTTCTCTCTTTCTTTTGGCTTTTCTCCTCTTTCTTTTCTTCTTTTTTTTTAACATTTCAGAAGATTAGCATGATGATATGGAGGAGTTTTAGGATGAAGAGAGTGTGTAACAAAGTGAAGTGTAGTGTGAAGATATAAGTACATGTGGGGAAGATATGGAAAATGTGATGGATGTGTGAATCACTTGGGAGTGTTCATTATAAAAAATGAAGTTAAAAACAAAGTGGCATAACTACTTGACTGCTTTGGAAAATATAAACTACATGCCTATAAAGAAAGATAGGTGCTACAAAAATTATGGATCATTGCACTCTTTCAAAGGGAAAGTCTAGAATCGAGAAATTCATTACGCTAAGCAGTTTTGGCTGATGATAGGTAGGGGATGGAATTTTATCTTCTCTCAAATACTCTCCTTTTCAATCCCATAGCATGTCAACATCTAATTACTCTTTTTCCTTGGTGCTTGTTAAGTACCCAACCCCAAAGAAGTCAACTACTAAGTATAATCCATGGTTTCTCTAGATCATTTAGCTTTATTACTCAAAATGTAATCATATGGGCTATGAGGCCCTCACTTCTACATCTCTACTAGGTCGGATCTCTAGATGTCAAGACTTATAAGGTGGGATAGAGTAGATAAATTTTTTTTTGAAAAATGGGAGTTTTTTAGAGTGTAGAATTTTAAAATTTTTGAAAATAGTAGAGCTTTTTCTAAGTCCTCACCCCCAACTAAAATCTTTCATTGCCCTCAATGAAAACTACATGCTCATGTGAAAAATCATCAAATTATGGTATGAAAAGGATACGGAAATGTGGTGAGAAAATTAAGGTTTAGAAAAGCTAATTTTCCGTGATGCTCGTTCATGGGATTTTGTGCAGGTGTGCCCTTTCCTAGTGTAGTTCTGTGATATCTATAAAAACTGAAAAACAAAGAAAAACTAAAAGGTAAGATAATCTTGGGGTGCCTCCCAAGAGCGCTAAGTTTAACGTCTTCAGCCAGACTAAACAAAAATAAAATCTACGACTAATGATGGGTCGAGGGTGATACCGTCACGTTCTCGAGTGCTCAAGAAGACGCAGATTTACCTTATCTGCCGGTGCGGGTGGCTATGATGTCAGGTACGGCTTGAGACGATGGCCGTTTACCTTGAACTGTCGACCAGATTTGACATCGGAGATGAGTACTGATCCGCCTTCAAACAACTCTAGAACCACGTATGGACCATCCCATCTGGAGCGTAGCTTCCCAGGAAAGAGCTTGAGGCACAAATTGTAGAGCCAGACCTTGTCATTGACCTAGAATGATCGTCGTCGGATGTGTCGGTCGTGGAAGGCCTTCGTCTTCTCTTTGTAGATCGCCACAATTTCATACGCATCGTGCCGCACCTCTTGTAACTCCTGAATCTGGAGAAGTCGATGTTTCCCTGCTTTGTCCAGTGATAGGTTGATCTTTTTGATAGCCCACTAGGCACGAGGCTCTAGCTCAACTGGAAGATGACAAGCTTTCCCGAAGATAAGCCGGAAGGGAGATATCCTGATGGGTGTCTTGTATGTCGTCCGGTATGCCCATGGTGCGTCGGGAAGCTTGTGTGCCAAATCTTTTCCATCTGGATGAATTATCTTCTTAAGAATGGTCTTGAATTCTCTATTACTTACCTCAACCTACCCATTCGCTTGGGGGTGGTATGGTGTGGTGACGTGGTGGTGTACTCCGTATTTCTTTGACAATGCCCGGAAGTGAGCATTATTGATGTATGAGCCGCCGTCACTGATGATGGCCCTTGGACAACTGTACCGGGCAAAGATGCACCGTGTGACAAATATAAGAACCTCCCGATGATCGTTTGTCTTAGTAGGGATTGCCTCGACCCACTTAGACACATAACCCACTGCCAGTAGTATGTATGCTCTCCCGTCAGAAGGTGGGAAAGGTCCCATGAAGTCTATCTCCCAAAGGTCAAAAATTTTTACTTCAAGGATCGACTGCATCGGCATTTCATCTCTCTTGGAGATGTTTATCACCGCTTGACATTGTAGGCACTCCATGTAGAAACAATGGGCATCTTTGAAGATGGAGGGTCAGTAGAAGCCGCTCTGTAGGATCTTATCCGTGGTCTTGCGTGCCGCAAAATATCCTCCGCATGTCGATGAGTGAGACATCGCCAAGATGTCTCCTAGCTCTTCTTCTGGTATGCATCATTTGATGATTTGGTCGTTGACGAAACATTATCGTATGCTCATTGAAAATACACGATGTCTGGTCAAAACGAAGTCCAAACTTACCAAATTAAATATTAATTCATGAATTTAAAGGTATAATAGTAAATAAGGGTCGAATCCACGGAGAATTAGGGAATTTTGAGAGATAACTTTGAAATTTGATCAAATCAGACGACGAATTGAGATTAGAAATTGGGAAATTTATGATATTAAGAAAGATAACTCAATTGAAAATCCACAAAATTAAAAATCGAATGATTTGGACAAGAATTCGTAGAGTAATCAAAGTTTGAAAATGGGCGAAAATTCGTATCGTGAAATTGATTGAAAATCAAAATCAAAATAAAATTAAACTTAATCTACGATTCAAAATGTAAAATTAACACTAAATGATGAAAGATTAAGATGAAAACACGTAATCTAACCCAAAGTAGCCTTTGAAATGATCCAATTAATCGTCGGATGCATGGCTTTTCATTTACCATTTTCGAAGACGAAGCTGAAGTTCAAGTTGTGATTTCTCCTCGATCTCTCGATCAAATTTCGATTTCAAGCACTCCTTGGACGCGGAAACGAGTCAAGAATGCAAGGAAATTGATTGGCAGTTGAATTGTGGTGTCTAAACAGGTCGATTAGTCTCGAAAATATAAGAGTACATTTCCGTTCGAAGAACAGTTCATTTTATAGAACAATTTGGGCGTAACCTTCGGATCAATAGTCTCATCGCGATGGACGGTTGAGATGAAGCGTCATTTGATCGAAACGACGCGATTAAGTCGTGATCGTACGATCAGAAATGGAGGGCTGAGATGCATCCACATCACGTGAAGAAGAAGAGGCATCTGTTCATCGCATGCATTGGATCTTCATCGGGTGGTCTTGATCAATCAATAGGTCCATTGGCTGAAATGAATCTCGACCGTTATAACTCCTTGATGGACGGTCGCAATTAAGTCACTTAATCCATTTAAAGGCACGTGCGTGACTGAAGATCGCGTGGACCCAAAGTCCACCACATCGACGCGGGATGATCCACGCGCGATGATCCACACGCTTTTAATCTAACGCGTTGCATTAATCCACGTGGCCTGAAATTCAAAATAAGAGTGTAATTGTCCCACACGGAGAAATTTAAGGAGATATGTCGAGTATGTAAGGTAGAACGAATATGAGGGTTAGCTTAAATCTGAATATCGGATGCTTATATGTACTATAACCCTATATTACGAGTAAATATAAATATGCACACATCACATCCGCGCCACGCAAGCACTCGCGTGGGTCTGCGTGACTCTGCCATGTGGCCTTGCGTGCCACGTCGCATCCACGTGGGTCCCGCGCGATAAATATCCCCTTTTTGCTTAGTTTTAATTAATTTAAATACTTTTAAAATATAAAATAAACTTAAATCAATTCAGAAAAATTTCATAAAATTCCTATAAATTGTAAAAATTATAACTTTTAAAATACAACTCCAAATTAGTTCAAATTTGTTTTGTTGGATCAGAAATTGAGTAATCTATCCTTATAAAAAGTTAGAATATTAAAATAATAAGAGAATAAATATTAATTACATTAATACATTCATGTATTTTCAAAAATAAATTTATAAAAATACATAAATATTTAATAAAAATCTTTTCTCTTATATTTTCATCATTATAACATAATTATGATCTCCAATATAATTAGGATTAAAATCATAATGTTTAATTATGCATACTTATTCATAAATTGATGAATTTTTAGATCATAACATGAAATTATACAAAATGATAGAAATATACTCAAAATATGATAACATGCATACATTTCGAGTAATTAATGCTTTATTTGCACTAATAATCATGTAAATTCATGTATAAATAGCATGTTATCAATCGTATCCTAGGTGGAATAGGAGTGGTTCTTCCCAAAAGTAATATTTGAGCTCATGGAAGAACTTATCTTTTTGATGATGATTCCAGTGCTCCGGGATTGATCCTGTCACGATGAAGTTCAGAATGTGTGCATACCAGAGGGCGTGGGTCGAGATGGCAAGGAGGTGCTCCTCAGGGAATGTGTCACCGATGTCTCCTCCTCCCGAGATGTGGAGATGCGATAGATGGTTTGCCACCATGTTTTCGCTGCCCTTCTTATCTTTGATCTCCAAGTCGAATTCTTGAAGGAGCAGCACCCATCTTATAAGTCATGGTTTGGTCTCTTTCTTGGAGAGCAAGTACTTTAAGGCCGCATGATTAGTGTAGATGATGATCCTGCTCCCCAAGATGTAAGGCCGGAACTTCTCGAGAGCATAGACCACTGCCAGAAGAT
Source organism: Lemna minuta (assembly GCA_024174645.1). NCBI lineage: Eukaryota > Viridiplantae > Streptophyta > Magnoliopsida > Alismatales > Araceae > Lemna > Lemna minuta. The sequence goes on from CM044105.1 coordinate 7,472,429, forward strand.
CTTTTTCTGTAGTTGTGTAATTTATTTGAGCTTCAATGAGGGTCTTACTTGCGTAGCATATGGCCGTCGGCTTCTTGTCAAGTTGTTGCCCAATGACCACTCCCACCGCGTAGTCCGAAGCGTCGCACATGATTTCGAATGGTAAGTCCCAATTAGGACTTTGTAGAATTGGTGCCTCAATCAGTGCTTGCTTCAATATCCTGAATGCGTGCTTCCCTTCTTCGTTGATGAGACGAGACCGCGAGGTCGTTGATTTCACACGGTCTCGTGTCAAAAATTAAACCAAACTTACCAATTTTGGGAAATTAACTTGAATTAAGGGGTATAATGGTAAATAAGGGTCGAATCCCTAGGGAAATAAGGTGTTTTCGAGAGATCCTTTAGAAATTGACCAAATTGGACAATGAATTGAGGTGAGAAATTAGGGAAAATGGTGGATTTAGAAAGATAACTCAAAGGCGTATCCACGGAATAAAAAATCACTCGATTTGGATTAGTAATCGCGGAGAAATCAAAGAGCAAAGTGGGATGAAATTTCCGAAAATCGGAAGATCGAAAACTAAAATTAAAAATGAAATTAAACTAAATTACGATCCTAAATTACAAATTGATGATACATGACGATGGATTAGAGGGAAAACATGATTTCTAACCCGAGACAGCGATCGAATCGATCCAATTAATCGCCGAATCGAAGGCTATTCATTATGAGATTTCGAACATGTGCATTGGTGTTCAAGAGACAAATTCTCCATGATCGATCGAAAAAATCTCACTTTTGATCACTCCGTGGACACGAAAACGAGTCTAGATGAGATTAGAAGTGAGAGATTCAAGGATGGAGGGGTGTAGATAGATCAATTTGATGAATACATCCAAGAATGTCTTACAAAATTGAAGAACGCCTTGTTTTATACGCCAATTGGGCGTAACCGTCAGATGGATACGTTTAATCTCCATCAACGATCCGGATTAAATGCCTGAATTCGAACTATTACAAATAAATCGCGGCCTTTAGATCGCGGATGGGCGCTCTAGATGAAGCCTCGCGATATGCGTTATAAAACGCGTGAAAACGCATCCGTTGGATCGCGATCTGACGCTTCGGATGCGTTTGATCGCGTGAAATCTGGACCGTCATAACTCTTATTTTAAGACACGTGCGTTGATGTGATCCGATGGACCTCGTGTCCACTTCATCAACGTGTGACGATTTGCGCCTCTTTTAATCCAATGCATCGCCTTTAGCCACATGTCATGAAAACTTAAAACAGAGTAAGTTAGTCCCACACGAATAAAATGAATGAAATCTATCGCGTTTATAACATGTGACAGACGTGAGGGTTAGCTTAAATCCAAACTATCGGATGCTTATATGTACAATAACCCAATATAATACGAGTAAATATAAATATTGTCCACGTGTCACATCCACGCCACGCAGGTGCTCGTGTGGGTCCGCGTGGCTCTACCACGTGGCCCCAGTGCCACGTCGCATCCACGCAGGTCCCGCGCGAAAATATACCCCCTTTTTATTTAATTTTTTAATTATTTTAAACGATTTAAAATTGAAAATAAATTCAGAAAATTCTAAAAAATCCCTTAAAATTAGAAAATTCATAACTTTCAAAATATAACTCCAAATTAATCTAGATTTTTTTCATTGGCTCTAAAATTCAATTATTTATCATTATAAAAAGTCAATAAATTTAAATAACAATAGATTTAATTTCTATTTTAAAATTACATTCATTTCTTTAAGATTTTAACTTTAGAAAATTAAATGAATGTTTATAAAAATAATTTCTCTCATTATTTTACTTTAAAAACCCTTTATAATCTCAAGTAAAGATAGGTTATAAAATTATTTATCTTTAATTCATCATAATTAACCCTAAATTAAAGCATTGGGAGATTATAACATAAATTTTCATGAAATGATAGAAATGCACTCAAAGTATGATAACATGCATACAAGTGTAATGTTTTATGCCTTAATTTCCATTAATAATCATATTTTATCATGTTAAGATTGCATGTTATCATTCATCAATGATGAAATCTTTGTCTTTGCAAAGAAGGGTGGTCAGTGGCTTGGAGACCTTGGCAAAGTCTTGGATGAATCTTCGGTAGAACCCGACATGCCCGAGAAAGCTCCTAAAGTCTCGTACGTTACCTGGTACAAGGAGGTTTTGGATGACCTCTATCTTGGCCTTGTCCACCTCCAATCCTTCGCCTGAGACGATATCCCGAGCGCTACTCCCTCCCATACCATGAAGTGGGATTTTTCCCCAGCTTAACACCAGCCGTGTCCTAATGCATACCTCTAGTATCTTTGTTAGGTGAGCAAGACAACTCTCAAAATCGTTTCCAAAGACGCTGAATTCATCCATGAAACCTTCTAAACTGTCACCAAGAAAGTCAGAGAAGATAGCCGTCATGCATCGTTGAAATGTTGTGGAGGCGTTGCACAGTCCGACTGGCACGCGTCTGAAGGCGAATGTGCCAAAGGGACATGTGAACGTCATCTTCTCTTGATCGTCAGGGTGAATAGCAATTTGATTGTAGGTCGAATATCTGTCAAGGAAGCAAAAGTAATTTGATCTTGCCAGTCGGTCAAGGATTGGTCAATGAATGGGAGAGGGAAGTGGTCCTTCTTGGTCACGGAGTTCAGCTTCAGGTAGTCGATGCAGACTCTCCACTTTGTTGGAAGGCGTGTCTGGATTTCCTTGTCCTTGTTGTTCGTCATGACCTTTACTCTGGCTTTTTTTGGAACAACGTGCACCGGACTCACCCATTGGCTATCGGATATGGGGTAGATAATTTCTACGTTTAGCCATTTAAGAATTTCTTCTTTCACGATCTCCTATACCTCGGGTTGAGTCATCTCTGGGCCTCCCTGAAGGGTCTTGACTCATCCTCTAAGAAGATGCGATGAGTGCATAGTGAAGGGTCCAACCCTTTTAGGTCCGTCAGGGTCCATCCAATTGCTTCTTCCTTTTTCCTTAATACTTCCAGCAATTTTTCCTCCTGCTTTACATCCAGCTTGGACGAAATGATCACCGGCTTTGCTTTTTCTTCATCAAAGAAGGCATATTTGAGTGTTGATGGGAGAGTCTTGAGGTCCAAGGAAGGTCGTCCATTGGTAGCTCCTTAAATCTTGCTTCCTCGTCGATCATAATTACTTCTTCAACACAGGCGTCAATATCCTGATCGTCGGCAAAGTCGATGGCGCCCAAGTCTTCGGAAGCTTGTGAAGGATATTTCATCAACTTGTTAATATCGACCTTTACGGTGTGCTCTCCAACTTTGAGAATTACTTTTCCTTTCCCCCAGTCAGTAACAGCTTTCGTGGTAGCAAGGAAGGGTCGTCCTAAGATGATCGGGGCTTGGCTCAGCTCCTTGGTCATTTTCATGTCGACGAATAGGAAGTCTTCTATTCTGACCATGACATCTTCTACTAGTCTATGGGGTTTCCTAACTGATCCATCGGGTAAGAATAGCTCTACTAAGAAAGTTTGTAGCTCCCCTACATGATGACGGTCGAATACGGCTTTAGGGAGGATGTTAATATTAGCTCGTGTATCTAGTATGGATCTAGTGAAGGACATTCCTCCTATCTCACTCGTGATCATGGGTGCTCCCAGATCTCTCTTTTTAATCAGTAAGGCATTCATCATGATGGAACTCACCGTCTCACTAAGTTGGATCCTTTTAGGGTTTCTATGGGGAGTGCATATACCTTTGAGAAATTTGGTATAGGAAAGGATATGCTTGATGGCATCTATCAGTGGAATGGTGATGGTAACCTTTTTAAAGGCGTCTAGTAGATGGTCATCGGTTTCATTGAGCTTGGCTTTAGGGCGATTTAATGCTTGAGAAAAAGGGACAGGGGGCTTGTATTTGTCGTGGTTAGGTTCTGCCATATCATGTTCTTCCTCGTCCTCAGAACTGTCTTGCTCAACGATAATTGGTGCTTCTTCTTCTTCAATCGGGCCTTGGTGAATAGGATGATCCTTGTATGGATCCGATAGATTTTTGCCACTCCGAAGGCTTGATATCGCTAACGCCATTTCCACAGCTTCCTCGTCGACATGTACATGGTTAATATTATGTGTTTGGCTTGACGAGACCCCTTGATTCCTTGAGTTAGCTGTGGCCTACGAGAGTAATTGGTCAGTAAATGTAACTTGCTTACGCTTTTTATTAGTTGTCATATGGATATTCGTCTTGACGAAGTCTTGTATTTCGTCCACGTGCAAGTTCATCCGCGTCATTTGCTCCATTAATTGCGAGATGGCGTCGAGGATCGGATCGGATGCTGGTGCGGTCTGGCGTGGTGCTTGTGTTTAGGCTTGTGGTTGAGTCGGTGGGACGAACGATGACTGTCTTTGATTAGGGTAAGACTGTTGTTGTTGCTAACCATTGAATTGTGGAGGATAGGGTTGATCATTGTTCCTCCTAAATCTGTTATTCTAAGAAGAATTATTAAAAAGACGGGTATTATAATAGTTAGGGTATGTACCCAAAAAGTTTGGTCGTCCCTGTTGAGTAGGTCCTCCCACTGGACCTTGTCTATACGTGCCTTGCCCTTAGATTTCCATGACGGGGCAATCTAATTCGACATGATCAAATCTTGAGTAGTTGGCACACAGCGACGCCTCTTGAAGTGATATGGGGGCGAGTCCTTCGGAACTGGTGCGGATATTTAATTGGTCCAGTAGCAAATTCTAGACTTCTGCCATTTTGTCAATTCCCTCAAGGAGCATCCTCGTTTCCGCTGATTTGGCGTCGATTGTCTTAGGCATCGCACCTCTCCCAAATGGTTTCACCACATTATGATGGCTATTTTCCACCACCATCTCGATGAGTTCCATTGCGTCATCTTTGTACTTGCTCATGAAGGTGCCGCCACTTGCTGCATCTTAAAGATATCTATCTTGCGGGCCTAACCCATCATAAAATATTTGTGTTAGTTCATGGTTGGACACTCCCTAGTAGGTCTCTAAGTCACTCCCAGGCTTCGTGGAAGGTTTCACTCATGCCTTGGGTAAACTCGCGGATGGCTTTTTGGACAGAGGTAGTTTTCCCTACAAAATAGTATTTTCTAAGGAATTCTTCCTCTATCTCAGTCCAACTAGTCAATTCTTTCCATAATTTCAAAAACCAATCCTTGGCTCTATCTCTAAGGGTAGCAGGAAAGAATTTCATCTTCAAAAACCAATCCTTGACATTTTGAAGATGATTAATTTCACAAACTTGGGAAAGCTCGTCTACGTGTCTATAAGGATCTTCAGAAGGTTTACCTTGGAAGATAGGAACATAATCATAACATGGGAATCAATTCTAAAATTAACCCCTCTAATTAACGGTGCGTGAATTCTTGTAACAGGTGGTTGGAGGCATTTCCTTGCATTTCCCTCGTCGTTCTGGGCCATTTATACTGGTTCGGTTGGATCTACGTTTGTGTCGGTCTCGGTAGTATCTATCTCGGTAGTGTTAGAGGACTACGAGGATCGTTTAGAAAGATCTATTTCTAGGGGATTATTCCATAATCTCCAGGCCGTTCGTTTCTCACGAAGAGTGGATCAAATATTTAGATGGATAATAACTTATAAATACTTATGAGACATTAAAAAGTGAAGTCAATCGTACCTAATTGTTGGTATCCGTGAGAGTGACGCGTTCTCAACGCGATTTTGAAGAACTGATTGGCCATGATCCTTAGAAAAGCGGCAAAATCACTTAATATTATTGAATTAAGGATTTGGAAGATTGATTTCTACTTCGGATCACTCAAGATACGATTGAATTGCGTAAATTTCAAGAAATTAAGAGAAAAATCCGAGTTGACCAAGTCAAAATTGACTAAATTGATAAAAAATTTCCTTAAGTCCCCCGGCAATGGCGCCATTTGACGAGACAAGACCGCGAGGGCATCAATTGCACACGGTCTCGTATACAAAATAATGCCAAACTTACCAATTTGATGAAAATATCTCGAGTTGAGGGGTATAATGGTAAATAAGGGTTGAATCCACATGGAATTCAGGAAAATTGTGATGATCTCTTCAATTTTTTATCAAATCGGATGATGAATTGATGATAGAAATTGGGGAACATGGTAGATTATGAAAGAGAACTTCAAGACGATTCCACAGAATAAAAATTCATCGAATTTGACTTTGATTTTGCGGAGAAATGGAAGATCGAAGTGGGGTGATTTTTTCGAAACTTAAAATCACAAAAATACCGAAATTGAAATGACATTTACTTGAAATTCCTAATCTAAACTGAAATTAAACATGAATAGATAAAAGATTAGTAAAAACTGCTTCCACTAACCTAGGATTATGATCGGATTAACCCAATTAATTGTCGGATTATGGTTGTTCATAAAAAGTCAGAAAAATCATGATCGTGGAGTTCAGGCGTCGATTTCTTCCTCGTCTTTCGGCCAAAACTCAATCTTAAGCCCTCCATGAACGGGGAATTGAGTCTAGAAGAGAATAGGATCAGGAGATTCAAGATGGTGGGTGTCTAAACAGATAAACTATATTGATTTGCTCTCGAATACTTTACAAATTGGAAGAACATCTCTATTTATAGTGTATTTGGGCGTAATCGTCCAATCAGTTTAATCAACGGTTCTGATGAAACGAACCGTTACGATTAAGTTGTGATCGTCCAATTTCTGATGGAGTGCTCAGATGAAGCCACATGTGTATTGGTTATAAAATGCGTGAAATTGCCGCCATTGGATCGCGATCTAATGCTCCTGATGCGTTTCATCGTGAAAAGATCTCGACCGTTATAACTCCTTGATGAATGGTCACGATCTTTTTACTTACTCCTAATTAAAGCACATGCGCAATCGATGATCTGGTGGACTTCAGGTTCACGTGATCCACGCACGATATTCGATTAGATCGCATCCGACGCTTTTAATGCTACCACGTCGCCTGAAATAAAAACAAAGAGGGGAACATAGTCCCACACTGTAAAAATAAAAGAGAAGAGGCGGGTATATAAGATGCGACGAAATAAGGGGTTAGCATATATCCGATTACGGATGCTTATATGTACTATAACCCTATATTACGGGTAAATATTAAAATGCACACGTGTCACATCTGCGCCACGCAGGCGCTCGCATGGGTCCGCGTGGCTTTGCCATGTGGTCTTTCATGCCACGTCGCATCCACTCGGGTCCTGCGCGATAAATTATCCCCTTTTTGCCCTTTTTAATTGTTTTAATACTTTAAAATCCGAAAATAAATTCAGATAAATTCAAAAAAAATCCCTAAAAATTGGAAAATTCATAACTTTCAAAATATAAATTAATCCAAATTTCTTTCAGTTGATCTGAAATTTAATTATCCACCATTCTAAAAAATCAAAATTAATAAATCATGAGGGTTTTAATTTCCATTTCAAAAATACATTTATTTCTTAAAGATTTTAACTTAAGAAAATTTAAATAAATATTTATAAAATGATTTCGCTCATTATTTTAACTTTAAAAACACCTATAATCTCAAGTAAAGATGGGTTAAAAAATTATTTATCTTTAATTCATTATATTTAACCCTAATTTAAAGTATTTTGAGATCATAAGGACTTTTTCATGGAATGATAGATAAATACTCATAAATACGATAAGATGCATAGAAATGAAATCATTTATGCCTTAATATGCATTAATAATCATGTTTTATCATGTCTAATTAGCATGTTATCAATAATTAATAATGTTGTTTCGCTTGTAAATAGAGATACTACAAATAGTCTTGATGGAAAGACTCCTTATGAGTCGTGGGCATAAGAGCAAAATTAGATTGGATCATCATACAATTTTTGGATATCTGATTTGTGTCAAGACACTCTCATGAAAATTAAAAATTTAGGCGATAGTGATTAATTCAATTTGATATTTTTAATAATTTCTTTGAATCAATTTCATACAAAGATATTTATAAGTCGTCACTTTGTATAATGGTAAAGTAAGGGTCAAATCTTATGAGGTGCGTTGCCAATGAAATCAGTAGTTTTTAAAAGGGAGACTAGGTATGTATGTAGATAAGGTGAACTTGGTGCGAAGGTGGAGAATATGAAAGATTGAGATGGTAAAAAGACATAGATTTTACTCTTAATCTCTTTGTGTATACTTTATTATTTTTATGATAGATGATGAAATGGGGAGAAGAGAGAGATAGATATGGTTTTTGAAATGGTGATGGTGTAAAGCTGATTTTGAGAGATTTTGATATTTGACTGATGATAGAACTACTTGATAAGAATAGAAAACACAATTACACTATCCATGGCAGGAGTTAGAAAATAAATTGAATCCAAATCTTCATATAAAACCTGTTTTGGATGATAATCCTATGTCGGGTGATGCTAGACTCGTTAGAATCCTTATGAAATGGATATCCATTATAAGACTTTAAGTTAGCACCTAAACATGGTATGAAACATAGATTAACCTATCAGTTTAGAGTTATCTGATATAAACAAACCTAGGGTGTCCATCAGATATGAGAAAGGGTGCAAGGGATATATAGTTTATGATCATTTGACGGGCCACATGGAAATGTGAGAATTCAAACTCTTGACTTCTTAGAATTCAAAATGGGTTTAGTCACATAATATAAAAAAATGTAGACCATGATGCATGTTTAGGACATACATCATTATAGAGTTATCTGATAGAAACAAACCCACTGTGTCCATCAGATACGAGAAAGGGTGCAAGGGATTTATAGTTTATGATCATTCGACAAGCAACAGACATCTTTCTCAAGTTGATTTAGGTTTGTACCCCAAATTATACATTACTTTGGTTGTTATAGATAATCCTTACATGAATTGTTGAAGAAATTATTCCGTTTTGCATTATCCTTGTGCTCTTAGGTTATTCCTAAAACTTTGTCAATTTCTGTCATCCTTTGATTATTTTTCAATAAAGTTTAACTAGATTTCAATCATTATAGCTATATTTTAAATTCAAATTCCATGTGAATAATTTCCAACTTTGAAATTTCCATCAAAATATCGATTTTGATCATGTTCATATTTTTGAATTAAAGAAATATGAAATAGGCAAAAATAGTCAAGGTTGGACAACCAAATAAGATGACCTAACTGGCTCTACTAGAAACTATTAAATTTCAAAGGTTTGGGGCATTTGATCCATGACATGCAGAGCCAACATGACCCAACCCTTGGACACAATTTGTGCACATAAGTTTTTATAAGATAATGAGTATTTACCTATTTGTAGAGTGCTTATACTCTAGAATGACTACATAGTTTTACATAGAATAGGCAAGACTTTCATATTCTTAGGAGAGTAAGAGAAAGATAAATTAATATTAAAAAAACTTCACATATGTCTTACTCTACTTTTTTTCTTGAGTGTGGCTGATAACATGCAATTTATACATGATTTTACATGACTATTAATGCAAATTAAGAAATTAAACATTCCATTTGTATGCATGTTATCATATTTTGAGTGCATATCTATTATTTCATGTAACTTTACGTTATCATCTAAAAATATATCATTTTAAAAATCATTATACATATTTCAGTAATATAGTTTTATTTCCATCTATATCTGAGATCATAATTGTGTTTTCATGATTAAATGATAAGAGAAAATATTTTTATTTATACTCATGTATTTTTCTAGTTTTATTTTCTAAGAAGAATGACTGTAATTTTGAAATTAAAATTTATTCTCTTGTTATTTAAATATTTTAACCTTCAGAATCTCAAGTCGAGCGAACATTTTTTCATTCTATTTATTGAGATATAATGTAAAACCAGGGACGAAGGTTTGACCGGGAAGTTGTGACGATAGATAATTTAATTTATGATCCAACAAAATAAATTTGGATTAATTAGGAGTTGTATTTTGAAATTTATGAATTTTCTAATTTTTAGCGATTTTCTAGAGTTTTATGAATTTATTGAATCCTACTTTTGATTTTTAAAAGAATTGAAAAATAGTTTTTAATATCGCTAGCTGACGTGGCAGCGTATGTGTGCACATGAGTGTTTGCACATGTGTGCGCATGTGCGCGTGCGCGCGCGTGTGAGTAATTAGAGGGTTAATCATCCATTAGTGATTTTTGCTAACCTACTATACTCTCATACCTTATATACTCATCAAATCATTCGAATTTATGTCATGTGACACTATTTATGTTTGTTTTTATTCGACGGTGACGTGGCGCAATCTTGAGCGGATGATCATGTGGCGACGTGTGTGCATCTCATGTGGCGGCTTATGTGTGTTTGCACGTGTGTGCACTTGTACGCTTGTGCACTGTGCGTGTGAGCGCGTGCGCGAGTAATTAGTAGGTTAATCAACCATTATGGATTTTTTCTAACCCACTATACTTGCATACCTTATATACTCATCAAATCATTAGAATTTATGTCATGTGGCACTAGTTATGTTTGTTTTTATTTGTAGGTGATGTGGCGCAATCTCGAGCAGACGATCGCGTGGTTTAATAGATTTTACTTACTCGAGGGGGTACATGGATGCATCTAATTAGGCCATGATTCATTTTAAGATAATTTAATCTTAGAGGCTCGTCTAGGGATTTATAACAGTACAGATTAAATGCACCCTGATGGACAGTGGACTCATCTTGATCGCTCGATGAAGATTGAATGATGTTCATTAAGCGGTGCCTCTTCTTCTTGCACAACATGGAAAAATCTGGGCGCTTCATCGTCAATCAAACAGACGCGACTTATATAAGATGATTTGCAAACTGACGTTTAATTTGAGCTGTTGATCAAAGATGAAAAGATGAATTCAACGATCGCGCCCAATTTCTCTATAAATTGAGATGTTCTTCGACGAAAAAACTTATTCTTGGATGTTTCAAGAAAATCAAATTGTTTAGACGATTCAATCTTGGAATCACTTGATTTCTACTTCTTCTAGACTCACTTTTGCGTCCAAGGAGTGTTTGAAATCAAGAATTGGTAAAGAGAATTGGAAGAAATCACCTCTTGAACACCAAAATTTGTTTTGAAAATCGCGGAATGAAAAGATTTGACTCCGGCAATTAATTGGATCATTTCGAGTGCGACTTCATGTTTGATTACATGTATCTATCTATAGCATTAAATTTTAATTTTGAATCCTTGATTAGGTTAATTTTAAATTTAATTTCGGCTTTTATCATGAATCGCGATCGATTTTCTTTCTTGATTTTAATCCTCGATTTTTGTGTGAATTGTGATCGAAATTTAGTGATTTTTGATTCCGTGATTCATCTTGGAGAATATCTTTCCACCTCAATTCTTAGAGAATAATTGATGAAAATCCCTAATTTCTCACCTCAATTCTTTGTCTGATTTGATCAAATTTTAAAGACATCTCAAAATTTCCCTTATTCCTCCATTGATTCGACCCTTATTCACCACTATACTCTTTAATTAGTTATTTAATCTTTAAATTGGTGAGTTTCAAACTTATTTTGACACGAGTTTGTGTGTATTCAATGACCACACGAAATCATATTGTAAGTGGCCTAATGTTAAAGTAGCATTGAGTTCATGGGTATTGTGGGCCACAAGCAAGAATCCACTTGAATCCTTTAGAGGTTTCTATTGGTCGTTCACAAACTGTTAATCTGGATTTATGGGTCCAAAACCAAAAAAGCATTAAATGAGTTTTGTACCTTACTAAGTTCATAATATTTAGATTTGGTTCAATGGTCAAAATGAAACATGAAAAGATAATTTAGGGTCTTGATAGATTTCTTTACGTGACTATCCTCTAGTAGCATCAAGAAATAAAGAGCTTCCATGGAACTCATGTACAACTAACAATTTGATATCCCTCAACAAACCTACTCATCAGTGAGTGATACTTTTGTAAGCCTCCAAGAAGCAATATAATAGGCTTTCCTCAAAAATCAAATCTACCAAAAGTTTTCAAGTCATTTCCAAAAAAATGTATGCATCTACAAGAAGTGGATTATCAAATTTAAAGCTTCAAAACAGATAAAAACAAAGCAACCAAAAGGTATTGCAAAAAAACTTGGTGCACGACATTCTTTTTTTACAAAGAACATGATCCTATGCACAACAATGGGGGGGAAACCACTTTTTGAATACGAGAAAGATTAAAGCCAAATTTTTTGACAATCATTTCTATAAAACTTAGCATTATCTCAAGTAGTCTTGCAACAAGGAAACTAATGAAGAGGTGGAGTGTGGCGAAACAAATGGAAAACTGGTACCTATAATAGAAGAAAGGAGCACTATATATGAAAGAGATGAATGGACTTGAAAAATGTTTGCCCAATGTGGAATTATAAATTTTCATAGGAAGCAAAGAGAAGAAGAAGGAGAAGAAGGAAAGGAAGAAGAAGAGAAAAAAGAAAGGGGAATATTAATCACAAAGAAACCCATTGGTAGAGAGAGAGAGAGAGAGAGAGAGAGAGAGAGAGAAGAGAGAGGCAAAATTATAAGAATGCCCCTCTTGCTAGGATCTATGGCTTGACAAGCTCTCCAAAGTTTTAACCAAAACAATGATTTCACCTAAAAATATTGAATCAAAACATGAAAAAAATGGAATCACCAAGAATATATGATCTCATCATCTATTCTAGTTGATCCTATCATCTAATATAGAATAAAATTCATACTTATAGGGATCATCTGAAAGAGTTCTTTAAGCCATTCAAGCATCCAGCCTCTAGCAGTATCCACATGATTGTTAGACAATTGGATCTCCTCTAGAACACATGTCACCACGAGAGGAAGAAGAGTGGGGAGAGTTTTCCACTAGGCTTGCATGGGCACTCTGGTTATCATCATTCTCCCCCTATTTATAGACTTTGGGAATGTAGAATTTTTACAAAAACCCTTATACTTATGTCTATATCCAGCAATGCTCACTGCCCTTATGTGTGTGGCCCTCTAGGTGTATATATCTCACAAGTTAATGACTCAATGACCCAATAACACTTATTGGTCTTCCTTATCAATTAACTGTACTAACATATAGATAAATTGATTGAAAATTTATTTAACCCAATCAATATGTTGAGTCGCCAGCCAAGTGGGTGCCAAGCTATGCCATGTGCTTTGGGAGATATGGAGCATATCAGAACTTCTTCATTGAGCCGTGTCGTCATTGGTTACTATGTACATATAATACTTAGGGCAACTTATGATGAAAGATGAAAGTATGATTGGCCTGCAGACCACATAATATCCATCACCTCTAAGAGGACATATTCACTCACACTCTTTATAAAGCTAAGATTTCATCAAGTTTGCTAGAGGTGCCTAAATGAGGAGTGCTAGTAAGGCCAACAAGGACTTTGTTGTGAACAACATGATAGTCGATCTCAATTTGCTTAATCTGCTCATGAATGAATGGGTTATTCATGAAAAATAAAGGCTTTATTATCACACTACATTTACATAGCCTCCTATATGAGAAAACTAACCCATGGAATAAGGAGCATACATGTAGCATCTCCCAAGAAGCATTAGTGATACACGTAAAAATACGGTTGTTGAATGTGCAAATTTACGTATCTAACAAATTTATACTCAACTCTTCAAAAATCTGATTTTTCAATTAGAACAATGGAAAGTCAAGGTTGAATCCACAAGGAAGAAGGTTAAGAGATTGAAATCAGAAGATAATTTTTGGTATTTTTCGATTTAGAAAGAAAAAATGAACGCTGAAAGGAAGAAAATGAGCACAAAGATGAAATGAACCAAATAATTGCTTCCAAACTTCTTGCGAAGATTGAAAACCTTTGATCAATAGTGGAAAAGTGATTTTTAGGGTTTGTAAATGAGAAAAGGTTGATAAATAGATGAGATAATTAGAAGAAATGGATAGAAAATGATCCTAATCTAAATATGCGTGATGAAAATGCAATATAGTGATGCTCCCTAATCAAAACATACCTTCGAGAGCTGTATATTTTGCCCGGACCTGGCGTCTTGCATCCAACACAAGGAATGAACATAAGAAGGAAGAAACTCACTAAGAATGATGTTCAACACATGATAAATGATTAATCGTTTCTTTCTTTCCTTCTGGATAGCCAATCTAGAAGCATACAACAAAACATTCATAACCCTAATTTTTTTGTCTCAAAACTTAAATGGACCTAGCAGATTTGTGGAGCATGAAATGACGTTCGTGCCCATGAAATTTCAGCCCCTAACTCCATCAGGATCATCGGATATAAAGCTTTTAATTTATATGATTTTGGATCGTGGATATCGTTTCTCTCTCCTCAGATGGTGTCGGTCAACCAGCACCAGTAAAAACCGCTCCGGTCTCATTATCTCTCTTTTCTCCTCTCCTCTCTTTCCTCTTGTCTCTTCTCTCTCGATAGCAAAAAACATGCGTGGTGAAAGGGCAAGCGAGAGAGAGAACTCCTCTCACGATGGAAATTATTCTTGTCGCGAGAGAAGGAGAAGAGAGAGAGAGAAAGAGAGAGAGAGAGAGAGAGAGAGAGAGAGATATCAAGGGAGAGAGAGGAAGGGAGCGAGAGGGAAGAGGAGACGAAGACTAAGAAGGAGAAGAGAATGAGAGAGAGAGAGAGTTTGTGGGAGCGAGAGGGAAGAGCGATCAGGAGAGGAAATCTCCCTCTCTCCCTTCCGTGCGCACGCATGCGCAAGAAAGAGAAGGAGAGAGGAAAAATGAGAGAAATCTCCTTCTCCTCTCCCTCACGTGCACGAGTGCACATGCGCGGGAGAGAGAGGAGATGAAAGGGGGAGAGAGAAAGAGATGAGAGACTTCGACTCTCTCACGTGCACACGCACGTGAGAGAGAGAGAGAGAAGAGTGAAGAAATTTTCCACCTCGCGCCTCGCCTTGCGATGGAAAAATTTCCATCACCAGAGTGAGGGCGAGAGAGGAAGAGAGAAAAGAAGAAAGGGAAAGAGGAGAAATGATAACATGCAATCTTAACATGATAAAACATGATTATTAATGCAAAATAAGGCATAAAACATTCCATTTATATGCATGTTATCATACTTTGAGTGCATTTCTATCATTCTATGCAATTTTATGTTATACCTCAAAATGCGTTAATTTAGGGTTAATTATGATGAATTAAAGATTATATATTTCATAACCTATCTCTACTTAAGATTATAAGTGGTTTTTAAAGTTAAATAATAAGAAAAATCATTTTTATGAACATTCATTTAATTTTCGAAAGTTAAAATCTTTAAAAAATGAATGTATTTTTGAAATAAGAATTAAATCTCTTGTTATTTAAATAATTTGACTTTTTAGAATGATAGATAATTAAATTTCAGATCAAATGAAAGAAATTTTGATTAATTTGGAGTTGTATTTTGAAAGTTATGATTTTTACAATTTTTAGGGATTTTTCTGGATTTTTCCGATTTTATTTTTGATTTAAAACATTGAAAATGATTTAAAAAATTGCAAAAAGCGTTTTATTTCCACGCGAAGTCTCGTGGATGCGACGTGGCAGTCAGGGCCACGTGGGAGCGCCATGCGGGCCCACGCGGCGCCTACGCAGCGTATATATATTTATTAATATTTTACATATCATATATAGTAGAGGTTTTCAGCTTTCCGTAGACCGGAAAGGTTTTTCAAACCCCTTAATCTGTCGGGACTTATAAACCCAACGGATTTCACTAATCTTTTCCGTGTGGGACTAAAATCCCACACAGTGTTTCAATTACAGGCCACGTGGAGCGAGGTTAAGCGCTGGATCGGCTGAGCATCGAAATGATGCGCGTCGATCGCGTAGAACGGGGGACCACCAATCCTTGATCAAGCACGTACCATTTGAAATGGAGTTATAACGGCCAGGATTTATTGTGCCGAAACGCATCGCGATCGTCGGATCGCGATCCAACGATCGGAAGCTGATGCGTTTTATAATGCATATCGCGAGATGGAATCCGGAGCGTCCATCGACAATCCAACGGCCACGACATTTTCATAATGTTTCGATTTGATGCGTTTAATCCGGACCGTTGATGCGAATTAAACGCATCAATCGGACGGTTACGCCCAATTTGGCCTACAAAACGAAAAGTTCTTCGATTTTGTAAAGCATTCGAGGAGGATTTCACCTAATCGACCCATCTAAACCCTTCCTCTCTTGAATCTCTCACTTTTAATCATTTCTAGACTCAATTTCGCGTCCACGGAATGTTTATAAGTGAGATTTCGTCGATCGATCGAGGAGAATTTGTCTCTTGAACACCGATGTTCACGTTTGAATTCGCGAAATGAATAGCCGTCAATCCGGCAATCAATTGGATCGATTTGATCGTTATCCCGGGTTAGAAAATAAGTTATTCCTCTAATCTATCGTCATGTATCATCAATTTTAGGTTTAGGATCTCAATTTAGCTTAATTTTGTTTTTAATTTCAATGTGTGTTCTTCGCGATTCTGAAAATTTCCTCCCACTTCCATCTTTGATTTCTCCGCGATTACTAATCCAAATCGAGTGATTTTTAATTCCGTGGATAGATCTTTGAGTTATCTTTCTAAAACCACCATTTTCCCTAATTTTGCACCTCAATTCATTGTCCAATTTTACCAAATTCCAAAAGATCTCTCAAAAATATCTTAATTCCCTGTGGATTCGAGCCTTATTTACCATTATGCCACTCAATTCGTTATAAATTCCCAAAATTGGTAAGTTTGGAATAATTTTTGACACGAGACCGTGTGAAATCGACGACCTCGCGGTCTCGTCTCGTCAAGAGAAAGAAGGGAGAAAGGAAGAGATCAGAAGAAGGAGAGTGGGAAGATCTTCTCGCGACTGAAAATTTTCCGTTGCAAGACAGGAGAGGAGGAAGAACGCGAAAGAGAGAGAAAGAGAGGAAGAACACGAGAGAGAGGAGAGGGAGAGAAAGGGAGAGGAAGAATTGGTGAGATCTTCTAAAATTTCTATTAAATTTTATTTTAATTTTCATTTCTATAATTTCATAAAAATTCTATAAAATTTAGAAAATAAAATTCTCATAATTTCATTAAATCAATATTCATGATTCATCAATATCGTAAAATGCTCATAAAATACTATTATTTATGAGAAATCAAGAATATTCTCTAAAATATAAGAATTATCATTTTCTTCATTTTAAATCATAATAACATACATTTCTGATTATATTTTTAATAAAATGTGCATAAAATATATCATATTAATTCATGAAATTGCATGTTATCAATTAGCCATAGCTTGGTACTCAGTTTTGATATTGAAGAGAGATATGCCTTATTATTTATAACTCGTCCAAGTAAGAAGATTCCCCTGACAAAGATGTAGAAAGGGGGAGTAGGTTTTCGGTCACCATGATCACTCACGTAGCTAGATGCAAAGTATGCTACGACACATAAGCAACCATGACACTGGTATAGTAGGTTGCATACAAGAACATGCTTGAGATACACAAGAACACATAGATCAGCATGACAATGAGGGTCTTGAGATACATCTATAAAATGTCTGAGGCACATGCTATAGCATATATCTATCATATGTTAATGATATAACAATATTTTGTAATATTTGTGAAATTTTTACATTTTGTGTTGTGTGAAATTTTATGATATTTTTAATCTACCTATATATTTCACTTAAGATATCGAGTTCTTGCTCAATATCCACAAATTCACTAAAGAAAAATATTATAAAAAATAAAATCACAGACCATGAAATCCCGTTCTCACTATCACTATTAATAAATATTTAAACAACTTTAAGATTCATGGTTGAATTTTCAAGGTTCACTCAAAATGGATAAAATTAACTTAATTTTCTTAATGGTTGGATTCATATTTTTTAAATTTCAGGGTGTTTCATGAAAGTTTGATATGTTTTCTACATTATTGCACTTCTTGCAATGTTAACTTTACTCATTGCAATTGGTGGAAAATTTATGCCTAAATAGTATATTTTGGCAACTAAGTAATATATTAGAAGAAATAATTTTTTCAAAAAAAACGGAGAATTTTTCTTTGCTTGAGTTTCCTAAAACTCTATGAAGGTTTTTCCTTTTTTAAGAAACGATAAAGATTAAATAATTGAAGGATAACATAAAAAATGAGAATAGAAATGATTATAAAAGAAGGCAAAGAGGATAAACAAAAACAAACAAGATAAAGAAAACAAATGAGAATAAGCATAACATATGACAAAGAAGAAAAACAAGATAAAAAAAAAAGAGTAGGTGAAATAAGTAAGAGAAGATAAAGACATATAAGACAAATAAGAAGAAAAATAAGTAGTAGAAGAGGAAGTTGTAGAATAAGATGAAAAAGAAGAAGAACATAAAGAAGTAGAATAAGAGGTAGAAAGATAAGAATAATAAACAGAAGAAGAAGAAGAATAAAGGGATGAACAAGAAAAGTAAGTGAAAGAGGAAAAAGAAGAAGATGATGGCTATGATATAGAATAAGTTAATCAAGAAGAAGAAGTGGAAGGAGGAGAACAACAACAAGTAGAATAAGAGGAAGAGAAAAAAGTAGTAGTAGAAGAAGAACAACATAAATAATTAGTAGAAGAAGAAGACCAGTCACAACAAAAATTAGTTAACGAAGAAGTACAAAAATAAATAGAAGCAGTAAAAGAAGAAGATAAAGAATAATTAAAAACTATGATGATAAATAAGAAGAACAAGAAGACAAAGAAAAAGTGAATGGAGGTGAGTAACACAGGGTGGTAGAGAGAGCTCATGCACTTTTAGCTTCCAAATCTATGCATTTTCTCCATCAAGTTTATTTGCATGTTCATTGAATCCATGATCTATTTCCTTGTATCATCGCTCTCAAGATAATTTGTACCTTGGGATTTGCTACATTCGTATGTACCAAATGATGCAGAAAGTGGAAACCCGATCAAGAAATGTTTCCCAGCTTAGCAAGTGCCCAGTTTGCCACCTCATTCATTGAATGTCGTCGCTCTTCAATCCTTTCTGCTCTACCTCAGCACATTGACTATATCCCGATGATCTAATCATCTACAACTTTGCAAATGTTTAAGCTTTCTTCGTCCTTTTCCCATTTTTCCTTTGCGCTTGGTTTTACACAATATTGGTCACGTCCAAGGATGACAATGTGTTCTTCTTCTTGTGCTTTTTAAATAACCCAAGATCTTGAGCATTGGTCATTGGTTTGTTGAGGAAGAAAAAAGCCTCATGGCCTTTACACCGTAGTTAATAGGCTGCTTTCTTAGCCCTGTTAATTCCTTTAATCCAATCATCAAGCCCTCTCATTGGTGAGTAGAGGTCTAAGCTCCGTTACAAGCAACGTTGATCACTTACAAAGGTAACCAGCAATACCACTTCAGCTTTCTCACTATCTATTTTAAATGCAATTTATTCATACAGGTTTTCTTTGCAGAAATATATCCCCTATTATTTGACCTCGCAGCTGGACAGTTTCCCCTCCTTAAAGAAATACTCATTCTCCTTGTGTGATCCAGCACAATGGTGGCTTTACCCATACGGTATGGTTTCCTCTTGATAACATGTATGATCATTTCAACTCGACTAACATGGTCGTCAGTTTCCCTTTTTTCCAGTCTACAAGAATTTCTAACAAAATTGATATTACGCCCAGCGAGGAGCAAGCTGAAAATTTACATGAGGGCAAGATGTGAGGGTATTCCGACCTGCTAAAGGTATGCCTTACTTCATGCCCTAAATGCCTTTTTAAAAATGAAACCACAAAAACCCAAGAATTGGCGTCACAAGTAGCCAAAAAATGAGGCCACACGTAGTTGTTTAAATTGACGACAA
>CM044105.1:7492744-7555286 GCA_024174645.1 Lemna minuta
GGGTCATCCTCCATCTCCGCCATGTTCAGCTTTAGCAGTCTCTGGGCTCTCTCTTTTGTCACCATGTGTTCCTCCGGTCCTTGGTTCTGTTTCGTCCCAGATCGATTCCTCTCTCCCTGGAAAAACACTTCAAAGAGCGTCTTTCTATCCCGCCATGAATATTCCATACGTTCTCGAGGAGTTCGACTTCCGCGGCTGTTCCGAGACCTGAGCTCAGCTCTAAAAGAACCTTACCTAAGCACCCGCTGTCCTGACAAGGCAACCGCAGCCAGGGTTTCGGACGACTGCGCCTGCTCTAAAAGGTTATTCGCCTTCGCCATTGACGCGACCAATGACCCTAATGGACGAAGCTGATGGCGTTCTGATCCGCTGGAGCTTCCTCGGCGCCAGGAGACTCCTCCGTACTCGGGCGAGGAGGCTGTGACAGAGTCAGATATCTCGGGCTATCCTTCGCTAGGAAACACAGCGATTACGTCAGAGATTATTATTTTCCGTGAGTACTGTCGACAGCACGTCGGGAAGAAGCGTTGCACAGTAGAGCGACGAAAGCTCTTCACCAATATGCATA
This sequence comes from Lemna minuta, assembly GCA_024174645.1. NCBI lineage: Eukaryota > Viridiplantae > Streptophyta > Magnoliopsida > Alismatales > Araceae > Lemna > Lemna minuta. The sequence continues at coordinate 7,493,313 of CM044105.1, forward strand.
CGGGGGAGCAGCCCGCTCTGGCTCGTGTCAGTCGTCGTTCGATCCATCCATCACTCTCGAAACCCTAGCCATGGATCCTGATGCTAAGATGAACCATTATCGATGATCTGAAGAGGTTTCACTCAAGCAGGAAGAATACTACAAAGAGAGCCGGAAGGACGTGGAAACGAGGGCACTCTCATCTATGGTCCGCCGGGAACGGGGAAAGACGGAGCATGGGCAGCCGCCATGCGCTAATTTCTCGAGTTCGATGCTTGTTTATGATCTTGCCAGCCTCTTCTGCTGTCGCCAGCAGCTGCCAGCTGAGGAGCTCTTGCTCGAGACTAGGCGTAAGTCTTGTTGATAGCTTATCGAGGATACTCGACCGATGCTGTATCCATGCTCTGGAGAGAGCAAGAGACCAGGAGAGATTGACAGACGATGATGAAGAGGACGAGAGAGAAGCTGATGACCTGGCTCGTCTGGGATTACCAACTGTGCGACGGACATTTCCGTGATTCCGCCGCCATGCGCGCATGGAGAGGACTCATGGGTGGTGCGACTCAACGAGCCAGGAAAGGCGGTCGATGGGGCTTTAACTCAGACTGGGAGGCTGCTGCCACCCACCCTCTTACGTGGTGCACATGTACGCTTCAAACTCTAGCTCCGGAGACTGTCTGGAAACTCGAAGAAGTGCTGGAAGAAGATGACGCGAGATGGAGAGAGATAGAGGGAGCTGATTAGGTCACAACAATGTGACGCTTCGCCACTTGTTGGTGGGAGACTTTTCGGCGCTGATACCTCAACGAACGCGTGCTCAGTTGGCTGATATGTTACATCGAGAGCTTGCCAGAACAGGACGAAGATACAGGAGGAAGATCAGTAACTTGAAAAACACAAGACATTTTCGTTTTCATCATCGTCTCTTACGAGTTTTAGCATTATCATCATTCAGCAGCAGCAGTCAGCATCAGCATCAGCATCAGCTGGCAACAGCATCACCGTCATCACTCTTCACCATGATCATCATCATCAGATTGTCCTTCAACTTTTGTTAGACGCTTTTCTTGTAGTGATAATGCCGATGCTGATAAGACCGATGTTATGTTTGTCGTTCTCTTTATCTTCTCATATTGGGCATCTTCTTTACCGCTTACTTCATAAAACTTCCATGTTCTCTCGTCTGACAACCTCAACTACCCACTAAGGTGCCTTCTTTTGCCCTGCCGACCAGAAAGCAACGGGCGGCGCAACCCGACGACGAGAAACATCCGTTGACCAGTGGTTTACTTTGGGGTGAGTATTATCTTGACCCATTTCTTGACTCCCATGCATTCACGCGAAGATTTCTCTAGGTTCGCTTCTGCCGGCGGTCCTACCCTAAAAACCCGCAATTACTTGCGGATCACTGCAGTCCCTGATAACGAGGCCCGATAAGCTTTGGAACTCATGACGGTTTGATGGACTATCATCATTATGACTTGCACAGTCCATACGCAGAGTGTTTCTTTCTGAGACGAAATGGGCAGGCTTTCCTCTCCCAACCTCTTCTTTCTTGTAATCTTCTATCTCTGTATCTGCCTGTCTCTGCAGAATCCCTCCTGCAACGACACTGAGATCGAGCTCCTCTCCAAAGCCTTCGCTTTCGTCTCCGGGTTCAGATTATCCCTTTTAGTGCAGAACTGTAGCGCCGCGACGGAGCTTAGGTTACCGTCGAGAAATCTGGAGGGGACGATCTCGTGGTATTATATACGAGAAATATCAGGACTTCGCGTTCTGGACCTCTCCGGAAACTCTCTGAGGGGCTCCATTCCTACCATCTTCTGGAGTGCTCAAAATCTCAAAGAGTTGAACATCGCCGGTAACCGCCTAGGAGGTCCCGTCGCCGCCGCTGACTTTTCCTCTCTCATTTTCCTGAATCTCTCTGGCAACCGCTTCACAAACTCTATCGAATTATACCGTTTCCGTAGCTTGAGATTTCTCGATCTCTCCAATAACAATCTCAGAACATGGCCGTCTGGACTTTCTGGATTAACCCAGCTGAAGTCCTTGGTCTTATCTAACTGCAATATCTCCGGCGACTGGAAGATACTCGCCGGCATGTCATCTTTGGAACACCTGGATATTTCTCACAATCAGATAATGGGTTTGTTCCCTTATAATCTCTCCCAGCTCGCGAAGATCAAGTTTCTCAATATCTCGTTCAATCGCTTCACTGGAAGAGCGACAGCTGAAGATCTACAAAAGTTTGGTTCAACTGCTTTCCTTCATTCCGGAGTTGATACTTCTCCAGTCAAATACAACGCCTCGATTTCCTCCCTTTCTCCGGTTTCCCAGAGAAAACCTAAGTTTTCTCTTGTATGGGGTACGTGTCTAACAGCGGGTTTCTTGTCTATCGTTGCACTGGTAATGGTGGCACGTTGGAAAAGGTGCAGCGGAAAGAAGAGCAAAGAGTTGAGGCTTACGGCGGGAGGAGAGGAGGGGCTGCCGCCGTGGGTGGCGGAGATTATCGCCGGCGACTCGACCGCTGTGGCCGCGCCGGTCGTGATTGTTGAAAAACCGTTGCTTCGTCTGACTTTCATGGATCTCATTGTTTCAACCTCAGGGTTCGGAGAAGAGTCCAAGCTCGCATGTAGCAGGGACATGGTCGCAGTTTACAGAGCCGTACTTCCGGGAGATCTCGATGTCGTAATCAAGACCCAGAATTGCCCTCGAACGATGTTGCCCATTGAAGAGCTCCGCCGTCTGAAACACCCGAATGTTCTTCCTCTTCTAGGCTTCTGCATGGCTGGTAAATTTCCTATCTGGTGTTTTCATCATGACCCATGATGATGATGGTAATTATCATCTTCAATTCGTCATCATATTTTATTGCAAAGGGAGAGAGACGCTGCTGCTGTACGAGTACATGGAGAACGGGGATCTTCGGAGATGGTTGCAGGAACTTTCAGTCCATCCCCACGAGGAGAGATGGAGCGAGGGCGACTGGGGAAGCCCGAACGGAGAACAGGATAAAACGGCGAGTTGGGATGTTCGCCATAAAGTTGCTCTCGGAATCGCCCGCGGACTCGCATTCCTTCACCACGCGAGATCTCAGCCGTTGTTCCACGGGAATATCATACTTACAAACGTCCTTTTGGATGATGACGGCGAGCCCAGAATCGCCGGGATAGGTACCTGCGGCGCTGCCACCGACGGCGGTACTCTAGCGGATGACGTGTACAGCTACGGTCTGGTATTGGTGGAGCTGCTGACCGGGAAGGAGGCAACGCCGCCTGTGATGGCGGAGATTCGTCGTCTGATTCGAGATGAATGTGCGGAGCGATGCTTGGATGAACGGCTGATATCGTATGGCGAGCAGGCGGAGCAGGAGATGGTTGAGACTCTTCAGCTGGCTTTGCTCTGCGCGGCTGAGGCAGCGGAAAAGCGGCCCACCATGAAGCAGGTAGTGGGACTGATCAAGGATGTTCGTCGACAGTCGTCCGAATTGTTCTAACTCAGTTTCGCGCTCTCTATCTTCAATACACTAGTTTTTTCTATTTTTTTTCAAGGAACGAACCGTCTCTGGGATCGTAAATGTCAGACGGACGATCGGGTTAGTGCGGAAATAATTAAAATATCCCGACATTTCTGAGATTTAGTCACCTCTTTACCCCTGATTAAATATTCGTTCTTCTTGGCCACGTTTTTCAGAGATTTAACTTCTCTCTCATTCTGTCTTCTCGTTCTTCAATTTTCTCTCCGTTGATCTTTTCTCCTTCTCAAAACATGCCTCTACTCGACCCGATTCTGGAAATCTCTTCCTCAAAATCCCAGTTCTCTTCCTATCGGTCTCTCACGTTCCTATATTCTCTCACTCCCAAACCCCTTTGCCTTGTTCGTTCACTGCTTAGCTCAAATTTTCTCCATTCTATTCTCTCAATCTCTCGATTTTCTCTTTCTTTTGCTCTCTTCTGTGTCTCTTATCAGCTCTACGGCTCTCGTCTATTACTTCTCTCAGAAGTTCTCTTCTTCGATTCCTTTATTTCCTTCTCTTTCTCGTTGTTTTCAACTTATTTGAGCTGTCAACGGTTAATGCGGACACTCCGGACCGGACACAGGACTTCCAAGCAGTTCGCCGAACTGGCCAGGCGGCGGACACGGCTCTTCCCGGTCGATTCATGTCTTTAATCAGAGATAAGAGTATTCTAACCTCAGAAGCTGGCGCATATAAGCAATTGCCTTCTTATGGGGGCAGAAAGAAATTCCTTCAACAAAATGGCGCCGGAGGCTAAGAGATCCCCGAAATTCCTCGCGGATAAGAGACAGAGAGGTCAACTTCAGCATGTCCCGTATTCTGCCCAAGCAAAGCTGCAGAAAGGTCGGAAAGAATCTCGGGAGTCAGGTGGGCCCACGCACATTTCCTCTCGATTCTCAGATACGTTCATTAATACCAAGATGTCAAATAATTAAAAATCAATGTCATGAATAATAATTTAATTCAGTAATTACTTATACGTCAAATATTTACAAGAAAAGTAAGAGGGCGACCGGATAATCAAACATCACGCTACTGTGGACCCCCGAAACACTATTTCAACGTTCGAATTTGATGTGGGCCAGTGACGTCATGTTTCAGAGCCGGAAGATCAGCCTCTCAGAGATGTGTCTTGTTCAGAAATAGCCTTCTACTTTCTATGGATTCCCTTGCAGCCGAAAGTTTACTACGGAACCCATGAACGCCGGGAGAAAGAGATGGATTACATGGAGATACGAATAGAATGTGCCGCTCTCCGTGAGAGGCAGAGAGCGAGGGTTTGAGATAAGGGGAGGCCTAATCTCCGGCAACCCGCGTCCCAATGAAGAAGCTGGGACAAGAGAAGACGCCGGGGTGGCGACATTCGGAGGCCAGTTGCTGACGCGCAGCTGAATCAGACGAAGCACTTTTCTCCGCCGTGGGCAGAAGCCACTCAAAAAATGCTTCCCCACCCTTCTGAATTTCAGATCCGATCCGATTCTCCCCCCGAAAGAACGGGAAGGTAAGGAGAGGGGAAAAGGGCTGGACAGTCGATTTGTAATTTATAATAATAAAAAATGAAAAATCCCAATATCTCCAATCGAATTCTGAAAGATCTCAATAGTCATCTCGTTATATGTTTTTTTGAAAAGGGTTAAAAAGGATCGGGGCGGGGCCCAATAACGGTAATTAATGGAGGGTATTTCCGTCCTGCAAAAGTCCAACGGGCTCCTGCCGAATGGCGAGCTCCAAAAGAAAGGAATCCCAGAGAATTTAATGAGGCTTACAGCGGAGGGAGGTGCTAGAAAGAACCCAGAAAGAAAGCAGGAAGAAAAGACGACTCCTCTATCCACATCGCTCTCTTTCTCTCGCTTTCTTTCTCACTTTCTGTGGGAGCTCCATGTGTTGTTGTTAGTTAGCCAGGCTCCCCGGTTCTCTATTCTCGGTGCCTGTATCTTGCTATCTCTCCCTTTCTCTTTCTGCGGGAAGCTACCAGAGTGGTTCTTAGCCAGACAAGCTCTATCTCTCTCCCTCTCTCTCTCTCCTATGGCGGACCTGAAGCCGGAGGAAATAAACCATCCGCCCATGGATCAGCTCCAGGGCTTCGAGTACTGCATCGACTCCAACCCTTCTTGGGGTAATCAACGCACTTTTCCCTTCATCTCTCTATCCTCTCGTCGTCATCATCATCGCCTTCATTTTGCAGGAGAGTCGATCGCGCTGGGCTTCCAACACTACATCCTCGCCCTGGGCACTGCAGTGATGATCCCCAGCATGCTCGTGCCCTTAATGGGGGGAAGCAACGTTCGAATCTCTCTCTCCTATCCCTCCCCATGTCGTTTTCATGCTGATGTCATCTCATTCATGCAATAATCTTTCAGGACGATAAGATAAGAGTCATCCAGACCTTGCTCTTCGTCGGAGGAATCAATACTCTCATCCAGACCCTATTCGGAACCCGTCTCCCCACCATCATTGGCGGATCTTATGCTTTCGTGATCCCCATCATCTCCATCATCAGAGATTCTTCCCTCACGCAGATTGCAGATGATCATCAGGTTTGACGTCGAAGTGAAAACCTTTCTCGATTCATATGAAAAGACTTCTTCCTCTGCAGAGATTTCTTCAAACCATGAGGGCCATCCAAGGATCTATGATTGTATCCTCAAGCGTACAAATTATCTTAGGGTACAGCCAGCTGTGGGGGATCTGCACGAGATTCTTCAGTCCTCTGGGAATGGTTCCCGTCGTCTCTCTAGTGGGCTTTGGTCTCTTCGAGAGAGGATTCACCCTAGTAAATGCCAATTTCCAGTTCTCCGAGAACTCCAAGGATTGTCATTTAAAAATTTTCCGTTATGTCTCAGGTTGGAAGTTGCGTTGAGATCGGTCTTCCGATGCTCATCCTCTTCGTTGCATTATCGCAGGTAAGAACAGAACGCTCCACTAAGTTCATTCTCATGATTCTATTTTTTTTTTAAATTGGAAACCTGGTATGGCTGAACAACGCAGTATCTGAAGCATGTAAGGCCGAAGAACATGCCATTGATAGAAAGATTCGCTCTTCTGCTATCCATCACGGTGATCTGGGCTTACGCGCATCTGCTCACCGCTAGCGAAGCTTATAAACACCGCCCTGAGAACTCAGGACAGCTGCCGCACAGATCGGGCCTCGACTCATATCTCTTCCGCCCCTGGTCCGTTACTACCCTTTAAATGAGTTCTATTTTTGTGTAAGCTTCGCGCTGGAACAGGATAAAAGATACCTTACCCGCTGGCTAATGGGGAGCGCCGACATTTGATGCCGGGCACGCATTTGGGATGATGGCGGCGTTCTTTGTTTCCTTGGTGGAGGTAGAAGAAGAACCTGGAAACCTTCATCTGTTTGATACTCTTTCGATGATGAATTAAAATTGTGTTTCTTCAGTCGACTGGTGCTTACAAGGCTGCAGCTCGTCTGGCCAGTGCAACTCCTCCTCCCGCTCATGTACTTAGCCGTGGAATCGGCTGGCAGGTTCTCTCTCTCTTACTCTTTGTCCTCACTGATCGGTTTTGAGGGTCAAGCTTAATCGCTCCATATCGTGCTACAGTTGGATCAGTTTATTGACTATTTATTCCATCAGGGAGTAGGCGTTCTGCTGGATGGGCTCTTCGGAACAGGAACTGGGTCCACAGTTTCAGTGTACGAACACTGATCATTTTCATAATAAATATTATCTCTTTTTTCGATTCAAATGGTTTTCTAGAAAGAGAAGGTTTGTAACGATGCAGGGAAAATGTGGGGATGCTGGGGGCCACCAGAATCGGGAGTCGAAGGGTCGTCCAGATTTCTGCCGGCTTCATGATCTTCTTCTCCATTTTAGGTCTGCTCGCCACTGAAAATTGAATTATTCCGATCTTAAATCAACCCAACGAGGAATATACCATTCTCGCAGGGAAATTCGGAGCTATATTCGCGTCGATACCGTTTCCGATCTTCGCCGCCGTGTACTGCGTTCTCTTCGGTTTGGTTGGTGCGTAGAATCAACCATCACTGTTCTTTTCGTGTTCTTCTCTTAGCTTGTAAAGATTTCTTGCAGGCGCTGTTGGGTTATCGTTCTTGCAGTTCACAAACATGAACTCGATGAGGAATCTGTTCATCAGCGGAGTATCCTTGTTCTTGGGCCTTTCAGCGCCGCAATACTTTTCCCGCTACAGTAACGGGGCAGCTCACACTTCTGCTGGATGGGTACTAGCGAATACCGATTCAAAATAATTCTAGTCTCGTTGAAATTTGGACGTGTAAAGTTTGACTGTTTGCATGCAGTTCAACGATTTCGTCAACAGTGTCTTCTCTTCCCCGCCGACGGTCGCCCTAATTGTGGCGGTCTTCTTGGACAACACTCTGGATTACAAGGAAGCGGGAAAAGACAGAGGGATGCCGTGGTGGGATAAGTTTAGAACCTTCAAAGGAGACAGCCGCAACGAAGAGTTTTACACTCTCCCATTCAACCTCAACCGCTTCTTCCCTCCATCGTAAGTCCCAATCCTTGTAGCTCTACAACCCAAACAGGGAAGAAGAAGATGTCGGTGCTTATTTATTCATTTTAGGATGTTAGTGTATCTGGCGCCAAAGAGATTTGGCATGTGGGAAGTTGAGACCGTGTGAGCGTCTTGGAGTAAATCTCCCACGATTTAGCTATGTATCCTTGTTTCAATCATGGCCTGAGTCCCCACTAAACTCTAACTGAGAAGAAAAGGTAGGCGTTTGAGCCCTTTTGAGCTTTCTTAAATGAAAGTTTCCCATAATTTTGCAGTGTATCCCTGTTTCAACCATAGTCTTTGTTCACTCAAAATCTCCTCATGAGCAGAAAAATTTCCATCAGGTAAAACGATTTCGTGCCATTTTTCATTCACCATTAACTGAAGTCTAACAACAATCAAGGTTGATGTACGTTTCAAACTGTTTCTCAAGTTAATTCTCCTCACGGTAGCTCCAAACGTTCTGTCTTGAAATCTAACCCGTTTTGAATTTTCCTAGAGCTTTTGAACAAATCAACAGTGTCACGTAGGAGATATAGGAAGAATACCCGAGTAGATCTTGAGTGATCTTCCATAAGCAGTAAAAAAAGCTCAACTTACGTGATTTTTACGTGGTATACGTCCCACAATTTTGTTAATCATCTTTGAAGTAAGAATGAAAACCTAAAACGAGTTCTAGAAACTCAACACGTTTTCAGGTTGTGGTGTTTGATGCGCTCTAATATCCAATGCCACCTATCCAATCATATTCTCGTCAAAGCTCCAAATCTTTGAGAAACCGTTCATCCCTAGGTTAGGAGGTAGGTGATGTAGCCCACTTCTGATGTGGCCAAGAACCCATGTCTGATGTGGCCCATTTAGAGCTAAGTGATATAGGGGAGAATCTCTAGTAATTGACAATTATTGCATAGAATCATTGAGATGCTTACAAATATTTTATAAAACATTATAGAGTTTCTAGAATCTACTATAATATCTTTATTGAGGCTTATTCGAGCCTAAAAGCTCATTTTTTTTCTCGACCATTTTGTTCTGTAAAATATGCGTGGCGGCAAATTTGTATTAGTTTGGAGTAGTCTTTTCAAAGGTTTTGTTTTTGACAGCCCTTCATTTTTTTAGTCATGTATAAGCCTTCTATTGCAACCCTTGAAAACACAGTTGAAGTTATTCTTATTGTAGTTGTACATAACTTTGCTTTTCTTCCCTCTAAGGGTTTACCTTGTTGAGAGCGTTCAAATGCTTTTCAATGAACATACCTTCTCATGAACATGAAAAGTTTTCCTATTAATATTCTTGTCATGAAAGGCTTTATTTTTGGCATTATAAATCTCGGCATTTTGATACAACTCATTCCATAATTCTTGGAGCTCTTGAAGTTGTAGAAGTCTTTCTTTTTCGGCATGACCAAGAGATAGATTGAGCTTTTTAATAGCCTAATATGCTCTATGCTCTAACTTGATGGGAAGGTGACAAGGTTTGCCATAAATGAGCCTAAAGGAGACATCCCGATGGGTGTCTTGAATGCGGTGCGGTAGGTCCATAGAGCATCGGGTAGCTTCGCTGCCCAATCTCTTCCATCCGTGTGAATTATCTTCTTCAAGATGTTCTTGACTTCTTTATTGCTAACTTTTACTTGGCCATTTGCTTGGGGGTGATACCGGGTTGTGACACGATGGTGAACTCCATATTTCCTAAGTAAACTCCTGAAATGAGAGTTAGTAAAATGAGATCCACCATTACTAATAATCACTCTAGGACAACCGAATCGAGAAAATATATTTCTAACAATAAACTTATTAACTACTCTATGATCGTTTGTCCTCGTCGGTATCGCCTCGACCCATTTGGACACATAATCCACCACTACAAGAATGTACTCTTTTCCCTCCGACGGTGCAAACGGTCCCATAAAGTTAATCCCTCAAAGATAAAAAATTTCTACCTCACGGATGGTTTGCAAGGGCATTTCATCTCCCTTTGAGATGTTTAAGCGGATTGGCCACTTTAGACATTCCTTGCAATACTAGATCGCATCCTCGAATAGAGTTGGCCAATAGAAGCCACTTTGTAACACCTTTGCTCCAGTCTTTCTCGATGCAAAATATCCTCCACTTAAGGACGAGTGACACATCGATAAAATATGCGCTTGCTCCTCCTCTGGAACGCATCGCCGAATAATCTGATCAGCTCTTACATGGAAAAATTGGGTTCTTCCCAAAAATAATATTGAATATCATGGGAAAATTTTTTCTTTTGATGCGTGTTCCAATACTCGGGACAAGATTTTGTGACCAAGTAATTGATAATATGTGCAAACCAAGGTCACAACGGCGAGAAGCTGTTCGTCGGGGAATGTGTGACTAATCTCACCTGAAGATGTGGTATGAAGTCGAGAAAGGTGATCAGCCACTGAGTTCTCACTTCCCTTCTTGTCTTTAATCTCCAAATCGAATTCTTGAAGAAGGAGAACCCATAGAATCAGTCTCGGTTTAGCCTCTTTCTTGGACAGGACAGCAAGTACTTTAAACTGGCATGATCCGTGTACACAATGATCTTGCTGCCCAAGATATAAGGCCTAAACATCTCGAAGGCAAAGACGACCGCTAACAACTCCTTTTCTGTAGTCGTGTACTTGAGTTGAGCGTCAGCAAACGTCTTTCTTGCGTAACAAATAGCAGTCGGCTTCTTGTCAATCTGTTGCCCCAAAACCGTGCCCACTGCAAAATCTGAAGCATCTCACATAATCTCAAAAGGTAAGTCCTAAGTAGGACTTTGTAAAATAGGTGCTTCCACTAATAATTGCATCAGCAGCATAAAGGCGTGCTTCCTTTTTTCCTCAATGATGAAATCTTTTTTCTTGCATAAAAGAGAAGTCAGTGGTTTTGAAACTTTAGAAAAATCTTGAGTAAAACAATGATAAAAGCTAACATGCCCAAGGAAACTTCTAAGTTCCCGTATCGACTTTGGGAGTACAAGGTCTTGGATCACCTCAACCTTAGCCTTGTCCACTTCAAATATTTTGCTTGAGACTAAATGCCCAAGCACTACTACCTTCTCTTACAATGAAGTGAGACTTCTCCCAACTAAGAACTAGGCATTTCTTAACGCAAACGTCAAGGATTTGTGTCAAGTGCTTGAAGCATGCATCAAAACTTGACCGAAAGACTAAAAAACCGTCCATGAAGACCTCCATGCTCTCTCCTATAAAGTTAAAGAAGATGGCCATCATGCACCTCTAGAAAGTGGCATGAGCATTGCATAATCCAAATGGCATGCGCTTAAATACATAAGTGCCAAATGGACATGTAAAAGTAATCTTCTCCTGATCATCGGGATGTATTGCTAATTGGATATACCTGATGAACTCGATTTTGGGATATTTTTAGTCGTTGTTTTAAGTCAATTTCATGCAACAATATTTATAATTCCTCACTTTTTATAATGGTAAAGGTAAGGGTCATATCCTCAGGGAGCCTAGGTAATGAGATTAGTGCTTTTAGGGAGAAGAGATACAAATATAGGGAAGAATAACGGTAGAAGGGATTTTTGGAGAAATAATGAAGGAAAAAGAAATGGAATATAGTATGAACAAAATTATAAATATATATAAATATTCTATGATAAATAATTATGAAAATATTGAGAATGGAATTATGGAATAGAGAAATGAGAATGATAGAATGGATGATGATGGAAGAATGGAGAAAAATGGGGAAATCGGGTAATCAGAAAATTGGGTAATGACGAGAGATTGTTTAAATAAAAAACAAATCTAAAATATAAAAAGGGAAATATATTCTACACTATCCATGGAGGGGATTACAAGAGAAAATCATATCCAAATCCTCACACAAATCCCATTTTTTATTCTAGTCCTAAGCCGGGTGATGCTTGACTCGGTACGATCTCGATCCTCCACTTGATCTTGCCTCCACAACAAACTTGAACACCAAACAATGCCAAGCTTGGGCCTAAGTCTCTTCTTTTCCTTCTGGTAGCCTGATGCTAAGAGAGAGCCAAAAAACAACAAAAAAGGAAGAAGAAGATTCTTTTATAATTTTAGGTTAAGAGGTTCCTTTGAATCAATGGTGGAGATTGAGTCTTTTTGGGTGCAACCAAATGAATGGTTGAGATTGATTCCATAAGCCACGGCCTTGATCACCTCCTAAAGAGGTGGGAGAGCCCCTTTTAAGAGTTGGGCCCCACAACCACTTCCTTAGGGAGTGGGTTGACCACTCTCTAAGAGATGGTAACCTTACCACTTCCCTAAGGAGGTGGGCTTACCTATTTCTCTTCCTAAAAATATAGATCCTTTCTAAAAAAATAGGAAATATGTAAATTGATTAATAATAAATAAAATAGAAGAAGTTTGACCTCTTTGAGCCTTCAAGAATGCCTTTGACCACCTTTGACTTCTCAAGAATCACTTTGACTATCATTGACTTCTAAGAGAAATGGCATGACTAGTCTCCAAAAAAGGTGGAATGGGTTGACCTCCCCAAGAAGATGGTTAACTAACCTCCTAAAAAGATGGAAAGGTTTGACTAACCTCCTAAAGATATGATAAGGTTTGACCATCCTCCTAAAAAGGTGGAAAGCTTTGACTAACCTCCTAAAAAGGTGGAGCACCCATTTTCTTCTTCTTCTAGATAATTTTCATCCATGCTCCCATAAAACTTCACCTAAGTCCATGCATCCACATAACTCATAAAAATGTGAGAATTCAAACATTTGACTTCCAGGAAGTCAAGTGGAGTTAGTCTCATACTACAGTCAAAATATAAGAAATGATGCATGATAGGACTTAGTCAAATTTTCATCACATTCAGGCATATAAAAATAGATATTCTCATTCATTTAGTCTTTATCAACAATTAAACATGAAAAATGATGCATGAATGTGACTTATATTTTTGAATTAGCAATACCCAGAATAGCCGTCTAGGAAGCAATGACACCTGATATCAATACATCGGACTGACCCATGGACTATCAAAGATGGGATAAATGATACCTGCATTAAGCCATTTAAGAATTTCACCCTTAACGGCATCCCATACCTTAGGGTTTAACCGCCTTTGTGCCTCTTGATGAGACGAGACCGTGAGGTCGTCGATTTCACACGGTCTCGTGTCAAAATAAAGTCCAAACTTACCAATTTGATGAAATTAATTCGAATTGAGGGGTATAATGGAAAATAAGGGTCGAATCCATATGGAAATAAGGAAATTCTTGATGTTTTTTTGAAATTGATCAAATCGGACGATGAATTGATGATAGAAATTGGGGAAAATGGTAAATTATGAAAGAGAACTTCAAATTGATTTCACAGAATCAAGAATCATCGAATTTGGTCTTGATTTCGCGGAGAAATTGAAGATCGAAGTATGAAGAAATTTCCGGACGAAGAAATCACGAAATTGACTTAAATTAAACCAAATTAAACTTAAAATCCTAATCTAAATTGAAATTAAACATGATAGGAAGGTAGATTATGAAAAACCGCTTCCACTAATCCCAAATAGCGATCAAATAGACGCGATTAAACCGCTTAATTGCCTAGTGATAACATGCAATCTTAACTTGATAAAACACGATTATTAATGCAAAATAAGGCATAAAACATTCCATTTATATGCATGTTATCATACTTTGAGTGCATTTCTATCATTTCATGCAATTTTATGTTATAATCTCAAAATGCGTTAATTTAGGGTTAATTATGATGAATTAAAGATTCAAGATTTTATAACATATCTTTACTTGGGATTATAAGTGGTTTTTAAAGTTAAATAATAAGAGAAATCATTTTTATGAACATTCATTTAATTTTCTAAAGTTAAAATCTTAAAAAAATGAATGTATTTTTGAAAAAAGAATTAAATCTCTTGTTATTTAAATAATTTGATTTTAGAATGATAGATAATTAAATTTCAGATCAAATGAAAGTAATTTGGATTAATTTGGAGTTGTCTTTTGAAAGTTATGAATTTTCTAATTTTTAGAGATTTTTCTAGAATTTTTCTGATTTTATTTTCGATTTAAATCGTTTAAAATAATTAAAATTAGGCAAAAAAGGGGTATTTTCGTGCATGACCCACATGGATGCGACGTGGCACGCAAGGCCATGTGGCAGCGCCACGCGGGCCCACACGACGTGATGTGACGTATATTATTTATTTATCATATATAGTGATTATAATATATAGGTCTTCCGATTATCGAAAGACAAATTATTAACCCTCATGTCCGCCTCACCTTTTAAACCGAATTGTTTCTTTTATTTTTACCGTGTGGGACTATGTTCCACGTTTTGTTTTAAATGCAGGCTACGTGGATCAACGCTAGGCGTCAGATCAAAGGTGAGATGAAGATCGCGCGTGGATCGCATGGACGCGAGGTCCACGGATCACCGATCAAGCACGTGTCTTAAAAGAAAAATTATAACGGTCAAGATTTCACGTGATCAAATGCATTCGAAGCGTCAGATCGCGATCCAACGGACGCGTTTTCACGCATTTCATAACGCATAAACGTATGCTGCATCCGGAGCGTCCATCCGTGATCTAACGGCCATGATATATTCATAACGGTTCATCTTGATGCGTTTAATCCTGACCGTTGATGAAGATTAAACGCATCCATTGGACGGTTACGCCCAATTCGCCTATAAATTGAGGCGTTCTTCGATTTTGTAAGATATTCTTGAATGATTTCGCTCAATTGACCTATCTATACACATCCATCCTTGAATCTCTCATTTCTAATCTCTTCTAAACTCTATTCCACGTCCACAGAGTGATTAAAAGTGAGATTTCGTTGATCGATCAAGGAGAATTTGTCTCTTGAACACCGATGCTCGCATTTGAAATCTCGGAATGAATAGCCGTCGATCCGGCGATCAATTGGATCATTTTGATCGCTATCTTGGGTTAGAAAATAAGTTTTCTCTCTAATCTATCATCATGTATCATCAATTTGTAATTTAGGATCATAATTTAGTTTAATTTCATTTTCAATTTTCGGTTTATGTTCTTCCGATTTTTAGAAATTTCATCTCACTTCGCTCTTTGATTTCTCCGCGATTACTAATCCAAATCGAGTGATTTTTTATTCCGTCGATACATCTTTGAGTTATCTTTCTAATTCTACCATTTTTCCTAATTTCTCACCTCAATTCATCGTCCAATTTGATGAATTTCTAAAAGATCTCTCAAAAATACCTTAATTCCCTGTGGATTCGACCCTTATTTACCATTATACCCTTCTATTTGTTATTAAATCCTTAAATTGGTAAATTCAGAAATATTTTTGACACGAGACAGTGTGAAATGGACGACCTTGCGGTCCTGTCTCGTCACCTAGAACACGTAGAACGCGATGTGGAGATTCAAGCGTCGATTTCTCCTAGTCTGCTCAACCAAATCTCGAACTCAAATGCTCCGGAGGTGCGGAAATGAGTGTAGAATACAATGGGATCGAGAGACTCGAGAGGGGAGGTGTCTAAACAGATCAATTGCTTTGATTTCCAACTCAAATGCTTAGAACATCGAAGAACACCTCTATTTATACAACTTTTGGGCGTAACCGTTGATAACATCTAATCTTAACATGATCATATATGATTATTAATGCAAAATAAGGCATAAAACATTCCATTTATGTGCATGTTATCATATTTTGAGTGCATTTCTATCATTCCATGCAATTTTATGTTATAATCTCAAAATACATTAATTTAGGGTTAATTATGATGAATTAAAGATTAAAGATTTTATAACCTATCTTTAATTGAGATTATAAGTGGTTTTTAAAGTTAAATAATAAGAGAAATCATTTTTACGAACATTCATTTAATTTTCTAAGTTAAAATCTTAAAGAAATGAATGTATTTTTGAATTAAGAATTAAATCTCTTGTTATTTAAATAATTTGACTTTTTAGAATAATAGATAATTAAATTTCAGATAAAATGAAAGAAATTTGGATTAATTTGGAGTTGTATTGTGAAAGTTATGATTTTTACAATTTTTACGAATTTTTCTGGAATTTTCTGAATTTATTTTCGATTTAAATCATTTAAAATAAATAAAAAAAGAATAAAAAGGGGGTTAATTTTTGCGTGGGTCCCACGTGGGTGCAACGTGGCACGCAAGGGCGCATGGCAAAGCCACGCGGGCCCACGCGAGTGCTTGCGTGGCGTAGAGGTGACACGTGGCTGCTATTTATATTTATTATATATATGATTAATAATATATATTGGTCTCCCGATTATCGGAGACAAGTTTATTAACCCTCCTAACTGCCGCACCTTATATACCGAAGAATTGCATTTAATTTTTCCCGTGTGGGACTAAGTCCCACACAGTTGTTTTAATTGCAGGCCACGTGGAGCAACGTTAGGCGTCGGATCGGCAGCGCATTGGAAACGATCGTGATGCGTTTCCGCGCGTCGATCGCGTGGACACGCGGACCACCGATCTTTGATCGCGCACGTGTCATTTAAAGCTGAGTTATAATGGCGACGATCTAACGCGCGGAAACGCATCACGATCGTTTGATCGCGATCCAACGGGCGCAGTTTGATGCGTTTTATAACACACATCGCGAGGATTCATCCGGAGTGTCCATCTGCGATCTGACGGCCACGTTATATTCGTAACGATTCATTTTTTATGCGTTTAATCCGGACCGTTGATGAGGATTAAACGCATCAATCGGGCGGTTATGCCCAATTCGCCTCTAAAATAAGGCGTTCTTCGATCTTTGTAAGACATTCTTGGAGGATTTCACTTAATTGACCTATCTACACGCATCTTTCCTTGAATCTCTCACTTCTAATCTCTTCTAGACTCCATTCCGCGTCCACTGAGTGATTAAAAATGAGATTTCGTCGATTGATCAAGGAGAATTTTTCTCTTGAACACCGATGTTCACGTTTGAATTCGCGGAATGAATAGCCGTCGATCCAGCGATCAATTGGATCGATTCGATCGTTATCTCGGGTTAGAAAATAAGTTTTCCCTCTATTCTATCGTCATGTAACATCAATTTTTAGTTCAGGATCAGAATTTAGTTTAATTTCATCGTTAATTTCGATTTATGTTCTTCGCGATTTCGGAAATTTCATCCCACTTCACTCTTTGATTTCTCCGCGATTACTAATCCAAATCGAGTGATTTTTGATTTCGTGGATACATCTTTGAGTTATCTTTCTAAATCTACCATTTTCCCTAATTTCTCACCTCAATTCATCGTCCAATTTGATCAATTTCTAAAAGATCTCTCAAAAATACCTTAATTCCTTGTGGATTCAACCCTTATTTACCATTATACCCCTCAATTCGTTAATAAACCATTAAATTGGTAAATTCGGTATTATTTTTGACACGAGACCGTGTGAAATCAACGACTTCGCTGTCTTGTCTTGTCAACCGTCCGATCGAAACGATCAACGATGACGATGGAATGGTCCATCGTGGACCGTTTCAAAAATATCGCAGCCGTCAGATCTTCGATGGAGGGTCCGGATGATCCCGTTAATAAGCGTTATAAAATTGCATGAATTTACGCCCCTTGGATCGCGATCGGGCGATCGAGATGTACTCCCTGCGCGTCTCATCAGAGCCGTTATAACTCCTTTAATTTAAGCACGTGGGCTGATGTGATCCGGTGGTCCGCGCGTCCACGCAATCAACGCGTGATGTTCTGCGCTCTGCCTGATCCAACGCACCGCGAGTGGCCACGTCACCTGCATTTAGAAACTTTGTGGGACTTAGTCCCACACGGAAAAAATTCAGAGAATCAGTCGGGTTTTGTATTATGCGACGGTTTAGAGGGGTAATATTTCTCTTCCGATAATCGGAAGACTATATATATTATAACATATATATGTAAATATAATACGTCACATCCACGCGTAGGCGCCGTGTGGGCTGCGTGGCGCTGCCACGTGGCCCTGAGTGCCACGTTGCATCGACGTGGGACCCGCGCAAAAATACTCCCCTTTTTGCCTTATTTTAAATCATTTTATCATTTAAAAATCGAAATTAATTCTGAAAAAATCTGGAAAAATCCCTAAAAATTAGAAAATTCATAACTTTTAATATATAACTCCAAATTAATCCAAATTTCTTTCATTTTATCCGAAATTTAATTATCTATCATTCTAAAGAGTGAAAATTAATAAATAATGAGAGTTTTAAATCTTATTTCGAAAAACATAATTATTTTTAAGTGTTTTCTATAAATAAATATTTATAGATTGATTTCTCTCATTATTTTAGCTCTAAAAACATCTATAGTCTCAAGAAAAGATGGGTTACTAGTTATTTACCTTTAAATCATCATAATTAACCCTAATTTAAAGTGTTTTTCAGATTATACTTAATTTTTCATGGAATGATGGAAAAGTACACATAAGTATGATAACATACATGGAAATGAAATCATTTATGCCTTAATATGCATCAATAATCATGTTTTATCATGTTAATTTAGCATTTTATCACCTCTTTGGAGGGGCGAGAATCCTCCTCTAGGAAAATGCGATGAGTGCACAAAGAGGGATCAATTCCCTTAAGGTCCGATAAGTTCCATCCGATTGCTTCCTTTCTTCCTTGCAAGATTGCCAATAGTCTCTCCTCTTGGTCCTGATCTACCTGCGAGTATATAATCACAGGGGTTAGCACAATGATGATCAAGAAAGGCATATTTTAATGTAGAAGATAAAGGTTTTAGCTCGGGTGCTGTCTTGCTGGAGGGAAATGGATCGTCCTCGGGCTACTCGAAGCTCCCGTCCTCAATAGCCGCCATCGTCTCCTCGATGTAAATCGAAATCTTTGGATCCTCATAAATATCGACGACGCCTACTTCATCGGACTCATGTGAAGGATGTCGCATCAAGTTGTTGATGCTCACCTTCATCGAATTATCTCCTACCCAAAATATGACTTCTCTCTTGCCCGAATCCGTAATAGCTTTCGCGGTAGCTAAAAATGGTCTCTCTAGTATGATGGGAGAGTCGGTGAAATATTTTGTGAATTTCATATCCACAATAATAAAGTCTATTAGAAAGTAACAGTTTTCTACCTTAACTATCACATCCTCTACAATGCCGTGTGGTTGTCTCACGGATCCATCTGCTAAGCTCAACTCGATAAATAAAGGCTGCAACTCGCCAAGTGGAAAAATGTCATACACTCCCTTCGCGAGGATATTGACACTAGCCCACGTGTCGAGAAGAGATCGAGTGAAAGTCCTCTCCCCTATCTCACAGCTAATCATGGGAGCTCCCGGATCACGTCGCTTACAAGGAAGTGTAATCAACATGATAGAGCTAATGGTCTCGCTCATATAGATACGCTTCGGCTTCCTCGTCGGGATGCAAAGTCCTTTTAAGAACTTAACGTAGGATGGAATATGCTAGATAGCATCTACTAATAGGATGGTGATATTAACTTGTCTAAAGGCTTCTAACAATGTATCATCACTCTCACTCGTAGAGACCCTGGGCCGGCTCAATAATTGATGATAAGGCACCCGAGGTTTGTAAACCTCGGGATTGGGCTCTGCCCTACTCTCCTTATTGGGTGCCTCCTCATCATCGGAATCTTCCTCCGAAATGATCATAGGAGAGGATTGGTCATCCTTCTCCTCAAGCAATTCCTTGCGGTGCTTGTGGTCCTTATGCAGATCCACTAAGACCTTGCTGCTACGTAGGCCCAAAATAGCATGTGCCTCCTCCGATGCACTATCAATGCGAACTTCATTCATATTGTGGGTGCGGCTCGACGATGCTTGCCCTAAATTCCTAGGGTTTGCTAGAGGTTGGGAAGGTAATTGATGTACAAATTCTACTCTCTTACCCTTCCTCTTCTCAGTAGAAGCATCGAAGCATTGGGCTTTAGCCCCTTCAACTCTATCAAGTTGGTCGCTAACCTCATTCAGTTTACTCATCATTTGTGATAATGCACTCATGATGGGAGCAACTGAAGGTCATGGAGGTGGTACTACCAGTGGCAATGTAACCGCTCAGATTTTAAGCGAATCCATTATCAAGTTATGTGCCTCGGTCAGCGTTTGAATTTTATCTAAAAGCATACTTCTCTCCACCGCCTTCGCATCTAACATCCCTCCCTTTGCAGGAGCGCTCCATCCTCCAAAGGAATTAGCCGCATCCTGATGTCTATTCTCCGCCACCAACTCGATCAACTCGAGGGCTTCATCCTCAAATTTGCTCATGAATGTGCCTCCACTAGAGGCATCAAGCAAATATCTGTCAGGTGTACCTAAGCCATCATAACACATTTGAGTAATCTCATGCTTAGGTATACCATGATGCGGGCATTGTCTCAAGATATCTCTAAGTCTTTCCATGCCTCATAGAAAACTTCACCCGGCCCTTGTGAGAATTCATGTAGGGCTCTTCTCACGACGCTAGTCTTACCTACCGAGTAGTACTTACGCAAAAATGTGTCTTTCATATCTCTCCATGAATCAAACTCGCGGCCCAAGGTGAAGAACCACTCCTTTGCCCCTTCCTTAAGCGTGAAGGGGAATAAGCACATCTTGGCCATCTCAGAGGGGACATTGTGGAATTGATTGAATTCACACACTTGGCTGAATTCGTCCACATGTCGATCTGGATCCTCCGATGGTAGTCCATGAAAAGTGGGTAAAAGGCCAAGAATATGGGAGTCAGTTTTTAAAATTCGCACTCATTGAAGAGGGGCATTGACTCATGGAGTCTGCCTCTAGACGATTGATCTCTCGTAATTGCTGAGACATTGTCTCACTATCTCGGTGGGAAGAGGGGCATCTATCGGTTCTCCTCGCCCCGGTGTGGTGAGAGCTGGCATAGGATCAATATAAGCCTCGTATGGAGCTCTGGATGTGTCGAATAGGTCATCATACAAGTGATTATTCCTTGTATGCCTCATGGATCGCTGATTATGGTAACCTTGTCGTCCTCCTCAATTCCTATGATTCCTATTCATGGATATTCTTATATATATATAAGAAGGTCAGAAAAGGATTAGACTGTAAAGTGATGTCTAAATGAGAATGCTTCACTCTACTCCACCAAAAGAGAGATCAAGCTATACAATATCACAAATCACACTAATAAAGCTAATAATACTACTAAACCTATAATAATAGAGAATGTATCTGATATGTATCATTGTCCTCGTCTCAAACAAGTGAAGAGCACAAAATAGACTTACCAAATTGCACTAAAAATGTCAACTAATGGGCAAAATGGTAATCTTACCTCGCTATACCTTTTTCCACTAATGAGAGGGTCTGATGATTTCTCTACATGTCAGTGAGTAACAGAAGAGAAAAACCTAAATATGACCTCAAATTCAAAGACAAAATCAATAACGCATGCTCCCCAACAACAACGCCATTTTGACGAATCGTTTTATGCGGTCGTTAAAACACACAAACGTCGGTCAAATAAAATTTATAATTCTAAACTCACAATAACAAAAATATAAAATCAAGCATGGTGTAAAGATCAGGTCTATCCATAGAGAACACGGTTGACTTTGTTCGCAGAGTTGACTTGGTCAAACTTAGGTCTAATTAGGTATATTAACAAATGAATTTCTAAGATTATTGATGGAAATGATAGAATTAGATTAGAGAAGATATTTTACGAATTTAGAAACTGATTTGACATAGAAATGTCAAAAGTCAAGGTCAAAGCATTGACTTTCACCAATAGTTGACTTTCTATAAAATCAGAGAATAAAAAGAACTTAAAATATTACCAAAATTATATATTCATAAATGAGAGAGAAAATAGAAATTTTTTATATATAATTCGTGATTTTTAAAGAAGAATTAGATTTATCATGAATTATTGAAAATCAAAGATCATAAAAATCTCGAAATGAACACTTTAGTGTACATCTTCAAATTAACTAACCAAATGATATCCAAATCATACAATTCACATATGACTGGAAAGCTAACAACCAAGAGATTCCAAAGAGACCAAACTTATCAAATGTCACCTTGTATTTTAAAATTACTTGCACCCGCAAGTCAATGCCCAAATTTGGATTGAAAATGAACACTAGATGGTCAAACGTTAAATTGAAGGGTCAAATGAGGATAAAATTTGATGATTTTTCTATCCACGGAGAGCTGATAAAACAAGGAATCCAATGAAATCAGAATCAAATGATTTGGACTTAATATCAGGGAGAAATCATTGTTTCAAAATCAGCAAAAATCTAAACCTGATTTGGGCAAAAATGAAGAACAATTTGACTTAAATGATGAAATTTACTACCTAAGTCTAATCTAAATACAAATTTTTGCAAGATAAATGATTGTTTCACACTACTAACTAATGATCTCGATTACACATATTTTTCCGTCGTTGTTGTGTATCGATTTCATGCAATAAAATTTATATTTCCTTACGGAGTATAGTGTAAGCAAGGGTCGAATCCACAAGGAGCTGAGGTAATGAGATTAGATATTTAAATAAAAGGTGAGAGAGCGTGTAAGAAGTGAGAGCTTGAAAAGAAGTGCAAACATAAATGCGGCATGTAGAGATGAATATGAGTGATAGTTTTTAGGTTTCTTTTTTAATTAGGAGAGAAATATGAATTCCAATGGAAAAAAAATTTAGAAAGAAATGCAATGGGGATGAGATGATGACAAGGTAAGAAGAGTGGTCGGCGATAGCTGACGAACTGAAACCGCGAGGTCGTTGATTGCAAGCGGTATCGCGTCAAAAATTATTCCAAACTTACCAATTTTAGGAAATTCACTCGAATTGAGGGGTATAATGGTAAATATGGGTCGAATCCACAGGGAATTAAGGATTTTCTTGACGTATTCTTCAAATTTGATCAAATCGGACGAGAAAGTGATGGAAGAAATTGGGGAAAATAGTATTTTTAGAAAGAAGACTTGAAATCGATTCCACGGAATCAAAAATCGTCCAATTTGGACTTGATTTCGCGGAGAAATCAAATTTTGAAGTGGAGAGAAATTTCGGAGCGGCGAAATCGCGATTTTAGAGGAAATTTAACAAAATTGAAATTGAAATCCTATTCTAAACAGAAATTAAACTTGATTGGGAGGTAAATCATGCAAAACCGCTTCCACTAAACTCATTTTGCGATCAAATCGCCGTGATTAAGCCGATTAATCGCGGAGAAAATCAAGAACGCCTCGACGAACTTCAAGCTGCGATTTCTCACTCAATACTCCACCAAATCTCGACTTCTACCCCTCCTTGGACGCGGAAATTGAAGAGGAAGAGGAAGAACTCGAGAGAAACGAGTAAGGAAGGTGTCTAAACAGTCAATTAGATTGATTCTTACTCGGATATCTAAGAACGATGAAGAACATGCCTTTTTATAAGGCGAAATTTCGTAACCGTCCGATCGAAACGATCGACGGTTACGATAAACGGTCCACGATGGACCGTTTTCCAAAATGTCGCGATCGTTGGATGAAAAATGGATGGTCTGGATGCTCCTTATTTTTGCGTTTTAAAACGCGTGCGATCGCGTTCGTTGGATCTTCATCCGACGCTCCGGATGCTTCCTCTGAGATTAAATCGTGGCCGTTATAATGCTTCGATTTAACGCACGTGCTCCTGATCTGATCCGGTGGTCCAACGTTCACGCGATCGACGCGTGAGATCGATGCGCCATCCCGATCGAACGATCCGCGTGCGTCCACGTCACTTGAAAGGTAAGAACAACGTGTGGGTTAGTCCCACACGGTAAAAAACATTAAAACTCACCACTATATAAGGTACGCCGAATTAAGGCGTTTGAAATACTGTCCCCTTAGACACGGGGGACCCCCTATACTATATTAAATATAATAATAATACTAGATATATATACGCGCCACGTAGGCGCTGCGCGGGTCCACGTGGCGCTGCCACGTGGCCTTGCGTGCCACGTCGCATCCACGCGGGCCCCGCGCCCCCTTTTTTTAATTTATTTATTTATTTTTATTATTAAAAATCGGTTAAAAAAATCATAAGAAAAAAATAGTTTAAAAAAATCCGGAAAAATCCCTAAAAAAATAGAAAAAAATTCATAACTTTTAATATATAACTCCAAATTAATCCAAATTTCTTTCATTTGATCCAAAATTTAATTATCTATTATTTTAAAAAGTCAAAATTAATAAATAATGAGAGTTTTAAATTTTATTTCAAAAATATAGTTATTTTTAAGAGATTTTAACTTAGGAAAATATAAATAAATGTCTATAAAGGCTTTCTCTCATTATTTTAACTCTAAAAACATCTACAATCTCAAAATAAAGATGGGTTATTAATTTATTCATCTTAAAATCACTATTTTTAACCCTTATTTAAAGTATTTTTGAGAATATAGTGACTTTTCATATAATAATAGAAAAATACATATAAGTATGATAACATGCATGGAAATGAAATCATTTATACTTAAATATGCATCAAAAATCATTTTTTATGATATAAATATAGCATGTTATCAGTAGCGATGGATCGACAAATTGATGTGAAGCGATAGGGAGAGAGAGTTGCAAGTATCGATGATGTCAAAGCCACTACATTAAAAGAAAATAAGAAAGAAAAATAAAAGGAAAATACAACTTTACTGTTTACGGAGATGATGAACACAAGAAAGAACTCAATCTAGATCGTTGCACAAACCCCGTCGGTGTGCCCGTCCTAGGCCGGGTGATGCTCGATCCGCTCTGATCACGATCTTTGCTTGCTCCCTTCTCCACTACAAGGTTGAGCATCAAATAATGCTCATCCTTGGGCCTTGACCTCCTCTCCCTTTACTTCTGGTAGCCTGGTGCTAAGAGAGAGCCAAAAAACGCAAGGAGAGAGAAAATGAAGGCTTTTATAGTGGGTTCCTAGGGTTTGAGTGTAAAGAGGGGTAAAAGAGTCCAATTATTAAAATCATTTTTTTTCAAGCTTGATTGTTTGATCCAATGGTATGGATGGATAGAGGGTTAAAAGATAAATCTAGAAATCAAATTTCAGCTCGAAACTCCATTTAGATCATGAGATATCATGATTTTAATTTAGAGAAATCATAGTCTTTGATTAAGATAGTGCAGAGTGGCATTTCTGTAAATTACTGACTTTGAACATTTCTGTAAATTAGAGGGGCATTTCTGTAATTTTTTACTTTAAAAATTGGAATGACATTTTTATAAATTTCTGACTTCGAAACTCGGAGGGTATTTTTGTAAATTTTTACTTTAAAAATCGGAGTGGCACTTTCGTAAATATGCTCAAAATCTGAAAAAGTCCCTAAAAAATTCAGAAAAAATCCAGAAAAATTTCAGAAAAATCCCTAAACTTAGAAATTGAATATCTCACAAAATACAACTCCTTTTTTTAGGAAATTTTCTCCATTGGATCAAGAATTTAATCCTCTATCTTTTTATCCCAAAATATCTAAAATCATGAGAAAAAATTAAGGTCTCATTTAATAAAAATTAAGCTTGGTCCAACCTCCTTAAAAATAAGGAGATTGGCCCAATATTTACTCTAAATCAATTTTGGATTAACCTAAAAATCTTATGATGATACCTTTATCAAATCCAAACCTCATTTACCACATTTCATAAAAAATATGGTTGTCTTGGTGTTCAAATTTAGTAGAGAGATGTTTGATCTTTCCTCTTATCGTCATCCATATCCATGATTTCTTACTTGCATACCTATGTCCCTACATCCACATAACTCATAGAAAATATGAGAATTCAACCACTTGAATTTAAAAGAGTCAAATGGGGTTAGTCTCATAGTATAAGTAATTGAAAAGATTGGTGCATGATAGGACATATCTATTTTTTTACTAAATTAGCACTAAATAGACGCAAGTTGAGTATATGAGTGGAATGCCATTGATGAATGCAAAAATATCATAAAAATATGATAACGAGCATTATATGACTAAGAATTATGTGTTAAAACCCATTTATAATGATGAAAATGAATGCATCAATGTCACGTTATCACTAACCCGACTGATGCAAAGATTAGGCTCCAAATCGTGTCGATTGACGTGAATTTGATCGCTTTCTCTTCGGCGTATGTTCGACGTTCAAGGGGAGAAATCGATCCAATCTCGCCACGATTCGCAATCAATCCTGCCTCAATCCAATCGGAATTGAGTCTAAGATGCAAGGGGATCACAAAAAACTCAAGATATGCCTCCAAAATTGCATAATTTCTTCACAATGAATCAATACTTGTTTTCCGAAAAGAGAAGACACAATTGTATAGGAAAATCTGTCACGTGCGATCTAGACCATCCAATCTGATGAAAGCTTCTTCGATGGCCACGATGCATCCACGTCGTGTACAAACAGTGGGCACGAACCCACATCTTGGGTCCATGATCTCCCATAATCCCAGTCGTCCAGTCTTTGATCGGACCGTCATGATACATCCACGCATCTCCCCATGATGAGCTTCATGCGCAATTTAATCTCCACCGTCGGATTCTACTTACACAATCGACGGTCGGGAATTGCGCACATGCTTTGATGGCGATCCGGCGGACGCGAGTCCATGCAATTGACACATCTCACCCATTATGATCGCATCTGACGCGCCACGCTAAGCCACGTCGCCTAAAATTTAAAACATTAAGTGGAACATAGTCTCACTCAGAAGAAGTTAGTGAAAAACACAAGTATAAAACGTGGGGCTCTTTTAGGCATTTGCATTATCGCCCCGAATAACTTACCTAGGCCCACTAATCCATGGGCCCATCACCTGCCAGCCCTAAGACCGTCCTTACGCCACGCAAGGGCCACGCAGGCGTCACACAAGCGCCACAAAGACGTCACGCAGGTGTCCACGTGGCCTTGTGTGGCCTTGCCACGTGTCTGTCGTGTGCCACGTTAGCTCCGCAGGTCCGGCGCGATAAATCACCCCCTTTTTGCCTTTTTATAAAAGAATTAAATCCATAAAAATTCCTAAAAAATCAAAATAAATTTGAGAAAAATCCAGAAAATTCAGAAATCAATATCTTCAAAAATATAACTCCTTTTTTACTCAAATTTTCTCCATTGGCTCAAAAATTTATTCCTTTTTAATATCATGCCATCTAAAATAAATTAAAAGAAGAATATAAGATGGATTCAAAAATAAACTCAAATAATCCTTTAAGAAATGTATTTTATATCATCCAAACATTCTCTTCTTGAAATTAAATCTTCTAATCATCTACTAAAGTCAAAGTAAATCAAGGAAAGTAATTCATTTCTATTTATTTAACCTTGAAAAAGATTAAACATCCATCGAGCACATAATTAACCCTAAATAATGCATAAATATGGACTTTAGTAAAATGGCATACCAATGGAGAAAATTCATAAAAACTATGATAACATGCATCATAATCACATAAAATAAGCATGAATATTAGTTAAATAAGATAATAATGTAAGTTAAATATGCATGTTATCAGTGACGCAAAGCTATAAAGGTGTCACCCCTTATAAAGGCGATAAATTCTTTATTTTTTCTCATGTGGGACTAATGTGTCTCTACGTTTTGCAAGTGACCTGGCAGCTCGTGAAGCGTCGGATTAAGCATGCGAATAGGAGCGCGTTGATCTAGTGGATCTCAGTCCACCAGATCTCGATCAAGCACACATAATCAATTCAAATTTGTCGATCTCATTAGTGAAATCCAACGGCTAGGACATACTCTTGCAACTGGTGAATGATGGAGTGACACGTGGCAGCTTGTGGACACTCTGATGAAGATCAAAAAACGGAAATGAAGGAGAAGGTGGAGCCTGCATCCTGGGGATCGTGGCCCACTTCTCCTACGCAACTTGGCATTATCTGAGTTGTCCGATTCTCGAAAAGAAAACAGACGGCGTAGATTTAAATCGCAAAATTCTTCTTTAAATTCATGTTCTCTCTTTTGGAAATGTAACTCTTGATTAAACGTTGAATTGAGCATTTTTGGAGGAAAATCATGAGTTCTTCGTGAATCCTTTGTGTCCTAGACTCAATCGTGCATGGATTGAGACAAAAAATTCATGAACATTATGAGAAAACATTGGGTAATCTACCCTTGAACGCCGAAATCACCTCGAAGAAGGAATCGAAGAAATTCACAACAATCAAAGCAATTTGAAGCTCAATCTTCACGTCAATCAGGTTAGTAGTGTGATACCTTCGTAATCCTCACTTTCTAGATAGTCTAGATTAAATTTAGATAGGTCCTTAGAGTTTTAAGAACAATAATTTCTCAGTTTCGCCTAATTTACTTTGTGGATTTTTGCTGATTTCCAAACAAGGATTTCTCCCTGATCTTAAATCCAATTCTAAAGAATATATTTTCATTGGATTCCTTGTTCAGTCAGCTTCTGTGGATATCTGATTTGTAAATTTTCATAAAGGTTTGACCCCTCAATTTGTCTTTTGACAACCTACTATTCAAAAATCAATCTGAATTTGGGCGTCGACTTTCGAGGGCTATTACTACGAATCTAGAAGGTAAAATTTGTATGCATAAATGCATTTCTTTGATCGTAAGCTTTCTATGCATAAGTGATTTGTCAGATTGGGATACCATTTGACTCGTCAATTAAAGGATTTTGATCGAAACCCTTAGTTTGGGTATTTTTTGTCCATTGACTTTGAAAAATCACAATAAATCCAATTGTGCTCTAAAAATCACAATATTTATATCAAAATTCTTAAACTTTCTCTCTAGTTTAAAAAAATTTAATTTTTGTAATAATGTCTCACCTTTTTCTTATCAGATTTTACAAACAGTCAAAGTAGGGTCAAAGTCAACGCTTTGACTTAGACTTTTGACTTTTTTCTCCAAACATTTTTCAAAACTCTAAAAGCATCTTCTCTCATATATTAGTACTATTTCTATTGACTAGATAGCATATTCTTTTCTTAAAAACCCTAATTAGGTTTAAGTTTCACCAGGTCAACTCTTTTGATAAAAGTCAACCATGCTCTCTCTAGATTCGACCCGATCTCATCGTTATTCTTGATTTTTGATGTTTAAATCATCGTGAGTTCCGAATTATAAATACTTTTTGACCGAAGATCGTGTGTTTCAACGACTTCACGTTTTTCGCTCATCAACTACCTTTCTCTTTATTAAAATAAGATTGACTCAGCTCCTAGAAATGCGGAGAGCTCATTTCCTTCCTCTTCTTCATTATGATTTTTCAAAACTCTAAAAACATATTCTCTCATATATTAGTACTATTTATATTGCCTATATAGCATATTCTTTTCATAAAAACCCAAATTAGGTTTAACTTTCACCAGGTCAACTCTTTTGATAAAAGTCAACCATGCTCTCTCTGGATTCGACCAGATCTCATCGTTATTCTTGATTTCTGATGTTTAAATCATCGTGAGTTCCGAATTATAAATACTTTTTGACCGAAGATTGTGTGTTTAAACGACTTCACATTTTTCGCTCATCAACTACCTTTCTCTTTATTAAAATAAGATTGACTCAGCTCCTAGAAATGTGGAGAGCTCATTTCCTTCCTCTTCTTCATTATGATTTTTCAAAACTCTAAAAACATCTTTTCTCATATATTAGTACTATTTATATTTCCTATATAGCATATTCTTTTCTTAAAAACCCTAATTAGGTTTAAGTTTCACCAGGTCAACTCTTTTGATAAAAGTCAACCATGCTCTCTCTGGATTAGACCCGATCTCATCGTCATTTTTTATTTGTGATGTTTAAATCATCGCGAGTTCGAACTATAAATATTTTTTGGCTGAAGATCATGTGTTTCAATGACTTGATGTTTTTCGCTCGTCAACTACCTTTCTCTTTATTAAAATAAGGTTGACTCAGCTCCTAGAACTGTGGAGAGCTCATTTCCTTCCTCTTCTTCATTATGATTTTTTTCAAAACTCTAAAAAAACATCTTCTCTCATATATTAGTACTATTTATATTGACTATATAACATATTCTTTTCATAAAAACCCTAATTAGGCTTAAGTTTCACCAGGTCAACTCTTTTGATAAAAGTCAACCATGCTCTCTCTGGATTAGACCCGATCTCATCGTCATTTTTTATTTGTGATGTTTAAATCATCGTGAGTTCGAACTATAAATATTTTTTGGCTGAAGATCATGTGTTTCAATGACTTAACGTTTTTCGCTCGTCAACTACCTTTCTCTTTATTAAAATAAGGTTGACTCAGCTCCTAGAAATGTGGAGAGCTCATTTCCTTCCTCTTCTTCATTATGATTTTTCAAAACTCTAAAAACATCTTCTCTCATATATTAGTACTATTTATATTGACTATATAACATATTCTATTCATTAAAACCCTAATTAGGCTTAAGTTTCACCAGGTCAACTCTTTTGATAAAAGTCAACCATGCTCTCTCTGGATTAGACCCGATCTCATCGTCATTTTTTATTTGTGATGTTTAAATCATCGTGAGTTCGAACTATAAATATTTTTTGGCTGAAGATCATGTGTTTCAATGACTTGATGTTTTTCGCTCGTCAACTACCTTTCTCTTTATTAAAATAAGATTGACTCAGCTCCTAGAAATGTGGAGAGCTCATTTCCTTCCTCTTCTTCATTATGATTTTTTTCAAAAACTCTAAAAAAACATCTTCTCTCATATATTAGTACTATTTATATTGACTATATAACATATTCTTTTCATAAAAACCCTAATTAGGCTTAAGTTTCACCAGGTCAACGCTTTTGATAAAAGTCAACCATGCTCTCTGTGGATTAGACCCGATCTCATCGTCATTTTTTATTTGTGATGTTTAAATCATCGTCAGTTCGAACTATAAATATATTTTGGCTGAAGATCATGTGTTTCAATGACTTGACGTTTTTCGCTCTTCAACTACCTTTCTCTTTATTAAAATAAGGTTGACTCAGCTCCTAGAAATGTGGAGAGCTCATTTCCTTCCTCTTCTTCATTATGATTTTTCAAAACTCTAAAAACATCTTCTCTCATATATTAGTACTATTTATATTGACTATATAACATATTCTTTTCTTAAAAACCCTAACTAGGCTTAAGTTTCACCAGGTCAACTCTTTTGATAAAAGTCAACCATGCTCTCTCTGGATTAGACCCGATCTCATCGTCATTTTTTATTTGTGATGTTTAAATCATCGTGAGTTCGAACTATAAATATTTTTTGGCTGAAGATCATGTGTTTCAATGACTTGACGTTTTTCGCTCGTCAACTACCTTTCTCTTTATTAAAATAAGATTGACTCAGCTCCTAGAAATGTGGAGAGCTCATTTCCTTCCTCTTCTTCATTATGATTTTTCAAAACTCTAAAAAAACATCTTCTCTCATATATTAGTACTATTTATATTGACTATATAACATATTCTTTTCATAAAAACCCTAATTAGGCTTAAGTTTCACCAGGTCAACTCTTTTGATAAAAGTCAACCATGCTCTCTTTGGATTAGACCCGATCTCATCGTCATTTTTTATTTGTGATGTTTAAATCATCGTGAGTTCGAACTATAAATATTTTTTGGCTGAAGATCATGTGTTTCAATGACTTGACGTTTTTCGCTCGTCAACTACCTTTCTCTTTATTAAAATAAGATTGACTCAGCTCCTAGAAATGTGGAGAGCTCATTTCCTTCCTCTTCTTCATTATGATTTTTCAAAACTCTAAAAACATCTTCTCTCATATATTAGTACTATTTATATTGACTATATAACATATTCTTTTCATAAAAAAACCCTAATTAGGCTTAAGTTTCACCGGAGTCAACTCTTTTTGATAAAAGTCAACCATGCTCTCTGTGGATTACACCCGATCTCATCGTCATTTTTATTTGTGATGTTTAAATCATCGTGAGTTCGAACTATAAATATTTTTGGCTGAAGATCATGTGTTTTCAATGACTTGACGTTTTTCGCTCGTCAACTACCTTTCTCTTTATTAAAAATAAGATTGACTCAGCTCCTAGAAATGTGGAGAGCTCATTTCCTTCCTCTTCTTCATTATGATTTTTCAAAACTCTAAAAACATCTTCTCTCATATATTAGTACTATTTATATTGACTATATAACATATTCTTTTCTTAAAAACCCTAACTAGGCTTAAGTTTCACCAGGTCAACTCTTTTGATAAAAGTCAACCATGCTCTCTCTGGATTAGACCCGATCACATCGTCATTTTTTATTTGTGATGTTTAAATCATCGTGAGTTCGAACTATAAATATTTTTTGGCTGAAGATCATGTGTTTCAATGACTTGACGTTTTTCGCTCGTCAACTATCTTTCTCTTTATTAAAATAAGGTTGATTCAGCTCCTAGAAATGTGGAGAGCTCATTTCCTTCCTCTTCTTCATTATGATTTTTCAAAACTCTAAAAACATCTTCTCTCATATATTAGTACTATTTATATTGACTATATAACATGTTCTTTTCATAAAAACCCTAATTAGGCTTAAGTTTCACCAGGTCAACTCTTTTGATAAAAGTCAACCATGCTCTCTCTGGATTAGACCCGATCTCATCGTCATTTTTTATTTGTGATGTTTAAATCATCGTGAGTTCGAACTATAAATATTTTTTGGCTGAAGATCATGTGTTTCAATGACTTGATGTTTTTCGCTCGTCAACTACCTTTCTCTTTATTAAAATAAGGTTGACTCAGCTCCTAGAAATGTGGAGAGCTCATTTCCTTCCTCTTCTTCATTATGATTTTTCAAAACTCTAAAAACATCTTCTCTCATATATTAGTACTATTTATATTGACTATATAACATATTCTTTTCATAAAAACCCTAATTAGGCTTAAGTTTCACCAGGTCAACTCTTTTGATAAAAGTCAACCATGCTCTCTGTGGATTACACCCGATCTCATCGTCATTTTTTATTTGTGATGTTTAAATCATCGTGAGTTCGAACTATAAATATTTTTTGGCTGAAGATCATGTGTTTCAATGACTTGACGTATTTCGCTCGTCAACTACCTTTCTCTTTATTAAAATAAGATTGACTCAGCTCCTAGAAATGTGGAGAGCTCATTTCCTTCCTCTTCTTCATTATGATTTTTCAAAACTCTAAAAACATCTTCTCTCATATATTAGTACTATTTATATTGACTATATAACATATTCTTTTCATAAAAACCCTAACTAGGCTTAAGTTTCACCAGGTCAACTCTTTTGATAAAAGTCAACCATGCTCTCTCTGGATTAGACCCGATCTCATCGTCATTTTTTATTTGTGATGTTTAAATCATCGTGAGTTCGAACTATAAATATTTTTTGGCTGAAGATCATGTGTTTCAATGACTTGACGTTTTTCGCTCGTCAACTACCTTTCTCTTTATTAAAATAAGGTTGACTCAGCTCCTAGAAATGTGGAGAGCTCATTTCCTTCCTCTTCTTCATTATGATTTTTCAAAACTCTAAAAACATCTTCTCTCATATATTAGTACTATTTATATTGACTATATAACATATTCTTTTCATAAAAACCCTAATTAGGCTTAAGTTTCACCCGGTCAACTCTTTTGATAAAAGTCAACCATGCTCTCTGTGGATTAGACCCGATCTCATCGTCATTTTTTATTTGTGATGTTTAAATCATCGTGAGTTCGAACTATAAATATTTTTTGGCTGAAGATCATGTGTTTCAATGACTTGATGTTTTTCGCTCGTCAACTACCTTTCTCTTTATTAAAATAAGGTTGACTCAGCTCCTAGAAATGTGGAGAGCTCATTTCCTTCCTCTTCTTCATTATGATTTTTCAAAACTCTAAAAACATCTTCTCTCATATATTAGTACTATTTATATTGACTATATAACATATTCTTTTCATAAAAACCCTAATTAGGCTTAAGTTTCACCAGGTCAACTCTTTTGATAAAAGTCAACCATGCTCTCTGTGGATTACACCCGATCTCATCGTCATTTTTTATTTGTGATGTTTAAATCATCGTGAGTTCGAACTATAAATATTTTTTGGCTGAAGATCATGTGTTTCAATGACTTGACGTTTTTCGCTCGTCAACTACCTTTCTCTTTATTAAAATAAGATTGACTCAGCTCCTAGAAATGTGGAGAGCTCATTTCCTTCCTCTTCTTCATTATGATTTTTCAAAACTCTAAAAACATCTTCTCTCATATATTAGTACTATTTATATTGACTATATAACATATTCTTTTCATAAAAACCCTAATTAGGCTTAAGTTTCACCAGGTCAACTCTTTTGATAAAAGTCAACCATGCTCTCTCTGGATTAGACCCGATCTCATCGTCATTTTTTATTTGTGATGTTTAAATCATCGTGAGTTCGAACTATAAATATTTTTTGGCTGAAGATCATGTGTTTCAATGACTTGACGTTTTTCGCTCGTCAACTACCTTTCTCTTTATTAAAATAAGGTTGACTCAGCTCCTAGAAATGTGGAGAGCTCATTTCCTTCCTCTTCTTCATTATGATTTTTTTCAAAAACTCTAAAAACATCTTCTCTCATATATTAGTACTATTTATATTGACTATATAACATATTCTTTTTCATAAAAAAACCCTAATTAGGCTTAAGTTTCACCCTGGTCAACTCTTTTTGATAAAAGTCAACCATGCTCTCTGTGGATTAGACCCCGATCTCATCGTCATTTTTATTTGTGATGTTTAAATCATCGTGAGTTCGAACTATAAATATTTTTTGGCTGAAGATCATGTGTTTCAATGACTTGATGTTTTTTTCGCTCGTCAACTACCTTTCTCTTTATTAAAATAAGGTTGACTCAGTCTCCTAGAAATGTGGAGAGCTCATTTCCTTCCTCTTCTTCATTATGATTTTTCAAAACTCTAAAAACATCTTCTCTCATATATTAGTACTATTTATATTGACTATATAACATATTCTTTTCATAAAAACCCTAATTAGGCTTAAGTTTCACCAGGTCAACTCTTTTGATAAAAGTCAACCATGCTCTCTGTGGATTACACCCGATCTCATCGTCATTTTTTATTTGTGATGTTTAAATCATCGTGAGTTCGAACTATAAATATTTTTTGGCTGAAGATCATGTGTTTCAATGACTTGACGTTTTTCGCTCGTCAACTACCTTTCTCTTTATTAAAATAAGGTTGACTCAGCTCCTAGAAATGTGGAGAGCTCATTCCCTTCCTCTTCTTCATTATGATTTACATCCATATTCTTATGCCCTTGCATCCACATAAATTATGAGAAATTTGAGAGTTTAAATATTTGACTTCAAAGAAGCCAAATGGGTTAATCTCATAAGCTACGCAAAAATATGGAAATTTGTAAATGATTAGGTTTGGTAACATATTTACCACATACATCCATAGAGAAAACTATATACACAAATAATTGTAAGCTATTAATCATCACTTAAATATGATATGTGATCTGTGGATGCAACTATAATTTTATATTTATCTTGATTTTGAGGAGGGTGGCATTGTCAATCTAGGACCCATTGTCATCCATGTCACCTTAGCCTATGAAGTGTTGATGTGATAGTCGGGCCCTTTGAGCATTAAGTAGAGCCCCTGACCACTAGTGTTGTATTCCCCATCTCAACAATATATATTTTATTAGGATAGTTGCGAGAAAAGGAGGCATGGTCTCAAGCTATGCGTGGGTTGCCATCTGTTGGCAAGTCTTAATGGTATGTCCTAGGGGGTGCAATAGGTTCAAAATTGAGGTAATCTTTAATACACAATGTGTTGAAAGAAAGTTCATCCCCATTCCACACCAAGATCATATGGTGAAGAGTTGACATAAGGTCCACCTCCACACATGCCAATGGCAATTAAACATTTGAACATCCAGATCTAGGGGCATGAATGTTAAACTGCACTCACGTAGGACCCAAGTTCCTTGGGTGAAATTAAGGATGTCAGAAGGTCAAGGATCTGTTCATTGGGGAATCAATGAATGCTTCAAGGGGCTCTAGTCAGCTATGGGATCCAATGAAGGGTATGCATCACTATGTACATTGATTTCAGATGTTGGTTGACTCTAGGCCTTTTGCTAATCTGTCTCGAGCTAAAGATGCTCCGATATTCAAGGGCTCCAATGACCACTTGACCTTGAAAATTCCAACAAAAGGGTACATCCTCTCAATATCATCAATAACGAGAATTTTGTGGGATAATTCCCAACATGGGTGTACTAAAAAATGGCCACTAATCAAGAGACCTCATCTAATGAGAAATACATAGTGTAAATCATGTCCTCTTATGTATAAAATTGTGCGAGTATCATGTTGTCATAGTCTAGGATGAGATTGCCTCTCGATGGTTGGAAATTGAGATAGTGACTCCCACATAAAAAATGCACTGATGTTATCATTGGGGGATCATCAAAGTTGATCAGGGGATAAATGGTGGGATCCCTCTACTACTTGATAATTGTGTCGTCTCTTCTAGTCATGTGGACGACGATTGTGCTGTTTTCTTTGGAAAATTATGGTTGTTTGTGATTTGACCTTAATGGATGCCACATCAAAGGATGATTCAAACATGACATTTGTGTTGTCTAATGTACATAGCATGCCCATGATTGTCCTGGGCTCTTCCACAAAATAAAACTTTTACAGAAGAGGTATTTTGGACTAAAATCATAATTATTTTAAAAATCATTGGTACAATGGAAATATCATTAGGAAGAAAATGTAGAGCATCCAAATTTTCTTCGTATAATACCCAAAAAGGGAAATTTCACACTGAGTGAAATATATTAATGTTTTAATGCAACTATGAAAAATTAGCCCATTATTCCATGAATCCTTGATAATAAAAGCTTTTGATCCACTATATCTAATTATTCTTTTCTCAAAGTGAATAGTTTTTGCCCATGCAGGTTCAATGAAACTTGGTCTCCTCTTAAATTACGATCAAACAAAGAATACTCAGCTCTCCAATATGATGGGGAGGTGTAAGCTCTAATAAGGAGAGTATTTTCTTTCAAGTGAGAGAATATTTTATTTTCTTCAAAATTTAAGCTTCATTAGGTTTAGATTAATTTTATTTCATGTTTAGGGTTTTTCTGGATATTCCATATCTTCCAGACAACTTTTTTGAATATTTTTTAGCTTTTCTTGCTTGACATGAATTAGAGAGTTTTTTTTCCAATCCCATAAACAAGGTAGACAACCTCATAATTTTTTATTTTGAGCACCTAGATGATATCTCCTTTTTAACAAAAAGAGAAAACACTTAAACTAGTTATTTATATATATAAACTCAAAACCCTAAAAAATTAAAATGAAAGGAAAATATTTTTGAAAAATATTTTGATATCGAGTTGGAACGACATATAGATTTTTTTCGTTTGAGTGTTTTGGAATTTTTTCTATTTTGAAAAAATTTTGTAAAATATATTTGTGTTTTTAATTTCTGTGGAACTATTAAAATCTTTTTAATAAAAAAATTTAATCTTTCCCCATCAAAAACAAGTTTAGAAAATATTAAACAGTGATATTAGTGAATTTAAAAACCCACAAAAAAAGTTCCCATAATGAAATCCAAGAGTGAAAGTGAGAATAAAAAAGGTAATGTGTACGTATAGAAAATTTCTAAAGATTTTGGAAATTTTATAGTAGTAATATTAGTATTTGAAACTTGAGAAATATTTCAAACTATGAGACTTAAAATTGAAGGACTACTTTTTAATGAAATTCTTTTGAGAATAATGTTGAAAGATCATGAAGATTTACTCTTTTTTTATTTTATGGGAATTTTTTGGATTTCGAGAAAGCGTTGTAGCATATTTTGTGTTTTGTTTTTTTGGAAACTATAGAAAAAATTTTGGAACTAGAATTCATTTTTTTCCATCCCAAAAACAAGTTCAAAAAGTTGTTAACACAAAAACCTCAAAGTTATGAGCTTAATGTCACACTTATTTGCAAATTTTCATTTGACATGAATTTTTTACATTGGTGAGGGAAGTATTTACTTTGATTACATTTTTTTGAATGTCTATGTGTTTTTTTAAAATCTAGTATGAAATTTCACTAAGAAAATCCATTTATTAAGAAAACAGAAATCCAAAATTCATGAAAAAAGAAAAGAAAAACATCTATACTCTAAATGAGATCCTAACTTTAATAAGGTGTTTCTAAAACCATGCCAAATTTCTCCAAAATTTTCAAAATTTGAAATGAAGAATCTTGATAAATTTTCAAAAATTTAATAAATCATAAGTTCTACAAAATAGAAACACTTTTAAGAAAATTTCAAAGCATGCCAAAAATTATCATAAAATCTTAACAAGTAAGAAAACTATTACCAAAATACTCCCCAATAAACCCGGGTAGGATTCAATTTTAATCAGTAAATGAGAATGATAGCTTCATATTTTTCACAAATCATCATAAGCTTCAAAATCAGTAGTATTTCAATTTTTTTTAAAAAAAATATTAGAACTCTTCAAGAAATCCTACAGTTTATATCATTAATGACTGTAATATGCATAACTTGTTGGAACAATTAATATATTGTGAAATTGGAAACTTCTCCAAAGTAACCAAAAACCCTCACAGCAAAATGTCCAAAAAAATCAATCTCCATACACAGAAAATCCTATAAAAAAAACTAAAATTTATATAAAGCCGATTTAATGCCCAAATTTTGTGAAATCAAACCACCATATCAGTGAACCCTTCAAAATCTATAAAATCCCAAACAAAAAGACAAGGTGAAAATTTTTCAAAAACAAAGCATTGGCTAGACATTAAGTTTGAGTTCAAATGCATTCACTTGGAACAAATTTTCAAACTCTCAAATGCTAAAGTCTCAACAAACCCCAAAATTGCAAATAAACATACAAGCCACAAAAATCATTAATTTTTATTTAAAACCATCTTAAACCTGAGAGAAATATTTAAGGGAACCATTAAAATTCCATATATATTTCATATTATTACAACAGACCTATAAATAAAAAAATCCCAAGAAATTCCCCAATTTCCTGATGTACCTAAAATATTTAAAATAATTAAAATCATATCAAAATATGCACAAATATAAACTTGTGAGGTATGTCAAACCAGATCGCTAAAAAACTTCAACTGTCATAAAACATTAAAATAAGAAAAGAGTCCTTGACAAGACGAGACCGCGAGGTCATCGATTTCACACGGTATCGCGTCAAAAATAATACCGAACTTACCAATTTTAGGAAATTAACTCGAATTGAGTGCATAATGGTAAATAAGGGTCGAATCCACAGGAAAATAAGGAAATTCTTGATGTAATCTTCGAAATTGATCAAATCAGACAAGAAATTGATGGTAGAAATTGGGGAAAATGGTATATTATGGAAGATAACTTCAAAACGAATCCACTGAATCAAAAATCATAAAAAATGATCTTGATTTCGTGGAGAAATTGAAGTTTGAAGTGGAGAGAAATTTTCGGACGTGAAAATCGCGATTCTAACTAAAATTCGATGAAATTGAACTCTAAATCCTAATCTTAATTGAAATTAAACACTTTAGGAAGGTAGATTATGAAAAACCGCTTCCACTAACTCCAATTAGCAATCAAAACGTCGTGATTAAGCTGCTTAATCATGAAGAACGCGAAGAGAGAGTTCAAGCGCCGATTTTTCCAGATCTACGCAACCAAATCTTGATTTCAAGAGCTCCGGTGGTGCGGAATTGAGATAGGAACACGATGAGATCAAGAGAAACGAGAGGGAAGGTGTCTAGACAGCTCAATTAGATTGAATTCCAACTCGAATGCTTAGAATCGTCGAAGAACATGTCATTTTATAGTACGATTGGGCGTAGCCGTCCAATCGTTTCGATCAACGGTTACAATGGAACGGTCTGTCGTGGACCGTTTCAGTTAAATCGTAGCCGTCCGATCTCGATCGACGGCCTGGATGATCCACGTGGATTAGCGTTATAAAAACGCCTCGATTTGTCACCGTTGGATCGCGATCCAGCGATCACGATACTCCCCGCCAGATCGCATCTCGGCCGTTATAACGCCGACTTTAAAGCGCGTGCGTTTTGA
Source organism: Lemna minuta (assembly GCA_024174645.1). Taxonomy (NCBI): domain Eukaryota; kingdom Viridiplantae; phylum Streptophyta; class Magnoliopsida; order Alismatales; family Araceae; genus Lemna; species Lemna minuta. Next base: position 7,533,336 of record CM044105.1, read on the forward strand.
TGATCATGGTGGTCTGCGAGCGCATCCGATCAACGCCCGATCTTCCGCGATTCGTCCGATCCGACGCTCCACGATTGGCCGCGTCACCTGCATCTTAAAAACTGTGTGGGACTTTAGTCCCACACGGAGAAAGTTAAAACAAGGAATCGGGTTTAAAAGAAACGCCGATTTAGAAGGTTGAATACCCTTCCGATATACGGAAGGCTGAACATTATGCACTATATAGTATGTAAAATATATATGTAAATAATATGCCACATCACCTTGCCGCGTAGGCGCGCGTGGCGCTGCCACGTGGCCCAGAGTGCCACGTCGCATCCACGTGGACCCGCGCAAAATAATAAACCCTTTTTTGCATTTTTTATTTAATTTTAACATTTAAAAATCGTAAATTTAATTCAGAAAAATCCAAAAAAATCCCTAAAAATTAGAAAATTCATAACTTTTAAAATCTAACTCCAAATTAATCTAAATTTCTTTCATTTTATCCAAAATTTAATTATCTATCATTCTAAAAAGTCAAAATTAATAAATAATGAGAGTTTTAAATATTATTTTAAAAATACATTTATTTATTTAAAGATTTTAACTTAAAAAAGTAAATAAATGTTTATAAAAACCTTTTCTCTCATTATTTTAACTTTGAAAACCTTTAAAATCTCAAGTAAAGATGGGTTATCAATAATTTATCATTTAAATCATCATATTAACCCTAATTTAAAGTATTTTTGAGATTATAGTGACTTTTTCATAGAATGATAGAAAAATACACCTAAGCATGATAACATGCATGTAAATGAAATCATTTATACCTTAATATGCATCAAAAATCATGTTTTATTATGTTAATATAGCATGTTATCAGTCCTCAAAATTTCGAGAGATCACGTAATTCAAACATAATTGCAAACCTTCCATATTATAAACCTAGGTCAGATCCATAATCAATAGAAAATTGTAAAAATGCTAAAAGATTTTAGAAGAGTCCAAAACTCAAAAATTCCCCTAAATGAACAAAAAAAATTAAGTCTCAAAGTATTAAGAAGATATTTCCGACTATTAAGAAGATAGAATTTAAAATCATGCACAAAAAAATTTAAAAAACATTTCTACTCTATGTGTAGTCCAGAATCAAATCTATGGGAATTTTATTAGTAAATCAAAAAAATTTGCGAAAGATTTATTTAACTTTTTAAATTACTTTTTCAACAACATTCTCAAAAAAGTATTAAAATTTCAAAATACCGTGAACAAATTTCTGAAATACTGAAAACATATTATTTGTGAGATTGCGCATTTTTAGGAAAATCAAGTAATTTTCTGAAGCGTATGTTGAATGTGATTCAGGAAGCCTAAGTCATATGGTAATAACATAGACATGCAACCATTGGAAGCTCCATCAAACATTGAAAAAAATATATAGGAATTGTGTGGAGCTCCGGCAAAACTGAAAAAAAATATAGGAAGGTAGGCATCACAAGAGAGATATACAAAAGAAACCCAAAAATCCCTAAACTACATTCAAAGTCAAGAAAATAAAAATTATCTTAACTGTTAGCAATATCCAAAAACATTCAGACAATAATCTATAAAAATCCATAAATTTTATTAAGAGATCGATGAAAAAAATTATAAACAATAAAAAAGCAAAATTCCCCTAAAGTTCCTCAAATTTTCTAAAATTTGAAAGAGTTAAAAACTTACCAAAATTTCAACAAAAATCCTGATATTTTCTCCAAGTTTTCATCAGATCCGAAGAGACTCGTAATACAAAAAAAAATCTTTAAATTTAACAAGATTTCCAAAATTTAGAGTTTGAAGTTGGGATTATCTTTATTATTATTATTAGTAATTTAAGGTCTTTCTTAGAAATTTGAAATTTCCTACTGTAAGCCTACTTAATGCATTATCACTATTGGAATGAACGAATTTGTTGTTTGCTATTACTTACTTGAAGGACAGCGGGCTCCTCCCGTGGCCCGGCCTTCCAGTGCTCGTCCTTAACCTACTTCAAGTTTAACATGGTATCAGAGCCTCTACGATCAAGGATTGGAAGCTTCCACTCTTCGCCGTGCGTCCTCTTTATTCCGCACCACGGCATCCTCAAACTGCAGTTTCAGCTGTGCCTTCCCCCGTTCTCACTGGCCTTAACTGTGCCGGAATTTTCTTCCTACTCCGGCACAAATCAACGTGGCCGATTTCCTTTTCCTTCTGCTGCCAACGGCATCCTCTTGCGTGTCTCTCCCTCCAGCGATTTATGGCGATTTCTGTGGTAGATCTTTCTCCGGGTGTCATTCGCTTATTTGCAGGATCTCCAGAAGTCTGTCACCGATTCTTCAGCGCAAATTTCTTCGCCGGGATTCTTCTTGGTGAGATTTTTCTGGCGACCATTCCTCTGAAGCGACATCAGGCTCCTTCACTACACGCGATTCCTGTCGTCTGCTCACTGCTGACACCTGATCACCGTCAGCACTCTAGAAACTGCTCGATGAACTCATCCGTGCATTTTTTTGTTGGCGACTTCAGGCTCCTGTTCTGACGCTTAGCACCAAGCTGCCTAAGTTTCTTCTGTTACTCGATTTTATGCTCCTCGGCGCACGCTTCTTCAGTGACTTCAGACTCCTCTTCTGATGCTTGGCACTCAGCAGCCTCTAGCCCACTCTAAAGCTGCTGGTGCCATTTGCAAGAGCAAACTACAACTTTGGGCGGGAAAAATTTCGGGCACCGAGGATAAACGTGTGTAAGCCAAGTTGAGGTTCGAGCCGTTCTGCCCCGGCGGCAGTCCTTTGCCTGCTGTCATCGCGATTGGCCTGCTTTGTGCCACCGGCCGTCTTGCGTGACACAGGTTGCCCTGCCTCCTTTCTCCTATTGGCTTCCATTGCTGACACCTCCGACATTCTGCCGCCAACTTCCCCAGCGTTCTGTTGCCGATTTCTCTGGTATTCTTTGCTGACATTTACAGTGTTCCATCACCGACATCTTGGGGTTTTTCGGCCATCGATATTTCCAATGTTTCTTCATCAATGGGGTGTTCTGCAATTTCACTACGTATTCCAAGCATGTGCTTGAGAGAGTGTGGCATTAATTACGCTGCTCCAATGTCAGCCTCTTCACTTCTGCTTTCTCGGCTTATTCAACATTCTCTTCTCAGCAATCTGTGACGGATTTCGGAGTGATTGGAAAGGAAAAAGATCATGTTCATGTGATTTGCAAATGTTCTGATCCTACTGTTAGAACACGTCCTCCCCACACGAATGAATTGTGTTCTCAGTCACACGCGATCGGTAGCTCACTCTCGAAAGTTCAAGAAAGAGAGAAAAGAGAAACAACAGAAAATCATTCACTTCATCACACAGCACACCGTCGAACACTTCGTTTATTTAAAAGAAAAACAGGAAGAAAGAATAGAACGGAAATAACCGTCTGTGGGACCCGCATGTCCCTTTCTTTAATCCGCACCGTTATAACAGCTGGGAATGGATGCTCCCGATTTTCCCTTCGTGAGCATAACAGCCTTCCCGTCGGATTAGGATCTGACGGCTCAGATTACCCCCACACCTACTAGTCGTCGGTGGCCTTACTATCTTGGCCGCTATTAGCTCACGACCTTTTAGTCGATGACACCTTTTCTGCCACTGCCACTCTGTTGCCTCCAATCCCGGCCTCGTCATCCTTTCAGCCTCTTCAGTGCCTCCGTCCTACCTGTCCTCTCTGCCTGGTTGGCATTCGGCCAACTTTGTTTAACGCTGCACTACAGACCCTCTTGCCTCCTTCCGCTGGCTTTTTTACTGCTGATCACCTTACTGGTGGCCTTCCAACGCCAGCATTTCTACAATTCCTCTCCTCCAAGATGGCAAGCCTTATCTGCTTTCTTCCCTTTCGCTATTGCTCTCTCTTACTCCCCTACTGTTTTTGCCTCTCTATCTAGACCCCTCTGTCCCTCGACTTTCTGGCTCCGCTGGCATTTGGCAATCTTGGCTTCTTGGCTTCTTCTACCGTCTTTGACATCCGTGCATAAGGGCAAAGGTCATTTCATGGCTGTTTCGGCCAGTATCCAGCATTTTGTTTGGCTGTGTTCGACACATTAAGACTGTTTTACCCCAGGTTTCAGGGTAGATTATTCGTGAATTGGGCCTCAGGATTGCCTTCGGTTGGCCGAGACTGGCAATGAATTACCAGAGGCGGCTCCTCTTCCGTCGTTGTTTCGAACACTTGACTGGTTCGCACAGGAACTGGCAGATGCCATTGAGATTTAAGTTCGGCAAACTGTTCATTCATAGCCTGCATCATTTGCCGCAGCAAATCAGCGTTATCACTTCTCTCTTTCTCTACTCCTTCTCGTAGCCGTCGTTGCTCTTTCCTCATGGCCATGTTCTTACTCTCCACCATGTCCAACCGGATCTCAAGAGCTCAAGAGCTCAAGAGCCTTGCATCGTGGTGCCAGATTGGAGCTCTGATAAAAAATGATACGACCCCCAAATCAAATGCATGATAGAATGAAAATAACCTCGACTGATTGTATCAGAAAGGGTACCACCACTGGCCGATCTACTGAATTTCAATCGGCACTGTACAGAATAAGGAAAGCCCTCGACAAGTCAGGAAGGTTTTCAGGGTTTTCTACCCGGATGCAGCCTCTCCTCCTAGAAATCTCCTCAGTCCTCGCTGAACAAGCCGCCAGATCTGGATGCACTTTCTTCTGCTCAACTCCTCTATTTATCGCCCCATCAGAAGGTCTCTCAAGCTTCTTCGCCCCAAAACTATCTAATGTTATGAGTCACACGTCCCTCTGCACATGACTCACAACTCCTAATGGGGGCAATCGGGGCCTCGGCTTCTTCTTTCCAGCCCACAAGCCGGCAGAGCTTCCGCCTCGCGCAAGTCTTCAAAGGGGTCGTTATCAGATTGGGCCTCAGCAGGGTCTACTGTTCGTGAATGCGGCGTTGACTGCATTGTTAGCATTGGAGCAGAGCAGATTAGCACCAAGGGGTTACAGTACAATGCTAAGGAACGCCATATCAGCGCCAAGGTTAGCCGAAAGTGAAGACTCCCACTGTTCAGCTTGAGGGGGAGTGTTAGAAGTTAGGGATATCTTTACTATTATTAGTAATGTAAGGTCTTTTATGTAATTTGGAATTACCCTTAGCCTATTTAAAGAATTTATCACTGAATTGAATGAGCTAATTGTTAGCCGAACTTGCTTCCAAGGCTGCGGGCTCCTCCCGTCGCCCTGCCCCGTGATCCTCTTCCTTAACCTACGTTTAGAAATCCTTAAAAGAGGAAATTCTACACGTACAGGTTATTTACAGAATGTTGAGGAAAATTACAAATATCTTCACTGGACTTCTTGAAGTCTTAGAAAACTAACAAAGAGTTAAAAAAATCCCTGAAAAGGAAAAAAAACAACCTAAGATACATGAATTTCGCAGGAAAAATACAATAAATTATAAAAATCGCAAAAGTCAAAGTTCATGCCAAATTGGGTCACAACATGAATATAAACCCAGTGAATGGAGTAATAAACAAACAAAATGGTAAATGAAGTATGACAATGAATCTTTGAAGCAAACTTTGAAATTTTTTGTTTTTGTTTCAAGCTTGTACTGAATTTGTAGTAACTTAAGGTTACTGGGGGGATAATACAAAATCCCAAATCAAAAGAAAGAAAAAAGAAGATCCGACACTCTCCACAATAAATATGAGTGAAGATAGAAGAGGTTAGAAATTGACATAATTTCCAATCTTTACGGACCACGAGAATAATTAAAAAAGTGTGGAAAAAGCACTAGTAAGAAGTTTAAGAGAAATTAAGGAACAAAATCAACAGAACCCTTAGAAGATCATTTCCCGTGAACTTTGGTGTAGTTTTCTGCAGCAGCGGAAATCGATTGAATGGAAACAGGAAACCCAGGACCCATCTACAATAACATCAAAATATAAATTTCAAAATTCTCGTTTCCCATTTTAAAATAGTTCACCGGAAAATTACTCATCCGTGGTAGCATATACACTCACCGTACTACACAGCGCGAACGAGTTCAAATAACCAGCATACTTGGAGGCTGCACCATTAGAAAAAGAGCGAAAGACCACTTCAAAATTTTTACAAAAGAAATAAACAGGATATTTGGACTGCTTACTCTTCTTCAGTCCCACTGGTTTAGCAAGCAAGAGAGCATTGACAAAAGCTGCTATGTTCTCGCGCAATGCATCCTCAGAAAAGTTGACCTGTTCGTTAAAGATCAGAATTGTAAAGAATGACCCATAGATTAAAATACATACTAACGGCAAAAGATTAAATGGCAAATGAAGGACCAAAGCAAAATTCAAATTTCCATGGATGTTAAAAAAGGGAATGGTCAGATGAACAACAGTAGTTTTATAGCCCATAGTTCGCATATATTACATTCCAGTTACTCATCAGAATTAAATCATAATGAAAATCCAAAAAAATATAGATTCAACAGAAGAGCTGATATGGCAAATAAAATGAAGATTCAAAAATAATTTTCAATTTCAAGTAAGAAAAGGATGCTTTAATGCAAGTACACACTAGAGCAACAATAGCAGTTTGATAAATCGTAGAGTTTTGAATCAGCTATTGGAATCATATCTATCAGAATTATTCAAAAAAAGATATAACAACAAAAACTCTGACTCCCAAAACTTAGAATAGAGGTAAATGAAAAAAAAACATTCCACCCAAATTTATAAAAGAGGATGATCTGAATCAAGGACATACTTTTCCAAGACCCACATGAACGATAGCAGTTTTATCAATCTTAAAATCAACCCGTCCGGATTTGACTGCTTTGACTGCCCCGGAGACATCACTGGTCAATGATCCTAACTAACCAAAAACAGGCATAGGAAATGAGAGTCAAGAAAAAACAACCATCTAAAGGGAGGAAGATAATGATAGAGAAAGCATACTTTTGGGTTGGGCATCAAGCCACGTGGCCCCAAGATCCTTGCAATCTGGTATGAAAGATACATAAGAAATATATAACTAGTAGGTAATATAAACAGTAAATATGAGGATCAAACCTTTCCAAGACGAGGCATGAAAGAAGGAACAGATATGCACTTGTCGAAGTCAATTTTTCCACCACCTGAAATTTCATGAATTAACTAAGAGCTATAAGTTTAATCCAAAGTCCAAAATCATAAATTAATAAAAAGCTTAAACCTCTCAAGATTTCTTCAATAAGTTCATCACCGCCAACAATATCAGCCCCCGCAGCTCTTGCTTCATCAGCTGCTGGCCCTTCGGCAAACACGGCTACTCTAACAACCTAAAATACAACTGATTTTAAGAAAAAATTCAACAGCATTGACCAAAATTTTAACCTTTCCAGTCCCATGTGGCAGAGTCACAGCTCCTCGCACCATCTGTGTACATTTGTAATATCATGGATTAAAGCACGAAATTTCTAATAGTAGACGGGGCAAGATTTGGGTTTGCTATAAAAAAACATTTCTTATTTAAGAAAAAAGAATCGTTTAAATAACAGATGAGCATTTTTAAGAGACCCCCTGGGTAAAATGAACAGTGAATCAAAATATAAAACTTTAAACTACAAATTCAACAGAATTCTCTCACCGTACATTTTTTCTTAAGAAGTATGCATGTTAGATTACAACAAGACTCAGTCTAACTTAGTTACAATGGTGAGAAGAACATACATTTCATGCAGTAAAAAGTCATCTAATGACTTCAAAAATACCATTGACATGTTCACGTACAAGAAAAATATTAAGTCAATCATTGGCATCTAGTTACAGACTGAGAAGAATAAGAGCAGCAGACGTGGGATCCTTAGAAGGGTGTTAATGTAGTATTAGATATGTATAGGATTTATTTATGATTTTGAAAAACCTCTAGAAAGCCTATAAAAGGCAGTCTTGAATGAACTAAGTTTGTTTTTTATATTAATTTCTTAGGCAACAGGGTATCAATCCCTCTGGCACCAAGCGAATCCTCGAATGCTGGGATAAGAAGATGCTGACGGAATTCATGCTGGACGAGAATATTGTGCGGATTTGGAAAACTCACGATTCCGCTATCGGTTCGAGGCTCAGAGATCAGGGAAAGAAACTGAGAGCTAATCTTCGATCACCGGAGGAGGAGAGGGATTGGCAGAGGAGAATCGCAAAGTTAATCGACAATAGGGTAACGCACACAAGAAGTGTCTCATTCGGGAATACTGCTTGAGTTCCAATCGAGTTCCTGAGATGGGGAACACGATCGAGAGCAGAGGTGGGGAGACGATGGAGGGGCGATCAGGAACAGGATCACGAGGGCAGATTCAGAAGTTCCGCGAGAATGACAGCAAGCATTCTAAAGGGTTCCAAGCCGGCATACTGGGTGAACGAATGGAACAGGTTTTGCAGTGGCAAGGGGGAAGAATCGTCACCGCAATTCTCAGGAAGGACACTGAACGCGCAAAATCAAGACGCGCAATTGCACATCATGCACGTCAGCGCAGGAGAGAGAGCAAACACGAGAATGCCGGCTAGGTGGGTTCATCCTGGATGGGAGGATGGGGTCATTGTACTGAGGAGAGTAATGCGTGGAGAGGGGTGAAGAGGAAGGTTTCAGACAGGGCAACCATGGGGTGTCTAAGGCACCCAGGAGGAGGGCAGAAGAGGCCTTCTGCCAGGTGTGGACACCGGGGATGGGCAGCGAAAGGCCAGTATTATCAGACACCCACAGGGGCCAGTATCAAACACAGGGGACGATAGGGACAGGAGGAGATATCATCATCAGGAGGGCAACGGTGAAGAAAACAGTTGGGTGAGGGCTCAACCGCGCAGAAAAAGGGCAGATAGGATGACATGCCCAGTGAAGCAGACAGAATTAAATGAACGATGCTTCGAATGTCTAACACAAGGCCACCACACGAAGGAATCCGGAGACCCTGTGGTCTGCTACATGTGCCAAGGAGTTGACCATCAGCAATGAGACTGCCCATAGGCTACCCTGGAGGAGAACAGACAGAGAAGTCTCATCACAGAAGCTTTAGGGCCAAACATCCTCCAGAGGCTGGGGGGCAGTAAAGAAGAGAAGAGGGAGGCAGAAACAATTAAAAGCACTCTCGTGGGGTGTCTCCTTGGAGAAATCACAAGAGGCTCCCCCAAGTTAGGGGAGGTACAGCAAGGGCTCTGGCAGGAGCTGTCGGCAGGGGACAGGGCAGAGATGTGGGAGCTCAAAGGTGGCAATTTCTTCATTCGGGGGCTCACAATGGCATTGTATCTACAGATCACGGGATCAACGCAAAGAACCAACAAGGAGGGCGAAGTTAATTGTCGCCACACTCTCGTGACAGACGAACTAATACAAGCGGTGGGAGGGATAATGTTATTAGAAGCCAGAGGGGGGTGCCCTTGGGCTACAAAACACGGATGGAGCTAGGAGACATGGTCAGGCCATTCGGAACGCTCCGGCGGATACTGTCTGACGGTATAAAGGCTGGGGACCCAAATATAGTGTTATTAGAGGTGACTGGACTTACCAGTTGTCCGCCGCTAGTGATCAGGATTAGCGGACACGAAGGTATATTCAACATACTTAGGGTAATGTGCTCACCGCCACCTCAATCAGTACACCCTTAAAGAGACACAGCAAGCTCAGAGGGGCTTGGGAGAGACACGAGACGAACAACAATGGCTCGGTCAATAGAAGAGAAAAGGGCATAAATCGTCAATGATTTAGAAATGCAAAACACAGATTTGGGGCATCATGAGGAGAACCAGTCAATCCTCCGAGCATGCAAGTTTATATGGAGATAGAAGGTCCCCCTCAAGGTACGGTTCTTTGGTTGGCTTCTCCTCTGACGAAGACTTAAGATGCGAGTACTTCATAAACAATTATACCCAAAGACCTTAGCAGATTGCACTCTATGCTTGGAGGACAAGAAAGACTATGCACGCCTCTTCTACGGATGCCCCTTCGCCAGAACAATATGGAACCAACAACCCATATCAATGATATACACAACTTCAGGGACTTCCTTCTGGGACTCAATGCAGAGGAGTGGCAGAGCGGTGCGAGTACTTGTAGTTCTTTGGGCCATATGGCTACACTGGAATGACAAGCAATTCAATGGGAGGGTGGTGTCCACCGATAGGGTCGCCTATGTTGTGGAGGGTTTTGTGGTAGCCTGGCCCTTCCGACTAGGGAGGAGTAGTGGCCTGTTGTAACAGAGTTCCCATCTTGTGGGTCGGTCACCGATTCATCAGGTGACCATCCCTTGCATTTTTTATAAAAAATAGGTATCAGAGACTGCAAGGCAGCAGAATTGAGCAGCCATTACCGGTGAGGAGATAGGCATGTCAAGATAAAATGCCAAAACGAGTCCAAGGTGTTTTATGGGCCAAAGTTACTTGCAGTAGCCTTCACCACAGCTTGATCACAAACATAATAGAAGCTTAAGCCACGGTCAGGTTTATAGTCAGCCCTGATAGTAAGCTCCATATGGGATATAGTGACGATAGTGATAAGAGCTGAAGGGCTCCCAAGAGGAGTTGTACTCCTTCAAGAGGTAAGCATTTGAAGACCAGGAGAAATGGCTCTGAGAAGCAGAAGTTGCAGCAGGGAGGTGAGTAAAAGCCCAAGTAGAGAGAAGAATGCACAGACTTCAGCCCAAACCTACATCCATGGAGGAGAAAGAGGCACTGTGACTCACTGCTGAAGCCCCCTAAGAAAGCACTCTGTCGACCAGGGGAAGAAAGCAGAGGAAGCAATGAGAAGGCAACAATTCAGATATGTTGACTAAGATGAACCTTGGGCCAATGATGCACAGCCAACAATAATGGAGCAGAAAGGCAACAATAACTGCTGGGTAAATCAAAAACCTGGAAGGGGGCAGAAAGGCAATTACCCTGCTAATCACGAATGCCAGCCAACAATAATGGAGCTGGAGAGAGTTGACAATAGGGGGCAGGAGAATATCGTATCCATACCAACCAGTCAAAAGAAGATGAGCTTGCAGTTGTCTATCAGGTGTGCAGAGCCTGAAGTCATGGAATACATGGCAGAGGGGCAACAACGAGTATTCATACAATTCCTGGAAATCGAAGAGACTTAGTCTGATCCGCTACTCAGGGTCTGGAGACACCGACTGTCCAAGTTTCCCTGAGGAGGGTTTCAATCCTTGACAACAAGGTTGTCATTGAGAGGGTGTAATGCTTTCGCCACGCAATCATCAAAGTGTCGATGACCATACTTAGATCCTTTGAGGTAGCCGCATCATGGAGACAGCAGGTATTGGCGATATGATATACCAGCAAGAATGCAGTCAGGAGAAGGAGATCCTTGAGTTATTCCTCGAGGTGCCAGCACAGCTATTGGAGCGAACGCAGCAGAAATTTCTGAATATTTTAGACGGACCATGGAGTGGTGCACAAAGGAGGTCCAGAGGCTGCATACCTCATCCAGAGGGGGATGATCGTCTGTGACTCATTGCTGGTGAGTTAGTATGAGAGATTGAAAGAAGCTGTCCATGTACAACGGAGATAAAACCTAGCAATGGAGCTGGTCTGCATTCTTATGCTAGCTGCCAATGATCTCCCACATTAGAGGCAGATATGAGGATTTTTCCAGGTGGGCAACAGGTGATCTCGAGGATGATGGTGGCCCAGAGGAAGCTCTCTGCGGAGTGAGCTGAGCTGAATACATGACCCACAGCTTTGATAGGCTGGAGGATGAGCTGGCAGTGGCAGGGAAATTCAAATCCCATGATTACGTGCCTCTTTATTCAAATACAATCAGCCAAATACATCTCGCCAAGTCAAGACTGAAGAAGAGCTCAAGCCACACCTGTTTATTCAAAAGTACATCTCAAATGTGGAAGACCTATTTCTAGGCAAATCTACATTGAGAAAGAACCTGGATGATGAGTATGATTCCTCTCCAGCTTATTTCTTGGAGGAAGAGTTCAAACCACCTCCAGTAAGGTTCTCAGAGCAAGAGCATGGTCGACCTCTGCCAAGTTATCTTTTCAGAGGTATGTATGAAGTGAAAATGTTAGCATATAAGAGAAAACCAGTCTTCACTGTTCAAACTAGTCAAGATGCAAGAGAAGATTAATGAAAGTCAGACGGTTGAATTTGATGGCAGTTTAGCACCACATGAAATTTGGGAGGTGTTATAAGCATCCACCTTCTGCCGAAGTGAGAAAGCTGTCAGGAGCACCAACTTCTAAAGAGGATGAGCGAGTGCCATACTTCCCCATCCCTTGAGCAGTGAGGAAACTGTGGATGACTTTTATGACAAGAGGAGAGCAGATGATGTCACGAGAGCCAACAAAGGCATTCTCAAGAAAAGATTTGGTGCATTGAAATAAAGACAAGCAGTTCTTCAAGCACCAACATTGTTCAAAAGTGAGGGACATGAGCCGTCCATCAAGCACCAACCTTTTTAGAGTAATGGAGCATATAAGAAGATTTTAAAGACAAATTGGAAGTGAAATACTCACGTCCTTCAATCACCAACCTTTTCAGAAGGTGAGGGAGCATAAAAAAAGATTTTCAGGACAAACTGAAAGTGAAAATATTCACATCCTTCAAGCTCCTACCCCTTTAGAAGGTGAGAGAGCCAAAAAGAAGATTTTCAAGGCAAGCTGAAAGTGAAAATATTCACTTTTCAGCTTGACGGGAGGTTAGATGGGTGTTCATGTAATATTAGCTAAGTTGAGGACTTATTTGTAATCTGGAAAGACCTCTTGTAAGCCTGTATAAGGCAGAGTCTTACATGAATTTGGTGAGCTTTTTGCCCTAATTTCTTCAGTGGCAGGGCCACCCCACCCCCCCTCTTTCTTTTTACTTTCTGACTCCTTCACTCTATGATGCTCAATGCTCCAAGTTTAACAGGGATTGAGAGAGTGATGATGTGCAAGAAGATGAGAGGGTGGCAGGGTAAAGGATCCCTGCTGCCTAGAGAACAAAATCAGGGCTTCAAACCATTTCATTTCATTATAAAATGTCCTTTAAATAGAGCTACAAGGTTAGCATTGTCATAACGGTAGCATGAACAGTAACTATAATAAAATACCATATTACAAAACAGACAAAGGGCTCGAAATGATGTGTTGCAATAATGGAAAGAGTAAGATCTTAATGGTGCCTGGTCAAGTATCTCAAGAAAAATCAAGAACTTATACTCCAAGCAAGAGAATACAACAAGCCTGGTCAGGTAGGATAGGAACACCTGTTGGGACAACAGGAAAGGAATGTGACTCCCCCTTATTTATGGTCAGACTTTTACATGAGATTAATTTCCAGTAGTGAGGTGGATTCACATGAGGAGTCATGTGACACCTCATGTGAGTGGATATTAGGCCTCTAAATAAATAATCATCTAATGCTCATGAAAACTGAGTATTGCAGTTAGAAGCCATAGATTGTAACTAAAAGACACTATTATGATCCCCACTCTTGAAAAATTCAAGGAGACATCGGCAACTGAAGGGCCTTGAAAGCAAAGCAAAAAATTACAACCTTCCTATAAAAGGACAACGGAAGTCGTGACAAGAAAAGGAAATGATGGGCACAAGGGTCTGGAGAGATTAAGGACTTGAACTTCTGTGATGCAAAGAGGTAAACCCTCATAAAAAGTTTCCAATGTTAGCTGGTTACAATGGTATTACAAGTACATAAAATGTGTCATAGTAAGGACACACATATTAAAGCAGCTAAATAGATCTAACATTTATTAAACCACTATCTTACGAGTCTCCCACTGATGTAGCCCAAGAGACCATTTCTGATAGGCCCACAAAGCTCACTTCAATAGCCCATTTAAAAATTCTTGGGCTAGGAGAGAATCTAGAAGCTGACAATAGTGGTAGCAGATCGCCTAGCGATACACCAAATATTTCTAACAGATTCTACAGTTGCCAGAATTTGCAGAATATCTCTGTTAAAGCCTAATAGAACCTGGAAGCTTCTTTTTCTTCGGTCAGTCCTACTACCTTATACACACATGCTATCAGGCTTGTATTTTCAAGGTTATGAGTGAGTTTTTCGAAGGCTTTATCTTTTGGATGACTCTTCACTTGTTGAGACTTATATAAGACCCCTATTGTAACCCTTGAAGGGACAATTGAAGTTATTCCCTCTTGAGAGATTTGTTTTCTTTCTTTTGAGTGCTCTAGTACTTATGGATTCAAGTAGAACCCCTTGTGCATTCAAGGTTGAAGACATTAGTTCTGTGGATTCAGAATCTAACTCTTCTTGTAGAGCAAGGCTTGTGGATTCGAGTCACTGTTGTACATTGTTCCCGTGTTAAGGCAGTGTCACCCACTTAAGGTGCATTGTTCCTATGTTAAGGCTGTGTTAAGGCTGCTCTTTCATCTTTGACTTAGAGCTTTGGAAACTGTCACTTTGAGAGGCTATCTAGGGATTGTGTTATAGATCTGATGCATCATGGCCTATCTTTAAGCTTCAAAAAACGATTTTTCTGAAGTGCAAGAAAGAGAGAGAAGCATGGTGTTGGAATGGTCCATCCAAAACACTGGGAAGAGAAGAGACCCTAGTGCCTGAAGACAGACGCCTGTTTATGACACTGGAAAAACGAACAAACCCCGATGATTAGATAGAAGCACCCAAAATAGAAGAAAACCGTGAGCCAGAGAAAGAAGCCAGGCTATGGCAACAGAAGACACAAAATGATACGCAGTTTTTCAGACACCAAATGTTCTTTTTCCCAGGATGCCCGGCTTGTTTGTGACGCTTAAGAAATGAGCCAATGAGAATTGTAGCAGATTATTAATCACTTCTTCCGAGTTCTTTGTAGTTGAGAGTATCTCAAATCAGTCATCAAATGCCTTGATGACTAAGGTTCTACATGCCTTTAAGAATAAGAGATTCGTCGCGGTGTCCAATGTAACTGTTCCAAAAGCAATTCTAAGGGCTAACGAAAAATAAAGAACAGAAGAGAAAGAACTAAACCTGGTCACCTCGTCTTGGATCAACACCCAAGGAAACATGAGCTTCAATGGATTCAAGAAACCTCCTCTTCGAACTGGCCTGTCCAAGAAAATTCAACCCCGCGTCTTCAAATTTAAGAGGAAACGTCATACAAAGAAAATACTATTCATTCCAGAGAGAGATCAACCTTCACTTCCCTTATGGCTTCGTGAATATCAAGAGCAACCTTGGATCTCTTCTTCTCGGGCTTGATTAAAGTCGGGAAAGGTACATTTTCCTCCTCCTGTTGGATCAACATGGCTCTCCTTACGCGAGCGCTGGCCTCAATCTTTCTAGATTCTCTCTTCAACTGCTCATCTACCTCTCCAGAAATCTCCGCCTCAGCCTTATCCTCCGGCAAAGGCGCGACTTTTGGGGCATAAGAAACAGGAGAGATCGCCTGGAAATCCTTCACGTAGCGAGCTTCCTCTCGAGACCAAACGGGAATTTCTTGTTTAAGGGCTGCATCATTTTGAGGAGCGTTCGCATTCGCATTCGCTTCGGACTCGTCACTGGGCTTGGAGGGGTAGGATACCGGCTTGATCGGGGTGGAGGAAGAGAAATACCGCGCGGAAACAGAGATCGCGGGGATGAGATCAAGTAGGCAGGATTGGTGAGAAGGATGCTTGAGGTAGGAGAGAATGATCCGCGGGGGTGGCATCGCTTGGAGGAAGCTTTGGGCGCCTGCTCTGGTGTAGAAGGAAGGTTGTAGACAGAGGTTTAATAGTCGTTTCGGACTCTTCGTTGGGTTTAACAGAGTAGAGTCTTTCACGGAATACTGATCGTTGGATTTAATGGACTGAAAAATAGCCGTTAGATCTATTCTGGGACTATAAAACAAGCTCTACTCCCCTGATTTCTTCCGTGGCACCCTCCAAAATTTTTGTTCTTCAATTTCCTCATAGCAGCCATCAAAAGCAGACCCTCGATCCCAGCAAACTCACAGAAATGTAGCAGAAAATCCTATTTTGTCGACAGAGGGAAACAAGACCGAAGCAATTGCGAAGAAGGTGGCAGCGACAGACAGACATTCGAGAGAGAGGGAGCTCCTTCACATTGAGTCATTCGATCAGCGGATTTCTAACCTGATGGCTTATGGTAGAGGAAGGGGATCTTCTCGAAATCGTGAACTGATTCTCGCTCGAGTGACGGACAATCAAAAGTTGATTTTGATGAAAATTAGAGGTAACCGACCGATCATCAAATCAGTAATTTACGAGCATGAAATAAAAACTTCTATTTTAAGACATCCAAGTTCTCATATTTTTTTCCAAACTAGCTCTCGGACAGTTCTCATGAAATCTCTGTCTTGGTGCTCTTCAGTCATTGAATCCTCGAATTTCCAGATTGACCAACTTGAGCCTTCTAGTTAAATCAATCTCAAGAGCTCAAGCAAGATCCTGCAGAAACCTTATCTCTCACTCTCTCTACACTGCCATTTCTTGCTCCTTTATACCATGATTAGCCTCGAGATTGTGAGTCTAGCACATTTTCAGTTCAAAGCTTTTAAAAGATGATGAATGGGCTCATTATGTTTAGCATTTGAATGAATGTACATTATTATTATTTAGTTAAAAATGACGGGAAGCTTAATTTTTTCAGTTTTCAGTCAAAATAAAACTCTACAGAAATTGCTGATATTTTTCACACGTGTCAATGATAATGTAGAGATTTCTAGGAGTAAGCATCACTAGTTACTCAATCATGCATGTTTCATACATAAGATTTATCCTTTTGTACACAAAGATATCTCTTGAGCTTACACTTGTCCTATACTCGTGTGTGCACCATTTTATCCACATTTTTATACATATATCCTATAAAAATATTTTAAAATTAAATCATATTAAAAAGTGCATCTATTTACCCTGATATATAATCTTAATAATATTTTCTATAGCCATTAATCATTGCATTTCTATTGTTTCCTCTATAAAAAAACATGTGTGACAGTGACTTATATCAAGAAAAACCTATGTATTTTCAGTATACAATTTTGTTTGGTATGAATCTCTTTAATTTATCAGCAGGATCTAAATTGATTGGCATGCACATTTTAAGCTTACTGTATCCATAGGTACCCATACATCCATATAGAGAAATTCTCAATTGATTTGTCCCATAATCTTGAGTGAAGCCACGAGCGATGACAAGCCAAATTCATGTATTCATTGAAAGCACACATTAACAAGTCAGAAAATGCTAAACTCGCTTTGACATTATGATCAGTAAATTATAATTAGTGAGAATGAGTTGAATCTATGGAGAATGAGAGTTAACCCTTGAGATGTTTTCAATTTTGATCAAATTTAATGAGTAAATGGAGTGAGAAATTAAAAAGATTTTAGATTTATGAAGTAAAAAGATAGATCTTTTCAAGCGATTGAAAATGATACAAATTAAAATTGAATCGAAGGAGAAATCAAAGAGAGAAGTTAGAGAGATAAAATAATCCTCAAGGAGAGAAAAATTGACTAAAACTGAAAATTCACTTAATATAACATTACAAATTGAAATCTAATGTTAAATGATGACAGACTAATGAAAATAAAACTCAACCAACACAAAACTACCAACAAAAAGACAATTAATCTTCATACCAATGCTTTTCACACCAACGTGATCTTCATAGAAATTTGGAATTCAATAAGAGAATGCTCACGATTATTTCATGAAAATCTTCATTTCAAATTCTCATACTATGCAGAAATGACTGTAGAATACTTATATATCAAAATATTCTCAAAAAAATTGTCCATAGGCATAAACAATTGAGAATTTCCGAGAATGCCCCTACTTGGAAGAGAGAGAAAATATATAGAAGAGGACATGGATCTGGTCATCCAATCACTTTCTTAACAATGGATGGCCACGATTAAATCATAAAGATGAGTTTTTATGTTTTAATTTTGCCCTTTGGATCTCATATGGATGCCTTGGATTTTGCAGCATCATTGAGGGTTTGCAAATCATCATTTCACCACTGTCATTAGATCTTCATTGAGTGCTCCAAGGCTCAACATGCATTGAGGAGGAAATAATCGGGCGCTTTTCGTGTAGACCAATATAATGCCTCTTATAACTAGCCTGGATATTGATAACATGCATTTTTACAAGTTAATTCATTGCTCTTCAATCATTTTAAAGCATAATTCACATCATTATTATGCATGTTATGTTTTGATGAAATTTTTGCAGTCATCATATCATATCATTTGTCAATTGAGTTCACTTTGAATTATGATTAATTATAGGTATTATTGACGCCTCGACCTTTTTTTCAAGGTCAAAAAAATAGTGAACTGATCGTGTTGTCATGAGTTTCATGATTACAACGAAGGATAACATGGAAGAAGACGTGGAGATGATAAGCAGTTTTTTAATAAGGAATTAATTTATATAGATTTTTCATTTTTTTAATTTCAGGTCATATAATAAAAAGGAGACAAAAAGAGGATCATAATGGCAAAAAAATTTCATCCAATTCTATGAAAAGATATGGATATTTTAAGTTTTTTTGGGGTTTTTTTCTATAATTTTCCTATGTTTCATAGATTTTTTTCAAACTTTCCTAATAGTTTTCTAATTTTTTTAGATCTTTTTAAGATTTGTTAGAAATTTAAAATCAGAAAACAAGTATTATTTGCTCATGTTGACCCTTCATCAATGCCTACACAGAGTCGATAAGGGAAGTATTAGTTCTCTAATGATTTATTATTATTTTCAACTTCAATGGGCCATACTACTTAAAGACATAATATTTTCTTAATTTATTCAATGTGAGACATATAGCAAGATATATAGCAGCACAAGAGCCGCCCGATGCAGTAACCACTAGATCAAAGCACTATATCTTTTATGATAGACTCCTTTTGTGGCAAATAGGATGCTGACACGGGGCTCTATGCGATGTGGTGGATCCCAAGACCATCGAATCTAACAATCACTGATTTACCCGTTCTTTCTCTATCTTTTCAATGAATAATGAACTAATACGTGGTGCAATCCTAGAGCTCCCACACTTGATAAAGACAATCCAATAGTTAGAGCCTGATCTGCTCTTTCTCTCTACTCCAGCAAATCACAAAGCACTATCTCGCACAATTTGAGGGCTTTAGCATTAATCTTGATTAAAATCAATGGCTACAACCAAATCAAGATATTTTAGCAGATTTTCAATGGCTAGAAATGATCTGAATTGAATTCATCATATCTCATGATTGTGAATGAGCTAAGGATAAAATTTTGTGGGCATGATCCTCATGTCAAGCTCTTCAACTCATAGTGGTTGATTTAAATTCTAAGTCAGAAAAATCAAGTTTCTTAACATTTCATTGTGTGCTTCTAAAGCAAAAATGACACTGATTGATCATTCATAGAATATCAATCAACGTTATAGGTAAGAAATTTAAAGCCTATCCTAATCGATCCATTGGGGCACCTTATACCACTACGTATACTCCCCTCAATTAGGCACCACAAAGGAATCATGATGCCTTAGGTGTTGCATCATGTTTCCATGTAAGCATGCTTTGCCACGTCAATCCCTCAAAGTGGGCCCATTTTGTTATTTTCACTAAAATCTATTAAAATAAATTAAAAAAAATTAGAAAATTCCCAAAAACTTAGAAACTTCATATTTTCAAGAAAAAAACTCCTTTTTAATCCAAAATTTTGAAATTAAATAAAAAAATTAAATGATATATCATTTTATGTTTGAAAAATAATAAGACATTAAAAATTTACGTGTAAAATTCACCAAATTCACTTAGAAAAGTTAAACTAGACCACTTTCAAAGTTCATTTAAAACGATTGATCTTATTATTGTCATGTAAATTCAAGATCTTAATAACATAAAGCTAATATTAAATAATTTTAATGTTGAAAAAGTAAAACATATAAATTAGAAAAATTAGCCTTAAAATTATACATTTTGGTATTTTTCAGATAATTGACATAGAATTCATAAAAATGTACTCAATATATGATAACATACATCATAAATGTATCAATTGTGCCTTCAAATGTAATAATCATATAATTTCAAGGATATAATGCTTGTACTCAAGTGACCATATGAGTTGTATGGTAAAAGATAATGATTTATAAGTTATAGACTTGATGGTGAAGACCCATTAAGAAGTACCAATGGTGTTATCATACAAATGAGGAGTCAAATCCCAAATGTTTGTCTCAAAGAGATCATTTTGGCCAAGTCCATTGTTTCCATTCACTCAACTATAAATAATGCGTCAATATGCAACTTGGAATTTACTCCCTAGTATGCAAGATGGCAAAGGCACAAAAGTAGGATGAATATGGCAGCATAAAGGTCTTGAAGATGATTTTGTGGTTAAGATGGGATCATCCTCTCTGTATTAGATGAGATTGACTCAGAGAATAAGATGCAGTCAAATCTTTAGCCATGGTAATAGAATTATCAGAAAAAGGTATTCTTGATGATTTGCTCCGCACATTAGCATTAACTTGAGTGACTAAGTAGGGTTTAACTATTGACTACACCAAATGTTAATCATAAGTCTCGCTCGAATGAAAGATTTTACGTATATAGGAGATGATGACAAGGTTCTATAGGAGATTTTTTATATATTCCATATCTCCTAGATAACTCGACTTGCCCATTAGGTTCAATTAGTCCTTGATTAATTGATCTATGTGTTGATATATATATATAATTTATAAGGTTGATGAATAAATCATATATAATAATTGATCTCACTGATGGCATGTTTGAGAGCATTTGTGTCACTTGAAATTAATTGGAACTAGGAAAAACACAAGTTTAAAACTTGTAAAATCAAACATTAATGTGTGCCTTACATTTTCACACACTAGTTAATGACGCTTGGCCATGTGACAAAGATGGCCCATCGGCATGCCATGTCAGCACTCACTTATAAACCCTTAAAAATTGATTTGAACACTTTTAAAAATTCAATGAAAATTTAGAAATTCTCTAAATTTTGAAAAAGAATCTACATCTTTCCAAATATAAATCCTTTTGCGTCTGAATTTTCATCATTGGATTAGAAATTGAACGATCTATTTATTCTATGCCTTTAATTTCTAAATAAAAGCATGAAAATAATACTCTAGTTTGACTTTAAAACGTAAAACTACATCAAAATAAATATTGATTAAATATCTCATTCTTCTTATAGATAACTCTAAAATATAAGTTGAATTCATGCATCAACTACCATCTTTAGGCACTAATGAGACTCTGATTATGACAATATTCACTTCTTAAAGGCCAAGTAGTGTGCAAAAATGATCATGCTTCATCATATATGTTTTGGTTATGTTTTGAACCTGACCCCACTTGACTTTTTCAAAGTGGTTAAATTATCACAATTTTTCTAGATCATGATATCTCACGATCTAGAGGGAGTTTTATGCTGAAACTTTATGCATAGATTTTTTTCATGCTCTATCAATTTACACCCTTTTGGTTAGAAAATTGAGGGGGAAAAAATTTATGATTTAGGGGTTGGATGATTCTAACCCTCCTTTTGAATTTTGGAGGGGAACCCAATTCCTAAGGATGTGAGGGTTTGACGACCTCCTTTAAGAAGTTATCTCAACCCCCTGATTGACCCACTCACTCATTTTTAGGAGATGGTTGATAAGAATAAAAGGGTGGGATGCATCTTCACCTTGATTCCAAAGAAGATGCATCTTCACTTGATTTTTGAATCAACTACCAAAATCTCTAACCATAAAATTTGTCAATCATTTCTTTCTTACTTGCTTTTGGGCTCTGTCTTACCATAAATCTACTAGAAGAAAAAGGAGAGGCTTAGGCTCAAGCTTGAAATTTTTTGTTAGTACAGTTGTTGTGTATGCAAGGTCAAGCAAACGACAAAGATCGTAATGACTCTAGCATTAACCATCCTAGGACTAGTATTAAAGACGAGGTTTGTTTAAGGACTTCGATCCGATTTTCTCTTGTAATCCCC
>CM044105.1:7555786-7627783 GCA_024174645.1 Lemna minuta
AAAAAAATTGACCAAGAAGCGATTGGAAGCAAGAGATTCAAGGGATTTGGTGTCTAAATAGTTCAATTACTCGAATTATTCAATAATGATTTACACTGTTGAAGAACATCTCAATTTATAAGGCAAATTGGGTGTAACCGTCCGATGAAGCGTTTGATCTTCGATCAACGGCTCTGATGAAATTGAGGAGTGCAAATCGTTATGGTTAAGTCATGGCAATTGGATCGCAGATGGGCCATCAAAATTTTGCCACATCGTGCGCTTTAAAAGTTACGCTTGAAACTCCATCCATTGGATCTTGATTTGTCGCTTCGTATGCGTTTTCGTCAGTTTTAATCTCACCCGATATAACTCCTTAGATCAATGACTGAGATTACATCATTTTAAAAATGATTTGCCAACGAGTAAGAATGCGCCTTAAGTGACGATCAACGGTCGCGTTTTAATTGCGCGATTAAACGCTCCACGCGCTGCCATGTCACCTGCACATTATAAACAAAACAAAGTCCCACATGGCAAAAGTTAAAGAGAAAACATGTGTATATAAGGTGTGTGTAACTAATGAGTTAGCAAAAAATTCTTAACAAGGTGCTTTCTCCTTAATCACACACACACGCACACACATGCACACACACACACTCGCACACACACGCACATGTACACTGTGCGACACATGACGGTCTCATATGTCGCCACATGGCACGCTTTTTTCCTCTTGCGCCACGTCAACTGCCACATTAGCTCGCGAAAGTAATGAATTTAAATCAAATAAATTGATTTTAAATTCAGAAAAATTCAAAAAATCTAGAAAATCACAAAATATTAGAAGATTCATATCTTTTACAATAAAACTTTAAATTAATCCAAATTTTTTTCATTGGATTAGAAACTAAATTATCTATCATTCTAAAAAGTCAAATTTAATAAAAAAGAAGAGATTAAATTTCTATTTCAAAAATATACTCTTCTTTTAGATTTTAAAACTTAGAAAATATATGGGTGTGTATAAAACGATTTCTCTTATTATTTAACCTTCAAAAGTAATTATAATCTTAAGTAAAGGTGGGTTATAAAAAATATTCTTATAAATTTATCATAATTAACCCTAAATTAATCCATTTTGATATTATAATGACTTTTTCATAGAATGATAGATAAACACTAAAAAAATATGATAACATGCATTAGAATGGATTGTTTTATGCCTAAATTAGCATAATTAATCATATATTTTCATTTCTAATTTACATTTTATCACCAGGATAGTGTAGAACATTTTTTCTTTTTTATGTAGTATCATTGACATCATTTCATCATAAAAATCTCATACATCCATCATTCACCTATCATCGTGTTAAAAATGCATACTCATCCTTCTTTTCTCTCCATTTGACCATTCTCATTCTCTTCTCAATCTTATTCTTTCTTGAATATAAATTATAAAGATGTAATTATAGATTTAGAATACAATATAAATCATGTTCATCGTATCAATTTCTCAAATTTCTCCATAATTTGATCTCATCCATCTCCTCTATATAAGTATTACTTCTTCTTAAAAGTGCTAATCCGATTACCTTGGCTCCCTAAGGATTTGACTCTTATTTGACCTCATATAAAGTGAGAAAATATAAATATTCTTGCATGAATTCAATCCACAATAATAACAAAAAATACCTTAAGATTAAGCTCATGACACATCACCCACAAATTATTTAGATAATCTTATTAAATCAAAATGGTAAGAAAATGAGGCTAATAATTAAAAAATTTGATCTTTGAAATGTCAAACTCATGAGTTTCACAAAATCAGCCACATTGAGACTCCAAAATA
Source organism: Lemna minuta (assembly GCA_024174645.1). NCBI lineage: Eukaryota > Viridiplantae > Streptophyta > Magnoliopsida > Alismatales > Araceae > Lemna > Lemna minuta. The sequence continues at coordinate 7,557,621 of CM044105.1, forward strand.
AATGACTAAGAATTCATGAAAGCACTCAAAACATGATAACATACATCATAAATGTATGAAATGTAAATTCAAGCTTACTATAGATTTGTAATTACATGCATGAATTGCACGGTATTTCAGGAATAAATTGTATTTCCAGCTCTTCTCCTCTACATGAATTCTTGCATTCTAAAAATGGATTGTTGACATGGGTGTTGCTATGATCTAAAGTCGACAAGCTCTCCAAAACTTGGATGCAAGTTCTATACATAGCGGAAACATATCGAATCAAACATTCAACGCATAGAAATATTAATGGGAGATGATCATATCATCTAGTATAGATTAAAGTCATGCTTACAGAATTCATTTGAAGGAGATCTCCAAGCTGTTCAAGTGTCCGGCTTCTTGTGGTATCTACATCTCTTCGAATGATCAAACCTCCTGTGCAACACTCGTCACCACGAGAGGAAGAGAAGATAGGGGAGAATTTTTACTAGGCTCACATGGGTACCCTTATTATGGTCATTCTTAAGGTCCTCCGGTTCTGGTGTCGCTACCGGTTTTTTGTGAAAACCTAAACCTAAACCTATACCTAACTTCGGTTCAGTGTCGGTGACGGTATTGTCCGGTGTCAGTTTGGTGAAACCTATACTTTCGGTGATGTATTATTTAAGTTAAACAGAAATTAAGATTATTGACAAGAGATCATAACATCCTAATAACATTTAACATATCAAGAATTCATGATAAAAGGCTAATATAGGTAAACTTTAGCCATTAAAAATTTTTAAAATTTAAGATTCTCAAGAAAATAAAAAAGAGAGTTTTAGCAAATTATCATTTCACAAGTCTACTTTCTTCAACTTTTGAATCCATTTCATCATCTCGGGTGGCATCCTCACGACTCCAAGACTTTAAGGTCATCAAAGCGGATATAACGTGATAATTCCTCTATTTGTGGAAAAAAGATGCTCAGAGGGAGAGCTCGATGCACAAATAGATAGAAACTCCTTTGCGAGCACTAAAAGGCGTGGATATTTGTTAGATCCTCTCTTGTGCCACCATTTTAATGAGTCATCACGTAAGCAATCAATACAAGGTTCACATAAGTAATCATCTAATTCAACATTTACTGATTGCTCATCGATTGTTGTGCTCCTACTTGATTGTCGCTCCATAAATTGCATCATTACTTTTGAACGCTTGTGAGTCCTTGAAGCTAAAAGATCATCAATTGGCATAGAACTTGAACCTTCTATGATACACACTAATTCGAGCATTTTAAGTAAAGTTTTCCATAACAAACTCTTTCTCACCATGAGGAATATGTTCCAACTTGAATCTAGGGTCTAGCACTGTGGCAATAGGGAATATAGGCTTTCTCCTCACATGCATTTCATATTTCAAGAATTTCTCTTTCATCGACGTGTATGCTCGTCTTAGTGCCTTTGCTTGGTCATTGCTCATTTTTGTCCCTGTGAAATCTTGGAGAGGATGATGTAGCTCAAAAATTAATGATTCCAATCGTTCAACTAGAAGTCCATACAATCTCGATACATTTGGCGACGTAATTGACTTTGACTTAGAAAATACATGAGTTGCCTCACGGAAAGCCAAGAGTTCATCTGCAAACATCTTTAAGAGCTCTCATTCTTCATCCTCAATTAAAAATTTTGCTTTATTTGTGTTTAGATGGTCGCTTGCCATTACCTTCAACACTTCTCTTTTTTCCCACGCAGCTTCGATCATGTCATATGTTGAATTCCACCTGGTTCGAACATCCTCAACAAGAATATTTCTATTTTACATTTCCAACTCATCACACAAATTCTTATAGTGATGAATCCTCTTAGGGGAAGAATTAATTGCAATGACAAGTTTTCGAAGTCTATGCAGAATCTCACCAAATTGTTTTTAACTGATGGCTTCTAGTCCCTCTATATGTTTGTCGTCATCCTCACTATCTAAATATGACTCCTCATTACCAAGTTCCTTTAAGCCATGTTGCACAGCTAGATTAAGAACATGGGCCATGCAAGACGTGAGATAGTTCTTGGTGAACCTTGAACGAGAACCCTTCAACAATTTTTCTAAGCTTGCTGCCATAGTTTTATTGTTGCTTTACATTATCAGCAGTGATTGCACACAACTATAAAAAACAAGGAAAACAAGTATTTGAGTACAAAAAATTATACAAAAATTAAAAACATTTCTTACCTTATCTGTCAAATTGTAGTCTACCAACACTTCATGTAACACTTTTGACATGCATGCACCTCCATGAGATCCACACAACTCTTTGGCAGCAAGAACACATTCATGAAAATTCCACAAGTCATCAATCCAATGAATCGTGATCCCAATAATTGCCAAATGATTTGTAGTAGTCTAAGTATCTACAATGAGTAACACTTTCTCAATTGGTCGAAACAATTGTCGCATTTTTTTTCCTTTTCATCATCAAATTTTCCAGAGATGCCACGTCATAATGTGTTTCCACTCGGAAGGGACACATCACATTGTGCAAAATAGGAACAAAAAGCATCAAATTGTGGATGCTCAAGGGTCGAAAAGGTTGTATCAATGTTGATTATCAAATCAATGCATCTTTCCTTTGTAAGCTCTTGAGTCCTTCCTGAATAATTACTTTTTTTGGGAAAAAAAAAATAGTCAATGGATTTTGAGTACCTGAAGACTTGAGATCTCTATAAATAGAGTGATGAAACTTTTCTAAGTGTTTCCATAGAGCCATAGTGCTTCCCGTCTTGTCTCTCTTTATTATCAAATCTCTCGAAGGGTACTTTGCTTAAAAATGTCGCAACAATAATCACCATTGTCATTCTTCGTATAGTATACCAAAGCCGGGGAGCCTTTTCGATGTTTTGAGGAATTTATAGTGCTCACACTTCTAGAAATATTTGTCTCTGCATTCTTTGAGGCAATCTGCTAACAATAGATGAATGGAATGTTATTTACTTATTAAACTAGATAAATATTTAATATACAATGAATGAGAAATTATATATAATAATATAATATAGGTTACCTCATCTTGAGAGATATCCATTTGAGGTTGTTGATGCTCAATGATTGTAAACTTAAATGTCTACAATTCAAATAATCTACATTACATAGAAATAAGTAAGATATAGTTAAAAATCAGTTATGCACCTAAAATTTGAAACCATTTTACACACATAAATAGAGTGCAAATGATTGAAAGAGGAGATCCTTATCAATATATATTTAGAAAATATCTCTATGGATTAAAGAGGAAGTGATCATCTAAAGAATCGCCACTACACTTAGAGAACTACCAATGAAAGGTGATATTCAAACTTTTTAAATCCACAGTTGTTTTCTAAAGAACTTCAAAAAAATTTTATCGTAAATTTGTAGAGTACTGAAATTGAAAGACCTATTGCATCAATTTCAAGGCTGATGGGCTCATTTCTGCAGAGTTTGGTCTTGGCTTTTCTCCCAAATTGTCAAGTAATGAAGTAATTATTTTTCATTGATTTCAGGTTTACAAGCTAACTAGAATACTTAGAGTGTGAAAATCACACGATTAACAATCCAATCTTCTACAAACAGAAAGAAAGAAATCAATGAGAGAGAACAGAAAGAGAGAGAGAAAGAGAGAAAGAGAAACAAAAGAGAGAGAAGTGAAAGAGAAATAGCAGAGAGAGAGAAGAGCAAGAGAAGATCAGGAAAGACACAAATGTAAGATCGAAAAGCGTAAGAGAAGATATAGAAAGAGAGAGAAAATAGACAGAGTATGAGAATTGAGAAAGGAGAAAAATAGAGAGAACAGAGAGAAAGAGAAGACAGAGAAAGACAAGAGATAGAGAGAATTAGAAGAGAGAGTAATCAAAGAAATAGAAACATGAGACTGAGAAAGTGAGAAGGAGAAAATTCTGAAAGAATTAGAAGAGAACGAGAGGAGATAAAGGAGAAAGAGAGGGCGAGAGATAGAGAAAGAGAGAAGATAAAGAAGGGAGATTTAGAGAGATGAGAAAGACAGGAGGAGTGAGAGAGAACATAAAGAGGGGAGATGGAAAAAGACGAGAAAGTGGGGGGGGAGAGAGAGAGAGATACAAGAGATAGAGGGAGGGAGAGAGAGAGAGAGAGAACAAAGGCACCATACTGGCAAAACCAAGAGATCTTTTCATTACTTGGAAGACAGACTGTTAGTGACCAAAGATGAAATCCAATTTTCATTAACAATCCAATTTTTTTAATGTATATTTTAATTGCCACAAACTAAATACACACGAGTATTCACCTATCGAATTTGAATACAGAAAAGTATTCACCGATCGGATTGAATACGAGTATTTGCCGAACGGATGAGTATTTATCGAGTATTCTTGTTTGATCAGGATTTAGGGCTCATACAAGGAAAATTGAAGAAATCAAAGAAAATGACAGAAGAAAATTACTCACATTTTTGGTTCAGTTTCACTTTCAATGACAGAAAAGATCAAAGAAAGCTTCACGAGAGAGAGAGAGAGAGAGAGTTTCTTGCGAGCGTATCTGATTGCAAGAGAGAGCGAACTTGCGAGAGCACGGGAGAGAGAGAGAGAATGTGTGCGACAGTGCGAGAGAGAGAGAGAGAGAGAGAGAGGTAGAAATCGTCGATTTTGGTTTTCACCGGAAGTGAAAACTGAAACCGAACTGAAACTTCGGTTTGGCTATTTTTTTAGGACCGTCGGTGTCGGTTCGGTTTGGTATTTCGGTATTCGGTAAACGTTTGGAGAACCTTAGTCATTCTCCCATCTATTTATAGACTTTGAGAATGCAAAATTTTCATTAAAAATCCTTATTATTATGTATATATCCACTGATGTCCATTGACTTTATGTGTGTGACCCTCTATGTCCATATATCTTGCTAGTTAATAACTCCATCAGCCCAATAACACTTGTTGTTCCTCCTTATTAATTAATTATATCAACATATATCTTAATCAATTAATGATCAATTTAACTCAATCAATAGGTTGAGCGGCCAGCCCGTTGGGTGCCAAGCTACCTCATGTGCTATGGGAGATATGGAGTATATGAGAACTCCCTCATGAAACCTTATTGTCATCAGTTATCTTACAAGTATAATCCTTCATCTTTGTGAGACTCATGAATGACTTAGGCTATGGTTAATTATCAAGCCCTAATCTGTCACTAAATTTAGTATTGATGAGAGTAGGAAATCATTGAAAATAACTTCTCTATTATTTTTAGTACCTTGGCCAAGGTTTTAACTGCATCTCATTCCTCGAGTCGAACTCGTATGATACCAAAGGCAGATGATTCCATCTTGACCACTCAATCACCTTTGAGGACTTCACGTCATATTCAATCTCTGAAATTTTTGAGATCATGTGGATAGGGATTCGTAATTCATAGTCAAAACACAATCATCTATCTACAAGATGTCTTTGGTGTCTCAAGTCAAATGATCACGTACACAAATCAACCTTATTGATAGTTTGGTATAATACCATTCATGGATTCATATAGATCAATTGAGTGAACTCTTTCTCTAAAGAGCAACCAATATCTACCATTGGTGTCTCTACATCGAAGTCCACAGGATCAACAATACTCATCACATGAGCCAGATCAGACGATGCTATTCTTTCAGGATAATTCGATGTCCATCTTGAATACCCCAAGCATATGAATATTTAGAACATATATTTAAACACTAATGATCATTGTAGTATGATCTCATCCTAACTCACTTACTCATTGCATATCCTCATGGACTTAGTTGCAAACATCACACAAGAATAACAATAAATAAAAGTTGATTTCAATGAATATAAACAAAAGATGAAAGCATGATTGGCTTACAAGCCACATAATATCCATCAGGTACCACTCAACACATTTGGTTTGAGAAAAGTGCTTCATCCCATATTTGTATAGTTTCTTTTTCATTAATTATGCTTCCAAATGGGATATAGGACATTATCTCATTAGGGAGGAATGTGCAAATCAGATCTTGTATTTTTCTCATGAATGTCTAATTCATTATGGAACTTTATTTAATTTAGTGGATACTAGTAAGACTAATGATTTGGACTTTGATGTGAATTTATCTATAATATATTCTCTTAATTAGGAACCTCCATCTAGGAGGACAATTGCCTAGGCTAATCAAAGGACAGCTTATATTTTCTCAACCCATGTAAGAATGTCATCATATGCTCTAGTTGTGCAAACATTTTTAAAATTATGGCATCTACATGATTCAAATTGAAATGTCCTTCGATAAACTTTGTCTCTATAAAGCCCAATAGAGACAATTCAACCATGTCAAGCTTGTCATCTTCCCAAGAAAAGAAGACTGCATTTTCCATCAAATGGGAACATCTCTAATCATCTATTTGATCTTATATACTATGATATGTAGGGATCATATCATATATTGAGTCACAAGGCTTGTCATATTTTGTAACTATCATTGATTATTTAACTCATTTTACTTGGACATACTTGTTACATACCAATGCCAAATTCAAAAGATCATTGGTTTTATTTCATTTACATGGCTAATACGTGCTAGTGAGTTTGATTAAATGAACTATAAATATTCATCTTCTTAACATTGCAAGGGTCTTATATTTCACTCATATGTTTCAATCAACCTAGGGGCATAAGCATCCTTATCTAATAAATAGGCTTGATCATTGGTATCCTCTTGATTGATCATTAGACTCCCTTTCAATTACTTTAGAAGAGTCTTGTGAATTATATATACCTTTATGTGCATTTTTTATTGTCCAACATAGGCATCAGCACCACAATCAAACCAGAAAAATTTTGAACCAAGGTCAAGAGTCACAATCTTTATTGGACACGATGCTAGCATCGCCCATGCACCAAGAAATAATCATGGAGGAATGCTAGATCTTTTTAGGATTGATAAAAACCATAGGAGACAGATGAAGAGACCTAAACTACTAGAAATTAAATGGGTGGCATAGAAGAGTTGAGGAAAATATATTAAAAAAAAAAGCGAAGAACAATCAATATAAGAAGAGAGCAACTGAAAATGACAAGTGAGAATGGAGGAGAAAGAGTGCAGAAAGACACTTGAGAATAACACATAGAGATAGAAGAGTTTTATAAGATAATTAAGGAAAGGGAGAATGAAATCCAAAAAAATAGGTGAATTATAAGAGATGCAAAAAGTCAAAGAATAGCTACCAAAGATGAAGAACCTAACTAGAAAAGGGAGAGAATTCCGAAATTAAATTTAAGGTCTGGAATAAAATGATTCAAAGAACACAAAAGACAAGGATATGATAATTAAGATCGAGAGTTCAAAAATGAGAAAAGAGAGAGAGATAGAGAATCATGTCACTAGATTGTATAAGAGCTTGGACAGCTTGAACTCTTCTCACTATAGACTTGCAGGTCAAAGTTAACACACAACTATCAATCCTCGTGATGTTTATAATGTCTTGACAAATCGGCGCAGTCATTGAAAACAAATGGATAAATGTCAAAACATATTTTAAACTCACCAATTTAAATTTATAATCACAAATTAAATAGTATAATGGTGAATAAGGGTCAAATCCACAGAGAATTATGGTATTTTTGAGGTATTTCTTCAAATTTGATCAAATCGGACGATGAGTTAAGGTGAAAACTAGGGATTTTAATAAATTTAGAAATAGAGCTAAAAGAAGGATCCACTGAATCAAAAATCACTCGACTTGGATCAAGATTCCCGAAGAAATCAAAGAGCAAAATTTTGGTAGAATTTTTTAATGCGAAGAGAGAGAGAATCAAAATTATATGTAAAATTAACCTAATCTACGATTCAAAAATGAAATCTGATGTTATATGAAGAGAGATTAGGAGGAAAACATGAATTCTAACCTGAGATAGCGCTCAAAATGATCCAATTGATCTCCGGATCAAAGGCTTTTCATTCCGCAATTTTGAAGACAATCGTCGGCAGTAAAGAAGCAATTTCTCCTATTCTCTCCACGAAATATCACTTTCAAACACTACTTGGACATAAAAACTGATCTAGAAGACAAAGAAAATAAGATATTTAAGGATTGAGATGTCTAAACATATTGATTACTCGAAACACCCCTTAATGCTTTACATCATCAAAGAACATGTGTATTTATAGGCTAAATTGGGCGTGACCATTGGATTGGACTCTTTATCTTCAATCAACAGCAAAAATAAAATGTTTTGGATGCAAATTGTTGCCATTAAGTCACATCCAATTGAGGAAATATAGAGCGATCCAGTTTTTCCACGTGGCGGGTGAAGAAGAAGCGTTGTGGGATTGCATCCATCCGATCGTGAATCGACGCTTGAGATGTTGTCACGCGTCCACTGAAATCCATCAAGTGCATTTAATTTGAGCCGCTATAACTCTTCAAATGAATGGCCAAGATTAAATCATTTTAAAATGAATCGCCGCCTAATTAGAGTGTGCCGCGTACCCCCTCACTTAAGTGAAGATCGACAATCGCAATTTGATCCACGTGATCGTACACTCCAGATTTTGCCACATCATATGAGCATAAAAATAAACAAAATTAATCCCACATGACACAAATCAGAGCGATTTGATGGGTATATATGGTATGCGTATTAATGGGCTTAGCTTATATCATGAAAAGGATGCTTAACCCACTAATTACACATATGCACACACCGCACACGTGCGCACACATACGTCGCCACGTGTACACACATACGTCGCACACATGTGTATGCACACATACGTCGCCACGTGGTGACGCCCCCTCCATTGTAGCTATCACGTCAGACGCACGATACAAAACCATTTTTTTATTTTTTAAAATGAAAAATAAGTCTAAATAAATTCAAAAAAATTCTAGAAAAATCATAACTTTCAAAATACAACTCCAAAATAATATAAATGAATCAGAAATTAAATAATCTATCATTTTGAAAATTCAAATTTAATAAATAAAAAGAGAATAAATTTTATTTCAAAAATACACTCATGTCTCTTAGAAAATAAAACTTAGAAAAATAAATGAGTGTAGAAAAAGTATATTCTCTTATTATTTAACATTAAAACCTAATTATAATCTCAAATCTATATGAGAATAATCTACTCTAAAATAGATTCTTTAATTAGGCATAATTATCCCCAAAATGATGCATTTTGATATTATAACTTAAAAATGTATGAAATGACAAATATGCACTCAAAGTATGATAACATGCATAAGAATGGAATATTTTATGCCTTAATTTGTATAAATAATCACATAATTACATGTAGAAATTGTATGTTATCCGACATCGAATTGTGCAGAAAGAATAATCCTATCTGATCCGACTCATATGATGAGTATGGCTGATCCTATAGCCATCTGTGTAGAGACACTATGGATAGTTATTGGGTGCTCTTTGGAGAAAGAGTTCACTAAATTGATCCATATGAATCCCTAAATAGTATTATACCTAACTGTCAATCAAGTTAATTCATGTCACGGTTGTGTAGGTGGTCCTTTGACTTGAGACACCTAACACATCTTGTGGATGGATGATCGTATTTTGATTATGACTTATGAATCCCTAGCAATGGGATATCTAAAACATCATATATTGGATATGTCATGAAATTCACAAAGGTGATTATGTGATCATGATGGGATCATCCGCCCTCTATATTTGAGGAGATTGACTCAAGGAATGAGATGCGATGAAATCCTTGGCCAAGGTAGTGAAAATATTATAGAAAGAGTTCTCGATGATTTCTACACGCATTAGTACTAACTTGAGTGACCGATTAGGGTTTGACACTTGACCATACCCTAAGTCATTCATGAGTCTCATGTGGATGAAGGATTATATATAATTGGTAATCGATGATGAAAAGGTTTTATAAAGGAGTTCTTATATACTCCATATCTCCTAGAGTACGTGGTGTAGATTGGAACCGAACGGGTTGACAACTGCACTTATCGATTGGGTTAAATCGATCCTTGATTAATTAATTTATATGTTAATTTAGATAATTAATTAAACCTTGACCAATAAGGTGTTATTTGGTCTACAGAGTTATTAACTAGTGAGATATATGGACCTAGAGGGTCACACATAAGGTCTAAAGATGTTGGTTGATATAGACATAATTATGAGGGGTTCTAATGAAAAATCTACATACAAAATGTCTATAAATAGGGGGGGAATGACCACAACTTGAGGTGCCCATGCAAGCCTTGTGAGAATTCTCTCCTTTGTTCTCATTCTCTCTTGGTGAAGAGATTTGAAGAGGAGATCCAACAATCTAGAGATCGTGTATATACCATTAGAGGCTAGACAATTGAATAACTTCAAAAACTCCTTAAAGGGAACCCTGTAAGTATATTTTTTCATACATACTTGATGGTAGGATCATTTGCTCTTGGTGTCTCAATATTTTGAATATTTGATTCAATATATTATGTTGCATTCGATGCTTTAATAAAATTTTTTTAAGGCTTATCAACTTTTTAGGAGATGATGCCCATGTCGCTAAAAAGCGGGGTTATTACCTCCTCTTAAGAAGGTGACACACATTTTTTTAGAAAGGGGTTAGACCATCCTATTAAATTATTTCATATTTAAAATGAATTGGAGGTCACCCTCTTAAGGTGGACATCCTCCTTATTTAGGAAGACGTAGGGAGCCACCTTTTTATGAGGTGGTGCCCGTGTCCCTAAGAAGAGGGTTTATTAACTCCTTTTGACGATTTGATATGCATTCTTTTAAAAGGGGTTAGACCATCTCTTTAAGGGGTAAGGTTACCCTCTTTAAGGAAATAACCATACCTTTGGACATTCTTCCAATGGTGCATCTCTACCCTTGGTCACTAATAACATGCATTTATAACTTAAATTCTTATCTTATTTCACTCATATTCATGCTTATTTGATATGAATATGATGCATGTTATCATAATTTTTAGGAATTTTCTCCATTGGTATGTCATTTTCACTAAAGGCGATATTTATGCATAAATTAAGGATAATTTTATGCTTGATTGATGATTAATCTTTTGCAAAGTTAAAATTAATAGAAGTTCATCTATTTTCTTAAATTACTTTGACTTTAGTGCATGTTTTGAAAGATAATTTCAACATGAAAATGTGATTAAGAAGATTTCTTAGGAAATGAGTAAGTTAAATTTTAATTCATCCTATGTTCTTCTTTGAAATTATATTTTAGATGACATGATGTTAAAAATGAAGAAATTTGTGATCCAATGGAGAAAATTTGGATTAAAAAGGAGTTGTATATTTAAAGTTATGAATTTCTGGAGTTTATAGCCTTTTTCATATTTTTATTTGATTTTTAAATTGATTTTTATATTAATATTCCTTAATTAAAACCTCAAAAAAGGGGTTGTTTTATCCGCAGGACCGCGGGGCTGACGTGGCATGCAAGGACACGCAGGGCTAGCTAACGTGGCACGCGAGACCCGCGCGGATGCGACGTGGCACGCAAGGCCAAGTGACAGGGCCGCGCGAGCCCACGTGAGGCGCAAGTGGCGCGGGTGGCCCCGACACGTGGCAGGAGGCCACGCGATCCACGCGGGTCCACGCGGACGCCCGTGTGGGGCGCCACGTGGCGAGAGGGGGCTGGCAGTCGGAGGGCCCACGGGTTAGTGGGCCCTAGTTATAGGATTGGGGCGGTAATGCAATAGCATTAAACCGCCCCACTATTTAAGCTAACAGTTTCCCGTTTTTTCTTTCGTGTGGGACTATGTTTCCACACGTTTTTATTTTGCAGGCAACGTGGCATCACGGCAGGCGTCGGATGAAATCGCGATGCGTCCATCGCGTGGACGCGGGTCCACCGGATCGGGTTATCAAACACATATGATAAAAGCGTCATTAAGTGAAGCGATCGACGTTCCACAGGGCAACACGTGGCTTCCTGAGGAGACATCAATCTTCAATCGGACGCACGAGATCACATCGCGCGATCAGGCGAGCGATGGACTCCACGTGGACTCACATCGGCATCTAACGGCTGATAGAGGAAGATCACGAACCACGATCGACGTGCGATCGTGGCCCAATCGCCGTGCAATCGTGGCCCGATCGTGGCTCGTTTGAGGCGAAATCAAGACCACAATCATCGTCGAATGATGGGCCACGATCGCCGAGTGATCATCACCATCAATCCTACCTCTCGACCGGATCAAATGGCCGCAATTTTCGGGCGGAAATCTCCTTTAAAAAGACGATGTATTCCCTCTTTTCTCTTCAACTTTTGATTGATTCGTGAAGCAATTAAGCGAATTTGGAGCAAAATCTTAAGTTCTTCGTAATCCCCCCGCATTTAGACTCAATTGCGAAGCAATGCGAGCGGGATTGATGGCGAATATCCTATTGATTTCATCGAATTTTCCCCTTGAATTCCAAACGTCCGTGAGGAAGAAATCGAGCAAATACGCTTCAATCCACGTGAATTGAAGCCTCATTCTTGCGGCAATCGGGTTACTAGTGAGATTAGATCGATTATCAAGAGATAATTTGAGTTTTTATTAGATTTAAATCTTTAATTTTAGAAATTAGTCCTTAGTGTTCTTCATTTTCCCAAAATTTTGTCCGAAATTTTTCTGATTTTAAAAATAGGATATCTCTCTGATTATAATTCCAAATCACTTGATTTTAATGTCATTAAATTCCTCTTTTCATCACCTTTCCGTGGATACAAAATTCGTCAAATTCCAAGTTCATTTGGCCCTTCAATTTAACATTTGACTGAGCATTGTTCATTTTTCATTAGAATTCAAATGTTGACTTTCGGGGTCAATTACATTTAAAATACAAGTCGGAATTCAATAATTTTAGTTTCTTTAGATTCCTCTAGTTCTTAGATTTCCATTGATATATAAATTTCAAGATTTGGATATCATTTGACCAGTCAATTTGAAGATTTCCTTTGAGGTGTTCATTTCGGGGATTTTCTGATATTTGATTTTTAATAATTCATAGTAAATCCATTTCTCATCCAAAAATCACGAATTATATATCAATAAATTCCATTTTCTCTCTAGTTTCTAAATATATAAATTTCGTAATCTTCTGACACCTTTTGATTCTCTGAATTTTATAGAACTCCGACTATTGGTCAAAGTCAATGCTTTGACTTTGACTTTTGACTTTTTCTCTGTCAAATTCGAGATTTCAATTCTTAAAATTTCTTATTTAGTATATTTATATCATTTCATGCATTAAATATTATTTTTACTTCTTTAAAACCTATTTTAAACCTAAGTGTGACCAAGTCAACTCTGCAATTAAAGTCAACCCTGCTCTCTGTGGATCGACCCGATACTTACACATTACTTGATTTTATATCTTTATCTCTGTGAGTTCGGTTTTATAAATTTTTTTTGACCTACATTTGTGTGTTTAACGGCCGCACTAAAACGCTTCGTCAGTCACCTAGAACTGTAAATCCTCTGTATATAATGCTCAATTTTATTTCTCTTATCTTGGTTTTTGTCTCTTTGTTAGCATTAGCTATAAGAAGGAAGAGAAGAGGATTTCAAGGTCCGAGGAGAGCATTGCTTGAAGAGCAGTGCTTAATCTTGTCATGGAGAAGAAAATCAAGCGAGGGTCACAATTAGAACAAATTAAGCATCACTCAGCATAGGACATGCATCAAGACTAAGTTGTGCGACGATCCAATTGAATTTTTCTTGTGAACATCTCCATAAATAGTAGAGTTTTCTTTTATTTTTATTTTTCTTTTAATGTAATAGCTTTGACATCATCCACACTTGCAACTCTCTCTCTCTCTATCTTTAGGCACTGATTCGTCACCACCCTTGACCACTCTTCTCACTTGACATCATCTCATCCCCATTTCATTCCTTTTTATCTTAATTTTTCATTTAAATTATGATTTCTCTCTTAATTAAAAAAGAAACCTAAAAAAGATTGCTTACTTTCATCTCTACATGCCTCATTTATGCTTGCGCTTCTTTCCATGCTCTCGCATTTTATTTGAACATCTAATCTCATTACCTCAGTTCCCTGTGAATTCTACCCTTACTTACACTATATGAATTAAAGAATTATAGATTTTATTACATAGAATCGATACACAACAACAATGGAAAATAAGCGTAATTAAATTCATCACCTAGTTGATAGTTTGGTATGATACCATCAAAAGATTTGTATGAATAAATTAAGTAAGCCCTTTCTTCCTACTCAATTCAGTGCCTCCACACAAATGGTCAAAGTGATCAAACATCTTCATCATTAGCATGAGCCAGCATTGATGTTCTATCTGTATACATGATGTCCTTCTTTGAATAGGAACATTTAGAAAAATGTGTTTGAATAGATAAGTGATCACCGTAGCCTTATCTTATCATAATTTACTTATCATTGTGCGTATTGTTTCATTGTGAATATCAGACATGCATAATAATGTATACAAGATTTATAATAAAATGAATGAGACATGCACAATCCAATTAGTTTTGTTACCACTTATTAATAATAGATAGAATTTAGATGATTAACTTTTGAGATAGATGATAAATATTGTGCAAAATTATAAAAGATAGTCTCCTTCATCTAGAATGAATGGAGTACTCTTGAATTGATTAATTGGTTGTTAACTATAATGTGGGGCTTGACTTATCATATGATTGAATCAATACTAGCATTGGCTTTTTTCATCAATGTGAGGTTTGTATAGATATGGATTATCTCTACACTTTCTCTCATGGAGGCCAAAGATCTTATTTACTATGTTATGTCCACTTAATCTCCACTTCAGCAGACCATCTAGCATTCTTTTTGTTTTTTTTAATGCAAGTGCAATTCAATCATAGACATAAATATTAATTTGTGGTTATCTTAATGAACTAAACCTTTGACCAATAATTATTCTAATATTTTTTCTAACTGAATTATATTTCTATTTTGAATAAGTTGGCAGAGCTAGGAGGCTTTAGTGGTGTAATATGCCAAGACATTCAAAGGGATGACTCAAACGAAGAGTGAAATGCTAAAAAATTTATGGATATCGGATATCAACATCCTAGATAGGGAAAATCAAGAGAGATGAGATTAAGATTAGTTGAATGACTTTCGGAAAGGGAAATCTAATTTATTGCATACCTGTTATTAATCTCACTGACTTAGAAACAAAGCTTCATGGCATATTGTTTTGAAGCAGCATCTGGACTAGATGTCGTAGATAGATATCTTGTATTTTGAAGAGTTATAAATTATATAAAGTTGCAATCATTTCTTTGCTTCAATTCACGATTTTAAAATCTATTTATGAGTTCTTTTATTAAAGAAAAATAACTTGAGTTCAATAGAAATTGGGTTTAATAGACTTGAGTTAAATTAGGGTTAATATCATAAAAAAGTCTGAACTTTATCAAATGTACCAGATATGAGTCCAAACTTTTTTTTTGTCAGATATGAGTCCGAACTTTTCAAAGTGTCCAGATATGAGTCTCAACTTTTCTTTTCTCATATAAAAGTCTGAACTTTTCAAAGTGTCCAGATATGAGTCTGAACTTTTTTTTTTCCAGAAAAGAGTCCCGCTGCTGACGTGGACAATGCGGAGAGTCCACGTGGGCAGCCGGCTAAGAGTGGAACGACGTGGCAGCCACGTCGTTCTATCCTCGTCAGCAGCCACGGGAGAGAGAGAACGGATAAGTTAGGTTTTGAAGGGGAAAAGAGAGAAGGAAAGCGAGTACGAAAGGAATTATCTGCAGTGCTTTGGCCTGAAAGATTCACGTGGTCTGCGGACAGCGAGAAATATTTCTGCTTCACCTCCATGAAATATTTTTTATGATATTAACCCTTTATCCAATCTGGTCTATTCGGTCTGGGAAGGATGGTTCTTTGTTATAAAGCACACTCTACACCTACTATTTTCTAAGCATTTTCTAAGCCCCTAGAGGATCTTCCATGGGAAGAAAAGCGCAAGCTCGTGGTTCGCTGCGGTGATGAGAGTTTTCCGCTCCCCTTCGAAAGATAAGTCTGCCGAGACAGCGGCAGCACAGCCGAAAGAACTCGACCTCGATCTCGAAGTCGAGAGAAAGGTTCGTATTCCTTCGAAGTCAGTCCTCTTCTGTTTCTTCAGCGCCTCTTATTCGATTCTCCCTGTTGTTGCAGAAGAGGGAGGGGAGCAGGTAGCTTCCACGCAGCTACGAAGCTTCTGCCGCAGCTTCGAGGTTTTCTCGGCCCCTTTCGAAGCGCGCGAGGGAGTACTTCGCCGCCGTCTACATTCAGGCGGCTTTTCGCGGCTATCTGGTAAGCTTCATTGCATTTCTTAATACCTTACGATAAGAACGGAGCAATATGGTGTAATGGAAGCAGGCGAGGAAAGCTCTGCGCGCGCTCAAGGGTCTGGTGAAGCTTCAAGCTCTGGTGCGAGGCCATAATGTCCGCAAGCAGGCCAACGCGACGCTCTGGTGCATGCAAGCTCTCGCCCGCGCGCAGGCTAGGGTTAAGGACCATCGCCTTCAGCTCTCTCGGGGAGCTCGCGACAAGACATCCTTTAGCTGCGACGCCAATCTCTGGAGCTCGGCCCTACCGGAGAAGAGATTCTCCTCTACGAACGAGTTCAGGGGAACGATCCACGGTAGAGCTTCTACTGACGTTAGGGCTGCTCAGGTGGTCCCGCGGAACCAGGTCTTCCAGACGCCGTCGCCGAGCAAAGCTCGGCCATTGCAAGTGCGCTCGGCTAGCCCGCGGTGCACCAGAGCGGAGAGGCCAGGAAACTCCGTGGTGCACCGAGCAAAGCTCGGCCATTGCAAGTGCGCTCGTATGGTTCAGACTGCAGATCCGCAGAGAACCCGGTTGACCTCTGTGCTGCTGTGGGCGCCAGCTTCTCAAGTTCATCATTAATCCACAGCTGCCCCGTCGGTTTCCGAATTAAACGATGGTGTATCGTCGACAGGGAACAGTGATGGGCACAAGTGGGAGGTTCCTCCTGGTCCATCCCCAGCCCTGCGATGCCAATCCAACGTCTCCCCCGGCATCCTCGCCTCTGGTAATTAAGCCCAGCGGCAGGAACAGGCGTTCGGCTGTAGTGTACGGCCTCCCCTCGCTGATCTCATCTCCCGCGGCAACTCTCGGCCCCCTCATTACATCAGCCTGTACTCTTCGATTATAGAGCCGCCAGAGTAGAGGACCTCAAAAACTCCTCCTTCGTGCTCTAAGAGCGCCTTTCTTGCAACCGAAGACGAAGGACTCCCAGGAGTTCTTTCTGTCGACTCACGTTGAAAGAGCAAGAGAGAGATGGAGCACCAAGATACTAGAACTTGAGCTTCCTTTTAGAGCCAAATTGTATACAGAATAGACGGCATAAAGGGAAAGATAGTCGGTGCGTCGAATGTCAGAGAAAGAAGAAAAAAGATAACGAAAATATTCTCCAAACTAAGCCATGGACTCGGAGGAAGCTTTCCGACTGCTAGAGAGGCTCCACTAGTCGGAATTCGCCGCCGAGTTAGCCACTTCGTAGCCACAGTTAGCCACCGTCCTCACGCTCTCGATCAATGCCTCGGTTCTCGTCTCCTGAGACAAGATATCCGCTAGTTGAGCCGGGCTGATCACGAGCTTCACCTTCCATGCTCCTCTACCGCCGCCGGCGTATCTTGGCGGCACCTCCAGATCCTGTTTCTGGTTGAAGGAGACTCTGTAGGAGGCTACTATGGAGGAAGAAGAAGCGCTAATATGTGAAGCGTTAAAGGGACGGAGATAATATGTTTCTCCGGGTTGTAGCTCTTCGTTGTGGAGGAGAGGAGGGGATCGGGACTTAGCCGCTCGAAACACGCCATGCCCGGGGAACCCGTTGGTGATGCACTCGGCGGTCACCGGCGGGCGGAGCTCCATCACGCCGCCGTTGACCGTTATAACTCGGACCATCTCGTCCTCTGCGCACCAGGAGCGTCGCCCTACACAGTTGCCCATCTACCCGGAGCTTCAGACGGCGATCTTCTTCTGCTGCAAACAGTCCCCTCTCTCTGAACGGAGGAGGAAAGGGCCCACAAGAGCTCGAGCTTGGAAAACTTCTCTGGGGACTTGAAAGATTCACGTCGTCTGCGGAATCCATGGAGGAGATGATCAGAGAGAATAATATCACTTCTTCCAGGGACTTGGAGGAGCTTCTCGCCTGCTTTCTCTCTCTAAACTCCGGCGAGTATCGCGGCGATATTTTCAGGGCTTTCGAGGAAATTCGGTCGGATCTCGCTGTCCGCAGACGACGTGAATCTTTCATGCCAAAGCACTGCAGATAATTCCTTTCGTACTGGCTTTCCTTCTCTATTTTCCCCTTCAAAACCTAACTTATCCTCTCTCTCTCTCCCGTGGCTGCTGACGAGGATGGAACGACGTGGCTGCCACGTCGTTCCACTCTTAGCCGGCTGCCCACGTGGACTCTCCGCATTGTCAACGTCAGCAGCGGGACTCATATCTCACAAAAATTGAAAAGTTCGGACTCATATCTCACAAAAATTGGGATGATGAAATTGGGTTGTGAAACTGCGGGGAGTATTAGAAAGGAAGTCTTTCAATGGCACTATCGATTCAAAATTCAGCTTGCCCTAGAAATTTAAAGATTGCAAGTTGATGAAATTATTTCGCATGGATTTCGGAATTGATATTTAATGAAATCAGACTGTCGGTGTCATGATCTTCTGGAGAGCTCTATGAAATCTCTTCAGGACTAAATCGAAGTCTCGGAAATTGAACCAGGTGAATCACCCGTCCCGCCAAATCACTCGCACGGGTCTTTTGTTTTGTCTCTCCGTTTCTCACTCCTGGCCTACCGGGTTCATTGCACTTGGATTCTTACTTAGGTTTCTGAAAGCTGACTTGGCAACCGATAACCTCTCTCTCTACCCGGAAGGCGGTTCGAAGAAAGAAACTTAAACGACAACAGCACCTGAGAGTAGAGACTAAAGAGAATCCATGACTTGCTCCAGAGATAAACGCTCGGACATGACAGCCATGGGAGCTCTCAAGTTCAAGGATCGGATGCGGCGCCTTGAAGCCGACCTGCAGGAGCTCGCAGTGCCGAAGTCCGCCGCCGGGGAGAACGACCTCCGCCTCTTGGTTTCCAAACACGTCCAGCACTACGAGAAGTACGCGGAAGAGCGCGCTTCCATGGCGAAAAAGGACGCCCCCTCCTTACTCTGCGCTCGCTGGTGCTCCTCCTTCGAAAGCTCCTTTCTCTGGATCGGAGGCTGCCGGCCCACCATGGCTGTTCGCCTCCTCTACGCTCTCTCTGGCAGAGAGCTCGAGCTTCACCTTGAAGAGTTTCTCCGAGGAGAGAAAACCCTAGAGAACGATCTCACGGCTGGTCAAATGGGCATGGTCAACGCCCTTCACCTTAGAACCGTGCGAGAGGAAGACGCTTTAAGCTCGAGGCTGGCATCTCTTCAGGAGGAACTCGCAGACAAGCCCTTCGTTTCTTTTCGTTTAGGCTGCACTGCTTTGGATGAGGATGATATCAACAGGGCGATGGCTCGGTATGAAGAGTCGCTTGGGAGGATAGTTCAGCTGGCGGATGGGTTGAGATTGGAGACGTTGAGAGAGTTGGTGAGGATTCTCTCCCCTGCCCAAGCTGTGGATTATCTTATTGCAACTAAACAGCTTGAGCTCTCCCTGCATCGTTGGTGTTCAAGGAGAGATTGCGGGGGATTTAGCCCGACCCACTCCTATGCTGCAAGCCAAGATTCAGATGGAGAAGGGGGTTGAGAAGAGAGAGAAAAGAAAGGGATTATCTTACTTTTGAAATAATTGTAGAAATATTTGTTACGTATTAGCCTGTCTTTGTGAATGCTCGCCACGTTTAGAATTGCAGGCGCACCGCCGGATCTTCGCTTTAGTAAATAAGAGCATTTCCCGGAGAAAACCCAGCGAGAATTTTCTTCCAAGTTTTAGTCTCAATCCGCCCTTGAAAAAATATCATGGCAAATCCCCTCTCCGCCTGTTAGGGATCAGAAGCTCATCACAGGAATCAGAAGCTTCCACTGATGGAAATCACATGAACGGCAAATTGTCAAGTCGCGCGCTCCAAAAATGAACTAAATTATTCAGGCGACAGGCAGTTCTATGAGAAAAGGTAAATATTAATCTGAAAATTCTACATATATTCATAGAAAACCTTAGAAAAAGAGCAATATAATTCGTCGATCCTATACAGGAACTGGCAATACGTAATCCGTAGCTCTTGAGAGATAGAGAGAGAGAGAGAGGAGTTTTGCAGCCGACCGTCCAGCGCATTGGAAAACCGAACAAGGGCCCTTGTCTGAGTCATTGCGAGCAAGTAATTATAATATCTTGTACCTATATAAAATTATTTGTAAGATTTAACTTCATCTTAAATATTTGACATAATAGTGTATATATTATAGTATATTCAGGCCTTACCTGATCGAAATTTTCTGCCGCATTTACCGTGGAGCGAGTCCGGGTGGAGCGGATGGTTCGCATAGGGCTCGGGTTTTGAGGGTCAAGCAATGGACAGCCGTGTGTCCGTCCGACGCGTAGAATAGAGGCCTAACGGGCCACTGTTTGCAGTTTGGTTCGCAATCGGCGGTCAGTAGGTCAACCTTGCGTTGACTGGGCAAAAAATATTTTGACTTTCTAGATTATAATATAATAAGATTTATATGATTATATTATAATATTTAAAGGAAAATATAAGAAGCACGAAGGTCAAAGAAGACGTGATAGTGGAAATAACGAATGATAAGACAA
This sequence comes from Lemna minuta, assembly GCA_024174645.1. NCBI lineage: Eukaryota > Viridiplantae > Streptophyta > Magnoliopsida > Alismatales > Araceae > Lemna > Lemna minuta. Next base: position 7,578,361 of record CM044105.1, read on the forward strand.
AAGAAAACTGTGGAGAGAAAAAGAAACGGCTTGTTGAAATCTCAAGAGATAAGCGGATGAGAATTTTGGGGAGAAAAACAGTGATATTGAGGAAGAGAGGAGAGTGAGAAGTAAAATGGAGATGCAAGTCATTTAATTTTGGGGTAGAGAGAGGGAGAAGAAATCTGGAAGGAAAAAGGGAAGAGAGAGGGGAGATTGGGAGGAAAGAAGGGAAGAGTGAGGGGAAATCGGGAGGAAAGAGGAGCACAGAGGGGACGTCGCCATGTCTTTGCGTCAGCTGATGCCCAGGTGAAGCACCCAGGAGCACATCGCGGCGGAGAATGGAAATGGCTTTCATTTGCGTTTGGCGGAAGAATCTCATACTGCAAGTTGATGGATTTTATATGCAATTTATACTTACTTTTTCATTCGTCAGCAATTTTCTCGCGTGATGTGGGTCAATCGGATAGAAAGAGTGATGCAAGACAAGGATAGAAAATTCAAATTTATATATAATTTGGAGGATCTAGAAGTAGTTTATGAGAACGATTTAAGTAGCCATGGTCAGGATTAAACTCCAGCATTAATCATGTTATTAAGGAAGATAGGGATTTTCTACATTGAGCCTAATTGAAGGATCAGAAAACTTCTAAACCAAGGATTTTGATCAGTAAACTTTATGGTTGAGAGGCTATCCTAGGATCACTCAAGATCTAGGAGCCAGGGATGCCTAAGGATTCGATCAAACACCACAAAATGGAAGGGAACAAAGGTACCCTGTGAGAGATTCAAAACTTCTGGAAAATTTCTTGACATCTTGTACAAGTGTTTTCCTTCTTTATGGAAATCCATGCTTTTGAAATGAGAGTGAATGGAGAGGCAAGGAAGGGTGAGGTAGAGAGAATCACAAGAGTTGAGGGCTAGAGAATCAGATAAGGTGAAAATGATTCATTATACAATGATAGAAAAGTCAGAAATTGTTCCCCTTTCATAAAAGGGGTAGCTAGATCAATGAAGGGACACGTCCATCGTAGAAATCGTGGAGAATAGAGAGGATGGGCAGTAGTTTGTGATACCAAGAAAATAAGATGAAGCTATGACTTTTGAAGGAGTGATTCCCATTGAGATGTGTGATTGAAAATAGGCCACCTTTAAGGATAGGGCTACCTGAGGAACTCAGGATTTTCAAGGCTTTTTAGGCATAAAATGCCATGGGTATCGGTTGATTTCAGGAGGGTTTTGACCATGTCAATGAACTAAAATAAGGTGAATCTAGGGATTAAGAAAGAATATAACCAAGTCAAGGGATTACAAAAAAGGGTTGACTGTATGGAAGGAGTGATTTAAGGGACAATAAATGATTTAAGGCAGTCTAGGTGCTACCTCTAACCCCACAGAGACTTCCTTCTCTCCTTCTTCATAAAACCTATGATGATAGGAAAATACTTGCATCCTTGGAGATCTTCTAATTTTATGGTCTCTTTTAGTAGTTGAATTTGGTTCTTGTTGATCCCTTGACTTTGAATTTTGCTGACTTGTCATGGAGTGTTGGCTTGTTCATTGACTCAATTAGTGAGAGTGAGAGAAAAAGAGAAAGAGAGAGAGATTTGAATTTGGAGTTGGAAGCCAAAGGTGAGAGAGAGAGATTTGGTTGGGGAGAGTGAATTTTCTTTCTACTTCTCTCATTCTCTCTTGATAAGCATTAAATGTGTGATCATTCAAGTATATTTTAAATCATCCATTAAAGCAATAAAAATAGACCAAACTACTCTAAAGGTAATTAAAATCAGGTGCAATGTTGAATACAACTTGAATCCATTGAGAATTGGGTTGATGACAATGGCACATGAAAACTTGAAAAAATTGTGTCAAATCAGAGGAGAAAAGTGACGCGACAAATTCTTGAGATCGTTGAAAACACAAAAATGCATGTAAAAAAATTCAAAACTCACCAATTATAAGTTTAAATCAAGAATTCGATATTATAATGGTAAATTAGGGTCGAATCCACAGAGAATTCGGGAATTGTTTAGTTATTCTTCAAATTTGATCAAATCAAATAAGAAATTGAGGTGAGAAATTAGAGATTTTAGTGATTTGGATAGAAGACTCGAAGACGAATCCATAAAATAAAAAATCACCCTATTTGAATCTATATTCAGGGAGAAATCAAGAAGCAAAATTTAGATACATATTTTGATCGCGAAGAGAGAGAAAACAGAGAGAAATTATAAATTTGACTAATCTAAGCTTTGAAATTAAAAAATAATGATACATGACTAAAGATAAGGAGGAACGCATATATTCCAATTCAAAATCGCATTTGAAATGATCCAATTGATCACAAGATCTAGGGCTTTTTATTTCATGACTTTGAAAACAATTTTCTGAATTCAAGAGGCAAAGGAATCTATGTTATATCGAAGTTATGACTTTTTGGAGATCCCTTGGCTAGGGATAATAAAGTCATAGTTGAAATAAGATCATCTATCCATCATATGTTTTTAGTGTCTCAGGTCAAAGGACCCCATATAAAATTGTGGCATGAATTAATATGATTGATGGATAGGTATAACACTATTCAAGGATTCATATGGGTCAATTTTATGAACTCTTTATCCACTATCTAGCCTCAGTATCTCCACATCGATGGCCACAAGATTAGCCATACTCATCATATGAGCAAGATTAGACAATGTTGTTCCATCCATATGATTTGATCAAACATTATAATTCTTTCTCAATATTTCAATTTTATTCTCAAATGTCCATATAATAGGAATGTTTGGAAGATATTTTTAAAGATTAGCTATTATTATATTATGATGTGATCATACTTCGCTTAATCATTGCATATGCTCATCGAGTTCATTAAAAACATCACACAAGAATAACAACGAATAAATTTCATTTCAATGAATATAAACTAGATACATGGAAGAGTGGTTTGGCTTATAGGCTACGTAATATCCATTAATTATCGTATATGGTCTTTTAAAAAAAATACAAACTCTATATGAAGACCTTAAGAAGGAAGGGAAAGGGGGGTTCGTAACCCATAAACTCTCTTCCCTATAAAAACCATGTCTCCCCTTCTCTCCCTCATATCCATGGGATGGATGATGGTGCAGAGATTTCTATGAATCAAGGCTATATTGGTTATCACTTCAATTCATGTTCATGGAGAAGATCCATCCATACAAGAACCTAATTCATACTGCTAGAAGCTGGGCATGTACAAGGCTTGAAGCATCACATTCAAAGTACAAAAAGGTTTTGGATCTGAGTATGTGCAAGGTGATGTGATCATTGTTTTGTTTTATCATTTTTTTTTTGCTTTCATTTGTTGTCATGTGATCTCAATGAGATCAAATTTCTTTCTACTAGACATATCATATTCTACTTGGTGCCTTGGGTCCTAACACATGTTACAAAACAAGAGATCCTTATGGGTGTTATGTTATTGTCTCCTTTTCTTTTTTATGTTCCCCTCCCCCCACTCTTTACACTTTTAAGCTCAATCAAGCTCATTTGATGGAATTTGGTGTGCATTTAGATGATTTCTTAGTGGGGATCTTATCGCTACACAATCTCATATATTTGTGATTTTCATATAAATCATTTTAAGTCTGCCGCATTTGCATTGATATATGCCCCTTTCGATGATATCAATTAATTTTCTTTGATGGAAAAATAAATATAGCATTGAAGGCATCTAGAGGTTTTTCATGCCAAGATTCCAAACAAGCTAAACATTAATCTACTCAATAAAGATAATGATTTATTAATGACTTATAAAGAACATTGATAACGTGCATTCCATAAATGTAATGACATGGTTAAAAAAATATTATGATGCCTAATTCATATTTCTTTGATGCATGTTATCATGAAACTCATGTGTTTTGATTATATCATGACATATTGTGTAAGTCATCCTTTTTGTATGATTTATAGATATTTTTTAGATTATGTGTTTTTGATATTTCTAATGGCCAACACTTTGAAATCTAATGATATTCATGAGTTTTAATGATGTCAAGATTGAGATAATCTGAAGAGTGAAAACAACAATAGTAGATGGAGGAGAATTGGAGCCTACTCTTTTTGCTAAGTTGATTTTTCAAACCAAGGTTTGCCTTGATTCTAATTTAATTTTAATTTATAAATGACATCATAATCTGGAAAATTAAACCATTCATTATTTCCACAAATTTGATTGAAAGGTTTAATATTTTGAAATTCATTTTTTTCTAAGTTGATTTGATTTTTTTTCTAACTTTTCTAGATTTTTTTGGAAATTTAGGGCCTAAACTAGGTTTTTAAGGAGGTTCGACATGGTGGATATGCCACACAATAGCGTCATTTTGAGCATCATGGATAAATGCAATGCTTGAATGATGTCACATAAAGGTGATTTTTATAAAATTTTCAGTTTATGTTGATTTTCTTGTTATGCCACATAAAGCTGGAATGCCATGCTCACTTCTAGATGTCTTCACTATACTCTTGGAGGGGTATGTAGAAAATTTTGACATAGTGATTCAATCTGATGAGGACTTGGTTTATTGAAGGGAGTGGAGATTGCGGCACAATTATGTGGCCGTGCAGCACATTCTTGGGCGTTGATCTGTATTGAAGCAAGATTAACAATAGAGGTTATTTGGGTCTCTCTCTCCCCTCACGTGGCGACATGGCCTCATCAGAGCGCTTTGATTGAGATCTAATGGACCTCATTAAATATGAACATTTCTTCCTTAGAGAATGTACAGGAATTAGTGCAATCTAGAGCATCTATTTTCACTTTTTAAAAAATCATAAGACTGTGACATTTTTAGGCGATGAAAACCTAAACCCATGATCTCTATCCTCTGCTATAAACTTGTTTTCAAAACTCTAAAAAAAATCAAGCTCTTGGCACTAATTTCCAATACCTTTTAATCTAACCTAAGAAATTAAAAATTTAACGGCCAATTAAAGAAAACTAGTAAATGCGAACTTCAAAACATGTCTAGAACATTTTGATATGAAAAGCCTTTGATTTGACAACTAATGAGTTGATTACTCAGTTATTTTGGGTTGCTTTGGGCTGGTTTTCTCTAATCTACCATTTTTTAGGCTTAGGTCTACTTTTAGATGCATAGATTTAGATGATTTCATCAAAAAAAATTTCTTCTCTTAATCTAGAATTTTCTCTCTCTAACTTATCTTGATTTCTTCCTCGGTTTATGATCATTTTTTGGGGTCTAAAATATCATTTTTCCTAACATCTAAAAATTTATAGCCAATTTAATTTATTGTGTCTAGATACCAAAGATTGGAAAAAACCCTAGTTCTTTGTAGTCTCTACTTACAATTATACCAAATCAATCATCAAATTACGTAAGCTGGGGATCATTGTTGACCTTGTGATCGCGTGTAGTAAATGATCACACGATTTCGGCATGTCAAGGTTATTTGAAAAAAAAAATCTCTCACAAGGGAATACCTTTTCAAAAGATAAAAGACATTCTTGTGAGGTTTATATGAGAAAAAGAAATCGATAGCCACAAACTGGATTTCCTCGAGTGCATGTTTGTGTGATAAACAACCAGATGATGGTATAAACTCTCATCACCATGTTGGGTGAGCAAAACCCAGCCTTTGATAGAAGATGACATGAGTCATGTTTGTCCAACGGGGGACGATTCTGAATGCATCTGAAAAATTGCGAAGGGGCGATTCAAGCAGTTCTGCCATGATTTGTTCCCACCAAAAAATATGCCATTGCTCGATGTCCCAGTGCATTACAACTTCTCTGCACCTATGATATGATCATTGTAACGATAATAAATTGACAAATACCAAGGAAAAATAGAGTAAACTAAATTTTAGAAGTACACTTTCTTAATCTGATTTTCTTCTTTCTTGCAGAACATTGGATAATTTCCGAAACCCAGTAATCTCCAGAATAGTGATATCAGATAAAGTCCCTCGAAACACCATCAAATGATGAATCTTGAGTCTCTTGTGATCTTAATTGGGAGAGGATACACGATTGCAGGTGATAGATGCTATCTGATCAAACTGACTGAAATTCAAAATCTACTAAAACCTAGAATCATGAACACAAGAAACCATTTGCCCATTGGATTTACCCGAATATTAAGAAGGATTATCCTGGAAAACGCAGGGTCTGGATCTTGCGAGAGATAATCTGATATAGAAAATCCAAGCATAAACCTACACAGTTTGTATTCAACGTCCGTTTATTGCGTTTGGGAAAGTAGGACCAGATAAGAGAATGAAATATTGACGGAAGCGCTCTAACGATTAGCGTCCTGATGCGACGGGTCCGTTGGAAATAGTCGCTGAATTCTCGGAAACATCTTCAATTGCCTTATTCAGGGAAGCCTTCCGTTGAAGATCGCGCCGCAAATTGATTGCTTTAGTGCAAATAACTGAAACGAAGGGGGAAAGCGAACATTTAGAAGGAAGAAGAAAGGACGACGCAAATGTCGGTTGGGTAAGCACCTCCAGCGCCGGCGAAGTAGAGAAACCGGAGGAGCTTTACGCTGACCTCTTCGCTCGCCATGGGTAACTAGTAACTACAGCTCTTTTCTTATGAACCCTTCAACACTTCAGCTTTGACTTAGGCACTCAACCGGGAGCTTCGTGGCGGTTTTGGGCTGCCAAGGCCCATGACCCGAGTGGCCCGTGCCACGCTGGACCTTCAACCGGTCAACTCAGGAGTGCTGACCTGTAAAAACTCAAGAGTTTTAACATCATTGTAGTATTATTTGACGTCCGCTTTTCTCCACTTAGTGCAAGCAAAATTGGAGGTAGATAGAGACTAAGAGAGAACTGATCTCTTGGAAAAAACTCTTTGAAAACTCTTTGGAGAGAGAGAGAGAGAGAGAGGAAGCAACATAGTGATAAAAATGGAAAGAAACAAAACCACATAAAATAAATGAGACATGAAAGTGTGATTGACTTATAGGCCACATAATATTTATCATGAAAGTGAATTGAATGTATAATTAATATATATTTAACTAAAAATGATTAAATAACAAGAAATAATCTAGTAGTCTATGCATTTTCATTTAAGAAATAACGAGAAATAAAAATACACATCTTCTTTGAAAAATAAAACTAGAGAAATGAATGAGTGTGTAAAAATATTTTCTGTTAGTATTTATATTTAAAAATATGATATAATCTCAAATATAAATGGGGATAACTTATTTTAAAAAAACCTTGATTATGCATGATTATCCCTTAAAATAATGGCTTTTGAGATTTATGATTTAAATGGTAAAGAATGATGAATATATACTTAAAGTATGATAACATGCATAAGAATGAAATATTTAATGCCTCAAATTTTATTAATAATCACGTTATTAAAAGTATAAGTTGCATGTTATCACCCTTAGTGGGCAGATTAATTGAAATGATCAATTTCTATATTTATACCCCAAAATACCCTAAATGAGACTGTGTTTATCTCTTTTTGGATGTAGGTGACGTGGCGTGATGTGGGATATTTGATTTTTGGATTTAATTGTGGGCTTTGATGATTACTTAAGTGGAGGGGTTCATGGTCACTTCGAAATCTTGGATGACGATTCAATTTATGACTTTCACTGAATCTTGGGTGTTCATCACGAGAGTTATAATGGTCGAGATTATACATGATCAATGGGCTCACCATGACACATGGCGCACTGAAAGGCATTAGATTCAAATCTAATGGATGCAATCACCCGACAATTCCTCTTCATATGGCTATGTGACACAATTTTGACACTCTCATGGAGATCCAATGCTCGTGACTTAGCCATAGCAATTCTCCCCTTCAAATTCTATATCGGGTGTTGATCTCATATAAAAGAATATCTAATGGCCAAGCCTATTTAAAAATTTTATAAATTCTCTCTCTTCAACGATGTATGAATTCTTGGATTTTTTTATTAATCGAACCTTATAGATGGTTCAATCCTTGAATATCTTGTTTAATCATGTTGTAGACTCAATTTTCCTTCCAAGGAGTGTTTGAAGTCCATATTTTGTTAGAGAATGGGGAGAAATTACCATTTAAACTCTGAAGTTCCAGTTTTTGAAATCATAAAATGAAAAGCCTAGATTGGATGACTAATTGGATCATTTCAAGCATGGTTTTGGGTTAGATTTTATGTTTTCCTTCTAATCATTTATAATTTAGCATTAAATTTTAATTTCAAAGCTTAGACTAGGTGAATTTCAGTACTATTTATCATTTTCTCTCTCATTACAAATGATTTTCTCTCCCTAACTTCACTCTTTGATTTCTCCATGGATATAGATCCAATTTGAATGATTTTTCTTTCATCAATAGATATTTGAGTCTTCTTTCTAAAGATATATTTTACTTAACTTATCACCTCAATTCAACATTAAATTTGATTGAATTTTAAAATATATCAACATAACCACAAAAATCTCTATGGATTCGACCATTTCTCACCTCGGTACAAAATTAATCATAATTAATATGACATTTATGTGAGTTTGGTTTTAATTTTGACACATAAACGTGTGTATTTTAAGACTACATGAACACACTTTATCAATTATCTACCCCCCAAGGTTTTCCTCCACAATCAGATCATCTACTACCCTACCCTCCCTCACGCCACTTGCATGTCACAATATCATCTCTCACTCATAGAGGAAATATGCCCTCGACCTTCAATAGAAATGATTACTTGAGAATAAACCTTAAACTTTATTAATGGAGGCCCGGTTAAGGTTTCGGGATGGTAACTAGTGATCAAGCATGCAAATAGTTTTTGATGACTACAAGGAAATTTGATATACTTGAATATGTCTAATTTTAACTACTAAGAATGTTGTTGGCGTCTTGATAGCATGCAATCTTAACACGCAAAAACATGATTATTAATGCAAATTAAGGCATAAAACATTCCATTTGTATGCATCTTATCATACTTTGAGTGCATTTCTATCATTTCATGCAATTTTAAGTTATAATCTCAAAATGCACTAAATTAGGGATAATTAAGAATATATTTTAGAATAGATTATTCTCATCTAAATTTGAGATTATAATTAGGTTTTAATGTTAATTAATTAGAGAAAATGTTTGTATACACTCATTTATTTTTCTAAGTTTTGTTTTTCAAGAAGAAATGAGTGTATATTTTTCAAATAATAATTTATTCTCTTTTTATTTAAATATTTTGACTTTTTATAATGATAGATAATTAAATTTCTGATCCAATGAAACAAATCTAGATTAATTTGGAGTTATATTTTGAAAGTTATGAATTTTCTAATTTTGAGGTATTTTCTAGATTTTTTTCTATTTTTTTTGAATTTTTAATGAATTTATAAGGATTTTACGGAATTAAAAATCGAATTTTCTAATTTTAAATCGAATTTTTAGATTATTTATAGCGCAGAGGTGATGTGGCGCAATCTAGAGCATCCGATTGACCGCCATCGATGATCAAGGGCGCGATGAGACGTGGCGCAACGTGGGACGTCCAATTGCGCAATTAAATCACGATCGTTGATCGTCACTTAAAGGAGGGGGGGTACGTGGCACAGTATTACTTGTCGGCGAATCATTTTAAATATGATATAATCTAAGCCGTTCATCAAGAGAGTTATAACGGCTGAGATTAAACCGGCGAAAACGCATCTGGAGCGTTTGATCAAAGATCAAACGGATGGCGTTTCAACCGTTATTTCTAAAGCACGTGATGTGGCTTCATCTCGATGGTCCATCTCCGATCCAGCAGCCACAACTTAAGGATAATGATTCGCATTGATGCGTTTCATCAGAACCGTTGATCGAAGATGAAGTGTTTCATCGGATAGTTACGCCCTAAATTGGCTATAAATTGAGATGTTCTTCGACATTTTCATGTATTCTTGGATGATTTCGATCAATTGAACCATCTATACGCCACCATCCTTGAATCTCTTGCTTTCCAATCACTTCTATACTCATTTACGCATTCACGGAGTAGTTGAAAGTGAGATTTCATTGATCGATCAGGGAGAATTCGCCTCTTGAACACCGAAGATCGTTTTCGAAATCGCGGAATGAAAAGCCTTGAATCCGGCGATTAATTGGATTATTTCGATTGTTATCTTGGGTTAGATTATGCGTTTTCCTCCTAATCTTTCGTCATGTATCATTAATTTTTAATTTAGGATAGTTAATTTAGTCTTTTAATTTCGGATTTCTCTTAATTCACAATCGGAAATTTCTCTCTAATTCGCTCATCAATTTCTCCGTGAATCTTGATCCAAATGAAGTGATTTTTTATTTCGTGGATTCCTCTTTGAGTTCTCTTTCGAAATCTATCATTTTCCCTAATTTCTCACCTCAATTCATCGTCCGATTTGATCGAATTCCAAAAGATCTCTCGAAAAATTTCTTATTTCTCTCGTTGATTCGACTCTTATTTATCATTATACCCTTCAATTTGTGATTTAATCATTAAATTGGTAAGTTAGATTTTATTTTGACACGAATTGGTGTGCAATTAATGACCGCATCAATTCGTTCCGTCACGCCCTTAGACTAGTTCATGTAGAAACATTGTGAAGTTCAATGATAGGCACCTTATGATTTCTAAAATACATCAAGCTAGCTACACGAAAGGAGATTATCCACAAGTAGCATTGTTGGGTTTGTGTTGAAGCTTATTCTGACTACGGATATGCCAAAGATGGAGAAGATTAGGAGTCTACCATTACCTACTACACTTATGTGTGCGGCAATCTAGTCATTTCACACTCTAGGAAGCAAAAGGTTTCATCTTCTCCCTTCTATATAAACACATGTAGTCCTTATATTGAAATATATCTATTAGGGTTTATCCTTTCTATTGCTATTTTTACTTCCTATGACCCTAATAAATGTGTTAAAGGGAGAGGAAGGCTTCTTGGCATTGCGTAAGTGTAAGGGCCACAGTAAAAAGTAGATGAAGCTTGCATTGTCAAACTTAATTGTATGATACTCTATCTAAGAAGGGGACTGAGGACTTTAGGTCATAGAGTATGAAAATTCAAGAAAATTATTGAATTTAAATACATATATATATGAATTGTGCTTTTGAATATTCTACAATGCCCAAAAAGGAATGAGTTTGATATATCACTCATTGGTGGAAATCTTTGCCAACATACATGGGATTGTAACCAACAAAAAGGTCAAGGCCAAATGATGTAGAATGGTGGGAAGATGCCTATTGGTGGTAGGGCCCTAATGACCTAAGGAAAAAGAGCAAGCACATCACAGACTAGGTATTGACTCAATACCCTCCAAAAGATGGGCGTGAGAGGGAAAAGGGTCCTATTCTCATTTGAGGGTATAAGGACTACTGTCTCGTGCCGTGGGAGCAACCCTCAACTCCACATTTCTCTATCATCGACAAGGCATAAGGGTGCACACCTAACTCTAATCATATAATTTAGTCCACAATAGTGATGAAGTGAGAGCATGAGGTCATTGAAAACACATGTCCACACATCAAAAGAATATCTAAACTCACTATTTTGAGGATTTAATCACGAGTTGATTAGTGTAATGGTGAGTAAGGGTATACTCTATGGAGAATTGGGAAAATTTTTGAGATGTCTTCAAAACTCGATCAAATTGGGTAATGAATTGGAGTGAGAAATTAAGGAAATTGATTTAAAAAAAACAAAACTCTAGGATAAATCTACAGAATAAAAAATCACTCAATTTGGATTAGTATCCATAGAGAAATCAAAGATCAAAATAAGAAGAGAAAAATTGATCACGAAGGGAGAGAAAACTATGAAATTTCATAAAATTAACCTAATCTACTTATCCAAATTAAAATCTAATAGTATACGAAAAAGATTAGGGAGAAAAAAAGTAATCAAACACAAAATTGCACTCAAAATGATCCAATTAGTTGTCGGATCAAGGCTTTTCATTTTACATTTCGAAGAACAAAAAATCAGAGTTTAGGCAAGGAATTCTTCCTATTCTCTTGATGAAATCTGATTTAAAATACTCTTTGGACGTGGAAATGAGTCTAGAAGGGGATCGAAACAATAGATTCAAAGATTATGTTATCCAAAAGGGTTTGATCAATAAGAAATCCAAGAATGAGTACATCATTCAAAGAAGGGGGTTAGGTGTAAATAGAGCTGAATTTGGGCAGGGTGTTCGATCATCTCTTCATCTTCGATTAACACTTGTGATATAAAGAGGGAGGCAGATCAGTATCTTCAAGTAATGACCATTAGATCTTCATTGGAGTGCCTTGATTTTGCCGCATGATTGTGTGTACATGAATCTTCATGTAATAGCTGCTGCTTGATCTTCATCGAACGCTCTAGATGCATACACGTGTCCATAGGAGTCTATTAGGCACAATTAATCTCAATAGTAATAACTCCTCATATGAATAACTAAAATCGTGTGATTCAGATAGTGCAAATTGGTGACAAATGTGTGATGTGCCATGTACCCCCCCCCCCCCCTCCCCCCGCGACTTTAAGTGAAGATCAACGCCGCTGACTAAATTGTAAGATTGAACACTCTTTGTTGTGCCACATTATGCCCTTAAAGGGTGCTTAATCAGTAATGACGCATGCAGACATGTGCCACCCATGGGCTACGTGGCTCGTGCATATGCCACCACATGACGACACAAAAGCGTGCATGCCATATCAACACATAATATAAAACTAGTTTTTTTAAATATTTTTAATTTAAATAAATTCAAAAAAATTCAGGAAAATCCCTAAAAATTAGAAAATTCATAACTGTCAAAATATAACTCCTTTTTAATCTATTTTTTGTTTGATCACAAATTAAATAATCTATAATTATATGCATTTTAATTTAAAAATAACAAGAGAATAAATTTCTAACTGAAAAATATACTCATTTTCTTTGGAAAATAAAGCTAGAAAAATAAATGAGTGTATATATAAATATTTTCTCTTATTATTTGTATTTGAAACTCAATTCTAATCTCACATATTAATGGGTGTAATATACTTTACTCTAAAATTTCAAGTTTGATTATTCATGATTATCCCTTAAAATAATGTACTTGGAGAGTTATAATTTAAGTTATATAGAATGATGAATATGCACTCAAAGTATGATAATATGTGTAATAATGGAATATTTTATGCTTTAATTTGTATTATTAATCATGTAATTAGAAGTATAAGTTACATGTTATCAATTAGTGGAGTGATTACCCGAGGTATTAGATAAAATAACACAAATCACTCGGAGGGGTAGAGTGTTTTGCTATCATTCGTGGAGGGAGGGCAGAGGGTGATAATAGAAGCAAGAACATGAGGGCATACTTTGGCAAATGAGTGAGAAGGGCACAATAGCAATCTCAGGCTCTAAGTGTGATATGTGGGCATGATACTAAGACAGTCTTCACCTAAAAATTCTTCTATTCACACTAAGTGGCGATGATGAAAATCACAATGGGAGTGCATACCTAGTGTTGCAATGCAAGCTTGTTAGGCACATCGTGGCCATTGCAATGACGTACCGGGCAATGGTTGTAGCAACAATGACTCACTAAGAGGGGAGGGGGCGGGTCGAGCTTGCACACATGGATGGCAACCAATTGACAAGGGTAGCTGGAGTGGTGTAGGTGGGGAAAGCCCACCCCTCCCAGCAATGGGGGCCTCTATGGTGGCAGCTAGGAGAGATGGAGGAGGGTGAATCCTCCCAAGTCGGCTGCTCAACCAGACAAAAGATCCTATGCTGATAGCTTCACTTAGGCCTATTTATCAGTTTGGCAATCAAAGGAAACAAAATGATGGAGAGCCAAAAAGATTGCACAAAAAATCATGGAAATTAGCCATTGTTTGTACAAGGCCATCAGTGTTGACAGGTGGTCGCCTCAACAATCTTTGGCCTTGCTTGCAATTGATTCTCGCAATGGTTGTTGGTTCTCCAACATTCTTGTTGTCTTCCGTCATGCCGTGCTAAGGTCAATGATTGAATCGTGGGTTGAGGCAATTGTCTTTATTGATGACATTGAGGGTGCTCAATTGAGTGTTGTTGTCACGTCCTTTGATGACATAGCCGTCTCCACCAAGGATATCACTATTGGTGGAGCAAATGTTTCTTCATGGTCAACCATTGAAGATATCGGTGTTTGCCTCCACCAAAGGTGCTGAAGTTTATTACACCACATGAAAAGCTTGATGTGATTAGACGAAGCTGAGTTATATAGATACATCGAGGACACAAAAAAAGGCAACTGTATAGAAAAAACTAAACTTTGACAAAGTTTAGATAGATTTGATTGATTTACTCCATGGTGGATTTTAGATCTATCATAACTATGCAATGTCGTACTTAAAAAAACTGTTGTCTTTTTAAATTTACTAGTCAAATTCATTTTAATCCATTTATGTATGGATAACTAATTCATATTTTAATATATTTGAATTGATAGAAATTCATTCTTTAATAAAAATAGATTGAAAAATAAATATCACAAATGATAATACACCAAATTTGAAGAAATTTCAGTTTATTTAATTTGTCGAATAAGTACACATTTCTTTGTTCACATTTTTTTTTATAAAAAAACTTATTTACTTATTTAATCTGATTATTATAATAATACCAAATACAATTATCTAACTTCCCCCCACCCCCAATTTCATTTTTCTTTTAGAATAAAATAAAAATAAAAATAAAAAGCTAACTATGACGACCTGGTCATTTATCCTTGACATTTTGGTGGGTTAGTTAATCCATCAGATTCACAATTTCATTCCAATGATGTGAATTTCTCACCAGTTTTCCTTTTAAGATTAAACCCATTAAAACGATGGAGCTTCTAGACGAGAAGATTCAATTTGGACTGCACCTGCAGAGAATCCCCACGTCAACTAGAATTAAAGCAGCCGTGAAAATAAGATTAAATTATGTGGATATAAGGCAGAGCAGGCTCCCAGAAAAAGCTGATCCAGACAGGAAGAGAGAGAAAGACTCAAAGACCCTTCCTTTGATCTTTTCTTCCCGAGGACGACGATCGCGCTCGTATCGGCGAGATCCCGGAGAGATGTTCTTACGGAAGAAGAACCGCTCTTCTCGCTCTCCTTCTCTCTCTTTGGAAACAGTTGTACCGTTGGAGGATCAAAATGAAGAGCGCGATGATCCGGAGGATCGATGGTCGAGATTGCTGCCAGATCTACTGGGAGAAATCGTCAGCCGACTCGAGTCCAGCGAAGACCAGTGGCCGTTGAGGAAGAACGTCGTTTCCTGCGCTTCTGTCTGTAAGAAGTGGAGAGAGATCACTAGGAATATCGTTCGCCCTCCTCGAGAATCCGGGCGCATCACTTTCCCGTCTTCCCTTAAGCAGGTTTTTCTTCTCGATCTGATTTGGAAACGGTTCATGGGTTTGATCTTGTTTTCTCTTGTGTTGATGTGGGTTATTTCTTGCTCGATTTTGTTGGGCTTTTGTAGCCTGGACCGAGAGATCCTCCGCTTCAGTGTTTCATCCGGAGAAACAGGAAGAACTCTACTTTTTATCTCTTCCTTGGGCTGACTCAGAGTAAGTTTAACTTTTCTGTGATTTGGGTCTTAATTTTTATGTTCTGTTGATTATGAAGAATTTTTTTTAGTCGTGGTGTCGCGTACTGTAGGGATATTTCATTTAATTTACGGGAATGGGACGATTTTTGTACATAGAGATTTTTTGATGGAAGGTGGGAAAGTCAATGGTTGATCATGCTTACTGGGTCAGAATCCGTTGTCAGAGTCGATCCGGATCAACAGAGTCAACCAAGTCAGGAGAGGCTGTCTCCGGCTTGACATGAAGTGGAACAAACCCCAGTTCCCTCGTCAGCACAGACATTCCATGAAATGCTCACTCCTCAAGTAGGAAATGTGAATATTTTTCATTCGAGATTCCAGGGAACATGATGAGGTAGAAGGAGAGAGTCTCATGTTGAAGATTTGCATTGGAGGACGGATAACCCTACTCAGCTCTAATGAGACTCTCAGGACAGACAGATAACGTGGAAGGCGAAGGGGAGATGAAGATGGTAGAGTGGTGTGGGAGGGGATCCTCCCTCCTTTACCCCCGCCCTTCCCTCTTTCTGCCAGAGTTAGAAATAGATGATCGAGTCTATTGAAGAGAAGTATGCCTTTTATTAGAAAATACCTCACCAAGTACGAATTGTCAAATTATCCTTAGACCACTCAATGACCAAAATATCCTTAACTCTGACCTCACTTTAGGGTTGACTATATTGGTGGTTGATATTAGCAGATGAGTAGAGCTGAGTACGATTGATAGAGATCAATCAATGCTCTCTCAATCCCCACTCTGTTCTTGCTTTCTCCGGCCCTCTCTTTCTCTCCCTCTCCATCTCTCTTCCACCCTCCTGTCGTCCTGCCTTTTGTGCTGATCATCCACTTGGTGGTGGTTATGATAGGTATGATGAGGTGATTGACTGAATGGTTGATAATGATCAGGCATTGCTCTCCTCTCTCTATCTCTCTCTATATATCTTTCTCATTTTCTGCTGTCTCTCTCCAACCCCTCTTCAGCTCTCTCCACCTCTTGCGTTCTATCTGCTGCCTATCCTTCTAAAGCATGGTAACTCTCTCTGTCTCTCTATCATTTTGGCCTTTCGAGATGATCAATGGTTAGGTTATTAAAGTTGATTGTTTGATCAATTTAAACTACTGCCTCGATTGCTCAATTATACACCACCCCTTGAATACATGTATAGAGAGGGTAAGAGGAGAGGCTTGGTTGGGGATCAGTGGGTTTACCTATCTTCTCTCAATCATATGCATTGCTTCCTGTTTTGCATGCTAAAACTCTGTTTTAAGTTGAATCGTTTTCATTTGGATCTTACCATAGTTCGTTTGGTGTATGTACCTATCTTCCTGTTTTCAATAGAGAATGATTTTCCAATTTTTTCCATAGCAGGTATGGACAAGGGGAAGTTTCTATTGGCTGCCCGAAGAGTCAGACACGGAGCTCGTTCAGAGTACATCATCTCTCTAGACGCAGACAATCTTTCACAAGAAAGCAATGCATACGTTGGAAAGTTGAGGTAAAATATTTAACAAAAAAATTAAACTCTTGAACTGTCTTTTGAAATTGATATCATTGTTATTGCAGCTCTGATTTACTCGGCACTAAGTTTACTATATATGACTGCGAGCCGCCATTCAACGGTGCCAGGCCTTTGACCAGCAGCATGAGGGGCTGGTTCGGCAGCAAGAGAGTAAGTCCCCAGGTGTCAGCTGGCAGCTTCCAGATTGGCCAGGTGGCATACAAATTCAACCTTCTAAAGTCAAGGGGACCGCGAAGAATGTTGTGCAATATCCACTTGGAGAAAGAAGACCAAGTCATCCTCAAGAACAAGGCGCCAAGATGGCATGAGCATCTTCAGTGCTGGTGCCTCAACTTCCATGGGAGGGTGACTGTGGCCTCCGTGAAGAATTTCCAGTTGGTGGCGGCACCTCCGCCAGCTGGTGGTGATGGTGGCGGAGATGGGGAAACAGTGCTGCTCCAGTTTGGGAAGATTGGGGATGATCTCTTTACCATGGATTACAGACACCCTCTCTCTGCCTTCCAGGCGTTTGCCATTTCTCTCACTAGCTTTGGCACTAAGCTGGCTTGTGAGTGAATTGGCTTTGTACTCGAAATCCCTGGACTTGTGTCTTCCATAGAAAGTATTTAGCAAGTTCACCTAATTATGGTTCTTCCATTTCCATTTACATTCAACGCTTCCTCTGCTGCTCAAAGAGAAGTTAAGTGTCAACGGTCCCCGAGTTAGTTGAACTAAATTGGCGAAGTTTAAACACCCAAAGACTTTTGGATCAGTGACTTTATGCCACCATCATGTGGTGATAAACAAACAAAGCCGACTAAACAATAGAAAGAGAGAGAGAGGAATTTGAATCTATAAAATATACCATTGGCCTTCCTTGGTATGATGATCATTGGATTTTATAACTCTTGGGCACCTATGATGATTCTGAATCTAGCTGCAATAATTAACAAAGAGTTTTCTACTTATCGTGCGATTGGCCTCTCGCCTCTTCTTCTCTATGATTCTATCCTCTGACAACTCCCAGTATAAAATGGCGCATTAAATCAGGGGTGGATACTCTGCCATCTCTCGCGGCTGCTATCCGATTACACGGAACCCTAGGTCCCTTATCTCGTGAGACATAGGGCTATATGATTCTTCCATGGGTGATGCATTTCATTCCCAATCCTTCCCAACGACTGTCCTCAAGTTGGCATTAATTCATTCCCTGGGTCCCTCCCACTCGACTAGCCGTCTTTTAATTTCTTCCTTCTTGTCTTTTTTTTTTCTCCTAGCCCATTTATTTCTCAAAGGCTCGATTGCTCATTCAGAAAATTTTATCTCCCCCTCCCTCTAGTCTAGTAATTTTCCTCGGTATGCTGTCTAGTCTCCTATTCTTCGATTTGAGGAATTTATAGCAAGAAAAGTCAACTTCAAAAAGGAATTCTTTCTTTTTGGCTTTTATATACTATATTCCTACACAAAATAGTGAGCATTACCACATGGTAAGCTGACTCATATAGTTTGCATTCAATATTAGAAAATTTTATGAGCATGCATAAAAAGTATCAACATATATATATATATATATATATGATTTTCTGGAAATTTCATTCACATATACTGATTTTCATTCACATAAAATAATCACTCATGTACTATAATAAATTTACATTCCATTGTAATCATACTTGAAGTGATCGTATCTGTGGTGTTTCATAGTATAGTCTAAACAATTGCTTTGTTTCATATAATGATAGAAACTCTAGTATATTATAAAGTAAAAGAAGAGATCTCTTCAAGGTGTTTTATATTACATATAATCAATATATATTTATATTTTAGGTTGTATAAATTTTGATGTTTAGAAAAGTCAAACCCAAGTCTACAAAAAATATAGTATAATGCCAAAGGACCAAGTCAAGTAGTCCCTGATACAATCCCTGTGAGATGTACGTGTAGCAGAAGAAATGACGAAGGCAAAAATGAGGGGGAGTTAATGCACAAGAAGGGAGCCTAGATATAGAGGAAGCTATAAGGCTAGAGGAAGGCTTGAGGTTAGCCTGATGTCCCCATAAGAAAGAGTTACCTGTCACATGTGGGGCATCACATAACTCATAGAGCAGGAGGGCAGTTATGAGGCGATTATGCAAAGTAGCTTTGGGAATGTTCCAAAGTGATTGATAAATAGAGAAGAGGCCATTATGAGAACACACCACCAATAAGTCTGAGCCTAATTACCTGTGGGAATGAGATCGAAGCATGACAAGGGTACACAACGAAGAGCATCACGATCCTAACTGACTCGCATAATCTCAGAGCTTCGGGTCAGTTAGGTTAAAAGGGGGAGCGGAGAAAGAAGAAGCCGTTATTGATTTCTCGTCCAAGGAGGAGCTTGGCCTGGAGGACACAGCGGGGAGAAAGAATCTACTATTGGTCCTGAAGATCTCGAAGCAAAGAAGTCATCCGAATACGATCTACCAAAGTTGCTACGAGATTGTAAAGGAGCAGTTTGAGGTTTACCTTTTTTTAGGTACACCGAATTTCCGTTGTACTTCATTTCGGTTTGTTTTCTTTCATTTAGATTCAATTTTAGATTTACTTTTGAGATTAATTTCTTTAGTTGTCTGAGGTTTTACAATTGAATCTAATTGCAATGTTTTGATTTCCGTTTACATCTAAGCATTCGTTCTAATTTTCTTCTTTTCTTGGTGAAGGAGTGAGTAATAATTGGAAATTAGTATATACATAGGTAATATTCGTAATTACCTTCTTATATACCTATCGTCCTTTGATTCTGTTTTGATAGATAACAGTGAGAGAAATCTCACCGAAAGTCTCAAAATATACTTGAATATTACATAGGTAATATTCGTAATTACCTTCTTATATAACTATCATCCTTTGATTCTATTTTGATAGATAACAGTGAGAGAAATCTCACCGAAAGTCTCAAAATATACTTGAATATTATATAGGTAATATTCGTAATTACCTTCTTATAGACTTATAATTCTTTGATTCTGTTTTGATAGATAACAGTGAGAGAAATCTCACCGAAAGTCTCAAAATATACTTGATATAGAAAGGAAAAATATGAATCTATACTAATCATAGGTCTAATAATAATAAAAAGTCTCTCTTTATTTCTATTTTCAGTTCAAATTAAAGGAAATCACACAGGAAGGTTAATTAGAATGGGTACAGTGGATGAAGAGGGATTTCAACACAAAGATAAGTTTGTTAGTTACCTAGTCTACCTTGGAAGAATAATAAAAATCACCTAAACAGAGTTAGTATGATAAAAAGATAGTAATAGGATTATAACATCAAGAAGAAGAGTTAAGTATTAGTATAAGATTTAGATTCACATTAATATATAGAAAAGGGAAAAGAAATATAAATGATTCTCAGCTATTCAAACCTTCTATGGATAGTAGCAAAGGATCTAGTTACAAATGAGAATTACTGGGTAGTGAAATAGAATTGAAAGGATGTTAGGAGAAGATTGCATACGTCAAAGAAGGATTAGAAATACCTCCCTAGGATTCGACCCCTCACTGAGCTATACTTTTGGAAGATAGAAATTAAGAGAATAAAATATTTGAAAACAATATTATCACATAAGCCCAATAAAACCATCACAATGACATAAGATTTACATCTTTATTTGGACTTATCATGCCACGTATCCACTTTTGATTCATCTCAATAAACAAGTATATCTGGATTAATTTGGAGTGTTGTATGCGGTGAACACATGATCCATTGCATCTAATGCACCGCAACACGCCATGTGTCACATTGATAGTGAGAAGATGTAACGAACTAGGTCCATGGGATCCAATGATCTACAAGACACCATGTGTCCCTTCATAAAGGAAAATAATTAGTTTCACATTGAATAAATAAGTGGTTTGTTTGGGCTTTATAATATCATGCCCCATTAAGAATTATTACAAACATAAAAATATTAAAGAACTAATGCTCCCTTTAATGGCACCATGTGTTCACAGACTAGGCATCACATGATACTACGCCTTCATGCCACACATACACGATGCCACATCAGCATGATATGTTAGCAAGTGCAAATAAAATCAAATTTTTAATAATAAATTCCTGAAAATTCTAAAAAACATTTAAAAATATGAAAATTTCTAGAAAAATAAGGAAATCCATAAAATTGAAGAAAATTCTAGAAAAATTAGGAAACTTTAAAAACCCCTAAAATTTAAAATATTCATATATTTTTATAGAAAACTTATTTTTAGATGAAATTTTTGCCATTTTGAATCTCGTTTTGTCCTCTTTTATATCATATCACCTAAAATAAAATATAAAAATCACAAAAGGGAAGTTTTTGCATTAGAATCACTTATCCTCTTTATTCTTCATCGTTCATTGTTCATGCCAATGATCACAAAACTCATACACATGATTAAATCATCTTTTTTGACCTTGAAGATAATAAAACATCAAAGATGTGTAAAATTAAGCCAATTTAACATAATTCGACTTATGAACTATGTGATATGATAAATTTAAAAATTTCATCAAAACATGATAACATGCATAATAATGACGTGAATTATGCTTTAAAAATCATCAAGGAATAATAAATTAAATGCAAAAAATGCATGTTATCAAGCTCCCTCCTAGTGAGCTCGTCGAGGCTATTACATGAATTGACTTAAAACACTAATAGTATAGACAATGTTAGGGCGAGTAACAATGATTATATCATCTTACCCAAGAATGACTTCTACCAATTAGCATCCTCAAGGAGTAGAGATGAGGTACCCCAAAAATATTAACGAGCTTCCATGAGCATTTCATAAAAACCTTCATAATTATGTCTACATCCACTAACATCAATAAACCTTATGTGTTTGACCCTCTAAGTCCATATATGTTACTAGTCAATAACTCTATAGACCTAATAACACTTTATTGTTCAACCTTTATGAATTAAATATATCACTATAGATTAATTGATTAAGGATCGAGTCAACCCTTTTAACAAGTTGAATTGACAACCCCTTAGGTGGCAAGCAACATCCATACTCTATGAGATATGGAGTGCTTAAAACTCATGTATAGAACCTTGTTGTCATTGATAATCATATATGCATAATCATTCATCTCTATGAAACTCATGAATGACTTAGGGTCTAGCCAACTATCAAACCCTAATCAGTCACTCAAGTTAGTACTGATGTGTGGATGAAATTATCAAGAAATCCTTCGATATTTCCACTACTTGGCCAACGATTTCATTGCATCTCATCCCTTGAGTCAATCTCAACAAATATCGAGGGTAGAAAATCTCATCTTGGCTACACAATCATCTTCGAGGACTTCATGATGTAACTAATGTGTGACATTTAAGAGATATTGTGGCTAAGGATTTGTAAGTCATAATCAAAACACGATCATCCATCCAAAAGGTATATTTTGTGTCTCAAGTTAAAAGATCATATACACAATTTTGACATGAATCAACTTGATTTATAGTTAGGTATAATATCATTCCAGGATTTATATGGATCAATTCAGTGAACTCTTTTTCTAAAGAGCAACAACTATCTATATTTAGTATCTCCACACCGATGGCTACAGGATCAGCCATACTCATCATATGAGTCATATTAGATAATTCAAGGTCCTTCTCGAATATCCCACAAATAGGAATTTTAGAGCATATGTCTAAAGACTAGTGATCACTACAATATGCTCTTATCATAATTCACTTGTTCATTGCACATGCTCATAGACTTCATTGCAAACATCACACGAGAATGATAATGAATGAATTTCATTTCGATGAAAATAAACGAGATACATGGAAGTGTGATAAGCTTATAGGCCATATAATATCGATCAAAAGAAACATGAACACATAGGAAGACGAGGAGATATGAAGATGAAGAGGCCTAAAAGTGATGAGTCATAGAGGAAGGGATTAGGGCAAGCAAATCTAATAGGTGTGTATATCTAACAAACTATTACGGTTGGCCTATCAAGATTCTCCAAAGATGACTTCACTAGAGCTGAGATAAATGATAACGAGTCAAGATGCGAATCCTCATCAATTGTTTTTTTTTTCATGGAAAATAAGATATCACAAGCCAATAAAGAGGTGATGTCAACTTGGCTCAAGAAAAGATGGGCAACATCCAATTGGCACAAAAAAAGTAAAAAGCATGGACCTCAAGGGAGATTTGACAAATGCCTTTGAAAATGATCACATGCAAAATTGATGAAGTCCGATGGAGGCCCAATCACGTTGTGATTGAGGCCATGGGAGAGAATTTAACCGTGTGAGAGAAAGACAAAATGAGGTAGCCAATGTGATGCACTGCCCTCTATAAAATAAAATTTCTTTTTCATATAATTTTCCATTAAATGTTCAACCCTTTTCTTTGTCCACTTTTATCAAATTCTTGAAAGTTTCAAAGTCAACGCTAATTCTTTTTAATCTCAACCCTTATTCATTAATTTATTTAAATTGATCATCAATTTAGTTTGAACTTTTTAAAACCCTTGATAGTGTATTTTCAATGACCGCTTCTTTGGCTCATTACTAGAAATACTCATCAATCCCTCGTTTCCTTGTTGGACCTTGTATGGGGTTAATGTACTACATCATCTATCTTTTATTGTTTTCATTTTAAATGTTACAAGGTGAGGATGTCTGTATAAGCCAAAATGTTACGTGGTCTATAAGCCAAAATGTTACGTGGTCTATAAGCCAAAATGACAGTTCCATATCTTGTTCTATATTCGTTGAAATGCAATTTATTCAATGTTATTCATTTTTTATGTTTGCAATGAAGTCCATGACCATATGAAAGGAATAGATAAATTATGATGAGATCATAAGACAATGATCACTAATATTTAAACATAGGTTATAAAAATTTATATTCGAGATATATTCGAGAAGAACATCAAATTATCTGGAAAGAATATTATTATCTAATTTTACTCGATATATGAGTACGATTGATCTTGTGGCTACCGATGGGGATAAATTAAAGATAGATAGTGAGTGCTATTTAGAGATAGAATTTACTAAATTACTATAGATGAATCCTTAAATGATATATTACCTAACTTTCAATCAAGTTAATTTATGTCATGGTTGTGTATAAGATTATTTGACCTAAGACACCAAAGACATCTTGAGGATAGATGATAGTATTTTGACTATGACTTACGAATCCCTAGGCACGAGATTTTTAAAAGGTCATGTATTGTATATTCAATGAAGTCCTTGAAGGTGATTGTGTCATCAAGATGAGATCAACTGACCTTAGTATTAGAGGATATTGACTCAAGGAATGAGATGCATTGAAATCCTTGGCAAAGATAATAGAAATATCAGAGAAAATGTTCTTGATAATTTCCTCTATGTATCAGTACTAACTTGAGTAAAGGATTATGGTTTCACATATGACCATACCCTAATTAATGAGTCTCACGTGGATGCAGGATTAGAGGTATATGTAACTTAAGATGACAATGTTACATATGGGAGTTCTTATGCATTTCTTATCTTTTAGAGTATCTGATGTAGCTTGGCATGTAACATGCTAAAAATTTGACGTGTCGATTGGGTTAAATTGATCCTTAATTAATTAATATGTGAATAGTTAATAATATTAACTAATAAATATTATTGGGTCTATAGAGTTATTAACTAGCTATACATATAGACGTAGAGCATCATATACATAAGGTTTTTATACATTGGCAGAGATCAACGTAATTATGAGGGTAATCGGGCTCAAGACCCATTTAGCGCCCCTCATATTTACTTCTTATATAAGGACCTATGTACCCTCTTTTCCGTAGGCAATTCTAGGGTTTATTGCTCTCATCGTCTATATGATATTAAGAGTGAATTGAAGGGTATAATGGTAAATAAGGGTCGAATCCACAGGGAATTAAGGTATTTTCGAGAGATCTTTTGGAATTTGGTCAAATTGGGCGATGAATTGAGGTAAGAAATTAGGGAAAATGGTGGATTTAGAAAGATAACTTCAAAAGGAATCCACGGAATCAAGAATCATCGAATTTGGACTTGATTTCGCGGAGAAATCGCAAATTGAAGTGGAGAGAAAATCTCGAGCGTGAAAATAACGATTTTATCTAAATTTCGAAGAAATTAAATCCTAAATCCTAATCTAAACAGAAATTAAATATAATAGGAAGATAATCTAGGAAAAACCGCTTCCACTAAACCCGTTTAGCGATCAAATCATCGCGATTAAACCGATTAATTGCGAAGAACACCAAAAACATCACGACGAGCTTCAAGCTGCGATTTCTCCTTCGATTTTCCACCAAATCTTGATTTCAACCCCTCCGTGGATGCGGAAATGAAAGAGGAAGAGTATGGAATCAAGAGAAACGAGAGGAATGGTGTCTAGACAGTTCAATTTGATTTAAATCCAACTCGAATGCATACAACGACGAAGAACACTTCGTTTCATAGCATTTTTGGGCATAACCGTCCGATCGTTTCGATCGACGGTTACGATGAAACGGTACATCGTGGACCGTTTCAGTTAAGTCCCAGCCGTCCGATCTCGATCGACGGCTCTGATCATCCGCGCGATTAAACGTTTAAAAATGCCTTGATTTATCGCCGTCGGATCGCGATCCAGCGGTCACGATGCTCCCCGCCAGATCAAATCGTAGCCGTTATAACGCTCGTAATTAAGCACGTGCTCCTGATCTGATCCGGTGGTCCACTGCGCATTCGATCGACGCGCCTCGTTCGATTGCTCGTTCGATCCGGCGCTACTTATCGCGCCACGTCGCTGAAATCTGACCGTTATAACTCCTCTAATCAAGGACGTGCGTTGATCTTTATCGGTGGACCGCGCGTCCATTTGATCGATGCGTGTCGATCGGTTGTCCACGAGATCCGGCGCTCCTTATCGCGCCACGTCACCTGCACATTAGATTTAAGTGCGGATTAGTCCCACACGGAGTTAATTATAGCAAAACGTCGGGTTTATAACACCTGACGGTTTATAGGGTTAATAACCCTTCCCATATAGGGAAGGCTGAAGACCCTTTATGTATATAGATTAAATAAAATATATAATATGTATAATGCGCCACGTACGCGCTGCGCGGGTCCGCGTGGTGCTGCCACGTGGCCTTGCGTGCCACGTCGCATCCACGCGGGTCCCGCGCAAAATATAAACCCTTTTTGTAAAATTTTTTATTTATTTTAAAGCGGTTTTAAATAGAAAATAAAATCAAAAAAATCCAGAAAAATCCCTAAAAATTGTAAAAATCATAACTTTCAAAATACAACTCCAAATTAATCCAAATTTCTTTCATTTGATCTGAAATTTAATTATCTATCATTCTAAAAATTCAAATTATTTAAATAACAAGAGATTTAATTCTTATTTTAAAAATACATTCATTTCTTTAAGATTTTAACTTTAGAAAATTAAATGAATGTTTACAAAAAATGATCTCTTATTATTTAACTTTAAAAACCACTTATAATCTCAAGTAAAGATGGGTTATAAAATCTTTAATCTTTAATTAATCATAATTAACCCTAAATTAATGCATTTTGAGATTATAACATAAAATTGCATAGAATGATAGAAATGCACTCAAAATATGATAACATGCATATAAATGGAATGTTTTATGCCTTATTTTGCATTAATAATCATGTTTTATCATGTTAAGATTGCATGTTATCACATCCCCTAAATCCTCTCATTACGACTGCCGTCATTGAGCATTGCGATCATCATTTTTGGTGTGCCTGCTCCTCCCACTCTAGTGAACTCTATTCTTCATCATCATCTCCTATCATTGTTGCTCTCGTGCTTTTTGATCATTGACCCATGGCGACGTCTGTCAGTTTGCTCTGTCCAACGCTTTGCTCCCTCTAACGCTACATGATATGCAAAAAATATGGTTATTGAATACACAGATTCATGTATCAAAAAAATTATACTCAACTCTTCAAATTTAGTTTTAAAATTTAGTATAATGATAAGTCAAGGTTGAATCCACATGGAGGAAGGTTAAAACATTGAAATCAAGAAATATTTTTATATGTTTTTAGATTAAGAAAGCATAAATGATCAATAAAAGTGGTTCACAGATCAATATAAATGATCAACAAAACCTTAGTGTTCACAGAAATGAAATGAACCGATCAAATGCTTCCATACTCTTTTTGAAGATTTAAATCCCTTGATTGATGGTAGAAAAGTCATTTTAGGTTTTCAAAATATGAAAAGGTGGATAAAAAGATGGAGAAAATAGAAAATATGGACGAAAAATGGTTATAATCTGAGGGTACATGATAAAAACACACTCTAGTGATACTCTCTAATCAAAACATACCTTTAAGAGCCCATACATTTTGCCCGTACTTGGCATCTTGCATCCAACATGAGAAATGGATAGAAAATGATGTTCTATAAATGAATAATGATCTATCATTGCTTTCTTTCCTTCTAGCTAGCCCATTCTAGAGGCATACAATCAAACATTAAGAACCCTAAATTTTTTGTCTTAGAATTTAAATTGGCCTAGGTAGATTTTTAGAGCTGAAATGACAATCATGCCCTTACAATTTCAGCCTCTAACTCCATCAAGATCGTTGCAAATCAAGCTTTTAATTTAGAGAAATCTATATTGTTGATATAACTTTCTCTCTCCTCAAATCATGCATGTCAAATTTTGCACATAAGAAACTAAAAAATATATTATTCTTTTCCTCTCTCGTTTCTCTCCTCTCTCTTCTCTCTTCTATCCTTTCTCTTCTTTTCTTTGATGCGAGAAACACGAGTGTGAGGAAGAGATACTAGAAGAGCAGAGAGAAGGACGGGAGTGAGCGGTGTAGTGGTGATACACGTGACAAAAATGTTTTTTTGCAAGAGAGAGAAAGAGGGGGAGATGGGAAGAGGGAGAGATAATAGAGGAAGAAGAAGAAGAGGTGATGCGACTCTCGTCGCGTGAGAAAGAAAATGAGGAATAATGGATCAAGAAGGAAGAAAGAAGAGGGAGCGAATGGATGAAGAAAGAAGAAAGAAGAAGAAGAAGAGAGAAAGAGCAAGAGAGAGAGAGAGAGAATGAGAAGACATGGAGGGGGTGACAAAGAGAAAAAGAGAGAATGTAAGGAGAGAGGAGGAGAGGGAATGGAGGAAGAGGAGGAAGAGAGGGAAGACATCACAGAAGAGATGAGGAGGTGGCACAAAAGATAGGTGACCCTTCTCTGTCGCGCCTCTCCTATCTCCATCGTGGATAAGAAGGTGTGAGTGAGAGATGATAAGGGAGGGAGAGACAAAGAGATCAACCGAGAGACAGAGATGAGAGAGAGAGAGAGGGAGAGAGAGATGGAGTTCAGTACTTATCTAAAATATGGGGAAGGGGGGAGCTGAGGTCAGTGGAGTTCAGTACTTATCTAAAATCTTACTCCCCCCTAAGTGGATGAAGGGGGGAAACATTCCTAAAAATAATATAGTAAGACTTCAAGTAAGAAAATCTAAAGATAAAGGTAGGGTGATGTATGGTTTGTTATCATAGTATCGGGAATCGGGTTTTTTTTTTAAAAAACCCTTGAAATCAATACTTTTTTGTGATAAATAAAGAATGGGTTTTTTAGGTTTGAGTAAATAAAGGTAGAAATAGGGGGGCTGGGGCCCCCGAGAGGAGAGGAGGGATAAAGTAAGTTAAAGAAATAAGGGTATGGGGTCCCCCAAGAATTATATAGGAGTTGATTTATAGGAGTTGATTATTTTAATTTCAGGAAATGGGGAAGAGGCCCCTTTTCCGATCTTAGTTGTGACCTTAAGGAAGAGATTCCTATCTGCTAGGGTATAAGGATCTACCGACCCTAAAAGCAAAAACAATTCCCATGAAGTAAATTCTGTTAGGAGTTCACTGACCCCTTGCTCCCTGATAAGTTAGAAATTTGCGTGATTTATGTCGTTATTTAGGGTTTTTCCTGACTTATACAATAAAATTTATAATCTCCCTTAGTGGTGTAATAAGGGGTCGAATCCAAAGGAGGCGGTGGTGAATTCTAATCCTTCCTTGATGTAATCAATCTTCTCCTAACAATTCCCTATCATATATCATCTTCCTGTCATTTTCATTCATAACTAGATCCTTTGATAATGTCTACAGAAGATTCTTTTCCTATGTATTGGTGAGAATATTAATCTGATACCTTCAACTATCTCCAATTTCTTTGCTTTAATATTGCTACTGCTTCTTTTTCTTTACTGAGATGACAATGTTTATGTTTCCTTTTTATTTATTTATTAATCTTAGGTAAATGCTATATGAAGGAGTTAACCTTCCAAATCTCAATCTACTGACTGAGCTTATCTGCTCTTATATTCTTTCCTGAAATCTTTAAACCAATGAAGAAATTTTCCAACAAGATTTCATTCCAAATTATGCTATAACAAGGACACTACTCTAGGTGAACCTCTGATAAAATTCCAACTCTCTCTACTACTAACTATATGTATTTATATTTCTGATACTTTCTAATCTAAGCAGAGAGATCTGATGTTAAGGATAGATTGTATCAACTATTTTGTATTTTAATCCTTTTCTTTCATTAATCTCTTCTAATATCTATCGATGAAATTTCTTTTATCTATGCTGTCTGCAACGGAATTAAAAGAAATAGATTATTTAAAGAACGTCAAACTTCTTCACTCCATTACTTCTAAACTGAAACAAATTCCTACCTCATTTAGTGAAGGGGAAAGAAACCGAAAATGATGCGTTAACAGAATAGAAAAATTTTGAAATCAATCTCGATGAAGATTTCTAAAATATGTAGATTAGAATCTCAAAAGGAAAACAATATTAAGTCCTAAAATAACCGGAACAAAGTTGAATCACAACGAAAATTTCGCGAAATAAGAAAACAAAACTAAGACGAAAAGTATATTTCAACTGAACTTTGAAGCTTGGAAGTGAAGCCTAACCGCCTGGAATGAGTTTGATTCTCACTTCGAATGCTCCTTGGAACGAAATTTGGCTCTTGCCCCCGCTGTGTCCTCCTGGCCGATTGTCGTCGGGCGAGAAATCAAGAACAGCTCTCCTCTCCTTCTCGCCCCCTTTTAAACCTAGCTGATTCGCGTTTTTGAAGATATGCGAATCAGTTAGGAAACTGATGTTTGCCGCCTTGCACCATTCCCTTGTGTCGTTTCACTGGTTTAGTCAACTTCTCTTCTGATTGGTGGCGCTTCTTA
Source organism: Lemna minuta (assembly GCA_024174645.1). NCBI lineage: Eukaryota > Viridiplantae > Streptophyta > Magnoliopsida > Alismatales > Araceae > Lemna > Lemna minuta. The sequence goes on from CM044105.1 coordinate 7,608,693, forward strand.
ACCGTGAAAAGCAGTGAACTTTTCTCCTTTGATGGATTCTCCGTACGTGATGATTTACACGCAGAAGCAGACCTCCGTTCCTCATTGGTTGATGATCTCTGCATACAATTCCTGCCCATCATGCTAATAAACCTATCAGAACTGACGAGCCCAATAAGGGCTTAGTTACAATCAACATAAAAAAAACTAAATTACAGTATTTAAAAAGAGTTTCATTAAAAGAAATAAGCAATAAGAAGAGCTTAATGTTGATTATAGATTGTTTTTTTAGAGGATTTCTCAGCTGAATTAATAAATTGTTTATCTTTGTAAAATCATATGATAATATGCAAAAGGTGAGTGATTTTAGCCACTACAATTGAATTATTGTAAAGATGAGCATCCTCATTTGCTATCTTTTTGCATGTTATCACTCCCTATTATCTTTTCCTCTTTTTTCTCTTTTTTTCTCTTTTATTTTAACCTCCCGAGGGACAAGGGGCTTCTCTCACTCCAATTCACCTCCAGAATAGGTATGGAGAAAATCATTTTAATAAAAAAAGATGGAACTAAAAGTCCTAATTCTATTATTCTTAAAACTCGGCTTCTTTTTCTCAACCGGAAGTTGAAAAGAGGGAAAAAAGAAAGATAAATTAAAGGAAGAAGAAGTAGGTATTGGAGTGGTAATTCGCATAGCTCTTATCCACTATCTTTACCCTGAGGGGAATTGGAAATCAAAATAGCTGACAAGTTAAAGAGGACAGCTAAGGCTGAACCCTGAAGGGGAACCCGAATAGCTTTCCCCTTTTTCTCTTCGCTTATGACACATCTAGCTTGATTTTGTGAGATCATGACATTGGAATGAATATTGTGCTGCTGGGAGGAGAAGATGAGAGTGATGAGTGAGAAAACGAGCAGCAGGGTTGTGATAACATGTTATTTATGCATGTAATTATATAGTTATTAATGCAAATTAATGCATTAATCATTACAAATATATGCATGTTATCATCTTTTAAGCATATTTCTATCATTTTGTGTAAATTCATGTTATGATCTTAAAATACACCAATTTATGGGTTATTATGCATAATTAAATATTCTAATCTTTAATCCTAATTATATTTATGATCATAATCATGTTTTAAGAGTGAAAATGTGAGAGAAAAGACTTTTATTTACATTTATGAATTTATATGAATTTATTTTATATAATACATAAATGTATAAAATTAATATAAATTAATTCTCTTATTATTTTTTTATAATTTTAGTTTTTATAGTGATAGATTATTCAATTCTGAATCCAACAAAACAAATTTGACTTAATTTGGATTTATATTTTGAAAGTTATGAATTTTACAATTTTTAGGAATTTTTCTGGAATTTTTCTGAATTTATTTATGTTTATTTTCGATTTTTAAATGTTTTAATTTAATAAAAAAAATGCAAAAATCGGGTTTCCAATGCGCTTGTACATGTGGCATCGCCACGTGGACAGGCGCGAGCGCCTACGTGGCACGGAGGTGACGTGGACGCGTATTATATTTTCCAAATATATATGTTTAATAAGTCAATAGGTCTCCCGTGCATAGGGAGACAATACCTAATCGCTTATAAACGTCACATATTATATAGTGGATATTTTCCTTAATTTTTGCAGTGTGGGACTAATGTTATTTTTCAGGTCAACGTGGAACGTCCGATCAACATCAAGATGATCGTGTGCGTTTACGCGGTGGACGCACGATCCACCAGATCAGAGATTCAGCACGTGATCAAATATCCACTTAAATGAGACGATCATCAATTATAACGGTTGAGATTTATCGACGCAAATGATCTCCGATTTAATCGTGATCGCACGATCAAGATCGGACGATCATCACAAGACACCGATTTGATTAAAGGGACGCACGATTGCGATCGTCCATCGCGATGATCTCTCCATCCAATGGTCCACGATCCATTTTGTTCTTTTAAGAACTGTTCTTCGCGACGAGAAGAACCGTTCGCGATTCTTCACCAAATTCTCCATGTTTAGAGAATCATTTCGCGTGCCGTTTGTTTCCCTGTGTTCGTAACTCATTTGTGCTTCCATTGAACACTTGAATTCAAACTTTGATCGAGAGAGACGGAAGAAATCACATCTTGAACTCCACTTTCGTCTTCGAAAATTCGGAATGAAAAGCCTTGCATCTGGCGATTAATTGGATCATTTCGAAGGCTACTTTGGGTTAGGTTGCGTGATTTAATCTTAATCTTTCATCATTTAGTGTTAATTTTTATTTTAGCATCGTAGATTAGTTTAATTTTAGATTAACTTTAGGTTTTTAATCATTTTTCGAAACGAAAATTTCATCTAACTTCAAACTTCGATTACTCTTCGAATTCTTATCCAAATCACCTGATTTTTGCATCTCCTTTGCCTAGCTTGCCTCTCTTGGTGGTCATTATTGATCATCTCCTTTTAGTCTCCTTTCCTCTACTCTCTCTCCCCCTTCTCCTCATATTTCTTTGGTTCTACCCTTCTCATCGACTCTAGATACTAATCCTCTATCTCTCTCCTTCACTACAAGCTCACCGTCTCTCGATGCAACTCTAAACCCCTCTTGATGATCTTCACCTTCCCATTGCCTTTTGTAAGGGTACCCACACTTGTACTCACTATCCCATTTCTTACTTTATTTCCTATAATCAAATTTCTCTATCTTTTTCTGCCTTTGCCCTTTTAGTAGTCTCTGAGTCGATTCCATGATAACATGTTGATGCAGCACATGTACCTGCATGGAAAGCGGGGATTGACTTGGAGGTGGAGGCCTTGGTTTCTAGAGGGACTTGGATCTTAGTTCCCTGTCTGATAGATGCTAACATTTTCATGTGAAAGTAGGTCTTCACGCTCAAATATCATCTTGATAGTACCATTGCGCATCACAAGGCTTGTTTGGTTGCTCATAGCTTCACCAAAGCATATGACATTCACTGTACTAAAATATTCTCCCTCGTCGTCTGTCTCAACTCTGTTTGTGTGCTCCTCTCACTCACCTTCAATCATGCTTGGTCTCTCCATCAATTAGATGTTTCTTACACCTTGATTTATGGTGATCTTAAGGAATAGGTCTTTATGAACCAACCTCTTAGATATATTGTTGAGGACGAGACATGCAAGGTATGTTTTATTTGAAGAGCTATCTACATGCTCAAGTAGAGTCCATGCACTTGGTTTGTAAAGTATACTGGTCTTCTCTGTGCCTTTGGCTTCACATCATGCACTGCCAATCTTACCATGCTCACTAATAAGACAAAGGGTTGTTTTGTCATTCTTGCAGTCTACATGGATGACGTTGTTTCGACTAGTAGAGATGACACAAGTATTCATACTACCAAGATATATGTATAGTAGCACCTCAATAACCGTGACTTGGGGAGTCATAGATATTTTCTCAGGATTGAGTTTGTTCATTAAGTTGAGAAGCTCACTTTGACCTAGAAAAAGTATGCCCTTGATATGCTTCAAGAAAAAAATATTTTCAAGTGCAAGCTGAAGACCTCATCCATGGAAGCTTGCCCACATTTCTAGGATACTGTCTCCACTCCTTGAGGATGCTAATTTCTATCAAAGATTGTTGGGCAAGTTGATATATCTCATCGTCACTTGCCTTGCCGTTGTGTATGTGGTTGGTGTTTTGAGTTTATTTATATAGGAACCTCGATGAGTCCATTGAGAGGGAACTTTACGGGTTCTAACATACATCAAGAAGAGGGCTCATATGTCGATGATATGGTCATCTCTATATTAAACTTACTTTGATATTTGGTATGCCGGTGACAAAGGAGATCATAAATCTACTACAAGCTATTGCATGTATATTGGAGGTAACCTCATCACCTTGTGGCCCCGGAAATAGAAGGTAGTATGATGCTCTAGCGTAGAGTCTGAGTATCAAGCCATGATTGAGAGCAAGCGGGGGATAGTGTAACTTTGGTCACTTCTCAGAGATCTTGGCATCTCATCTTCTTTTGTAATCTGAATGTATTGCATATATAATGGAGGTAACCTCGTCACTTTGTGGTCTCGGAAATAGAAGGTGGTATCATGCTCCAATGTAGAGTTTGAGTATTGAGCTATGGGTGAGAGCGCCCAAGAGATATTGTGGCTTTGGTCATTTTTACGAAGATTTTAGCATCTCATCTCTTTCTCTAATGCCCACGTATTGTATATAGATTGGATGTAACCTTGTCACCTTGTGATCTTATAAATAGAAGGTGGTATCATGCTCCAGCGTAGAGTTTAAGTATCGAGCCCATGGCTGAGAGCGCGTGGGAGATAGTGTAGCTTTGATCATTTCTCAAAGATCTTGGCGTCTTATCTCCTTTTCCAATCCGAATGTATTGTATATATAATGGAGGTAACCTCATCACTTGGTGGTCCCGGAAATAGAAGGTGATATCATGCTCCAGTGTAGAGTTTGAGTATCGAGCCATGGCTGAGAGCGTGTGGGAGATAGTGTGACTTTGATCATTTCTTAAAGATCTTGGCATCTCATCTCCTTCTCTAATGTGCATGTATTGTAATAATAAAGACGATATCTTCATTGTTAGCAATTCTACTTTTTATGAGCATAGGAAGCACATTGAGATTAATTGTCACTATATTCAAGACAAGGTTATGTCAAAAGTCATCTCTACCCCTCTTGTCAAATCATCTCATCAGCTTATAAATGTCTTCACAAAGAGTCTCATCGCGATCTCTTATCATGCCATGTGTACCAAGCTAGGCATGTTTGTTTTATATTCTCTATCTTGAGGGAGAGTGTCCAATAGTAGTATCGGGCTCCCATCCCATTTAGGGCCGCTCATCTTGACTTCCTATATAAGGACCTATGCAGTCTCTTTTTCATATGTAATTCTAAGGTTTATTGTTATCATGGTCAATAAGTGTTTTTATTAAAATTTTACAGATCTAATATCTATAATTAAGGAGAGAACAATCACATCTTAAGGTGCCCATGCAAACTTTGTGGATACCAAACATTTGACGATCTAAAAGTCTTTTTTTCTCATAGTGAAAAGTACTGAAGAGGTGATCCACATGTCCATTTATCTTATAGATATAGCTATCTAGGCTCTCAAAATTTTGATTAAAATACCAAATGTAACACAAGAAATGTGATTAGACATTCAAAAAAATTAAGACACAGAATTTTGATCAAATCATTTAGTATAAGTTTAAATCCTTACTTATAAGGTTCGTTGAAAGATTTTATGAAGCTATTTAAGCATCTAACCCCTAAGGATATTAATACGATGATCCATATCCATATAACCAAGTCAAAGGTCAAGTCTTAAGGGAAGTCATAAGTCAAATATTTTGAGGTCATCAACTGCCAAGAGTAAGTTCAACAACCAACAAGCAAAATCCAAGAAAGTTAAGAGTCAACTCCGTCACAATTAATGATCAATGAACAACGATCAATTATTGACTAAACCACACGTCAAGGGAAAATATATTGTATTAGTTCATCTGTTCATCATGGTTTTATGAGATCCTTATAGAGTCCATATAAGTTGACCTTGATCAAGAAAACATTCACCTCTAATTTTACTCAGGGTTCTCATTGGGAGTAGTGCTTACTCGCGAGGGTGATGACATGCTCTTTGTCAATGGAGTGATCCTGCATGGACCAGAAAGACTCTTTGAACCGGAATAGGCTGTATTTTCATGTCTTGGTTTCTCCTTTTTGAACTTATATATGACAGTCAAAGACTTCTCAAGCTTTCTGCTGGCAGGTTCTCGAGTTCTAAAGACAAGGGTACCATATCACACGTATATTGGATCAGTACAGCGGACAAAAAATATGGTTCTTTGTCAGAAATTTAATACAAACAGTTTTGCCATCTAGAACCCTAATCTAGAACCCTAAGCGCAGCCCATTAGCCTGAGTGGACGAGGGGTTTGTGCAGACTTCCAAGTGAAGCACAAGTCTATGAAGAAAACCAATTTCTCGTAGACAATATAGGTTGTGGGATACACTAGATTAGGAATTTTCTAAGCATTTGAGGATTTGAGGAAGGGAAAACCTATGAGCTGGACATGAGGGACTATCGGTCCCTCAGCTTGTACAGTCTATACTTGTGTACTGTGAGGTGGGAGAAAATTAATAAATTGTAGGAACTTGGTAACAAATTTATGAAGATCGTGGAGAGCACGAAATCAATTCAACATCTCTTTTAGAAGACAAGAAGCTGATTCAACTTCTGAGATTGTAATTCACGGTCAATAGGAGGAAAAGCCCAAAAAGTTACTGCTTTAAGTCAAACCGAAGCTTTCAGTTTCAACATCAGTCGTTTCATACGAGTCCGCCGGTATAACTCTGGTCGTTGACCAGAGGAGCACGACAGAACATTCTAGAAAAAACATCTCGTTGACCAAAGATTATCATTTTTTACCCCTCAATTTCGCACCGAGAGCCCTCTCCAGTTTAATTATAATCTGCTGGTTGGGGATTGCTTTTCCAGATTCATACTCTTGAATCACTTGAGGCTTCTCATTGATCAACTGTTTCCAGAAAAAGATAAAAGTCAGTGAACAAGAAAACTTCATAATAGACAGGGTTCATTTGTAATTTACCTGGCCGAGCTGGGCTTGCGTCAATTTCTTGTCCATTCTAGCTTGCATGATGTTCTTCTTAAGTTCCAACGGTACCCGATCATCTGAAGATAGCATATATATAAATGAGCAAAGCATGATAATCATATCTAAATTAGGGTTCAGCTTTCAATGAAGCTCACGACTGAGATTCTCTGTTTCTTCGTCCAATTTTCTTGTGTTTAAGGAGGTGCTGCTGGATGCCGCTTTGTTAGTTCCGGCAGTTGCTGCACCATTGATATAGCTAAACGGTCAAAAATAGAAATACGTAGATAAATTTCAATATAGAAATTTACACACATCGACATTCACCCAAGGATGCTTGTTTAACAAATAAGGGAAACAAATTTATTTACTACGTCTAGAGTAAAATCTTTTGCATATAGAGAAAATAATCTTCCTCCTACAGATAGGGTTCGCCAGTAGAAGGAAAAACTTATTTATTATCTCTAGAAAAAAAAATTTCTCCAGCAGCCATAAACAAAAGTTAAAGGATAGAAAATTAAAATAGGGAATAAACCATGTTGACAGAAAAAAAAAACTCGCTTTCACGGTAACGATCGATCACTGAAGGACAAAATATGCAGATAAAAGCGACAGAGAGATAGATCGCCTCACACTTCTTGACCGTCTCAATCTCTGCGCCGCTCCTACGGGCGGCGTTGACGGCCTTCTCATCCTTCTTCGCGGCCGCAGTCGGAGCCTTCTTCCGGAGGGTCACCGGCTCCCAATCCTGAGTCAATGGGCCGATCCCCGCCATCTTTGAGATTCTCAGGTACTCACGCAAAGGTTTCTTCCGTACGTTCAAGTCGCAGGCCTCCGCCAAGCCAATAGCCTTAGAGGGAGAAAAGGGAAGAACACAGAGAAATTGAAGATTTCACAGAGTCGATCTCTTGGGCCTCAAGCCAAAATATTATCCGTGAGATCATTGGAGGCTTGACTCAATCAACTCTCCCAGCCGTCTGATGTCTGAACTTACTTGTGGTCTTGAACCCTGATTTATCAAATATAATGTATATGGTCTTCGGCTTCCTATAGAAAATGACCGCGATGATGACCCGTGGGATCCTTGGCCTTCGGTTCTGACAGACGTCCGATCGATGTACCTTACATCAAGCATAAAACTTTTAACGTTATTATTAATTTTTTTTAGTTTGTAAGGGACTTTCTGTAACTTTGTTTGCCCATAACCCGAGGGATCATCCGCCGGCTGTAAGCGACATGACAGCCGTCGGATCGGTGAACCCTTCCCTGGATGGCTTTGTTAGCGTTTTGGTTTAAATCCTAGATCATAAAAATTGAAAGTTATACGCGATATTTAACATAAGTCGTTTTCTGATCGCCTTCCTCCCGAGAGATTCCGAGATCATATCAACGTCTGTGATGTAATCAATGTCTGACAGCCGTTCGATTGCGAACCTCGTCATCGGACGGCTTATGTTGAACCAAAAATCGTAGTTGATCCAGAAAATCGGATCGTCGATCTAGTGGAGGTCTTATAAAATCACATCCCTATTTGTAAGAAGTTTATTAATGATTCTGATTCTTTATTTAAAACAATTTTGTAAGGGACGTTAATACAATTTTGTTTCCTCCTTCTAGAAAGCTTCTGCTATCAACGGCTATGGCGAAAAGATCCCTCATCACTCCGTTAGGGCGGATCGCGTCCGACGAATTGAACGAATTCGGCGCAGGAAGAACCGAAGGCTGGCTTTCCGAACCTTCTCTTCAAACATCCATCCAATCTCCCTTCCTTGTGATCGCCAATCGCTCCGTTGTCGTAATCATCCGTTGGGAAGGACGACGAGATCCCTCCCCTGCTATCAGGATTATTCCAGAATTATCCACGTCTGAGGGAGAAATCACCGCCGTAGAGTGGATTTCAATTGACGAATTCCTCATTCTCGCTGTCGGTACTTCTGGCGGTTACCTTCTTCTTTACTCCATCAAAGGGGATCTGATCCACAAGCAGGTAGCTCTCTTTATCTACATCAATGAAATGTGCATCAGAGTATGTCACGTGATCTTTCACGTGATGGGTTGTGCCATGTTTTTATGACTGTTATTCATAATTCAAAGGGATGATTCATCAACCTCATTCTCTATTATCTTAGTTCGAAATGGATCCTGGAAGGTAGTATTCATTTTCTCCTCGCTTCAGATTGTTTACACTAGACGAATGCTTAGATTGCGGTTTCGAGAGATCAAATTGCATCCATTTGGTGGAGATTCGACCTGTGAGCTTTGTGCTGTTGCTCCCGGAATTATAGCGCGATTCGATGGATCAGATATCAAGGTGAGATATTTTTTTAATTTTGCTCCAAAATCCAACTGTTTTTAAGCAAACCCACATAAGTATTGTAGAAGCATATCATGGGTGGACTCATATTTTTTTACTTAAGACACTTTGATATAGTGATACGAAATAGTCATGCAAATCGAAAAATTTGATAAATTAAACTTGCATATCCTCTGATTTTAGTATTGCACAGGCTTTTTTGCAACAACGCTCACAGGAACTTCAAATTACAAACGATGTTCTTAATGCAAATTCTCAAGCAAAGATACCTAATCAACTTTGGAACATCAGCAAATTTGGCTTGTGCTCTGATGCCGCGATAGCAGGGATCATGCCGCCTCCATTGTTGGAACTTCCTGTAAGAATTGCAATCCACTGCTCTTCGAGTTCTTCAGAAGAGCTTCAGGCACTTGAAATTTAGCAGTTTTTACTCTTCACCAGTCACAAGAACGCTACTATTGTGCAGTTGCAGTAGGCGATGATGCTGTGATTGCTGCCTACAGGTGAGGTTACTTCAAAACTTCTATGAATATTCTTTCCTCTCAATATATCTCTTGTTCTTAGATTATCAGAAGATAGGAGTAGATCTCTCGTTGGTGCCATCCTCTCTCAAATAGTTCCGACAGCTTTCTCTACCATTTCTTCCTTCTCCAATATCATCTGGAGGAGAGATAGGGTGTCAAAGCCTGAAGCAAAGCTTCAGTCATTTGCAAAGGGTTAGTGAATTATTGTCCTTTATTACATATCGGATAATTTCTCCTTCATTAACTTCTAACTTAATTCATGGCAGCTTCACATCTGACTTGCTTGAAGGATCATCCCAGGAAGGGAGAGAAACTCACACTATCACCTCGTGGCACGCTCGCAGCTATTACTGATTCTTTGGGTCGTATCTTACTCCTAGATACTCAGGCCCTTGTGGTCGTCCGCTTATGGAAGGTTTCTCTCAAGTTTTTGAAGCTTCATCTTTTGTTTATTGAAGGTTTCCCTCTCTAGTTGGGGGAAGGTTTCACTTCCCAGTTTATGAGAGTTTTCTCTCATTAGGTTTATGTCTCTAGTTTATGAAAGGTTTCTCTCTATAGTTTAACCAACTTTTGAAATATTTACCCTATGGGAATTATCCAAACTACAGGGGTACCGGGATGCTTGTTGCCTCTTCATGGAGGCGATTGTGAGGAGAGATGAAAGTTCTTTTCAGGGTAGTAAGAGAGAAAAAAGCCTCTGCCTTGCCATCCATGCTCCTAAGAAAGGAATCGTCGAGGTATAATCATTGGGTTTTGCCTTTTTGAAAAAAAACCATTGGGTTTTAAGCAAAGTTTGTTGGATTTTGATTTTTTTTATGGTCAATCCTATTCAGATTTGGGAGATGAGGACTGGCCCGCGATTGTTGACTATCAAGTGTCCTAGGGGGAGTAAGATTCTCCAGCCCCCATGTAAATCTGGATCCCCTCTTCAAGTTTTTATTTGGAATGGGGACTCTGGTCACTTGTCTTTGCTCAATAGCTCTATAAGTTGAGTATAATTTGTGATAATTTCCTCCATTAACTGACATTGGTTTCAGGTGTTATATATACTTGATATTGTTCCTATGTGTAATTTTATCTATTGAGCTTATTGATTATACTGGAAAACTTAAAGTTTAATATTTCCAACAGTTGATCTTAATCAATCGAACACAGTGTGAATTTGATATTCAGCTATTTTCCTGGAGGTTACTGGCATTGACTTTTGAAAATGTACATTTTGACTTTATTGCCAAGGATGAGTTGTTTTTGTGCAAGAATTGAAGCGGAGAATCAACCCATTAAAAATTTGGAACCATGAATGGATTAAGAACTACTTGTGTTCAGTTTTAATGGAGTCAGTCTACTAATTATTATTGAAGGAAATAGAGGGGCCTGCGAAAGACCTCTATGAAGACAAAAATTTAAGGCCACCCCCCCCCCTCCCCCCTCTCACTTACCACTTTTCCATACCACCAAAATGATTTGAAGATAGATGTAAGAGGTTCTTATAAGTATATAAAGATCTCTTACATCTATCATTTTTATATATATATGAGCAGAATGTACTCTTGATATTGGGTCCAATAAGGAGAGTAAACAGGGGTAGGTTGTCAAAGCAAGAGATAGATAGAGAAAAGAGAAAAATGGGGGGAGGGAGGGAGGGAGGGAGGGAGAGAGAGAGAGAGAGAGAGAGAGAGAGAGGGAGCAGAATGTCTATAACTATTCCTAATAAGTAGTGCACGACATCAACCTTATTGTGCTTTGAATGCTCATTAAATATTTCAGTTACATGCAACAAAGATGTTTGCCTTGATAGCGTGTTCATACTCACGTGTATACCTATAAAATTAAAAAAAGAAAAGTGCAACCGCATCATCTTGTTTGTATTTTTGTCATGATTTGATAGTCATGTAAATGTACAATAACATAAGTATATAAATATGATAGTCATGTCTTAAGTATGTTATTATACAATAACATTATATTTTTATGTAGCATGTGAGAGTGAGGACAAGCATCTATTTGAATATCTATGTTAGTTCTTGTTTAGGTTATGTCTTGGAGCATTTTTTTTTCAAGCAACGACTTAAGGCTCATAAGTAGGAAAAGTGATGAAGTAAAAGCTACTTCCTCTGGCCTAGACAAGCATCAAGCATCATACATCATAATATATTAACTCCAAGATACTCTTGGCTCATTCTCCAATTTATTAGAATGAAGATTTGGGTAGCTTATCTATGATACAAGATTCATAAGTCGCAAATGATTCACAATCAAATGCACCCAAGTATGTATCTCTATGTACCTTAAAAGTCTCTCTCCCTATTTATAGACATTTGGTATGTGGATATAAAAACCCTCATAATTATATATATATATATATATATATATATATATATATATATATATATATATATATATATATATATATATATATATATATATATATATATATATATATCTTAATCTATTCATAGAACTTATGTCTATATATCTCACTAGTTAATAACTTTATCAACCCAATAATACTTTATTAGTCAACCTTGATTAATTATCTATATCAATATATAAGTTAATTAATTAGGGATTGATTTAATCCAATTGATCTGTTGAGTTGTCAGCCTATTAGGTGTATATTCAAAATTGCCAATAGAACCTTAACATAATTAGTTAATATATGTATAATTCTTCGTCCACACGAGACTCATGAATGACTTAGGATATGGTCAATTGTCAAACCCTAATTGGTCACTCAAGTTAGTGTTAATGTATGTAAGAAATTATCGGGAACTCCTCTAATATTTCTAATACCTTAGACAAGGATTTCATTACATTGATAGATATTATATGGCCTATAACCTAATCACACTTCGATGTACATCGCTTATATTCATTGAAATAAAATTTATTCATTATGTTTCTTGTGTAATGTTTTTAATGAAGTCTATAAATATATTTAATGACAAAGTGAATTATGCTGAGATCATAATATAATGATTACTAGTTTTTAAACATATGTTCTAAATATTCTTATTCATGAGAATCAAACTATATGGAAAGAATAATATTATTTGATCCGCCTCAAATGATGAGTAGAGTTGATCTTGTGGCGACACTAAGAATAGATAGTGGGTGATATTTAGAGAAAGAGTTTACTGAATTGATCTGTATGAATCCTTGAATAGTATTATAACTAATAGTGAATTAGGTTGATTCATGTCACCATTATATTTTTGGTCCTTTGACTTGAGACACAAAAGATATATTATGGATGAATGAACACATTTTAATTATGACTTACGAATCCCTAGTCATAGGATCTCTAAAATATCATATATGAGACTATACCCTAAGTCATTGATGAGTCTCGTGCGGATGAAAGATTATACATACATGGTAATTGATGACGGAAAGCTTCCATAAGTGAGTTCTTACATACTCCATATCTTCTAGTGTACGTGGTATAGCTTGGCACCCAACGGGCTAGCAATTCAACCTATCGATTGGGTTAAATCGACCTTGATTAATTAATCTATATGTTTATGTGGATAATTAATTAAGGTTGACTAATAATGTCTTATTTGGTCTATAGAGTTATTAACTAGTGAGATATATGAACCTAGAGGGTCACACACATAGGGTCTATGGATGTTGGTGGATATAGATATAAGAATGAGGTTTTTATGAAAATTATCATACCTAATGACTATAAATAGGGGGAGAACGACCACAACTCAAGGTGTCCATGCAAGCCTTATGAGAATTCTCTTTTTTCTTCTCGTTCTCTCTTGGTGAATAGCTTTGAAGAGGACATCCAGAGACTGTGTGGATACCGCTAGAGGTTAGACATTTAAATAGCTTCAAGAAATCCTCCAAGGAAACAATATAAGTATATTTTCTCATACATACTAGATGATAGGATCATCTGTTCTTGGTGGCTTGGTGTTTTGAATATCTGATTCAATATTTTCCACTACATTTGATGTTTTGATTGAAATTTCGAAAGTTTATTGACCTCAGAGCCCAAAAAAAAATTAACCATATCCTAAGTCATTCATGAGTCTCTTGTGGATAAAGGATTATATATGCATGATAACCGATAATGGAAAGTTTTTATATGCAAGTTTTTATATACTCCATTTCTCCTAGAGTGTTTGGTGTAGTTTGACATATAATAGGCTGGCAACTCAACATGTCGATTGGGTTAAATCAATTCTTGATTAATTAATGTATATGTTGATCTGTATAATTAAGTAAGGTTGACTAATAAGGTGTTATTGGGTCTAAAGAGTTACCAACGTGTGAGATATATAGACCTAGAGGGTCACACACATAAGTTCTATAGATGTTGGTCGATATAAACATTATTATGAGGGGTTTTATGAAAAATTCACATACTAAATGCTTCTAAATAAGGAGAGAATGACCATAATTTAAGGTTTCTATGCAAGCCTTGTAGAAATTTTTTCCTTTCTTTTCTCTCGGTGGGTAAAGAGATTTGAAGAGGAGATCCAACTATCCGGATATCATGTGGATATCGCGAGATGCTAGACACTTGAATAGTTTCAAGAATTCCGTCAAGGAAATCTTGTATGTTTTGTGATACATACTAGATGATAGGATCATTTGTTCTTAGTGCCTCAATATTTTAAATATCTGATTTAATATATTCTACTACATTTGATGTTTTGATCAAAAGTTTTGAAGGCTTATTGACCTCAAATCCTGACATGTATTTCTTTCCTTACGTTAATCTCCTCAAATATCAAAGATGAATGATCCCATTTTGACTACACAATCATCTTCGAGGAGTTCATGTTGTATCTAATGTATGATATTTTAGAGATAGTGTATGTTGGGATTCATTAATTCATAATCAAAACACAATCATCCACCCACAATATGTCTTTGGTGTCTCAAGTTAAATGAGCACATACATAACTGTGATATGAATCAACCTGATCAATTAGGTGTAATACTATTAAGGGATTTATTAGATCAATTCATTAAACTCTTTATCTAAAGAACACCCACTATCTATCCTTAGCGTCTCCACACTAATGGCTGTAAGATCAATCATCATTATCATATGAGTCAGATTAGATAGCGCGATTCTTTTACGATAATTCAACATCCTTCTCGAATGTCCCACAAATAGGAATGTTTAAAACATATGTTTAAAGAGTAGTGATCAATGTATAATGATCTCATCATAATTCACTTAGTCACTAGATATGCTCATGGACTTCATTGCAAACATCACACAAGAATGACTATGAAAAAATATCATTTCAATGAACATGGAAGTGTAATTAGCTTATAGATCACATAATATCTATCAAAGTTAAGCAACCCATACTACTAGACTGGGTTGACGAGAGGGAGTTGTGCGATCACTGAACACACACGAATGCGTGTCAAAACAATTTCCAAACTTACCAATTTAAAGTTTTAAGCAAGAATTGAATAAGGGTCAAATCCATGGAGAAATAAGGTATTTTTGAGGTGTTATTTAGATTTGATAAAATTGGACAAGGATTTGGGGGTTAGAAATTGGGGATTTTTTTAGATTTAGAAAGAATCCAAGATGAATCCACAGAATAAAAAATCACTCAATTTGGATTAGTATTCGTAGAGAAATCAAGGAGCAAAATTTAGAGAGAAAAATCAATTGCAAAGAAAGAGAAAATATAGAGAAATTATAAAATTTGACTAATCTAAGCTTTTGAAATTAAAATCTAATGATAATGACAAAATATTCAGAGGAAAACAGATAATCTAACCCAATATCATGCTTGAAATGATCTAATTAATCACGAGATCAAAGGATTTTCATTCCGCATTTTTGAAAACAAATTTTGGAATTCAAGAGGTGAAATCTCCCTATTCTTTTGACAAAATCTCACTTTTGACCACTTCTTGGATGCAAAAATGAGTCTAGAAGACAAAGAAAGCAAGAGATTCAAGGATTGAGATGTCTACATAGTTTGATTACTTGAAACATCTAAGAATACATTTTCTATCAAGGAGAGAGAATTTATAATGTTTTGAAATTGGGCATGACCGTCGAATCTTCTCCTTGATGAGGTCAATAGTCGCAATAGAATCTGAAGAGACAAATTGTTATATTTAAGTCTTGACTGTTGGATTTTCATTGGAGCATCAAGATCGCGTGAAGAGAGAGCATTGCGAAATCTCATTTGTTAGATCAGAATTAGAATACCACCTTTAGTCTACTTAGTGGGTATAGTAGGATTGGAGGCACATGATGTGAAGCCAAAGGGATAGCCCAAAGGCACAAGAATGACAATCAACATTAAACTTGGCAAACCAAGCTTGTGGACTTTGCTAGATCCCATAAATAACTTGTCGCAAGAAACACACCTTGGATGATGATAACTCCAAAATATAGTCACATTCATGTATCATGTTTAAGTGTTGATAAAGAATATAACAATGAGAATATCTACTTCTACGTAGCCAAATGTAATGAAAATATGACTAATCCTACCAGGCGGTATTTCTTACATTTTGATTATCTTATGATATTAACCCCATTTGACTTTTTAGCAGTCAAATTGTTGAATTCTTACATTTTTATGAGTTCTGTGGATGCAAGGACTTAGATGAGGTTTAATAGAGCATGAATGCAAATATCTCGAAGGAGAAGAATAAAATATATACTCCACCTTTTCAGGATGTTGGTCAATCTTTTTTACCCTTTTAGGAGGTTAGTCAAACCTTTCTGTCTTTATACGAGGATGTTCAAGCCTTTCCACCTTTTAGGAGATTGGTAAAACTATTCTACCTTTTTAGGAGGTTCATCAAACCTTTCCACCTTTTTAAAGGTTGTTCAAGCCTTTCCATCTTTTTAGGAGGTTGGTCAAACCATTCCATTATTTTACAGGGTTAGTCAACCACCTTCTTAGGGAGGGCCAACCTATTCTACCTTTTTAGGAGACTTGTCACTCCATTTTTCATGGAAGTCAATGATAGTCAAAGTGATTCTTGACAAGTCAAAGCTGGTCAAAGGTATTATTGAAGGGTCAAAGAGCTCAAATTTCTTTTCTTTATTTATTATTAATCAATTTAGTTCTTTTATAATTTTTAGGAAAGATTGATATTTATAGGAGGAAAGAGAGGTAAGCCCACCTCCTTAAGTTGTAAGGTTATCACCTCTTAGAGAGTGGTCAACCCATTCCCTAAAGAGGTTGTTGTGGGGCCCACCTAAATAAGAGGGACTCTCCCAGCTCCATAGGGGGTGGTTATGGTCATGGCTTATGAATTTAATCTCCACCATTCATATAGTGGCATTCAAAAAGACTAAATCTCCGCCATTCATCCAAGGGACCCTCTAAACCTAACATAGAAAAGAATATTCTTCTTCCTTTTCTTATAATTTTTAGCTCTCTCTTAGAATCAAGCTACTAGAAGGAAAATGAGAGGCTTAGGCCCAAGCTTGGCATTCTTTTCTGTTCAAGTTTGTTGTAGAGGCAAGATCAAGCGGAGGATCAAGATTGTAATGAGTCTAGCATCACTCGACGTATGACTAGGATAAAAAAGGTTTATATGAGGATTTGAATATGATTTTCTCTTGTGATCCCCTTCATGGATAGTGTAAACCCTATTTCACTTTATATATTTTCTCTTTTCTTTAAAAAAATCTTTCATCATAACCTGATTACTCAATTTCTCCATTTTTTACCATTTTTCTGTGATTTTTCATTCCGTCATTCGATTCTCAATATTTGTCTCATTATTTATCACATAATATAAATATTTATCTACTTTTAATTTTGTTCATACCATATTCCATTTCCTAGTCCTTCCATATTTCTCCAAAATCCCTTCTTTCGTTATTTTTTTGTATGATATTATCTCTAATCTAAAAAAAACTAATCTCATTACCTAGCCTCTCTAAAAATTCGACCCCTTACCATTATACAAAGTGGGGCATTATAAATATTGATGCATGAAATTGATTTGAAATAACGATTAAAAATACCCCAAATTGAGTTCATCAAATGACTTCCCTTGAGCAATGTATTCGTAAGGATTCTCCATAAAGACATGGTCTTAAAGATCACCATAAAGAAAGATGTTAGAAACATCTAATTGATAGAGAGACCAAGCTTGATGGATGGCTGATAGGCTCAAAGTCGTCGTATTTTTAACCTCAACAAACTTTATATTTATAAACTAGGAAACTCCGAAACAATTGAGATAATTGGTGTGTATGGGTTTCCTAGGTCGATCCACAGGGATTCTAGGGCACGATAGTATCAATAATAGAAGTAGAGATGAGGGTAATGATGAAAGAGTGGTGGTCAACTCTTCGAGTTGACCGTGGGAGGAAGGAATTTTAATGGATGATTTAAGGGAGCCTACAGATATAAAGATCATAAATTCAGAGTACAGAAAAGTATTAGAATGAATAACTAAGGAAATCTAAACCATGTAGAGAGAAAAGGAACAGATGTAAGGGGGAAATTGGAGTGAATGAGATGGGGAGTTAGAGAGAGGGCTAGCTCTAGAATAAAGGGGAGAGAGAGAGATTTAGAATGAAATGAGGGGAAGAAAATAACTTGACCGATAGGAGGAGAATGTGAGAGACCAAAATTAGGGGAAGAAGAGAGGGAAGCGAAAATAGGAGAGAGAGAGAAATTAGTGTGATAAAGAGAGAGAGGAAGGTTTCGGAAAATAGGAGAGGAACGAGATATAGCTAGGGTGAAAGAGAATAAAATATAGGGTGAAAGTAAGGAGGGCAGGTGAGAGAGAAGACGTGAGGAGAGAGAAGAAAGAAAATTGATGGTGAGAGAGAAAGTTTGCGGAAGACCGGGACGAAAATTAGAGGAGAACGGGAGAGAGATTGCGGAAGAAATGGGAGAGAAAGTTGGGGGGGGGTGAATTGTGGAAGAAAGGAGTGGAAGAGGCGAGGAAGAGAGAGATCGTGAGAGAGAGATTAAGAGAAGCAGTAGAAGAGAGAGAAAGGAAGATGCGGCAAAAGAGAGGACAATCGGAAAGTTGAAAGGGAAAGCAGAAATGGCGGAAGAGTGAGAGCGAGTGAATGAGGGAGAGATCCAGAGGCGTCAGAAAGAATGACAGAGGGGAAGCGAGATACGCGGAAGAAGGTGAAATTGGGGGAGAGAGAAAGAGAGTGCACGGGAGACGAAAATGGAAGAGGAAGTTAGAAAATGAGGCGGAGAAGCGACAGACGGCGTGAGAGACAGACTATCAGAAAAGAGAAAGATAGAGAGAGAGAGAGAGAGAGAGAGAGAGAGAGAGAGAGAGAGAGAGAGAGAGAGAGAGGAGATAATATTGAAATCTGAGAGAGCGGTAAGAGAGAGAATTGAATCCAGAAGATTGAAATGAAGCCAGGAATACAAGAAGAGACGGGATTGAAGAGGGAATGAATGTGATGACAACCGAAACTAGGACAGAAACGCGATTATAGAAATTAATGAGTGAACGGAATGCGGGAAAGAGGGCGGAAAAAGAGGGAGAATTTATAGAGGAGCGGTGAAGACAACGAACACAAGAGAGAGCGAGAGATGCATCGGAAGAGGAAAAGCAAGAAGGAAAGGTAGGGAGACAGAAAGATCGAGAGAAGAAAAGAGAAGAATGAGAAAGAGAATGATAAAACGAGAGAGAAGGGGAA
>CM044105.1:7628283-7643718 GCA_024174645.1 Lemna minuta
TCAAGTCAACGAGGAGCTCTCGGAAAGGAGCCAGGCAAGTGTTCACCGTTGACTCGCACAGCGAAGGAATATCCTGTGTCCTGTCGAGGTCTGAAGGAGGGAGGAAGAATAGGACTTATCCTTATGAAGATCTCCCTTGGCAATGACGTCTTTCAGTTGTAAGGCTTCTTGTATATGTTGTGCTGAACTCCAATAAGCAGATGCATGGTGTTCTCATGCATAAAACTTGGTCTTGAAACAAAACAAGAAGATAGTGTTCTTCCATATGTGATTGTCATGTAGATCGCTCCTACTATTCTAATTGAAGGTGGTTTCAAAGAAAGGGATTAAAACAACAAAGATGTTACTATTATCTTCTTTTGAGATCATATATTCACATAGGGCACCTAACATGTAGTGGAGGTAGTTTGGGAAGTAGGAACCTATTTCAAAAATAAAAGATGGTTGACTTGGTCTATTCAAAGAATGCTAAGTATCTAAGGATAAAAGTTAAGTTCTTTTGACCAAGTCAATCTTTAGATCACTTTATAAAGGGAAGAGTAGGGAAAGTAATTCCCATAGGATCTTCACTCTCCTTTAATGACTTAGAGAGGTCTTTTTCACTCACTTCATGGATAGTGAGTTTCTCAAATTCTTTTATAAGGAAGAGGATGGAATGCTGCTGCAACTGAGGATGGATTCTCTTCCTTAAATTATACCTTGGTTCCAAAGGAGGTCTCGTGTTCATTTGTTGAAGTGAGTCTTCATCATATAAAATCTCTACTTATAGTTTTAATTATTAATACGCTAGATATCATATATAAAGTCCTAATGTCGCTGATGGCATTCTCATAATTTGCTTCTTCTAAACTGATTCAATATATAGCATTAGGGTTTTGATCGGAGGGGGGGGGGGTTAGACAGAGAAAGTGCGATTTTTCAAAAAGAGAAGAAAAGCTCTCTTTCTGGTGATCGTGACCTAGAAGGCGACAACTCCTTTGGGTTCAGTCTTCCTTCACAAACGACGACTCGTTGAAGCACATTTCCCCTTTGACCGATTACAAGTTCTCTCTCTTTCTCATTTAATATTAATCTTCATCCATTCATAGTTTTAAGCACGTTTCTGTTTTGTTAGCCGTTCGATCATTCAATCTCATCCAGAAACGCATTATTCTGAGGTATTCATTCTTTTCGTCCGATTCGGTTCTTCCCTTATTGTGTTCCAGGTTAATGTTATTCTCCTGTTTTCAAATCTCAACCGCTTTGAACTGAGCCGTTCAGATTATTATTCAGTTAAGTGTTACTGATTTTATCGTCAAATCAAAGGTGTACCCATATAAATTAGATTGTTGATCTAAAACGCAAGTTACAGATTTAATCTTTCTGTTTTGACTATATCTGTTCTCTCTTTCTTCAACATAAATCCATTTAGATTTAGTTGATTTTCGTGTTCTAAATATCTTGTTGGTCATTAATATAAATTGATTGAAACGTGATTTAAATATTTTGTGTTGGATATCTCTATTTTCAGTCAGCCATATAAATCTAATCAGAGTAAGTTATCTGTCGGTTTTATTTATTACGCTATCAGTCATATACATATCTGCGTAGTTGAAATTCTGTCTTTGTCAATATTAGCCTCTTAGTCATTTCCAAAAATCTGTTTACTCTAAACTCTTGGTTGTGGTAAGTTAATATCAGTGTATTACGATACACTCACAAGAGTCAACGTGGTATCGACAGAGGTACAAGAAGGTATTGTTTGCACAGTCAGTTCATTTTCTCAATTATTTGTACAGTGTTGGTTGCCTCAATCATTAGGTCAACTCAATCATTAGGTCATTTTCTCAATCATTAGGTCAACTCAATCCTGATTAGTCAAACCCAGAGTTAATAGAAAGTCAATAGCAGTCAAAGTCAACCATCCTTAATCAGAAGTCAACTCTAGCCTAGAAGTCAACCCATAGTCAACAAAAGTCAAAAAGTCAACTCTAGGTCAAAGGTCAACAAAAGTCAACATTTAACAAAAAGTCAACATTTGACAAGAAAGTCAACTAAGTAAAAAAAGTCAACTTTAGCAAAAAGTCAACATTTGACAAGAAAGTCAACTCGAGTCAGAAAAATCAATTTTAGCATAAAGTCAACATTTAACAGAAAGTCATCCTTAGTCAGAAGAGTTACTTATTTAGGTAACAGCAGTTAGATTCACACACGCGCGGAGGACGGGAGCGTCTCATTAGTTGAGACGAGAAGGAGTCAAGACTTCGGAGCTGGAAGACCAAGAGAAGCCAGAAGACGAGGTCTCAATTTACCGGTGATCGGCGGTATTAGCAGAAGAGGCACGATAGGGCGTGAAGGGACGAGCAATCGCGTGGAGATCGCCCTGAGATAGTCAAGGCGTCCAGGAGCTGAGGAGGTCGAGGCCTAGTGGGTAGTACCGTAGGGACAGGTAAAGGTGAGTGTTAGGTTTGCCGTAGGGGGCAAATCTAAACCCTTGAATTTGAACATTATCCTTCACACATTTGAGGGGTGAGAGAATTAGATTTCATTTGGTGAGGATTGAGGCTCCGAGTCTATAGTACTCGGGATTGGATTAAGGGATATTAGGTCCCCCAACCAGTATAATAATATTCGGTGCATCGAGAGGAAAAGAAGGGCGTGCTTAACTAACGAATCATAGCAAATAGAAAAATAATAGAGATTAAAATTCAAAATTAACCTTTAACCTAATTCACCCACCCCCCTTTTAGGTTAAATCACCACCCTATCGGGAGTTTCACTAAGGAAGAGGACCAATTCCAAGGAACAACAACAAAACATGCTCCTCCTCATTCACAAATTTGAGAATTTATCCATTCATGAAATGAATGAGAAAAATCCCTCTCAGAGAAACCACTCCAAGGGGACTTCGCTTCCCTTCTTTTCCACTTATATATTGATCTAAAGATTGGCTTGGTCACATGAAGTTAAAACCTTATCCCTTAGAACACTTAGAACCCCATACAATTAGACCAAGTCAACCATCTTTACCTTGATATAGGGTCCTTATCATCCAAACTCTACCCACTATATCATAGGTGCTTTTGTATAAATAAATGATCTCAAAGACTATAGGACACATCTTTGTTTTAATCTTTCCCTCTTTCTTTGATCAAATACCTCTAGATAGAAGTATAGAAGAGATCTAAAGCCCATACTTAGATGATAGTGACCTATGTAAGTGATAAAAAAAACAGTTGGAATCTCCTTCAAATCAAAACCCGTGCAAGCATAAGAATCAAAGTCCAGCTGATAACTCCAGCAGATTATCTTACCGGAAGCTCCTCCATGTCTACAAGAAAAGCGGTTCCGTCAGACGCCAGCACTCTACCCGCAATCTCTTTCGCTCAAGGCCTCTCTCTCCCTCTTCACCGCCGCCTACATGGCCGAAAACTCATCAGGCGGTCACGACAGTATCGCAATACATGACTCTACTATCGTTGACTTCTCTCCACGTCGCCACAGTTGACCAAACAATCCCGACGACGGGAATATCGTCAGACATGACTGGTTCCGGAGGAGTAATTCGCGAAGATATAATCACTTTCGCGCTATTCTTCACGCATTCTCGCCATCGGTTCTTTCACTGAGACTCAATTAATTCTGTTATTGCGTTCGGTCCTGCATTGATCTCTGGCAACTTCAAAGAAAAGAAACAACGTCGTTTACTGGATCGACCCTATTAATGGAACCGCTATCACCGTCTACTATTTGTCTTGTCGTCACCTCACCCGAGTGAATGTTAAAAGGACGCGAAGCCAGGTCAACCCAGTCAGCCACTATCCTTCAGCAACGTCGTTACCTCCCTTTTACGGTTACAATAAATCGAATGCTCAAACGACAGAAGAAATACCGGGATGTCTCAGACCCAAAAAAGCCCTCATATGTATCAATACGTCCCAAGTAACCGCCAATATCATCACGAAACAACAGAGATTTAATTCTCATTCCTCGGGTAGCATGGAATCTTGGAAGTACAAGAAGAATTTCCTAAATATGTTGTAACCGTCCATAAAAAACGGACAACTGCCGCGACGTGTCTCATCACTCCATCATCTCTTCTCTTCATCCTTTAAAAAAGGACTGATGTAAAAAAATCGGGGATATGTTGTTGTTTTATGAATGAAGTTGTTTTTCTTTAAGAAAACGACATGTGTTCTTGTGAATCCTGTTACTTCTCCCATTTCCTATCACTCCGAGTTCTACCTCCCTTTCTGTTCTCCCTCCTGTTTTGTCCCTTTCATCCACTTCAAGTTAGAGATCACCCGAGGAGACCTTCTGTCATTTGAAGAATTCAGAAGCATCTACTTCACTCTCCCTCAAGGTACTCATCCTCTAACTTACTACAGTGATTAAGAGTTCAAAAGTTAAATCGATAAGTCCAATATTGACTGATTTTTCCTATCTGTTCTCTATCACTTATCTATTATCAGATATCCTATTAAGTTAATTCCCAATCTTATTAATATCATTACTAAATCTTCTCCACGTCATTCATCCTCTTCATTGCTTAAACCGAATTAACCTCTCACCCATATTTCTTCTCATCACATTCATTCCCATCATCATTGCACATGTCTTCATATTTTCGATTTATCCTACCATATCTTCATTGAATTATATTTCTATTCCAAAGTGATATCATTCATAGATCCATTATCAATCTGTAGGATCATGTTAGAGTGTAATCACAGTAAAAATTCATCATATAATTCATTCACTCTCATCGTATTTCATAATTACACTCTTTTCGTCATACTTATCCTCTTTCTAAAATATCCTACATCATACAAAGAGAGAGAGACAGCAGAAAAATAATCAAAGAGAGGATGAGGGAGGAGTTATCAAGAAGCTGAAGAAAATAGAAAGAAATCTACAAAGAGAGAGAGTACAAGAAATTTAGATGACGAAACCAGAATAGCGAGAGATAAAGAGGGAGAAAGAAGAGAAGCGAGCAAGAGGTCCAAAGAGCGATCAAGGCAGAGTGGGGAAGAAACTCATGGAAGAAAAAAAAGCTGAAATTAAACTACCAATTACTTCCAATCCTTAAGCTGCCTTCCAACGGAAAGAATGTTGGGACAAATCCTAAACCAAGGGAAAGGAAGAGCAAAAGAGGAAGAAGACAAAGAAAAAGAAGCTGCTCCAAAAAAAGAGATGTCCCCCTTTTTTTAATCCCTTCGAGGAGAGAGCTGAGATGAATTTCCATAGAGCAGGTCTCCTCCTTGATGGCTTCTTTGACGAAGCTCAAATAGGCTTGCCTTGGACAGCCCATTAAGTCCTAGAAAAGAACAATGCTATTTTAAAGAGTTTTGCTCTTGCGAAGGTGCTCCCTTTTCTCTTGTTTGTGGTTCTTGATATAAACAAGGCAAAGGTCATGTAGAGAAATTATATTTGATACACTTATATTATACAAATAGTAAGTCACGATATGGTGTAAGTGATGGTATGTTGAAAAGTTTAATAGAATTCAATAAGTGCAATTCATGGGCGTTTATAATTATTTTTTATGCTCTTCTCAGCCATTTAGGTCATCCATGTTTTGACAAAGTGAAAAAGACCTTACCATGCCTTTCTCTTACTTAGTTTGTGTGCGAGTCATGTCAATTGGGAAAATATCATCAATCTTCTTACTATAGTCACGATGGCATCCCTACTTCCGCACACTTTGATCTTTTTTACTATGATATTTGGGATCCCGCTTATACCCTCTCTATTTCAAGTCATCGCTTTTATATCCTGCTTTTTTATCACTACACCCATGTGAGTTGGGTCTGCCTTCTCTACAATTGCTCTAAGGTTGTCATTATGATCACCCACTTCATCACAAAGGTTGTCACTCAATATTCTATTGCGCCAAAGATTCTTCGTACCAATAACACTCTCGAGTTGTTCAAGACCTCTCTATATACCTTATGTGTCGATCGTAGCATTATCCACCAGACCACTTGTCCTCACTCCTCACACAAAAATGGTGTCACTGAGTAGAAACACCATCACCTTCTTAGTATCACTCACACACTACTGATTGAGATGCATGTCCCATATTACTTTTGGTATGAGGCTCTAATGACTTCCACCTAGCTCTAGAATTGGCTCCCCTCTGCTCCCCTTGGAGGTGCTATTCCCTTTCACCGTCTCTTACCCCCCTCGCCTTTCTTCTCCCTTCCTTTTGGAGTCTTTAGACTCTCACGACTTGGACTTTGGTTCCTCGTCCGACAAATACAACCATTGTCACATACAAATGGATCTTCACTATCAAATATTATCATGATAGTACCATTGCACGTCACCAGGCTCCTTTGCTTGCTCATAGTTTCACCCAAGCATATGGCATTGACTATACTGAGACATTCTTTAGTCATTCATCTCAACTATGTCCGCCTACTACTTTCTCTTGCCATCCATCAAGCTTGGTCTCTCTATCAATTAGATGTTTCTAACATCTTTCTTTATGGTGATCTTTAAGACCATGTCTTTATGGAGAATCCTTACGGATACATTGCTCGAGGGAAGTCATTTGATGAACTCGATTTGGGGTATTTGTAATCGTTATTTCCAATCAATTTCATGCATCAATATTTATAATGCCCCACTTTGTATAATGGTAAAGGGTCTAATTTTTAGAGAGGCTAGGTAATAAGGTTAGTTTTTTTTAGATTAGAGATAATATCATACGAAAAAATAACGAAAGAAGGGATTTTGGAGAAATATGGAAGGACGAGGAAATGGAATATGGTATGAACAAAATTAAAATTAGATATATATATATATATATATATTGATATTCTATGATAAATAATGAGACAAATATTGAGAATCGAATGATGGAATGAAAAATCACAAAAAAATGGTTAAAAATGGAGAAATTGAGTAATCGGCTTATGATGAAAGATTTTTTTAAAGAAAAGAGAACATATCTAAAACATATAAAGTGAAATAGGGTTTACACTATCCATGAAGGGGATCACAAGAGAAAATCATATTCAAATCCTGACACAAACCCTTTTTTATGCTAGTCATACGTCGAGTGATGCTAGACACATTACAATCTTGATCCTTCGCTTGATCTTGCCTCTACAACAAACTTGAACAGAAAATAATGCCAATCTTGGGCCTAAGCCTCTTATTTTCCTTCTAGTAGCTTGATGCTAAGAGAGAGCTAAAAATTATAAGAAAAGGAAGAAGAAGATTCTTTTATATGTTAGGTTTAGAGGGTCCCTTGGATGAATGGTGGAGATTTAGTCTTTTTGAATGCCACTATATGAATGGTGGAGATTAAATTCATAAGCCACGACCATAACCACCCCTTATGGAGCTAGGAGAGTCCCTCTTATTTAGGTGGGCCCCACAACCACCTCTTTAGGGAATGGGTTGACCACTCTCTAAGAGGTGATAACCTTACCACTTAAGGAGGTTGGCTTACCTCTCTTTCCTCCTATAAATATCAATCTTTCCTAAAAATTAGAAAATAACTAAATGATTAATAATAAATAAAAGAAAAGAAATTTGAGCTCTTTGACCCTTCAATAATACCTTTGACCACCTTTGACTAGTCTCCTAAAAAGGTGGAATAGGTTGACCCTCCCTAAGAAGGTGGTTGACTAACCCCGTAAAACAGTGGAATGGTTTGACCAACCTCCTAAAAAGATGGAAAGGCTTGAACAACCTTTAAAAAGGTGGAAAGGTTTGACGAACCTCCTAAAAAGATAGAATAGTTTTACCAATCTCTTAAAAGGTGGAAAGGCTTGAACATCCTCTTATAAAGACAGAAAGGTTTGACTAACCTCCTAAAAGGGTAAAAAAGATTGACCAACATCTTCAAAAGGTGGAGTATATATTTTCTTCTTCTCCTTCGAGATATTTGCATTCATGCTCTATTAAACCTCATCTAAGTCCTTGCGTCCACATAACTCATAAAAATGTAAGAATTCAACAATTTGACTGCTAAAAAGTCAAATGGGGTTAATCTCATAAGATAATCAAAATGTAAGAAATACCGCATGGTAGGATTAGTCATATTTTCATTACATTTGGCTACGTAGAAGTAGATATTTGCATTATTATATTCTTTATCAACACTTAAACATGACACATGAATGTGACTATATTTTGGAGTTATCATCATCCAAGGTGTGTTTCTTGCGACAAGCTATTTATGGGATCTAGCAAAGTTCACAAGCTTGGTTTGTCACGTTTAATGTTGATTGTCATTCTTGTGCCTTGGGCTATCCCTTCGGCTTCACATCATGTGCCTCCAATCCTACTATGCCCACTAAGTAGACTAAAGGTGGTATTCTAATTCTGATCTAACGAATGAAATTTCGTAATGCTCTCTCTTCAAACGATCTCGTGATGCGATCTTGATGCTCCAATGAAAATCCAACGGTCAAGACTTAAATATAACAATTTGTCTCTTCAGATTCTATTGCGACTATTGACCTCATCAAGGAGAAGATTCGACGATCATACCCAATTTTAAAACATTAGAAATTCTCTCTCCTTGATAGAAAATATATTATTAGATGTTTCAAGTAATCAAACTATTTAGACATCTCAATCCTTGAATCTCTTGCTTTCTTTGTCTTCTAGACTCATTTCCGCATCCAAGAAGTGGTTGAAAGTGAGATTTTGTCAAAAGAATAGGGAGATTTCACCTCTTGAATTCCGAAATTTATTTTCAAAAATGCAGAATGAAAATCCTTTGATCTAGTGATTAATTGGATCATTTCAAGCATGATTTTGGGTTAGATTATGTGTTTTGCTCCGAATATTTTGTCATTATCTTTAGATTTTAATTTTGAAAGCTTAGATTAGTCAAATTTTATAATTTCTCT
Source organism: Lemna minuta (assembly GCA_024174645.1). Lineage (NCBI taxonomy): Eukaryota > Viridiplantae > Streptophyta > Magnoliopsida > Alismatales > Araceae > Lemna > Lemna minuta. The sequence goes on from CM044105.1 coordinate 7,637,136, forward strand.
ATGTTTTCTCTTTCTTTGCAATTGATTTTTCTCTCTAAATTTTGCTCCTTGATTTCTCTGCGAATACTAATCCAAATCGAGTGATTTTTTATTTTGTGGATTCATCTTGGAGTATTCTTTCTAAATCTAAAAAATCCCTAATTTCTAACCCCAAATCCTTGTCCAATTTTATCAAATCTGAAGACACCTCAAAAATACCCTATTTCTCCATGGATTTGACCCTTATTCATCAATATACTATTCAATTCTTGATTAAAATTTTAAATTGGTGAGTTTGGAAATTTTTTTGACACACATTCGTGTATTTTTAGTGATCGCACGAATTCCTCTCGTCACCCCAGTCTAGTAGTATGGGTTGCTTAACTTTGATAGATATTATGTGGTCTATAAGCTAATTACACTTCCATGTTCATTGAAATGATATTTTTTCATAGTCATTCTTGTGTGATGTTTGCAATGAAGTCCATGAGCATATCTAGTGACTAAGTAAATTATGATGAGATCATTATACATTGATCATTACTCTTTAAACATATGTTTTAAAAATTCCTATTTGTGGGACATTCGAGAAAGATATTGAATTATCCTAAAAGAATCGCGCTATCTAATCTGAATCATATGATAAGTATGATTGATCTTACAGCCATTAGTGTAGAGACACTAAGGATAGATAGTGAGTGTTCTTTAGATAAAGAGTTCAATGAATTGATCTAATAAATCCCTTAATAGTATTATTCCTAATTGATCAGGTTGATTCATATCACAGTTATGTATGTGCTCATTTAACTTGAGACAGCAAAGACATATTGTGGGTGGATGATTGTGTTTTGATTATGACTTAATGAATCCCAACACACACTATCACTAAAATATCATACATTAGATACACCATGAACTCCTCAAAGATGATTGTGTAGTCAAAATGGGATCATTCATCTTTGATATTTGAGGAGATTAACATAAGGAATGAGATACATGTTAGGATTTGAGGTCAATAAGCCTTCAAAACTTTTGATCAAAACATCAAATGTAGTATAATATATTGAATCAGATATTTAAAATATCGAGGCACTAAGAACAAATGATCCTATCATCGAATATGTATCACAAAATATACAGGATTACCTTGACAGAATTCTTGAAACTATTCAAGTGTCTAGCCTCTCGCGATATCCATATGATATCCGGATAGTTGGATCTCCTCTTAAAAGCTCTTTACCCACAGAGAGCAAAGAAGGGACAAAATTTCTACAAGGCTTGCATGGAAACCTTGAATTATGGTCATTCTCTCCTTATTTAGAAGCATTTAGTATGTGAATTTTTCATAAAACCCCTCATAATAATGTTTATATCCACCATCATCTATAGACCTTATGTGTGTGACCCTCTAGGTCTATATATCTCACAAGTTGGTAACTCTTTAGACCCAATAACACCTTATTAGTCGACCTTACTTAATTATACAGATCAACATATACATTAATTAATCAAGAATTGATTTAACCCAATCGACAGGTTGAGTTGCTAGCCTATTATATGGAAAACTACACCAAACACTCTAGGAGAAATGGAGTATATAAAAACTTGCATATAAAACCTTTCCATTATCAGTTATCATGCATATATAATCCTTTATTTACACAAGACTCATGAATGACTTAGGATATGGTTAATTGTTTGTTGGGTTCTGAGGGTTAATAAACTTTCAAAATTTTAATTGAAACATCAAATGTAGTGGAAAATATTGAATCGGATATTCAAAACACCAAGCCACCAAGAACAGATGATCCTATCATCTAGTATGTATGAGAAAACATACTTACAGTGTTTCCTTGGAGGATTTCTTGAAGCTATTCAAATGTCTAACCTCTAGCGATATCCACACGGTCTCTGGATGGTTGGATCTCCTCTTCACAGCTATTCACCAAGAGAGAAAGTGGTGGCGTACGACCCCCGTCGCCACCAAGACACGGTATCACGGCGCCGGAGGAGTCCTTTTGCGAGCGCGGATCTATCCGCTTATCTTTACTTCTTTATTTCTTTATTATGGATCTTTTGACCCGCACGTGTTTAAGCGGGTCCTCGCTTATTTCCCTCTTCCTTTTAGGCTTTCGGGTGGGTTCTTTCCTTTTCGGGATCCCATTCGTGAAGCCCTTTCTTTTGTGAACCTTTGTTTTCTATGAGTATTTTGGGTTTTGGGTTGTGGGCCTCAAGTGGGCCCTTTCCCCTCTCGGCCCATTATGGGCTCTATAAGAGGGGAAGGGACCCCCTGACGGGACGATACCGCGAGGTCGTCGATTTCACACGGTCTCGTGTCAAAAATAATACCGAACTTACCAATTTGGGGACTTAAGAGAGAATTGAGGGGTATAATGGTAAATACGGGTCGAATCCACAGGAAATTTAGGTATTTTCGAGATATCTTTTGGAATTTGGTCAAATTGGACAATGAAATGAGGTGAGAAATTAGGGAAAATGGTGTTTTTGGAAAGAAGACTCAAAGATCTATCCGTGGAATCAAAAATCACTCGATTTGGATTAGTAATCACGGAGAAATCAAAGATGGAAGTGGAGAGAAATTTCGGAACTCGCGAAGAACACACTTGAAATTAAAATGAAATTAAACTTAAATTAAAGTCCTAATCCTAAAATTGATGATACACGACGATAGATAAGAGGATAAAATTGTTTTCTAACCCGAGATAACGATCAAATCGATCCAATTGATCGCCGGATCGACGGCTCTTCATTCCGCGAATTCAAACGTGAACATCGGTGTTCAAGAGACAAATTCTCCTCACTGATCAGCCGAAATCTCTCTTATAAACACTCCGTGGACGCGGAATCTTGTCTAGAAGCGATTACAAGAGAGAGATTCAAGAGAGAATGCAAAAAGATATGTCAATTAGATCGAAACTCCCAAGAATACATCAAAACGACGAAGAACAAGGCTATTTATAGCACATTTGGGCGTAACCGTCCGATCATTTAGATCGACGGTTACGATGAAACGGTCCACGATGGACCGTCTGATAAGTCGTGGCCGCCGGATCTTGATGGACGGCCACGATGATCAAATAAAACGCTTATAAGAAGCGTTTTCTTTGATTAATCGCCGTCGGATCGCGATCTAACGGCTGAGATGCGGTCCGCGTGGATGCATCTCGGCCGTTATAACGCCTGGAAAAACGCACGTGTTGATTGATCTCTTGGTGTGCCACGAGTCCACGCGATCAGCGCATGAGATGCCGCCACGTGGCTTTAATCCAGCCGTCATAACTCTTTCTTATTTGCGCACGTGTCTTTGATCTTGATCTCGTGGACCGGTGCTCACGTGATCGACGCCGTCGATCGATCGGCCGCGCGATCCAACGCCCTGTCGCCGCGCCACGTCGCTCGCAAGGTAAGCACGCTATAAAATTAGTCCCACACGGACTAAATTAAAGATTCTGTCGGGTATATAATACCCGACCGCTTCTATTGGTATGACCCTCCCCATATAGGGGAGGACAAAGAGCCGTTTTATATATGATAAATTATAAATATATATGATAAATCAACGCGCCACGTAGGCGCGCTGCGCTGGTCCGCGTGGCGCTGCCACGTGGCCTTGCGTGCCACGTCGCATCCACGCGGGCCCCGCGGCCCGTTTTTATTATTTTTTTAATATATATATCGTTTTTAAATAGAAATTTAAATCAGAAAAATCAGGAAAAATCCAGAAAAAATCCCTAAAATTGTAAAAATCATATCTTTTAAAATACAACTCCAAATTAATCCAAATTTCTTTCATTGGATCTGAAATTTAATTATCTATCATTCTAAAAATTCAAAATATTTAAATAACAAGAGATTTAATTTATATTTCAAAAATACATTCATTTTTAAAAGATTTTAACTTAAGAAAATTAAATGAATGTTCAAAAAAATGATTTCTCTTATTATTTAACTTTAAAAACCATTCATAATCTCAAGTAAAGATGGGTTATAAAATTATTTATCCTTAATTCATCATAATTAACCCTAATTTAGTGCATTTTGAGATTATGACATAAATATGCATAGAATGATAAAAATGCACTCAAAGTATGATAATATGCACATAAGTGTAATGTTTTATGCCTTAAATTGCATTAATAATCATGTTTTATCATGTTAAGATTGCATGTTATCACCCCCCCACAAACCCTAGCCGTCATTTGAGAAAAAAGAAAGGAGTCTTCTCCATCTCGAGTGGCTGCTCACGGAAGGCGCGGGAAGGAGTCCAACCGCTGCCGCCGCCGCCGCGCTCGCCGCGCACGCCATCGTGCCGCCGCGCCGCGACGACGCGCCACTCCTTTGCCCCTGCCACGCTGATACCTCTCGCTGCTGCCCCCAGCCCGCCGCCGACCTAGCGCCGCCGCCGCCGCTTGAGCCGTCGCCGCTGCCCTTGCTCCGCCGCCGCTGCTGCTGTTCAGCACCGCCTCCACCTCCACCTCCATCTCCGGCAAGCCTCCGGCAAGCCTCACCTCCAGTTCCTCCTTCCGCTCCTCCTCCGCCAGCATTCCCCTCCACGACCATCACCCCCCTGCAAATTTCTGATTTCCCGGAATTCTCCCGTTCATCTTCCCCACGACCATCCCCTTCTTCCCCGATCCCCCTCCTCCATTCTCCACCAAAGGAGAACATGCCTCCTCCCTATTCCACGAAAAACGCCCATCCCGACCTTCCCCTTAATCCACCTCTCATCCTCTACGACCGATCGAGATCTCTGCCAACCTCACCCCAACATTCCCGTCCGAAACTCCTCTCCTCCAACCCCGCCATTCCGTTCGCCTCCCGCAACCCCGAACGACTCCGCGCCCCATTCCGTCACGAGGACTGCCGCCCTCTGCACCCCTCCCCGACCTGCCGCCCGACGCACCCTCCGCCACTCCGGAATCACCGCCACACTTCCCCTCGTCGCGCGCCGCATATCCGCAGGACGCCCTAGCCGGGGGCCGAAGGGAATTGAACGATTCCCGCTGAGCCGACTCAGCGGGAATCGCCCCATTCCCCCCTTCTCTCGACCGGTCCGGTCCGGGTCGCCTGCCTCACCCCGGACCGCTCCAAGGCCAGCCCGAACCAGTCCGAACCAGCCTGGATCGCCGGACCTGGTCTGGCCGCCAGCCGATTCCGGCCCACTCGGTCTCGAGACTGCAGTCCCAGTCGGTCCCGCCCGAACGGTCCCAGGCCAGGCTCCACGCCCGACCGGTCCCTGGACCGCTGGGCCGCCCAGCCGGTCCAGAGGCGGTCCCAGTGACGCCGAACCGCCCGTAACGGCCTGCACCGGCCCCGGGACTGACTCGGGCAGGGCCCCGAGAACCGCCTGGACCGCCCAGAGCCGACCTGCACCGCCGCGACCCGCCCGGACCGCCCGAACCGGCCCCAGACGCGCCTCCCGCCTTCACCGTGTCGCTGCGACCCGTCCCAGGCTCGTTGCGACTCGCCGTCCGCCCGCCCTGCGCCGACCGCTCCTCCGTGCTCCTCGCCGACACGCCCGGCTCCGAGCGTCGCTGCCGCGCCCGACGACCACCCTCGCCCCGACCGACCGGCCCCCGCCCGCAGGTTAGCTTCGGCCCCCTCCTTTTAAAGTCTAATTACTTTTCGAAGCATTTCCTCTACTCGTCTCCTCCGCCATCGGACGACGTAGATAGGATAGTACGACTATAGGTTCGAGACTTCTCACGCGTACGTCAGGTCTAACGCTGAGCGTGAGCTGCAGCCCCTCGGCTACCCCACGACGAGCGATTTCCACGCCTCCAGACGTGGATCGAGAGAGTCTCACCCTATCCATCATCGCGAGTTTCCCCGGGTCACCCAGAGTCGACTCCGCTGATTGGCACGCCTGCCTGTACTTATGTGTAGGCTAGAGATCGTATTTTGGGAGTAGGACTCGCCTACCCGTAGGTTAGGTTTGACCGGCTACCTCCGGTCAACCTCAGTCCCATTGATCAGGCACGAGGGTTTTCACCACCGCGTCCTGCATCAGAAAGAGAAGAAAGAAGAGAATTCTCACAAGGCTTGCATGGGCACCTTGAGTTGTGGTCCTTATCCCCCTATTTATAGTCATTTGGTATGATGATTTTCCATAAAAACCTCAATCTTATGTCTATATCCACCAACATCCATAGACCCTATGTGTGACACCCTCTAGGTTCATATATCTCACTAGTTAATAACTCTATAGACCAAATAATACATTATTGGTCAACCTTAATTAATTATCCACATCAACATATAGATTAATTAATCAAGGATCGATTTAACCAAATCGATAGGTTGAACTGCTAGCCCGTTGGGTGCCAAGCTACACCATGTACACTAGAAGATATGGAGTATGTAAGAACTCACTTATGGAAGCTTTCCGTCATCAATTACTATGTATGTATAATCTTTCATCCGCATGAGACTCATCAATGACTTAGGGTATAGTCTCATATATGATATTTTAGAGATCCCATGACTAGGGATTCGTAAGTCATAATTAAAATATGTTTATTCATCCATAATATATCTTTTGTGTCTTAAGTCAAAGGACCAAAAATATAATTGTGACATGAAT
>CM044105.1:7644218-7726651 GCA_024174645.1 Lemna minuta
GGGGATTACAAGAGAAAATCGGATCGAAGTCCTTAAACAAACCTCGTCTTTAATACTAGTCCTAGCATGGTTAATGCTAGAGTCATTACGATCTTTGTCGTTTGCTTGACCTTGCATACACAACAACTGTACTAAAAAAAAATTTCAAGCTTGAGCCTAAGCCTCTCCTTTTTCTTCTAGTAGATTTATGGTAAGAGAGAGCCCAAAAGAAAGTAAGAAAGAAATGATTGACAAATTTTATGGTTAGAGATTTTGGTAGTTGATTCAAAAATCAAGTGAAGATGCATCTTCTTTGGAATCAAGGTGAAGATGCATCCCACCCTTTTATTCTTATCAACCATCTCCTAAAAATGAGTGAGTGGGTCAATCAGGGGGTTGAGATAACTTCTTAAAGGAGGTCTTCAAACCCTCACATCCTTAGGAATTGGGTTCCCCTCCAAAATTCAAAAGGAGGGTTAGAATCATCCAACCCCTAAATCATAAATTTTTTCCCCCTCAATTTTCTAACCAAAGGGTGTAAATTGATAGAGCATGAACAAATCTATGCATAAAGTTTCAGCATAAAACTCCCTCTAGATCGTGAGATATCATGATCTAGAAAAATTGTGATAATTTAACCACTTTGAAAAAGTCAAGTGGGGTCAGGTTCAAAACATAACCAAAACATATATGATAAAGCATGATCATTTTTGCACACTACTTGGCCTTTAAGAAGTGAATATTGTCATAATCAGAGTCTCATTAGTGCCTAAACATTGTAGTTGATGCATGAATTCAACTTATATTTTAGAGTTATCTATAAAAAGAATGAGATATTTAATCAATATTTATTTTGATGTAGTTTTACGTTTTAAAGTCAAACTAGAGTATTATTTTCATGCTTTTATTCTGAAATTAAAGGCATAGAATAAATAGATTGTTTAATTTCTAATCCAATGATGAAAATTCAGACGCAAAAGGATTTTTATTTGGAAATATGTAGATTCTTTTTCAAAATTTAGAGAATTGCTAAATTTTCATTGAATTTTTAAAAGTGTTCAAATCAATTTTTTAGGGTTTATAAGTGAGTGCTGACATGGCATGCCGATGGGCCATCTTTGTCACATGGCCAAGCGTCATTAACTAGTGTGTGAAAATGTAAGGCACACATTAATGTTTGATTTTACAAGTTTTAAACTTTTGTTTTTCCTAGTTCCAATTAATTTCAAGTGACACAAATGCTCTCAAACATGCCATCAGTGAGATCAATTATTATATATGATTTATTCATCAACCTTATAAATTATATATATATATATATATATATATATATATACATATATATATATTTATCAACATATAGATCAATTAATCAAGGACTAATTGAATCTAATGGGCAAGTCGAGTTATCTAGGAGATATGGAATATATAAAAAATCTCCTATAGAACCTTGTCATCATCTCCTATAGACGTAAAATCTTTCATTCGAGCGAGACTTATGATTAACATTTGGTGTAGTCAATAGTTAAACCCTACTTAGTCACTCAAGTTAATGCTAATGTGCGGAGCAAATCATCAAGAATACCTTTTTCTGATAATTCTATTACCATGGCTAAAGATTTGACTGCATCTTATTCTCTGAGTCAATCTCATCTAATACAGAGAGGATGATCCCATCTTAACCACAAAATCATCTTCAAGACCTTTATGCTGCCATCTTCATCCTACTTTTGTGCCTTTGCCATCTTGCATACTAGGGAGTAAATTCCAAGTTTCATATTGACGCATTATTTATAGTTGAGTGAATTGAAACAATGGACTTGGCCAAAATGATCTCTTTGAGACAAACATTTGGGATTTGAATCCTCATTTGTATGATAACACCATTGGTACTTCTTAATGGGTCTTCACCATCAAGTCTATAACTTATAAATTATTATCTTTTACCATACAACTCATATGGTCACTTGAGTACAAGCATTATTTCCTTGAAATTATATGATTATTACATTTGAAGGCACAATTGATACATTTATGATATATGTTATCATATATTGAGTACATTTTTATGAATTCTATGTCAATTATCTGAAAAATACCAAAATGTATAATTTTAAGGCTAATTTTTATAATTTATATGTTTTACTTTTTCAACATTAAAATTATTTAATATTAGCCTTATGTTACTAAGATCTTGAATTTACATGACAATAATAAGATCAATCATTTTGAATGAACTTTGAAAGTGGTCTAGTTTAACTTTTCTAAGTGAATTTGGTGAATTTTACATGTAAATTTTTAATGTCTTATTATTTTTCAAACATAAAATGATATATCATTTAATTTTTTATTTAATTTCAAAATTTTGGATTAAAAAGGAGTTTTTTTCTTGAAAATACGAATTTTCTAAGTTTTTGGGAATTTTATTTTATTTTTTAATTTATTTTAATAGATTTTAGTGAAAATAACAAAATGGGCCCACTTTGAGGGATTGACGTGGCAAAGCATGCTTACATGGAAACATGATGCAACACCTAAGGCATCATGATTCCTTTGTGGTGCCTAATTGAGGGGAGTATACGTAGTGGTATAAGGTGCCCCAATGGATCGATTAGGATAAGCTTTAAATTTCTTACCTATAACGTTGATTGATATTCTATGAATGATCAATCAGTGTCATTTTTGCTTTAGAAGCACACAATGAAATGTTAAGAAACTTGATTTTTCTGACTTAGAATTTAAATCAACCACTATGAGTTGAAGAGCTTGACATGAGGATCATGCCCACAAAATTTTATCCTTAGCTCATTCACAATCATGAGATATGATGAATTCAATTCAGATCATTTCTAGCCATTGAAAATCTGCTAAAATATCTTGATTTGGTTGTAGCCATTGATTTTAATCAAGATTAATGCTAAAGCCCTCAAATTGTGCGAGATGTTGCTTTGTGATTTACTGGAGTAGAGAGAAAGAGCAGATCAGGCTCTAACTATTGGATTGTCTTTATCAAGTGTGGGAGCTCTAGGATTGGACCACGTATTAGTTCATTGTTCACTGAAAAGATAGAGAAATAACGGGTAAATCAGTGATTGTTAGATTCGATGGTCTTGGGATCCACCACATCTCATGGAGCCACGTATCAGCATCCTATTTGCCACAATAGTAGCCTATCATAAAAGATCTGGTGCTTTGATCTAGTGGTTATTGCATCGGGCAGCTCTTGTGCTGCTATATATCTTGCTATATGTCTCACATTGAATAAATTAAGAAAATATTATGTCTTTAAGTAGTATGGCCCATTGAGGTTGAAAATAATAATAAATCATTAGAGAACTAATACTTCCCTTATCGACTCTGTGTAGGCATTGATGAAGGGTCAACATGAGCAAATAATACTTGTTTTCTGATTTTAAATTTCTAACAAATCTTAAAAGATCTAAAAATTAGAAAACTATTAGGAAAGTTTGAAAAATCTATGAAACATAGGAAAATTATAGAAAAACCCCAAAAACTTAAAATATCCATATCTTTTCATAGAATTGGATGAAATTTTTGCCATTATGATCCTCTTTTGTCTCCTTTTTTATTATATGACCTGAAATTAAAAATGAAAAAAATCTATATAAATTAATTCCTTATTAAAAACTGCTTATCATCTCCACGTCTTCTTCCATGTTATCCTTCGTTGTAATCATGAAACTCATGACAACACGATCAGTTCACTATTTTTTGACCTTGAAAAAGGTCAGACGTCAATAATACCTATAATTAATCATAATTCAAAGTGAACTCAATTGACAAATGATATGATATGATGACTGCAAAAAATTCATCAAAACATAACATGCGTAATAATGATGTGAATTATGCTTTAAAATGATTGAAGAGCAATGAATTAACTTGTAAAAATGCATGTTATCAATATCCAGGCTAGTTATAAGAGGCATTATATTGGTCTACACGAAAAGCGCCCGATTATTTCCTCCTCAATGCATGTTGAGCCTTGGAGCACTCAATGAAGATCTAATGACAGTGGTGAAATGATGATTTGCAAACCCTCAATGATGCTGCAAAATCCAAGGCATCCATATGAGATCCAAAGGGCAAAATTAAAACATAAAAACTCATCTTTATGATTTAATCGTGGCCATCCATTGTTAAGAAAGTGATTGGATGACCAGATCCATGTCCTCTTCTATATATTTTCTCTCTCTTCCAAGTAGGGGCATTCTCGGAAATTCTCAATTGTTTATGCCTATGGACAATGAGAATATTTTGATATATAAGTATTCTACAGTCATTTCTGCATAGTATGAGAATTTGAAATGAAGATTTTCATGAAATAATCGTGAGCATTCTCTTATTGAATTCCAAATTTCTATGAAGATCACGTTGGTGTGAAAAGCATTGGTATGAAGATTAATTGTCTTTTTGTTGGTAGTTTTGTGTTGGTTGAGTTTTATTTTCATTAGTCTGTCATCATTTAACATTAGATTTCAATTTGTAATGTTATATTAAGTTAATTTTCAGTTTTAGTCAATTTTTCTCTCCTTGAGGATTATTTTATCTCTCTAACTTCTCTCTTTGATTTCTCCTTCGATTCAATTTTAATTTGTATCATTTTCAATCGCTTGAAAAGATCTATCTTTTTACTTCATAAATCTAAAATCTTTTTAATTTCTTACTCCATTTACTCATTAAATTTGATCCAAATTGAAAACATCTCAAGGGTCAACTCTAATTCTCCATAGATTCAACTCATTCTCACTAATTATAATTTACTGATCATAATGTCAAAGCGAGTTTAGCATTTTCTGACTTTTTAATGTGTGCTTTCAATGAATTTCTCTGGCTTCACTCCTTGAGGATTATTTTATCTCTCTAACTTCTCTCTTTGATTTCTCCTTCGATTCAATTTTAATTTGTATCATTTTCAATCGCTTGAAAAGATCTATCTTTTTACTTCATAAATCTAAAATCTTTTTAATTTCTTACTCCATTTACTCATTAAATTTGATCCAAATTGAAAACATCTCAAGGGTCAACTCTAATTCTCCATAGATTCAACTCATTCTCACTAATTATAATTTACTGATCATAATGTCAAAGCGAGTTTAGCATTTTCTGACTTTTTAATGTGTGCTTTCAATGAATTTCTCTGGCTTCACTCCTTGAGGATTATTTTATCTCTCTAACTTCTCTCTTTGATTTCTCCTTCGATTCAATTTTAATTTGTATCATTTTCAATCGCTTGAAAAGATCTATCTTTTTACTTCATAAATCTAAAATCTTTTTAATTTCTTACTCCATTTACTCATTAAATTTGATCCAAATTGAAAACATCTCAAGGGTCAACTCTAATTCTCCATAGATTCAACTCATTCTCACTAATTATAATTTACTGATCATAATGTCAAAGCGAGTTTAGCATTTTTCTGACTTTTTTTAATGTGTGCTTTCAATGAATTTCTCTGGCTTCACTCCTTGAGGATTATTTTATCTCTCTAACTTCTCTCTTTGATTTCTCCTTCGATTCAATTTTAATTTGTATCATTTTCAATCGCTTGAAAAGATCTATCTTTTTACTTCATAAATCTAAAATCTTTTTAATTTCTTACTCCATTTACTCATTAAATTTGATCCAAATTGAAAACATCTCAAGGGTCAACTCTAATTCTCCATAGATTCAACTCATTCTCACTAATTATAATTTACTGATCATAATGTCAAAGCGAGTTTAGCATTTTCTGACTTTTTAATGTGTGCTTTTCAATGAATTTCTCTAGCTCGTGGCTTCACTCGAGATTATGGGACAAATCAATTGAGAATTTCTCTGTATGGATGTATGGGTACCTATGGATACAGTAAGCTTAAAATGTGCATGCCAATCAATTTAGATCCTGCAGATAAATTAAAGAGATTCATACCAAACAAAATTGTATACTGAAAATACATAGGTTTATCTTGATATAAGTCACTGTCACACATGTTTTTTTATAGAGGAAACAATAGAAATGCAATGATTAATGGCTATAGAAAATATTATTAAGATTATATATCAGGGTAAATAGATGCACTTTTTAATATGATTTAATTTTAAAATATTTTTATAGGATATATGTATAAAAATGTGGATAAAATGGTGCACACACGAGTATAGGACAAGTGTAAGCTCAAGAGATATCTTTGTGTACAAAAGGATAAATCTTATGTATGAAACATGCATGATTGAGTAACTAGTGATGCTTACTCCTAGAAATCTCTACATTATCATTGACATGTGTGAAAAATATCAGCAATTTCTGTAGAGTTTTATTTTGACTGAAAACTGAAAAAATTAAGCTTCCCATCATTTTTAACTACATAATAATAATGTACATTCATTCAAATGCTAAACATAATGAGCCCATTCATCATCTTTTAAAAGCTTTGAACTGAAAATGTGCTAGACTCACAATCTCGAGGCTAATCATGGTATAAAGGAGCAAGAAATGGCAGTGTAGAGAGAGTGAGAGATAAGGTTTCTGCAGGATCTTGCTTGAGCTCTTGAGATTGATTTAACTAGAAGGCTCAAGTTGGTCAATCTGGAAATTCGAGGATTCAATGACTGAAGAGCACCAAGACAGAGATTTCATGAGAACTGTCCGAGAGCTAGTTTGGAAAAAAAATATGAGAACTTGGATGTCTTAAGATAGAAGTTTTTATTTCATGCTCGTAAATTACTGATTTGATGATCGGTCGGTTACCTCTAATTTTCATCAAAGTCAACTTTTGATTGACCGTCACTCGAGCGAGAATCAGTTCACGATTTCGAGAAGATCCCCTTCCTCTACCATAAGCCATCAGGTTAGAAATCCGCTGATCGATTGACTCAATGTGAAGGAGCTCCCACTCTCTCGAATGTCTGTCTGTCGCTGCCACCTTCTTCGCAATTGCTTCGGTCTTGTTTCCTTCTGTCGACAAAATAGGATTTTCTGCTACATTTCTGTGAGTTTGCTGGGATCGAGGGTCTGCTTTTGACGGCTGATATGAGGCAATTGAGGGAAAATTTTTTTGGAGGGTGCCACGGAAGAAATCAGGGGAATAGAGCTTCTTTTATACTCCCAGAATAGATCTAACGGCTACTTTTCAGTCCATTAAATCCAACGATCAGTATTCCGTGAAAGTCTACTCTGTTAAACCCAACGAAGAGTCCGAAACGATTATTAAACCTCTGTCTACAACCTTCCTTCTACACCAGAGCAGGCGCCCAAAGCTTCCTCCAAGCGATGCCACCCCCGCGGATCATTCTCTCCTACCTCAAGCATCCTTCTCACCAATCCTGCCTACTTGATCTCATCCCCGCGATCTCTGTTTCCGCGCGGTATTTCTCTTCCTCCACCCCGATCAAGCCGGTATCCTACCCCACCAAGCCCAATGACGAGTCCGAAGCGAATGCGAATGCGAACGCTCCTCAAAATGATGCAGCCCTTAAACAAGAAATTCCCGTTTGGTCTCGAGAGGAAGCTCGCTACGTGAAGGATTTCCAGGCGATTTCTCCTGTTTCTTATGCCCCAAAAGTCGCGCCTTTGCCGGAGGATAAGGCTGAGGCGGAGATTTCTGGAGAGGTAGATGAGCAGTTGAAGAGAGAATCTAGAAAGATTGAGGCCAGCGCTCGCGTAAGGAGAGCCATGTTGATCCAACAGGAGGAGGAAAATGTACCTTTCCCGACTTTAATCAAGCCCGAGAAGAAGAGATCCAAGGTTGCTCTTGATATTCACGAAGCCATAAGGGAAGTGAAGGTCGATCTCTCTCTGGAATGAATAGTATTTTCTTTGTATGACGTTTCCTCTTAAATTTGAAGACGCGGGGTTGAATTTTCTTGGCCAGGCCAGTTCGAAGAGGAGGTTTCTTGAATCCATTGAAGCTCATGTTTCCTTGGGTGTTGATCCAAGACGAGGTGACCAGGTTTAGTTCTTTCTCTTCTGTTCTTTATTTTTCGTTAGCCCTTAGAATTGCTTTTGGAACACTTACATTGGACACCGCGACGAATCTCTTATTCTTAAAGGCATGTAGAACCTTAGTCATCAAGGCATTTGATGACTGATTTGAAATACTCTCAACTACAAAGAACTCGGAAGAAGTGATTAATAATCTGCTACAATTCTCATTGGCTCATTTCTTAAGCGTCACAAACAAGCCGGGCATCCTGGGAAAAAGAACATTTGGTGTCTGAAAAACTGCGTATCATTTTGTGTCTTCTGTTGCCATAGCCTGGCTTCTTTCTCTGGCTCACGGTTTTCTTCTATTTTGGGTGCTTCTATCTAATCATCGGGGTTTGTTCGTTTTTCCAGTGTCATAGACAGGCTTCTGTCTTCAGGCACTAGGGTCTCTTCTCTTCCCAGTGTTTCGGATGGACCATTCCAACACCATGCTTCTCTCTCTTTCTTGCACTTGAGAAAAATCGTTTTTTGAAGCTTAAAGTTAGGCCATGATGCATCAGATCTATAACACAATCCCTAGATAGCCTCTCAAAGTGACAGTTTCCAAAGCTCTAAGTCAAAGATGAAAGAGCAGCCTTAACACAGCCTTAACATAGGAACAATGCACCTTAAGTGGGTGACACTGCCTTAACACGGGAACAATGTACAACAGTGACTCGAATCCACAAGCCTTGCTCTACAAGAAGAGTTAGATTCTGAATCCACAGAACTAATGTCTTCAACCTTGAATGCACAAGGGGTTCTACTTGAATCCACAAGTAATAGAGCACTCTCAAATAGGTTGAGCACTCAAAAGAAAGAAAACAAATCTCTCAAGAGGGAATAACTTCAATTGTACCTTCAAGGGTTACAATAGGGGTCTTATATAAGTCTCAAAAAGTGAAGAGTCATCCAAAAGATAAAGCCTTCAAAAAAACCACTCATAACCTTGAAAATACAAGCCTGACAGCATGTGTATATAAGGTAGTAGGACTGACCGAAGAAAAAGAAGCTTCCAGGTTCTATTAGGCTTTAACAGAGGTATTCTGCGAATTCTGGCAACTGTAGAATCTGTTAGAAATATTTGGTGTATCGCTAGGTGATCTGCTACCACTATTGTCAGCTTCTAGATTCTCTCCTAGCCCAAGAATCTTTAAATGGGCTATCGAAGTGAGCTTTGTGGGCCTATCAGAAATGGTCTCTTGGGCTCCATCTTGGGCTACATCAGTGGGAGACTCGTAAGATAGTGGTTTAATAAATGTTAGATCTATTTAGCTGCTTTAATATGTGTGTCCTTACTATGACACATTTTATGTACTGGTAATACCATTGTAACCAGCTAACATTGGAAACTTTTTATGAGGGTTTACCTCTTTGCAACACAGAAGTTCAAGTCCTTAATCTCTCCAGACCCTTGTGCCCATCATTTCCTTTTCTTGTCATGACTCCCGTTGTCCTTTTATAGGAAGGTTGTAATTTTTGGCTCTGCTTTCAAGGCCCTTCAGTTGCCGATGTCTCCTTGAATTTTTCAAGAGTGGGGATCATGATAATGTCTTTCAGTTACAATCTATGGCTTGTAACTGCAATACTCAGTTTTCATGAGCATTAAATGATTATTTAGTAAGAGGCCAAATATCCACTCACATGAGGTGTCACATGACTCCTCATGTGAATCCACCTCACTACTAGAAATTAATCTCATGTAAAAGTCTGACCATGAATAAGGGGGAGTCACATTCCTTTCCTGTTGTCCCAACAGGTGTTCCTATCCTACCTGACCAGGCTTGTTGTATTCTCTTGCTTGGAGTATAAGTTCTTGATTTTTCTTGAGCTACTTGACCAGGCACCATTATGATCTTACTCTTTCCATTATTGCAACACATCATTTCGAGCCCTTTGTCTGTTTTGTAATATGGTATTTTATCATATTTACTGTTCATGCTACTGTTATGACAATGCTAACCTTGTAGCTCTATTTAAAGGGCATTTTATTATGAAACGAAATGGCTTTAAGCCCTGATTTTGTTCTCTTGGCAGCAGGGATCCTTTCCCCTGCCACCCTCTCATCTTCTTGCACATCATCACTCTCAATCCCTGTTAAACTTGGAGCATTGAGCATCATAGAGGTAAGGAGTCAGAAAGGAAAGAGAAAGAGGAGGGGTGGGGTGGCCCTGCCACTGAAGAAATTAGGGCTAAAAGCTCACCACATTCATGTAAGCCTCTGCCTTATACAGGCTTACAAGAGGTCTTTCCAAATTACAAATAAGTCCTCAACTTAGCTAATATGACATGAACACCCATCTAACCTCCCCTCAAGCTGAAAAGTGAATATTTTCACTTTCAGCTTGCCTTGAAAATCTTCTTTTTGGCTCTCTCACCTTCTAAAGAGGTAGGAGCTTGAAGGATGTGAAAATTTTCACTTTCAGTTTGTCCTGAAAATCTTCTTTTATGCTCCCTCACCCTTCTGAAAAGGTTGGTGATTGAAGGACGTGAGTATTTCACTTCTAATTTGTCTTTAAAATTTTCTTATATGCTCCATTACTCTAAAAAGGTTTGGTGCTTGATGGACGGCTCATGTCCCTCACTTTTGAACAATGTTGGTGCTTGAAGAACTACTTGTCTTTATTTCAATGCACCAAATCTTTTCTTGAGAATGCCTTTGTTGGCTCTCGTGACATCATCTGCTCTCCTCTTGTCATAAAAGTCATCCACAGTTTCCTCACTGCTCAAGGGATAGGGAAGTATGGCACTCGCTCATCCTCTTTAGAAGTTGGTGCTCCTGACAGCTTTCTCACTTCGGCAGAAGGTGGATGCTTATAACACCTCCCAAATTTCATGTGGTGCTAAACTGCCATCAAATTCAACCATCTGACTTTCATTAATCTTCTCTTGCATCTTGACTAGTTTGAACAGTGAAGACTGGTTTTCTCTTATATGCTAACATTTTCACTTCATACATACCTCTGAAAAGATAACTTGGCAGAGGTCGACCATGCTCTTGCTCTGAGAACCTTACTGGAGGTGGTTTGAACTCTTCCTCCAAGAAACAAGCTGGAGAGGAATCATACTCATCATCCAGGCTCTTTCTCAATGTGGATTTGCCTAGAAATAGGTCTTCCACATTTGAGATGTACTTTTGAATAAACAGGTGTGGCTTGAGCTCTTCTTCAGTCTTTACTTGGCGAGATGTATTTGGCTGACTGTATTTGAATAAAGAGGCACGTATCCCTTTGCCTCTATAGAATCCATAATCATGGGATTTGAATTTCCCTGCCACTGCCAGGTCATCCTCCAGCCTATCAAAGCTGTGGGTCATGTATTCAGCTCGGCTCACTCCGCAGAGAGCTGCCTCTGGGCCACCGTTATCCTCGAGATCACCTGTTGCCCACCTGGAAAAATCCTCATATCTGCCTCTAATGTGGGAGATCATTGGCAGCTAGCATAAGCATGCAGACCAGCTCCATTGCTAGGTTTTATCTCCGTTGTACATGGACAGCTTCTTTCAATCTCTCAGACTGCCTCACCAGCAATGAGTCACAGACGATCATCCCCCTCTGGATGAGGTATGCAGCCTCTGGACCTCCTTTGTGCACCACTCCATGGTCTGTCTAAAATATTCAGAAATTTCTTCTGCGTTCGCTCCTCCTTTGTGCATCGAGGAATAACTCAAGGATCTCCTTCTCCTGACTGCATTCTTGCTGGTATATCCTATCGCCAATACCTGCTGTCTCCATGATGCGGCTACCTCAAAGGATCTAAGTATGGTCATCGACACTTTGATGATCGCATGGCGAAAGCACTACACCCTCTCAATGACAACCTTGTAGTCAAGGATTGAAACCCTCCTCGGGGAAACTTGGACAGTCGGTGTCTCCAGACCCTGAGTAGCAGATCAGACTAAGTCTCTTTGATTTCCAGGAATTGTATGAATACTCGTTGTTGCCCCTCTGCAATGTATTCCATGACTTCAGGCTCTGCACACCTGATGGACAACTGCTAGCTCATCTTCTTTTGACTGGTTGGTATGGATACGATCTTCTCGTGCCCCCTATTGTCAACTCTCTCCCGCTCCATTATTGTTGGCTGGCATTCGTGATTAGCAGGGTAATTGCCTTTCTGCCCCCTTCCAGGTTTTTGATTTACCCAGCAGTTATTGTTGCCTTTCTGCTCCATTATTGTTGGCTCTGCATCATTGGCCCAAGGTTCATCTTAGTCAATATTTCTGAATTGTTGCCTTCTCATTGCTTCCTCTGCTTTCTTCCCCTGGTCAACAGAGTGCTTTCTTAGGGGGCTTCAGCAGTGTGTCACAGTGCCTCTTTCTCCTCCATGGATGTAGGTTTGGGCTGAAGTCTGTGCATTCTTTTCTCTACTTGGGCTTTTACTCATCTCCCTGCTGCAACTTCTACTTCTCAGAACCATTTCTCCTGGCCTTCAAATGCTTACCTCTTGAAGGAGTACAACTCCTCTTGGGAGCCCTTCAGCTCTTATCACTATCATCACTATATCCCTCATGGAGCTTACTATCAGGGCTGACTATAAACCTGGCCGTGGCTTAAGCTTCTATTATTTTTGTGATCAAGCTGTGGTGAAGGCTACTGCAAGTAACTTTGGCCCATAAACACCTTGGACTCGTTTTGGCATTTTATCATGACATGCCTATCTCCTCACCAGTAATGGCTGCTCAATTCTGCTGCCTTGCAGTCGCTGATACCTTTTTCTTTTTTTAAAAATGCTAGGGATGGTCACCTGATGAATCGGTGACCAACCCACAAGATGGGAACTCTGTTACAATTGGCCACTACTCCCTAGTCGAAAGGGCCAGGCCACCACAAAACCCTCCACAACATAGGCGACCCTATCAGTGGACACCACCCTCCCATTGAATAGCTTGTCGTTCCAGTGTAGCCATATGGCCCAAAGAACTACAAGTACGCGCACCGCTATGCCACTCCTCTGCATTGAGTCCCAGAAGGAAGTCTCTGAAGTCGTGTATATCATTGATATGGGTTGTTGGTTCCATATTGTCCTGGCGAAGGGGCATCCGAAGAAGAGGTGTGCATAGTCTTTCTTGTCCCCCAAGCATAGAGTGCAATCTGCTAAGGTCTTTGGTAGAATTGTTTATGAAGTACTCGCGTCTTAAGTCTTCGTCGGAGGAGAAGCCAACCAAAGAACCGTACCTTGAGGGGGACCTTCTATCTCCATATAAACTTGCATGCTCGAAGGATTGACTGGTTCTCCTCATGACGCTCCAAATCTGTGTTTTGCATTTCCAAATCATTGATGATTTGTGCCCTTTTCTCTTCTATTGACCGAGCCATTGTTGTTCGTCTCGTGTCTCTCCCAAGCCCCTCTGAACTTGCTGTGTCTCTTTAAGGGTGTACTGATTGAGTTGGCGGTGAGCACATTACCCTAAGTATGTTGAATATACCTTCGTGTCCGCTAATCCTGATCACAAGCGGCGGACAACCGGTAAGTCCAGTCACCTCTAATAACACTATATTTGGGTCCCCAGCCTTTATACCATCCGACAGTATCCGCCGGAGCGTTCCGAATGGCCTGACCATGTCTCCTAGCTCATCCATGTTTTGTAGCCCAAGGGCACCCCTCTGGCTTCTAATAACATTATCCCTCCCACCGCTTCTATTACTTCGTCTGTCACGAGAGTGTGGCGACAATTAACTTCGCCCTCCTTGTTGGTTCTTTGCGTTGATCCCGTGATCTGTAGATACAATGCCATTGTGAGCCCCCGAATGAAGAAATTGCCACCTTTGAGCTCCCACATCTCTGCCCTGTCCCCTGCCGACAGCTCCTGCCAGAGCCCTTGCTGTACCTCCTATAACTTGGGGGAGCCTCTAGTGATTTCTCCAACGAGACACCCCATGAGAGTGCTTTTAATTGTTTCTGCCTCCCCCTTCTCTTCTTTACTGCCCCCCAGCCTCTGGAGGATCTTCGGCCCTAAAGCTTCCGTGATGAGACTTCTCTGTCTGTTCTCCTCCAGGGTAGCCTATGGGCAGTCCCATTGCTGATGGCCAACTCCTCGGCACATGTACCAGACTACAGGGTCTTGGGATTCCTTGGTGTGGTGGCCTTGTGTGAGACATTGGAAGCATCGTTCATTTAATTCTGTCTGCTTCACTGGGCATGTTGTCCTATCTGCCCTTTTTCTGCGCGGTTCAGCCCTCACCCAACTGTTTTCTTCACCGTTGCCCTCCTGATGATGATATCTCCTCCTTTCCTTATCGTCCCCTGTGTTTGATACTGGCCCCTGTGGGTGTCTGATAATACTGGCCTGTCTCTGCCCATCTGCTGGGTGTCCACACCCAGCAGAAGGCCTCTTCTGCCCTCCTCCTGGGTGCCCGAGACACCCTACGGTTGCCCTGTCTGAAACCTTCCTCTTCGCCCCTCTCCAACGCATTACTCCCTCAGTACAATGGCCCCATCCTCCCGTCCAGGACGAACCCACCTAGCCGGCAATCTCGTGTTTGCTCTCTCTCCTGCGCTTACGCGCATGATGTGCAATTGCGCGTCTTGATTTTGCGTGTTCAGTGTCCTTCCTGAGAATTGCGGTGACGATTCTTCCCCCTTGCCACTGCAAACCCTGTTCCGTTCGTTCACCCACTACGCCAGCTTGGAACCTGGTAGGTCTCCCATAATTACCTATGGCCGTCGAAAGCATAGGCACTCTAATAAGAGGGAAGTTAATTAGGTCCATCGGAAAGGTCTACCGTGGACAGCTGTCAGGATAGGGCGAGAAGTGCCACAATCTGGAACCTGAGGCGACGGGGAATAAAAGGAGGCGGTCGGTTATTTTCTGACATCTTTCTTTTCTTGAAGGAGAGGGTGGGAAAGATCAGGGCGTCGACCGAGAGTGAGACTATCGGCGACAAGGAGCAAGTTAGGGAGTTTGATGGGGACTACCTGAGACCATTCCCCTTCACAGCCACTGGAAGACTTTCATCAAAGGAATTCGCCGGAGGTTCTTAGGGACATACTTCCCCAGAATCTCTCTTTCTTGAATTCCGAATTCTGTTAGTTTCTTGAAAGGACAATTGTACTCCCAAATATTCAATAAATTTCAGTATCTTTCCAGAACCCTTTAGAATGCTTGCTGTCATTCTCGCGGAACTTCCGAATCTGCCGTTGTGATCCCACTCCTGATCACCCCTCCATCGTCCCCCCACCTCTGCTCTCGATCGTGTTCCCCATCTCAGGAACTCGATTGGAACTCACGCAGTATTCCCGATTGAGACACTTCTTGGCGGCGTTACCCTATTGTTGATTAACTTTGCAACTCTCCTCTGCTGATCCCTCTCCTCCTCCGGTGATCGAAGATTAGCTCTCAGTTTCTTTCGCTGATTTCTAAGCCTCGAACCGATAACGGAATTGAGAGTTTTCCAAATCCGCACGATCTTCTCGTCCATCATGAATTCCGTCAGCGTCTTCTCATCCCAGCATTCGAGGATTCGCTTGGTGCCAGAGGGATTGATACCCTGTTGCATAAGAAATTAATATAAAAAACAAACTTAGTTCATTCAAGACTGCCTTTATAGGCTTTCTAGAGGTTTTTCAAAATCATAAATAAATCCTATACATATCTAATACTACATTAACACCCTTCTAAGGATCCCACGTCTGCTGCTCTTATTCTTCTCAGTCTGTAACCAGATGCCAATGATTGACTTAATATTTTTCTTGTACGTGAACATGTCAATGGTATTTTTGAATTCATTAGATGACTTTTTACTGCATGAAATGTATGTCCTTCTCACCATTGTAACTAAGTTAGACTGAGTCTTGTTGTAATCTAACACGGATACTTCTTAAGAAAAAAGGTACGGTGAGAGAATTCTGTTGAATTTGTAGTTTAAAGTTTTATATTTTGATTCGCTGTTCATTTTACCCAGGGGGTCTCTTAAAATGCTCATCTGTTATTTAAATGATTCTTTTTTCTTAAATAAGAAATGTTTTTTTTATAGCAAACCCAAATCTTGCCCCGTCTACTATTAGAAATTTCGTACTTTAATCCATGATATTACAAATGTACGCAGATGGTGCGAGGAGCTGTGACTCTGCCACATGGGACTGGAAAGGTTAAAATTTTTACTCAATGCTGTTGAATTTTTTCCCTTGATTTTTTCTTAAAATCAGTTTTATTTTAGGTTGTTAGAGTAGCCGTGTTTGCCGAAGGGCCGGCAGCTGATGAAGCAAGAGCTGCGGGGGCTGATATTGTTGGCGGTGATGAACTTATTGAAGAAATCTTGAGAGGTTTAAGCTTTTTATTAATTTATGATTTTGGACTTTGGATTAAACTTATAGGTCTTAGTTAATTCATGAAATTTCAGGTGGTGGAAAAATTGACTTCGACAAATGCATATCTGTTCCTTCTTTCATGCCTCGTCTTGGAAAGGTTTGATCCTCATATTTAATGTTTATATTACCTACTAGTTATATATTTATTATGTATCTTTTATACCAGATTGCAAGGATCTTGGGGCCACGTGGCTTGATGCCCAACCCAAAAGTATGCTTTCTCTATCATTATCTTCCTCCCTTTAGATGGTTGTCTAACTCTCATTTCCTATGCCTGTTTTTGGCTAGTTAGGATCATTGACCAGTGATGTCTCCGGGGCAGTCAAAGCAGTCAAATCCGGACGGGTTGATTTTAAGATTGATAAAACTGCTATCGTTCATGTGGGACTTGGAAAAGTATGTCCTTGATCCAGATCATCCTCTTTTATAAATTTGGGTGGAACATTTTTTTTTTCATTTACCTCTATTCTAAGTTTTGGGAGTCAGAGTTTTTGTTGTTATATCTTTTTTTGAATAATTTTGATAGATATGATTCCGATAGCTGATTCAAAACTCTACGATTTATCAAACTGCTATTGTTGCTCTAGTGTGTACTTGCATTAAAGCATCCTTTTCTTACTTGAAATTGAAAATTATTTTTGAATTGTAATTTTATTTGCCATATCAGCTCTTCTGTTGAATCTATATTTTTTTGGATATTCATTATGATTCAATTCTGATGAGTAACTGGAATGTAATGTATGTGAACTATGGGTTATAAACTACTATTGTTCATCTGACCATTCCCTTTTTTAACATCCATGGAAATTTGAATTTTGCTTTGCTCCTTCATTTGCCATTTAATCTTTTGCCGTTAGTATGTATTTTAATCTATGGGCCATTCTTTTCAATTCTGATCTTTAACGAACAGGTCAACTTTTCTGAGGATGCATTGCGCGAGAACATAGCAGCTTTTGTCAATGCTCTCTTGCTTGCTAAACCAGTGGGACTGAAAAAGAGTAAGCAGTCCAAATAACCTGTTTATTTCTTTTGTAGAAATTTTGAAGTGGTCTTTCGCTCTTTTTCTAATGGTGCAGCCTCCAAGTATGCTGGTTATTTGAACTCGTTTGCGCTGTGTAGTACGGTGAGTGTATATGCTACCATGGATGAGTAATTTTCCGGTGAACTATTTTAAAATGGGAAACGAGAATTTTGAAATTTATATTTTGATGTTATTGTAGATGGGTCCTGGGTTTCCTGTTTCCATTCAATCGATTTCCGCTGCTGCAGAAAACTACACCAAAGTTCACGGGAAATGATCTTCTAAGGGTTCTGTTGATTTTGTTCCTTAATTTCTGTTAAACTTTTTATAATAGATTATTGTCTGAAATTTTTTGGATATTGCTAACAGTTAAGATAATATTTATTTTCTTGATTTTAAATGTAGTTTAGGGATTTTTGGGTTTCTTTTGTATATCTCTCTTGTGATGTCTACCTTCCTATATTTTTTTTTTTCAGTTTTCCGGAGCTCCACACAATTCCTATATATTTTTTTCAATGTTTGATGGAGCTTGCAATGGTAGCATGTCTATGTTATTACCATATGACTTAGGCTTCCTGAATCACATTCAACATGCGCTTCAGAAAATTACTTGACTTTCCTAAAAATGCGCAATCTCACAAATAATATGTTTTCAGTATTTCAGAAATTTGTTCAGGGTATTTTTGAAATTTTAATGTTTTTTTGAGAATGTTGTTGAAAAAGTAATTTAAAAAGTTAAATAAATCTTTTGCAAATTTTTTTGATTTACTAATAAAATTCCCATAGATTTGATTCTGAACTTCACATAGAGTAGAAATGGTTATAAAATTTTTTTGTGCATAATTTTAAATCCTATCTTCTTAATAGTCGGAAATATCTTCTTAATACTTTGAGACTTAATTTTTTTGTTCATTTGGGGGAATTTTTGAGTTTTGGACTCTTCTAAAATCTTTTAGCATTTTTACAATTTTCTATTGATTATGGATCTGACCTAGGTTTATAATATGGAAGGTTTGCAATTATGCTTGAATTACATGATCTCTCGAAATTTTGAGGACTCTTTTCTTATTTTAATGTTTCATGAAAGTTGAAGTTTTTTGGCGATCTGGTTTGACATACCTCACAAGCTTTAAATTTGCGCATATTTGGATAAGATTTTAAATATTTTAAATATTTTAGGTACATCAGGATATTGGGGAATTTCTTGGGATTTTTGTTATTTATAGGTCTGTTGTAATAATATGAAATATATATGGAATTTTAATGGTTCTCTTAAATATTTATCTCAGGTTTAAGATGGTTTTAAATAAAAATTAATGAATTTTGTGGCTTGTCTGTTTATTTGCAATTTTGGGGTTTGATGAAACTTTAGCATTTGAGAGTTTGCAAATTTGTTCCAAGTGACTGCATTTTAACTCAAATTTAATGTCTAGCCAATGCTTTGTTTTTTTAAATTTTCACCTTGTCTTTTTGTTTGGGATTTTATAGATTTTGAAGGGTTCACTGATATGGTGGTTTGATTTCACAAAATTTGGGCATTAAATTGGCTTTCATATAAATTTTAGTTTTTTTATAGGATTTTCTGTGTATGGAGATTGATTTTTTTTGACATTTCGCTGTGAGGGTTTTTGGTTACTTTGGAGAAGTTTCCAATTTCTCAATATATTAATTGTTCCAACAAGTTATGCATATTACAGTCATTAATGATATAAAATGTAGGATTTCTTGAAGAGTTCTAATAATTTTTAAAAAAATTTGAAATAGTACTGATTTTGAAGCTTATGATGATTTGTGAAAATATGAAGCTATTATTCTCATTTACTCGTTAAAATTGAATCCTGCCCCGGTTTATTGGGGAGTATTTTGGTAATAGTTTTCTTACTTGTTAAGATTTTATGATAATTTTTGGCATGCTTTGAAATTTTCTTAAAAGTGTTTCTATTTTGTAAAACTTATGACCTATTAAATTTTTGAAAATTTATCAAGATTCTTCAATTCAAATTTTGAATATTTTGGAGAAATTTGGCATGGTTATAGAAACACCTTATAGCTTTCTCTAGTTTTAATGTGGTACACTATGATGAGCTAAGAGGAGTTTTTCTATTTATTGTCTTTGGAATGTCACCAAGATTCGAAATGATATTTAAAGAATTAATTATTTTCTTCTATTTTTCGGTAATTTTGGGGAAATAGTGTGGATTGAAGGTTTTTTGTTTGCGTTAAAAGACTTGATGAAATTTTTGTGGGATTAGTTGAGATTTTATCAAAAATAATAATCTTCTTAAACTTAGGATCTCATTTAGAGTATAGAGGTTTTTCTTTTTTTCATGAATTTTGGATTTCTATTTTCTTAATAAATGGATTTTCTTAGTGAAATTTCATACTAGATTTAAAAAAACCACATAGACATTCAACAAAATGTAGTCAAAGTAAATACTTCCCTCACCAATGTAAAAAATTTATGTCAAATGAAAATTTTCAAACAAGTGTGGCATTAAGCTCATAACTTTGAGGTTTTTGTGTTAACAACTTTTTGAACTTGTTTTTGGGATGGACAAAAATGAATTTTAGTTCCAAAATTTTTTCTATAGTTTCCAAAAAAATAAAACACAAAACATGCTACAATGCTTTCTCAAAATCCAAAAAATTCCCAGAAAAGCAAAAGAAAAGAAGAGTAAATCTTCATGATCTTTCAGCATTATTCTCAAAAGAATTTCATTAAAAAGTAGTCCAATTTTAAGTCTCATAGTTTGAAATTTTTCTCAGGTTTCAAATACTAATATTACTACTATTAAATTTCCAAAATCTTTAGAAATTTTATATACGTACACATTACCTTTTATATTCTCACTTTCACTCTTGGATTTCATTATGGGAACTTGTTTTGTGGGTTTTTAAATTCACTAATATTACTGTTTAATATTTTCTAAACTTGTTTTTGATGGGGGAAGATTAAAATTTCTACTAAAAAGATTTTAATAGTTCCACAGAAATTAAAAACACAAATATATTTTACAAAATTTTTTCAAAATAGCAAAATTTCCAAAACACAAACCAAAAAAATCTATCTGACCTTCCAACCCGATATCAAAATGTTTTTCAAAAATATTTTCCTTTCATTTTAATTTTTTAGGGTTTTGAATTTAAATATCTAAATAACTAGTTTAAGTGTTTTCTTTTTTTGTTAAAAAAGAGATATCATCTGGGTGCTAAAAATAAAAAATTATGAGGTTGTCTGCCTTGTTTATGGGATTGGAAAAAAAACTCTCTAATTCATGTCAACCAAGAAAAGCTAAAAATATTCAATAAAGTTTTTCTTGAAGAGATGGAATATCCATAAAAACCCTAAACATGAAATAAAATTAATCTAAACCTAATGAAGCTTAAATTTTGAAGAAAATAAAAGATTCTCTCATTTGAAAGAAAATTCTCCCCTTATTAGAGCTTACACCTCCCCATCATATTGGAGAGCTGAGTATTCTTAGTTTGATCGTAATTTAAGAGGATACCAAGTTTCATTGAACCTGCATGGGCAAAAACTATTCACTTTGAGAAATGAATCATTAGATATAGTGGATCAAAAGCTTTTATTATCAAGGATTCATGGAATAATGGGCTAATTTTTCATAGTTGCACTAAAACATTAATATATTTCACTCTATAGTGTGAAATTTCCCTTTTTAGGGATTATCCGAAGAAAATTTGGATGCTCTACATTTTCTTCCTAATGATATTTCCATTGTACCAATGATTTTTAAAGTGAAAGGTAGTTGACGAGCGAAAAATGTGAAGTCGTTGAAACACACGATCATCGGTCAAAAAATATCAGAAATCAAGAATAACGATGAGATCGGGTCGAATCCACAAAGAGCATGGTTGACTTTTATCAAAAGAGTTGACCTGGTCAAACTTAAGCTTAATTAGGGTTTTTAAGAAAAGAATATGCTATATAGTCAATAGAAATAGTACTAATATATGAGAGAAGATGTTTTTAGAGTTTTGAAAAATGTTTGGAGAAAAAAAGTCAAAAGTGTAAGTCAAAAGCGTTGACTTTGATCCTACTTTAACTGTTTGTAAAATCTGAGAAGAAAAAGGTGAGACATTAGTACAAAAATTGTATTTTTTTAAACTAGAGAGAAAGATAAGAATTTTAATATAAATATTGTGATTTTTAGAGCACAATTGGATTTATTGTGATTTTTCAAAGTCAATGGACAAAAAATACCCAAAATAAGGGTTTCGATCAAAATCCTTTAATTGACGAGTCAAATGGTATCCAAATCTAACAAATCACTGATGCATAGAAAGCTTATGATCAAAGAAATGCATTTATGCATACAAATTTTACCTTCTAGATTTGTAGTAATAGCCCACGAAAGTCGACGCCCAAATTTGGATTGATTTTTGAACAGTAGGTTGTCAAAAGACAAACTAAGGGGTTAAACCTTGATGAAAATTTGCAAATCAGATATCCACAGAAGCTGACTTAACAAGGAATCCAATGAAACTATATTCTTTAGGATTGGATTTAAGATCCGGGAAAAATCCTTGTTTGGAAATCAGCAAAAATCCACAAAGTAAATTGGGGGAAAATAAGAAATTATCATTCTTAAAACTCTAATTACCCATCTAAATTTAATCTAAACTATCTAGAAAGTGAGGATTATGAAGGTATCACCCTACTAACCTGATTGACTTGAGGATTGAGCTTCAAATTGCTTTGATTTGTTGTAAATTTCTTCGATTCCTTCTCCGAGGTGATTTCAGCGTTCAAGCGTAGATTACCAAATGTTTTCTCATCATGTTCGTGATTATTTTGTCTCAATCCATGCACGATTGAGTCTAGGACGCAAAGGATTCAAGAAGAACTCATGATTTTCCTCCAAAAAATGTTCAATTCAATGTTTAATCAAGAGTTACATTTCCATAAGTGAGAACATGAATTTATAGAAGAATTTTGCGATTTAAATCTAGGTCGTCTGTTTTCTTTTCGAGAATCGGACGGCTCAGATGATGCCAAGTTGTGCAGGAGAAGTGGGCTACGGGCTCCACCTTCTCCTTCATTTCCACTGTTTGATCTTCATCGAAGCGTTCACAAGCTGCCACATGTCACTCCATCATTCTCTGGTTGCAAGAGTATGTCCTAGCCGTTGGATTTCACTAATTAGATCGACGACTTTGAATTGATTATGTGTGCTTGATCGAGATCTGGTGGATTGAGATCAACCAGATCAATGTGCGCCTATTCGCATGCTTAATCCGACGCTTCTCAAGTTGCCACGTCGCTTGCAAAACGTAGAGACACATTAGTCCCACATGGGAAAAAATTAATGAATTTATTGCCTTTATAAGGGGTGACGCCTTTATAGCTTTGCGTCGCCCAATGGGCCTATGACACCCCCCTCTCTCCTATGTGGTATCTGGGCCCACTATGCCTGTGGGCCCAATAAGCCATTTAGCCTCCTTAGCCCTACGCACCATGTAGGTGCCCGCGTGGGTCCATGCCTGTCTAGAAGGCTTGCTGGTGCGCTGCCATGTGGCAGCACCGCCATGTCAGCGTCGCACGAGTCTCACGATAGATAAACTCCTTTTTAATATTTTTTTGGCCTTAAAAAATCCTGAAAAATCAAAATAACTTCCATAAAATTATGTAAACCTTAGAAATTCAGAACTTTCAATTTAAAAGGCCTTTTTGACTCAATATTTCTTCGTTGGATCAAAAATTTCTTCTTCTTTAATCCCATGTCACCTGAAATATAAATTTTAACAAGAAAATATGATGAAATCAAATATTTCCAACTTGACTTTAAAGCCAAATTAGGTCAACCCTCTACAGTTAACTTTTGATTCTTCCTATCATTATCTTCTTCTAATCTCTTCTTTAATCATCCGCTAAAGTCCTGAAAATTTAACTAATGGAAAATGGTTAATTTCAAGTTTTTTGACCTTGAAAAACGTCAAACATCAATAAAGCACATAATTAACCCTAAATAATGCAAAAATGTCGGCTTTAGTGAAATGGCATGCCCATGGTGGAAATGTCATAAGATTATGATAACATGCATCATAATTACAGAAATTAAGCATTAATATCAGTTAATTATGATGAAAATACGAGTTAAATATGCTTGTTATCAGTAGTCAAAGGAAGTCAAAGGATCTAAGAAGGTTAAAAGGTTAATGAAGGATTAGATGTTGTCAAATTTAGTTAGCAAATGATTATATGGATCATCCTATTTGTGTGGGAGAAACCACTCCACTAAGGTAAGTCATTGTGGTCAATTTTTCCCATTTTATGGAAGGTTGACCAATCTATTTAAAAAAAAAAAGATTTTATTAGATTTAATTCTATTTTAAAGAATCAAGAGGCCCCATTTTTGGAAGGCGTCTTCATTTCTTTTGGATGTGGATAGGCACACCTTTTTAGGAGTAGGGCCACTTTATTGAATTTTTTTATGCCCTAAGTTATTCTAGATACGAAGATTGAGCAGAGACTTGAAGTCATGGAGCAACCAATATCATCCATCCTAGGACTAGCATAAAAAAGTGGGGCTAGTGTGAGGGTTTAGATCTGAATTTTTCTTGTAATCATCTCCTTGAATAATATATAACATATTCTCATTTTACATATTAGATTTCTCTATTTTCTTGAAAAAAAATTCTCATCATCACACGATTTCCCAACTTGTTACTATTCCTCAAGCATTTTCCATTCCATCCCTCTCATCTTTTCTGTCCTTCTATTCTCAATTTTTTTCTTACAATTTCAAAAAATAGATAAATATATTAGTATATATGATAATTTCTTTCATACCATATGCTATTTTTTCATTCTTCCATATTTCTTGAAAGTCCATTCTACCATAATTTTTTTATTATTATATCTCTTCTCTTGAGAAGTACTAATCTCATTACCTAGGCTCCTTAGGGATTCAAACCTTCATTGTCTATGTATTAAGCAAGGACAATCTAAATATTATTTCATGAAGTCAATCCCTTAAAAAGGACTAAAAAACCCCAAAATTGACTTCATCACATCAGAGGTTTCATTGGTGGCCTCCACCTCCACCCACAAGAGGAGGGGGGAGGAGATGGGAGTAGGGTCAAAATTCCCTACATCATCTGCTATGGGAAACTTAGCTTAGATACCAAACATGTACAATTCATTGCATAGCTTGAAAAATGCTAACATCAATACACTTATCATGGGAGATGATAGCCACTCGTAGCACCAAATCCCCCTCAAGGCAATTCTCTCCTAGAATAGTGGACCTTACCTTCTCCTCACCCTCACCTACCTTTCTTTCACTCGTTGCTCATCCCATCATCTACTATCACTCCCCTATTGACTAGTTCCCCCCAACTTATTAGATCACTACCACCCACTAGTTGCCATTCACAGCTCATTCCCAACCACTTGGGACCACACCCCCTCCACCACCCTACGATTGGCTCTCTCTCTCCTGCCCTACCCCTTGTAGCCTGTTTAGGTAGTCTCTTTTATGTTGCCTTTCTTCTCACCCCTTCTTTCTTGCCTCACCCACGTGATCCTCTTCCCCTCTACAAGAGACTATTTCTTTCTTTCTTGTATCATCTTATTTCTTGTCTCTTTTATCTTTAGATGACCCACTTGATCATGATCCCCCACAAGAGCATGTGGTTTGATATTTAAAGAGACCTATCAAGGGATAATTCTTGAAAAATATCAAGCATCTCATCTGCTCTCTGCTTACAAGGAGGATACTCATGGACGATCAAGAGATAGAGGTGGTGAGGAAGGACACTAGTTGTCATTCCCTAATTAGGTGATATCGATGGTACATGGTAAGCCCATCTTTCACCATATGGAAGTGTTGCAGGCACATAGATATGTGGGTAGAGGAAGCCTTCAAAAGAGAAGGCCAAGGTGTAGATCACTTGACCAGCAGTGAAGTGATGACCTCGATTACGCATGTTTTCCATCGTTTTGTGTATCAATTTCATGCAGTAAAATTTATATTTCCTTAGTACTATAGTGTAAGCACAGTTCAAATCCACAAGGAGATGAGATAATGAGATTAGGAATTCAAATGAATAGTGAGACCATGAAAAGAAGCAAAAACATTGATGGGACGTGTAGAGATGAATATGAGTGATAATTTTTAAGTTTATTTTTGAATTAAGAGAGAAACTAGAATTTAAATGGAAAATTAACTTAAAAAGAAATGAAATAGGGGTGAGATGATGGCAAGGTCAGAAGAGTGTTTGGTGGTACTGATGGATCGATGCTCATCGATAAGGAGTGACAGTTGCAAGTATGAATGATGTCAAAGCTGCTTTATTAAAAGAAAATAAAAAAGAAATAGAAAAGTACAACTTTATTGTTTATGGAGATGATTACATGTAAGAACACAATCTGAATCACCACAAAATTCCCATCGCGATGCCCGTCCTAGGCTGGGTGATGCTCAATCCATTCAGATCAGGATCCTAACTTGATTTCTTCTCCACTACAAGATTGAGCATCAAAGATTTCTCTCCTTGGGCCTTGGACTCCTGTCCTCTCCTTGGGCATCAAGCAATGAATTTGATCACCTTTGATATTTGTTCACAACTTTGACCACCTTGACCCTTAAATAAACCCTTTGACTTCATGGAATTAGAGTTAAATTCACCATGAAAATGGTGAAGAGGTAATTTTCTCCTCTCTTTTATTGAAATTTGTCTCCACGTATTTTCATATCTTTTCCTATGTCCTTGCATCCAAAAACCTCATAAAAATGTGAGAATTAAATCACTTGATTTCAAATAAGTCAAGTGTGGTTAGTTTCAAGATATAAAAAATCAAAGGAACAATGCATGACAAGACATATTCATTTTTATACATAATCATCATTAATTATATGCAAATTGAGTACATGAGTGGGATGACATGATGAATGCAAAAATATCACAATAACATGATAACGTGCATCATGTTGGCAAGAATTATGCGTTAAAATCCATTTATGATGATAAAAATAAGTGCATCAATGACATGTTATCACACCCCCCAACACGAGATCATTGTTGGTCCCTTAGTAATGGAAGTAACTAGGGTATATAATGTGACCAGAAATTAACTTGAAATTCAGAGAATATAATATTTAATAGAAAGATGTTAGATCCACTTAAAATTCATGGAACAAAAAGTACCTTACTTAGGAAGTTTAATGGACCGATGAAAATCTATTTGGAAGTGGTGAGCGAGTCATCACTCTCAGCCCAAAGCCAAGGCTCTTGGGTTATGGCATTCCTTTAGGGATCACAGCTTTAAGGTTAAGAACCAAAAGATCTCATTGCTGACCTACTTTGCAAAAAAAAAAATATTCGAAATAATTTGTGTGAGCCTACTACAAATCAACACCGCCCCAATCTATTAAGTATATTGTAAAAAGTAGGACCAGTGTCACCCACCACAAACACAAAGGAGGTGAGAAACAAATATTTACATTGCACTTATGACAAAATGAATTGGCGCGGTCGTTGAATGCACACCAATTTGTGTCAAAACTAATACCAAACTCAACAATTTAAAGATTAAATCACGAATTAAGAAGTATTATGGTGAATAAGGGTCAAATCCAAGGAGAAATAAGGGCATTTTGAGATATCTTTTCAAATTTCATCAAATCAAATGACAAAATTTGGTGAGAAATTAGGGAGATTGATAGATTTGTAAATATAACTTAAAGACAAATCCACTGAATAAAAAATCACTCGATTTGGATCAAGATTTTCGGAGAAATCAAAGAGCCAATGAGGTAAAAAAATTTGGACGCGAAGAGAAAGAAATCTGAAATTAAAAACAAAATTAACTAAATGTACGATCCTAATTTACAATCGAATGATACATGACAAAAGATTTGGAGGAAAAAACATAATCTAACCCGTGATAGTGTTGAGCTCAAAGTCGTCATGGGTTTAAGCCCGACAAACTTACTATTTATAAACTAGGAAACTATGAAGTACTAGGATAATTGGGATGTATAGGTTTCCTAGGTCGATCCACAAGGACTTTAGGGCAAGAGAATGTCAATATAGGCGGCAAGAGAAGGGAATAATCTAGACTACTTGGACGTATCAATGGGAAGGCCAACTAGAGAGTGTGCAAAATAGAGAAATATGAAAACTAA
Organism: Lemna minuta; assembly: GCA_024174645.1. Classification (NCBI taxonomy): domain Eukaryota; kingdom Viridiplantae; phylum Streptophyta; class Magnoliopsida; order Alismatales; family Araceae; genus Lemna; species Lemna minuta. Next base: position 7,671,647 of record CM044105.1, read on the forward strand.
GATAAACTTTTGGAAAGATGACGTGTGAGGAGATATAGTAAAGAGAAAAAGGAAGGAAAGATAAATAAGATGAAAAACGGGGAAGGAGTGTAATGAGAGAAGGAAAGAGTGTGAGTTAAGGGGAGAGAAAGAGAGGAAAAGCTTTGAGAAAGAATGATGGAGAGCCAGAAAGAAATAAAAAGAAAGAAGGTTTTGAGGGAGAGATTTAGAGAGAGTGAGAGAGATCTTCGAAGAGAGGGAAGGAGATTATAACATAATTCGGGAGACAGAGAATGAGCAAAAAAAAGTAAGAGAGAATTTAAGAGAGCGAGATCAAAACTAGACGAAAAAAAGAATTTTAGAATAGAAGAATGGTAGAGGAAAAGAAATAAAGACGGTCAGCAGACGCGAGAGAGAGAGAGTCAACAGGCTAGAGAGAGAGAGAGAGAGAGAGAGAGAGAGAGAGAGAGAGGGAGATGCGGGAAATAAAAAAAAGAGAGAATGCCTGAATGTAAGGAGAACCAAGGATAAAATTTTACGAGAAGAAAGAAGAGAGAAGGGAGCGCTATGAACAAAGAAGAAAGAAAGTGATGCGGCAAGTGACTCTTATCTCTGAGGTAGATGGGGCCGGGCGGGGGGGGGGGTGCGATATGGAGGTCGGAGGAAAAAGGGGAAGGACGAGCGAGAGAAATAAGGGAAGATACTGAAAGTGCTGTGGAGAACGCCTTCTCGGCAATTGCCCGCTCGCTCACCGTGAAACAACTCAATGACTATCGCTTCGTCACGTTGACGAGACTAAATCGTATGGTCGTTGATTACACACAATTTAGTGTCAATAAAAAGTCCTAATATTACCAATTTATGATTAATCAAAGTAATTAATTAGTATAATGGTAATTAAGGGTCGAATCCACGGAGAATTAGGAATTTTTGAGAGATACTCTTGAAATTCGGTCGAATCGAACGATGAATTGAGATTAGAAATTGGGCGTTTTAGTATATTAAGAAAGATAACTCAAAATAGAATCCACGGAATCAAAAATCAAGTGATTTGGTGGAGCATTCGAAGAGAAATCGAGAATTTAAGAAAGGAGAAAAATTCGTTTCGAAAAACGATTAAAAACCGAAAATTAAACTAAATTAAACTAAATCTATGATTCTAAAACTAAAATTAGCACTAAATGACGAAATATTATGATGAATTCACCCAACCTAACCCAAAGTAGCCTTCGAAATGATCCAATTAATCGCCGGATGCAAGGCTATTCATTCCGAATTTTCGAACACGAAGATGGAGTTCAAGATGCAAATTCTTCTTTCTCTCCCGATCAAAGTTTGATTTCAAGTGCTCATTGGAAGCGGAAATGACTTACGAACATAGGGAAACAAACGGCACGCGATTTGGGTGAAAATACATGGAGTAATTGAAGAAATTTCGCGAACGTGTTCTTCGTCGCGAAGAACCGTTTTTAAATAAAACGAAATTGATCTTGGACCGTTGGATGAAGCGTCCATCGCGATGGACGGTCGCGATTAGACGTCTGTTGATGAATCGGCGTCTCCCTCTGATGGCCGTTCGATCGTTGATGAACGGTCGGATGCGATCTCATCTTGTGAAGAAGGTAAGGCTTCGATTTAATCCCATGTGTTGGATCTTGATCGTGCGATCGCGATTTAATCGCAGATCCACCGATCGCGTAGAATCTCAGCCGTATAACTTGTGATCGGACGGTTTCAATCAACTCACTTAAGTGAGTTTTATGCCACGTGCTGAATAATTTGATCGGGTGGATCTCGTGTCCATCGAATCCACGCCGCCCGATGATCGCGCTTGCGATCCGACGCTCGACGACGTTCCACGTGGCCTGAAATCAAATTAAAAGAAAGTTTAGTCGCACACGGCATAAATAACAAATTTATTACACTATATTCTATACGATGGTTTTATGCGTTTGAAAAAATTGCCTCCCTATACACGGGAGACCAATATACATTATACTAATATATGTAATATATGTAATGACGCGTGCACACGTCATCCATGCCACGCAAGCAGGCGCGTGTGTCCACGTGGCTCAGCCACGTGGCCTTGCGTGCCACCTCGCGTCCACGTGGGCCCGCGCGCTGGAACCGATTTTTTTATTTTTTTATTATTTTAAAACATTTAAAAATTGAAAATAAATCAAATTAAATTCAGAAAAATTCCAGAAAATTCCTAAAAATTGTAAAATTCTTAACTTCCAAAATATAACTCCAAATTAGTTCAAATTTGTTTTGTTGGATTCAGAATTGAATAATCTATCATTATAAAAAGTCAACTTATAAAAATAATTAGAGAATTAATTTATATTAATTTTATACATTTATGTATTATATGAAATAAATTCATATAAATACATAAATGTAAATAAAAGTGTTTTCTCTTGTATTTTCAACTTTAAAACATGATTATGATCATACATATAATTAGGGTTAAAGATTAAAATGTTTAATTATGCATAATAATCCATAAATTGATGTATTTTAAGATCATAACATGATTTTACACAAAATGATAGAAATATGCCTAAAAGATGATAACATGCATATATTTGTAATGATTAATGCATTAATTTGCATTAATAACTATGTAATTACATGCACAAATAGCATGTTATCACACGTCAATTGCCCAGGACATGAGAGAGTAAGTAGTCTTGCATGACAAGAGAGAAAAACAACAACTGTATTCCAAAGCTCAAAAGATAATCCTTTTGGCGCAGCTAGCGCCCTCTATTTATCGTCCTTCCTTAGAGACGACCAAAGTTTCTAGAAATAAACGAAGTCTGCAATTCGCGTTGTCGGTTTTGTCGAGCGCCGTAGGCGCTCTGTATGTTTGTTAGGGGCCGCGACTTCCCCCTCTGTCCTTGTTGGTACCGCCAAGACGTCGTCGGCCGTTACTTCTTTCAAGGGCGAGTAGGGTCCATCATTCTCCTCCAGCTCCAAAAGACTCGACTCCGTCGAGTCCAACAGGAGACCCGACTCCGTGGGGACTTCAAGTAGGCCTTGATAGGGAATGATATCACTGATGTTGAAGGTCGTCGGAATTCCCCACTTAGGTGGTATATCGATGTCGTAGGCGTTGGGGTTGATTTTGCGACGGACTTGGAAAGGGTCGGCGGCGCGAGGATGGAGCTTGTGCGCTTTCTCCGCTGCGTGCCGCTCGGGACGGAGCTGGATCATGACCATGCTCCCCTCCTGAAAGCTCGACGGGCGGCGATGGACATCGGCAGAAGCTTTGATTTTGGCGTTGTAGGTCGTAATCCTTTCGTGGACGCGTTGGTGTAGGTCTGCGACGTCGGTGGCGTACGTGTAGGCCTTGTGAGAAGAAGCTCCCGCGGTGGGGAAAGAGATGAGGTCGATGGGTAAGTTAGGTACTCGCCCCGTGTTAACTTGGGAAGGAGAGTAGCCGGTGGCACGATGTTGGGATGCGTTGTAGGCAAATTCCATACGAGGAAGAAGCTCGTCCTAGGTGGATGTGTGCTCTTGGATGAGGCAGCGCAGAAGATTCCCCAATGAGCGGTTAGTGACTTTGGTCTGACCATCGGTTTGTGGGTGGAACGCGGTTGAGAATTTGAGCGTCGTCCCCATCAAACGCCAAAGAGGTTTTCCGAAGTTGCTGGTGAAGCGAACGTCGCGGTCGGAGACGATGCTTCGTGGAACCTCATGTAGCCGGACCACCTCATTGAAGAATAGTTGGGCAGTGTGAGCTGCATCCGTGGTCTTGGAGCATGCAATAAAATGGGCCATTTTGCTGAAGCGATCGACGACCACCAGCACGACATCAAATTGCCGCCTAGTGCAAGGTAAGCCCAGGACAAAGTCCAAACTGACTTCCTACCACAGAGCGGTGGGAACCGGCAGTGGTAGATATAGCCCCGTGTTCTGCTTGGTTAATTTTCCGACGGTGCAGGTGGAACAGAGGCCGATCAGATGGCGAACGTCACTATGGAGATTGGGCCATTAATAGCAGGCTTCTATAGCTTGAAGGGTCTTGGTGATGCCAAAATGTCTGCCGAGTCTGCCGCCATGAAGCTCCCAAATGAGGAAATCGCGGGTGGAACCGGCGGGTATCCAGAGGCGGTCGCGGAAGAAGAGAAACCCGGCGTCGCGCGATACTCCGGGGAGAGGCTGTGTAGACCCCGATTGATGTTCGGCTGGAGGAGTGTTCGGTAGTTGGGTGGATTGCCAGGCCGCCCGAAAGTCCGGACAATCTTTATAAATAAGAGGTAGGCGATCAAATGCTGTGATGGCCGCTTGAGAAATTTGCAGAGTGTGTTGGCGGCGGCTGAGGGCATCCGCGACCTTGTTGTCGCGACCGGGTCTATGTCGGAGGGAGAATGTAAAATCCTGTAAGATTTCTTTCCATCACGCATGTGGAGCACTGAGTTTCTTTTGGGAGTGGAGGAACCGGAGGGCATCATGGTCGCAGTAGAGAGTGAAATCGTTATGAAGAAGGTAGTGCCACCAGAACTTCAGGGATTGGACGACGTCGTAAAGCTCCCAATCATAATTTGAGTACCGAGCCTTCGCTTCGCTTAATTTTTCGCTAAAGTATGATACTGGGTGAGCATCCTGAGAGAGCACTGCACCAATTCCCACGCCGGAGGCATCCGTTGCTACGTTGAACAGCTTGGTAAAATCTGGAAGCCGAAGAATAGGAGCGGTGGTTAAGGCGACCTTGAGTTGTTGAAAAGCGCGTTCGGCGGTTGGATTCCACGCGAACTGGGTCTGCCGGAAGAGTTCCGTCAGGGGCGCTGCGATGGAGCTGAAATTCCGGACAAAGTGGCGATAGAACTGAGCCAAGCCATGGAAGCTGCGTATGTCGAAGAGGGACTGCGGCGTGAGCCAGGCGTGGATGGCGGCTGTCTTGGCTGGGTCGACTGCTATTTTGGTGGGTGAGATGATGAATCCGAGGAACGCCACCGTAGTGGTTAGAAAGGAGCACTTTGCAGGATTGGCGAATAATCTTTCGTGTTGCAGCTTGCCGCATACAGCCCAGAGATGACGTTGATGCTCATCGATGGAGCGACTGTAGATTAGGATGTCGTCGAAGTAGACCCCTAGGAACTTACCGGCGAAGGGACGGAGTATTTCGTTCATGAGCCTCATGAAAGTACTCGGAGCATTGGAGAGACTGAATGGCATGACGAGCCATTCATAAAGCCCCTCGCTAGTCTTGAAGGCCGTCTTCCACTCGTCACCCTCTCGGATTCGCACTTGATGATATCCGTTCCGGAGATCCAACTTGGAGAAGATTTTTGCTCTGGCAAGTTGATCCAAGAGGTCGTCAATGCGTGGAATCAGAAATCGATAACGCACCATGATGCGGTTGATAGCCTGGCAGTCGACGTAGAGCCGCCAGGTGCCATCTTTCTTTGGCGCGAGGAGAGCGGGGACGACGCAAGGACTTTGGCTCTCGCGGACGAGGCCACGGCGCAGCAGGTCTTCTACATGTTTCTGAAGCTCCGCACGTTGCGCGGGATTGAGACGGTAATGAGGCAGGTTCGGTAGTGTGGCCCGTGGCACAAAGTCAATGAAGTGCTAGACGACTCTATTGGGCAGCAGTGAGTCGAGGGATTCCGCGGGGAAAACGTCTGCGAAGTCCTGTAGGAACGATGGAAAATCGCTTACGCTGCTGACCAGTAGCTTTGTGCAGACTTGTATCGCCTAAACGGGGGCGTCACTTTCCACCCCTCTAAGAAATTGAGTGGGTGTGGCTTGCGCGGCAGGAGATGTCGCCTGTGTCACCGTGTCTGGGGTAGGAGGTATGAAAGGCTGCCAAACATGTTTGCTCCCGCCAAAGTAGAAGATGCAGCGATTGGTTCACCCGTATTGCGCGACATCACAGTCGAACAGCCACGGTCGGCCGAGCAACATACTGCCCACACCCATGGGAGAATGTCGAACCAAACGTCTTCGCGATACCCTGCCACTTGGAGCGCTACGATACACCTTTTCGTCACAGCGAGGAATGCGTCATTGATCCACATCGCCTTATAGGGTCGGGGGTGAGGCAGCGGTTGGAGGCCAAGGCTGAGAACAGACGCCGCTGCAACTGCGTTAACCACGCTACCGCTATCGATCAAAATCTTGATCACGTTGGCGCCAGTCCTCGTAAATGTCAAGAATATCGATGTTCGTAGGGGGTTGTCAAGAATATCAACTGTGTAACGTTTCCTCCCGATGCGTCCGACAGTGTCGTGCCGAGTGGAGCGGTGAGGGCATTGGCGTGCTCGTCTGAAGTTAATGGCAGTATCTCCTTGATGATGCATCCCACGTGTTCCGGTGTCCCTTTAAAGGTATTAGCAAGGTCAGGATCTGCTTCATAGACCTCCGCGACTGGGTTGTCAAGACTGGGTGGTGGTGTATGGTCTTCGCTGTGGATCTCTACCAGTAGAGCGCGCGCTGGGCGTTTCGCCTGTCGAGGGGAAGGACACTGGGAAGCAAAATGCCCCCATCCTTGGCACTTGAAACAAGCGACTCTCGCTCCCGTGCTATTCTCGGTTACTGGAGGCAAACGTGATCGAAGTCCTCCTGGAGGTCGTTGGTTTGCCGACGGGGTGGTTGTTCTGAATTTGTTTGTTGGAGCACCTACATGGGGTCCCAGCAGGCTGCCTGTTACGGGGGCGGAACTACAAGTGGGGTCGTGGGTTGGATGGGTATGAAAAGTCATGGAGGAGATGGGGAGGACGCTTGTGGTTGGTTCATCCGGGGTAGAGGAGTAGGAGGGGGGGCTCTGGGGTTTGTTTTCACAAACCGCGTAACTTCGGTGGTTGCGATCCAAGGTGGGTGGGTCCGTTGGGTATAAGAGGAGAATAACTCCATGTTCATGGTTTATCGATATGCCTTTTCCAATGTCGAAACTTCCTGTAAGACCAACTCGCGTTGAAATTCTGGTCGTAGTCCAGCCCGAAATCGGGCGAGCGTGGCCACGGGTTCTTCATCGAGGTTGCAATGGATCATCAGATCGTCGAATCGGGCGATATAGTCCGCCACTGTACTGTCGCCTTGACGGAGGTGCTGCCATTCATTGATAATCATAGGTCGGTAGCAAGCGGGAACGAATTTGTCGGGCAACTGACTCTTCATTTCAGCCCACGCTGTGATTATTGGTTCTTGTCGACACTCCATGGTGACCTGGATATTCTACTAGTAGATCCGAGCTTGACCGGTAAGCTTCATATGCGCGAATTGGAGGCGGTGACCCTCAGGTAACTGATACCAATCAAAATATTCGTCTAATCTGACCTCGCAGTCCATGTACTTCTTTGGATCAAGGGAGCCGTCGAAGGCTGTTACTTCCGGCTTGGCTCCTCGCTTCGCTGCGTCCCACAGGGAGTCTTCCTTTTGGTCGTCGTGTGCGTGGGTTGGTGGGGCCTTGTTGTGGACGGTGGTCGCCAGGGGCAGTGCGTCCGTAGATTTGGCAGTCTTAAGTTCCACTATTTGCGCCATGAGGAACTCTATTTGTGCCTTCGATTCCTCTTGATTCCTGAGTATTGATTTTTCCCAGTCGAGCATTTCCTCCGGATGCAGGGGAGTGCTGGTTACCGTGCGAAATTCCGCTCCAGAACGGGTGGACATGTTATCGGTCGTTGGCTCTGATACCAGAAATATGATGCGGTAAGTGACTCTTATCTCTGAGGTAGACCGGGGGCGATACGGAGGTTGTAGGAAAAAGGGGAAGGACGAGCGAGAGAAATAAGGGAAGATACTAAAAGTGTTGTGGAGAACGCCTTCTCGGCAATTGCTCGCTCGCTTGCCATGAAACAACTCAATGACTATCGCTTCATCATGTCAGTTGCCCAGGACACGAGAGAGTAAGTAGTCTTGCATGGCAAGAGAGAAAAACAACAACTGTATTCCAAAGCTCAAAAGATAATCCTTCTGGCGCAGCTAGCGCCCTCTATTTATTGTCCTTCCTTAGAGACGGCCGAAGTTTCTAGAAATAAACGAAGTCTGCGATTCACGTTGTCAGTTTTTTCGAGCGCCGTAGTCGCTCTGTACGTTCGTCAGGGGCCGCGACTTCCCCCTTTGTCCCTATTGCTACAGCCAGGACATCGTCGGTAGTTATTTCTTTCGCGGGCGAGTGGGTTCCATCAGAAAGAGAGTGGGGAGAGTTCAGAAATGACAAATTTGGAAGAGAGAGAGAGAGGGAACTCGTGTGAGAAGAGGGAAAGAGGAAATCAGAGAGAGGAGGAAGAGTGAGAGTGCGTGCGGGGGTATTCGGAGAAAAAATTGAGATCACGAGGGAGATTAAGAGAGAAAATAGAAGAGAGGAAGGAGGATGCGACGGAAGAGAGGAGAATCGAAAAATTGAAGAGGGAAAGAGGAAATAGCAGAAGAGTGAGAGCAAGAGAGGAACCGAAAAGGAAAAAAAATTGGAAGAAAGAGGGAGAGAAGGACGATTGGAAGACGAATCAGAAGAGAGAAGTGAGAGACGAATAACGTGAGAGAGAGAAAGAAAAACTAAGGGAGAGAGAAAATACCGCTGGAGAGAGTAGAGAGACTGTGAGGACGATGAGGAGAGGACTTCGGAAAATGAAGCGGAAGAAGGGGGAGAGAAGTTTGAGGGGTACGAACTCGGAAATTTAGAGATGATGAAAACGGAAGAAGAAGAAATCGGTAAATTGGGGAGAGAGAAGATAATGAAATGACGAAACAAAAAATGAAAACGAGAAAGCGTAGAAGAAAACAAGGAGAACCAAAAACTCAACAGAGAGAGAGATTGTAAGGGAGAGGATGAAGACGACTTCGGAAAAGAAATTAGAACGAAAGAGAGGAGAGAACGAAACCAAATTGGAAGCGAGAGATTGACCCTGAAGGGAGAGTAGAAGAGGACAGAAAACTAAAAATTATGTAGGAAGGTGACGCGACTTAAATTTGTTTATCAAGGGAGGGGAATAGGCTGCAGAAGAGAATCGAGAAACACAGAGATTAAGAGAGAATCGGGAACCCGTAAAGATGAGGCCAGAAGAAATGGGGACTAGGAAGGAGAGATGGGGAAGACTCACTTAGAGATTGGAAGAAGGAACATGAAAGCAAAAGAAAATGAGATGGAGGAAAATAGAGAGTACGCGAGCTAAGCTATTCGACGGGATCGAGAGAGAGAAGATGAAAGAGAGAAAATGGCGGATTCAGAGAGAAATGAGATGAATCAACAGGGTGAAAGAAAAAGGGAAGGGAGATGAAGATCCGGAAAGAGGAAATTTTAGAAGATACAGAGGAAAGAGAATGCGAGAGATATTGAGCGGGAGAGGATGAAGAGATCAACCACTAGAAAAAAACAATAAAAAATACATAGATTTTTGTAAAAAAAATTTTCTAACTCTGAATCTTAAAACTACATTCCGAGGGGGAGGATGCTGAAGAAGTTCTAAACCTAGGAGATAGAGAGAACAGTAGAGAAAAAAGACGAGGAAGAAGCAGACTAGCGAGGAAAGAGAGGAGAATCCTGAGAGAGGGCTGACGAAACATTTTATGCGGTCGTTAAAACACACAAACGTCGGTCAAAAAAATTTTATAATTCCGAACTCACAATGACAAAGATATAAAATCAAGTATAGTGTAAGTATCGGGTCGATCCATAGAGAACACGGTTGATTTTTATCGTACAATTGACTTGCTCAAACTTAGGTTTAATTAGGGTTTTAAAGAAGTGATAATGATATATTTAGATCAATAGAAATGATCTAAATATATGAGATAAGATATTTTAAGACTTTAGAAAACCGATTTTTAAAAGAAATGTCAAAAGTCAAGGTCAAAGCGTTGACTTTGACCAATAGTTGACTTTCTAAAAATCATAGAATAAAAAGAGTTTAAAATATTACAAAAATTAGATATTCAGAAACTAGAGAGAAAATGGAATATATTGATATAAAATTCGTGATTTTTAGATAAGAATTGGATTTATTAAGAATTATTTAAAATCAAAGATTAGAAAAATTCTGAAATGAATACTTTGGTGAAAATCCTCAAATTGACTAACCAAATGATATCCAAATCTTGCAATTGATATTTCAATAGCTAACAACCACAAGATTCCAAAGTGACCAAAAATGTGAAATTCTAATTTATATTTTAAGAGTAATTGATCCCGCAAGTCAACGCCCAAATTCGGATTGAAAATGAACAAAGGTTGGTCAAACGTTAAATTGAGGGGTCCAATGATCATGGAATTTCACAAATTTACTATTCACAGAAAGCTGATGAAAGAAGGAATCTAATGAAACCAAAATCAAGTGATTCAGAAGTTAAAATCAGAGAGATATCCTTATTTCAAAATCAGAAAAAATTCAAACCGAAATTGGGCAAAAATGTAGAACAAAACGAATTTAAAAGTAAAATTAACTACCTAAATCTAATCAAAACACATATTACTGCAAGATGAGCGATCGATTCTCACTACTAACCTGATTTCCACAAAGATTTGGCTTCAATTCATGCGGATTGAAGAGTATTGGTTTGGTTTCTTCCTCGGCGGAGGTTTGGCGTTCAAGGAGAGAATTCGATCGAATCCAACGACTAGCCAGGACGAATCCTGCTTCAATCGGATCGCAATTGAGTCTGGACGCAGGGAAATTATGATGAACTCTAGATCTTGCTCAGAAATTGCTTAATTGCTTCACGATTCAATCAAGATTTAAGATACAAAGTAAGAACATCAGTATTTCTAAAAGAAATCTCCTCGAAAATGGGAGACCGTTCGATCTGATGAAGCCTGTTTGGGCGGCCACGATTGCGCGCATGAGATGGCCCATGATCTTACAACGAGGGCCCACGTTCCTCCTTTCATTTTGCCCGTTCGATTTCAATCGGACCGTTGTGATGCCTCCACGCGTCACCCCACGATGCGGCGATTTCACAATTACTCCGAAGTGTCCGATGTTTCACTTACGCAATCAACAGCTCCATTGAACGTACGTGCTTCGATGACGATTGGGTGGGAATCCGGTCCACACGATCGACGCCCGTTATGTTGACGCTATCGCATCCAACGCCCATAGTGCGACCACGTGTTCTGCACATTTAAAATCTCACGGGAACATAGTCCCACACGGAAGAAAAAAACAAAGAAAGGTTAGTATAAAGGGTGGGGCGGCGAAATGCAAATGCGTAACCGCCTTAATACTATAAAAAAGACCCACTAACCCATGGGCCCTTCACCTGTCAGCCCTCTCTCACCGCCACGTGGCACCACCCGAGTGTCCGCGTGGATTCGTGTGGCCCTGCAACGCGTCCGCGCCACCTCTGCGCCATCTGAGCACCACGTGGGCTTGTGCGGCTCTGCCATGTGGCCTTCCGTGCCATGTCGCATCCGCGCGAGTCCCACCTGCCATGTCAGCTCAGCGTGCCACGTCAGCTCTGCACGGCTTGCAGAAATTTACGCCCTTTTTTTGCATTTTAAAAATCGATAAAAATAATCAAAATAAAATACTGGAAAAATCTAGAAAAATCTAAGACATTCAAAAATCTATAACTTTAGAAATATAACTCCTTTTTAATTCAAAATTTCTCTATTGGATCACAAATTTCTTCATCTTTAATATTACATCACCTAAAAAATAGAAATTTAAACAAGAAAATGGGATGGATTGAAAATAATATCAAGTCATTCATTAAGAATTCTTTCTTTTAATCATCCAATCATTCTTTTCTTGGAATTAATCCTTTTAATCATCTTCTAAAGTCAAAGTAAATCAGGGAAAGTAATTAATTTCTATTAATTTAACCTTGCAAAAGATTAATCATGAATAAATCACATAATTAACCCTAAATTATGCATAAATATGATCTTTAGTAGAATGGCATACCAATCGAGAAAATGTATAAAAATTAGGATAACATGCATTATAATTACATAAAATAAGCATGAATATTAGTTAAATAAGATAAAAATTTAAGTTAAATATGCATGTTATCAAGGGCTTTTTCCTTTTTTATTCTTCCGAGTCTCCCCTTCAGCTGGGCTCCCATTTCCTTTGACTGGGCTCACATCTTCTTGCTTTGGACAGCCCATTATGCCTTTTAAACCTTCTATTTTGGAGGATCTTGCAATTCTTCCTCTTATATAGTTCCTGAAAATGAGAAAAACAAAAAGCATGTAGAATAAACTCTTTTTGATGCACTAATAATCTACAACATCAAGTGATGAAATAGTAGAGGAGATGATGTATTCAGACTTTAATGAAGTTAAATAGAGCAATAAATGGGTTTTTCTAACTACATTTCATGTTCTTATCAGATAGCAATCAAAATGATCCAATTAATCTCCAGATTAGAGGCTTTTCATTATGCGATTTCGAAGACGATCATCGGTGTTTAAGAGGTGAGTTCTCCCTATTCTATCGATGAAATCTCACTTCCAACCACTCTGTTGACGCGGAAATGAGTCTAGAAACGATTGGAAGTGAGAGATTCAAGGATGGTTGTGTCTAGATAGTTCAATTATTCAAAAACATCCAAGAATGATTTATAATGTCTAAGAACATCTCAATTTATAGAAATTTAGGCGTAACCGTCAAATGGAGTGCAGAAGTGCAAATTGTTATGGTTAAGTTGCAGCTGTTGGATCAGAGATGGACCACCGAGATCTTGCCATGTCGCGTGCGAAGAAAGAACGCTTGAAACGCCATCCATTTGATCTTGATCTAACACTTCAATTGCGTGTTTGTTGGTTTTAATCTTAGCCATTATAACTCCTCAGATCAACGGCTGAGATTAAATCATTTTAAAAACGATTCACCGACGAGTAAGAATGCGCCACGTACCCTCCGCCTTAAATGACGATCAACAATTGCGTTTTAATTGCATAATCAGACGCTCCATGCACTGCCACGTCATCTACGTAAAATTAAAACAAAGTCCCACATGGCAAAAATAAAAGAGAGATCTATGTATATTAGGTGTGCGTGATTAAGGAGTTAGCGAAAATCCTTAACATGGTGCCTTCTCCTTAATCACACATACACACGCACACATATGCGCACAAGCACGCACAGGCGGACTTGCACACACGTGCACATGAACACGTGTGGGACACCCGGCGGTCTCATTTGTCGTCACGTAGAGCGCCTTTTCAGCTCGCGCTTTGTCAACTGCCATGCCAGCACGTCAAAATAAAAATATTATTTTAAGGAATTTAAATCAAATAAATTGATTTTAAATTCAACAAAATTCAGAAAAATTTCAAAAAAATCTGTAAAAATGAGAAAATTCATAAATTTCAAAATACAACTCTAAATTAATCTGAAATTGTTTCATTGGATCATAAATTAAATTATCTATCATTATAAAAATTCAAATTATTTAAATAACTAGAGCATAAATTTCTATTTCAAAAAGACACTCATTTCTCTTAAAAATTATAACTTTAGAAAAATAAATGAATATATAAAAAGTATTTTCTCTTATTATTTAGCATTAAAAAAAATTATAATCTCAAATATAGATGGGAGTAATCTTAATCCAAAATATATTCTTAAAAATGCATAATTATCCTTAAAAGAGTACATTTTGAGATTATAACTTAAAATTGCATGAAATGATAGATATGCACTCAAAGTATGATAACATGCATAAAAATGTAATTTTTGATGCCTTAATTTGCATTAATAATCATGTAATTGCATTTTAAGATTGCATATTATCAACTTGTAGAGGAGCTTAAACAAAACATGAAATAACATGGATAGTGCAATAGATATTGGCATTTTAGTGTTGGCCATTTATTTTCTCTTTTTTCTTCTTTTTTGCTTTTTTTTTTTTGCTTTTTTTTGTTGGGAAACTATTGAAGCCAAAAGTTGTAGCATGTTCAAGCCTGAAAAGTTTTCTATTTATAAGGTAGGAAACTATGAACCGACCTAGATATATGGGATATATAGCTTTCAAGGTCGATCCACACAAAGATTCCAAGGCGAGAAGATATCAACTATGGGATGATGGGATGATGGAGATGGAGAAGATTTTTTGGTCAACTCTTAGAGTTGACCAAGGGAGAGAGAGGAATCAATTAGTTCGAAGTCATTCTAACAATCCTTATGATATGAGAACTAAAGAAAATGCATAACATGAGAGGGGGAATCTAGGATTTGCTAAATGCCATTAATCATGAGAGAATTGAAAGAGAGTTTAGGGTGATAAAGAATGAATGGAAGAGAGAGATAAGAAATGGGTAAGATCTAAAAGAAAACAGAAAAGAAGGAGAGGGAAATCAACAAAAATAAAGTGATACTCATAGTTGACCAACGGAGAGAAAGGAATCAGGTTGTTTGAGTCATTCTAATAGTCCTAGGTATTTGAGAACAAAAGAAAATGCAGAACATGTGAGAGAAAAGAGAGAGGGACAAGACTGAAAGAGTTTCAAAGAAAAATAGAGACTGAGAGAGCAGGCGAGAGCGAATGAGAGAAGGAACAATTCAGAAAGACAGAGAAGGATCATAGGAGGGAAGGAGAAAGAGGTAGGGGCACACCCTAAGCTCAATGATCTGATCCAACAGTTGATAATATGAAATTTACACATGCAATTATATGATTATTAATGCAAACTAATACATAAAACATTCCATTCTTATACAATTTACCATAATTTGAGTGCATATAGATAATTTCATGCAATTTTAATTTATAATCTCAAAATGCATTAATTTAGGGATAATTATGCACAATTAAAGAATATATTTTAGAGTAGATTATTCCTATCTATATTTGAGATTATAATTAGGTTTTAATGTTAAATAATAAGAGAAAATACTTTTTATACACTCATTTATTTTTCTAAGTTTTATTTTCTAAGAGAAATGAGTGCATTTTTTAAATGAAAATTTATTCTCTTATTCTTTATTAAATTTCCATATTTAAAATGATAGATTATTTAATTTCTGACCGAGCAAAAAAAAATTGGATTAACTTGGAGTTTTATTTTAAAAGCTATGAATTTTCTATTTTTTAGGGATCTTTCTAGAATTTTTCTAAATTTGTTTTGGAATTATTTGGATTAAATAATAAAAAATTGTCATTTTTATATTCTGGAGGTGACATGGCAGTTGACGTGGCGGGGGCGATAACGTGTCGCTACGTGGCGATGTATGTACACGTCACGTGGCAATGTATGTTTGCACATGTGTGTGCGCACGTGTGTGCATGAGTGTAATTGGTGGGTTAACATCCTTTTAGGATATACGCTAACCCACTAAATATTCTCCAATTATATACCAGTCGAACTGCATTTATTTTTGTTATGTGGGACTATCTTTCTGTTTATTTTGACGTAGGCGCTGTGGGGCAAGGGGAAGCGTTCGACTCATGTATTTAATCGAAGCCGTTGATCTTCACTTAGGTTGGGGTGTATGTGTCGACATATGAGTGGGCAACGATTCATTTTTAAAATGATTTAATCTCAGCCATTCATTTGAGGAGTTATAACAGCTGAGATTAAATGCACCCGATAGACTTCCGTGGACACATGGCAACATCTCAAGTGTTTGATGAAGATCAAATGGCAGGCATTAGACGATGATCTAAATTCACGCGATGATGCGACTTCATCTAGGCGCTCTATTTTGAATCGAACAAGCTCAACATAATAACGACAATTTTTTTCACTGGATTTGTCTTCGAGTTTTCTTTCTAAATATATTAAAATCCTTCATTTTTCACATCTATTCCTCGTCAAATTTTGATCAAATTTTAAGAACACTTTGAAAATACCTTATCTCTCTATGGATTCGACCCTTATTCAGCATTAACTTTTTCAGTTGTGATTATACGCTTAAATTGGTGAGTTTGAAAATGGTTTTGACACATGTTTGTGTGTTTTCAATGACCACATGGAT
Source organism: Lemna minuta (assembly GCA_024174645.1). Taxonomy (NCBI): domain Eukaryota; kingdom Viridiplantae; phylum Streptophyta; class Magnoliopsida; order Alismatales; family Araceae; genus Lemna; species Lemna minuta. Next base: position 7,687,501 of record CM044105.1, read on the forward strand.
TCGTCTCGTCAATGGCTCACATTATATCTCTTTTGAGAAGGTAAGTTAGACATTTTGTCACTCAGTCAAATGTAAATATAACAACATAAATGAAAAGGGGCGGTTTCTTCTTCTTTAGAAACCATCATTACACATTGCAAGACTTACGGTCATCGTATCATGAAAAAAGCAATTGAATGGCTGAGGTGGCCCTTTTTTTTATACAAAAAAGACTAATGTCCTAAATGTGGTCCAATCAAGGTGCACCACATGGTGTGCGATGATGTATTTGATTTTGAATCAAATGGTCATGATTTCCCCCACCAATGCAAATGATTATATGTCATGATCTATAGAGAGTTTTGAGTTGAAATTTCATGCATTGGTTTGCCTTTTCATCATCTATGCACCCACAAGTTCTGATAAAAGAATTTAGAAAAAAATTATTATTTTTAAGAAATGATGATTTTATCTCTCTAAGCATCCAAACACTAAAGAAACTTAATAGAAACCCAAAGTTTCTCTCTCCTCTCATTTTTTTGGCTATTTTATTATCAGGCTAGAAGAAGGAAGAGGAGAGGAGGTCAAGGCCCAAAGAGAACATTGTTTGGTGCTCAATCTTTGCATGTAGAAGATGTTAAGCGAGGACTGTGATGACAGTGGATCGAGCATCACTCAGCCTATTCCATCTCTCTTCACTGCTGCACATTGATCCACTATTGCTAGTGACCATCCTTCTCACCTTTCCAACATCTCATCCTTATTTCATCTATTTTTATCTTAAATATTTATTTGAACTATGATTTATCTTTTAATTTGAAAAGAAACATAACAATTATCACTCGTATCCATCTCCACAGACCTCATTTATGCTCGTGTCTCACTCAACACCCTTGTCTCTCATTTGAAAGCCTAACCTCAAAAATTCAGCTCGTTGGGGATCGAGCATTGCTTACACCATACTAAAGAATTATGAATTTATATTAAATGAAATTGATACACAACAATGATGGAAAACACATGTAATTGAGTTTATTTTTCCTTGATATATCCATATGCCTTCTTGTCTCACATTGCACCATGTTCGCGTCTTCTCGAAAGTGCTTGGCTAGATCAAGGTCGTACAGAAGATGAAGTCAGTTAATGCCTTGATGTGATGAGCCTTGGGGACTTGTCCTCCTTGGTGTTCCTTTACTCTATTTATAGATTTGAAATCTCCAACTAAGAAACAAGAACAATCAATGAATATCGGATAATCTCTCATTTATTGTACTAGGTAATCCTAAATATCCAGATAACCATGGGAGGTATAAACAATTGAGAATGTGAACTCTTGACTAATACCTATTTCTCTCATCATAATGTGATGGGTTGTCTCAACAAGTAGCTGAAGGGTGTATGGGCTGGTACAAAATAGTTTGATATGATTTTTAGAATGAGTGGAAGTGATCCATGCCAAACCATCTAAAGAAGGAATGAATATGATCAGATTGTATTATTGGTTCAGTAAGTTTGACAATGCCTAGACAATACCTATTGATGAGTCAAGATTGAGGAATTGTGATTTGTGGTTGCTGATAATATCATAAAAAGTAACTATAGATACTCATAAAATGTTTTTATTTAACTCTACTAAACTCTTAAACAAGCCATCACACCCACTATTTCATGATTTAATATTTTGTACAGGATAATTTTATTAAAATAGACTTCCTCTACATGACTTTTGGTTTCTTGATTTCAGGAAACCACAAACAGGTGAAAAGTCCCAATGGGGCAGTGGTTTAACCTAAGAGGGGGGGTGAATTAGGTTATGTGTTAATTTTAATTATTGTTCTCTACTTTTTTGTGTTTACTAAGATTCGTTGGTTAATCACTCACTTCCTGTCCTCTCGATGCACCCGATATTATTATACTGGTTGGGGGACCTAATGTCCCTTAATCCAGTCCCGAGTACTATAGACTCGGAGCCTCCTCCTCACCAAATGAAACCTAATCCTCTCACCCCTCAAATGGGTGAAGGACAATGTTCAAATACAAGGGTTTAGATTTGCCCCCTACGGCAAACCTAACACTCACCTTTACCTGTCCCTACGGCACTACCCACTAGGCCTCGACCTCCTCGGCTCCTGGACGCCCTGACTCCCTCAGGTCGATCTCCACACGATCGCTCGTCCCGTCACGCCCTGTCGTGCCTCTTCCGCTAGTACCGCCGACCACCGGTAAACTGAGACCTCGTCTTCCGGCTTCACTCGGTCTTCCTGCTCCCGAAGTCTTGACTCCTTCTCGTCTCAACAAATGAGACCCTCTCGTCCTCTGCGTGTGTGTGTGAATATGAAAGAGGTGTATCCAACCAATGCTAACTAAATGAGTAGCTCTCCTGACTAATGATAACTTTCTGCTAAAGTTGACCCCTTTTAAACAGAGTTGACTTTCTTGATTCTGGTTGACTTTGATTAAAACTTTGACCTAGAGTTGACTTTTTTGAGTTCTGATGACTCTGAGTTGACTACTAAACTAGAGTTGACTTTCTGCTAAAGTTGACTTTTTCTGACAGAGCTGACTTTCTAACTTATGTTGACTCAGGGTTGACTTTTGACCTAGAGTTGACTTTCTGACTTATGTTGACTCAGGGTTGATTTTTGACCTAGAGTTGACTTTCTGACTTCTGTTGACTCAGGGTTTACTTTTGACCTAGAGTTGACTTTCTGACTTCTGTTGACTCAGAGTTGACTTTTCTGTCCTATAGGGTTGACTTGACTAATCAGAGCTGACTTGGTCTCTAAAGGTTGACTTTTTGACCTAGAGTTGACTTTCTGACTTCTGTTGACTCGGTGTTGACTTTTCTGTCCTATAGGGTTGACTTGACTAATCAGAGCTGACTTGGTCTCTAAAGGTTGACTTTTTGACCTAGAGTTGACTTTCTGACTTCTGTTGACTCGGTGTTGACTTTTCTGTCCTATAGGGTTGACTTGACTAATCAGAGCTGACTTGGTCTCTAAAGGTTGACTTTTTGTCCAAAGTTGACTTTCCTGTTGGCTTGTCCTGAGGTTGACTTCTGACTGAATATGTTGACTTCTAACCACTCAAGGTTGACTTGACCTAAGATTGACTGTACCTAATTTTCACTGAATAGAATAACCTTAAACACTGAATAATTCAAACTGAGCTCAGTGAAGAAAAATAGAGACAATACTGCAAATAGAAAACAGATTAGCTTCCAACTACTTGAGAGTGAGTTCAATGGAAAAAAATAATGATAACACTTTGAATAGGACAACTAGATTAGCCAATAGATAATACAAGCTTTAAATCAAAATTGGTAACAGAGAAGATAATGTGTTTTAAGGAAATAATTAAATTCCTCTTACCCGTGACTGATAATATTGATTTGCTGAATGTTGATATGATCAATAATACAGTTACGAGAGACTAAATCAATTTTGGCCAAAATACCTTGATGACGTGGATGAGCTTCAGCTGTAAGTAAAAGGACAATCCTTAAAACTGAGACTCACCAACCCTGATATGCAATAACCGAAGCCTTATGACCCACTGAGAAAATAACTATAACTTTCAAACCTGTCAATTACTTCTGTAGGCTTGTGAGATCAAAACACATGTAAATTTTCCACTGTATGAAGCTTGTGAAAAATAGATTTAATATATCAAGTAGGAAGCAGTGAGTATAGTTTCCCGTGGACAGCAGTGAACAGTAATCTAACCAAAATATATATATATATATATTCTAAACAAAACGTGACTGAAAATCAGGTAATCTTTCAGTAATGGAAACGTGACCAGAAATTACGCAATACGAAGCACAGCACTGGTAGTTTGGAGAGAAAAATATTTGAAGTCCCTAAAATTTTTCTTATCAATGGATAGAATCGAATTAACCTATACGATTTAATTAAACTACAATCCAGATGAGGTTATCAACTCAGCAAAGAAAGGAGTTTTACTTGTGATGAGAATCGGGGAGGTTAGAAATCGAAATCACAACAGAAAAAACGAAAGAACCACACCGAAACTTGAAAAGCAAACGAAACTAGAAATCAAACTAGAAATGAGAAATGTTCTAAATGATTGGATTTAGAAAAGCGAGAAATCGGAGATGTAAATCACTCGAACTTCTAACAAAAACAAGAAACTCAAAGACTCGCCTAACAAGAGATTTCGTAGACGATTTCGGTGATTTCTAGCAAGTGTGGTCGCGGAAGATAGAATGTGATTGCCAGATGCTCGTTCACAGAGGCTGACAAACTTGATCGCTTCAGGAAGTTCCTTTGAGATTGATCGCACTTGAGAGAACCTCGGATTTTCCCTTTCGCTTTTTCGTCGCTCAGAAAACAAGAGTTAACCCTAGAAAATAAGGGCTTGACCCTTTTTAAGGTGAGTCGGTGATTTCTATATTTACAATACTACCCTGAATAACTACCTATATGAAATGAGATTACATATATACTAAGATTATATATACTGAGCCTATATATATATACTAAGCATATATATATATATTGATCCTATATAAATTACCAATCCTATATATATATATATATATATATATCTATCTATCTAGCTATCTATCTATATATATACATATATATATATATTTATATATCTATCTATCTAGCTATCTATATATATATACATATTTATATATCTATCTATCTATCTATCTAGCTATCTATCTAGCTATCTATCTATATTTATACATATTTATATATGTACATATATATATTTATGTATCTATAAATGAAACTGTATAACTGGAAATAGTTATGCATTTTGAAATGAAATATGTATATATATATCTATGTATAAATATGCATGATAGAACACCAAAAGATGAAACTATATAACTAAAGATTGTGACTGCACGAGGCAATAAGCTCCTGAAAGGATAAATCTTCATGGACACACTAGTAGATTAGTGGAAAATAATCAAGGGAGATACTGTATTAATGAGTAAAATTAATAACATACAAACGACAAGATGACAATTCAAGATGGAATGCTTACGTCAAAACTAGTGCTCTAACAACAAGTAATGCAAGTTTTCTAGGAGAAAAAGGAAGCACCCCCTCAAGAGTAAGTCTCTCTAAAATTGGACTATTTTCAAGGACTAAATGGGCTGTCCATTTGTGAGCCCAATTGATGAAGCCATCAAGTGGGGGGAAATGAAAACAAGGAGGGGGATTGAAGCGAGGGACCGATTCTTTGGTTCTTCTCTCTCCTATGTTCTTTTGGGTTTTGCCATGTTCTTCCTCTATTCTTCATGTAGGTACAATGGGATTCTTGTTTGTGGGTAATCTGTTCTCTCTCTCTCTGTCTCTGTGTTTTATCCTTATTCGCCCTCTAGTCATTTGATTTTGTGCTCTCTATCAATCTCTTCTACTCTCACATTTTTTTTCTTGCAATCTTTCTCGTGCTTGCTTCTTTGCTCATTTTCTAGTTTCCATTTAACTTCTCTCTAATTTACTCCCTCTCTAGAATTCGTCTTGATCACTCCCTCTTGTTTTTTGTATCTCTTTCAACCTTCTATTTCTTTCTATGATATTTGTACCATTCTTGTTCCAGCCAACTAATGAAGCGAATCCACACGGTTGTTGGAAATACGCAGATAAGCATAAAAAATAATTCAAATATCACCAATTTTAAGAAATAATCACGAATTAGATAGTATATAGGTGAATAAGGGTTGAATCCATGGAGTATTAAGATATTTTGAAGGAACTCTTTGAAATTTGATCAAATTGGATGATGAATTGAGGTGAGAAATTAAGGTTTTGATAGATTTGGTAAGAGAACTCAAAGACAAATCCATGACGGGACGAGACCACGAGGTCGTCGATTTCACACGGTCTCGTGTCAAAAATAATACCGAACTTACCAATTTGGGGAATTAAGAGAGAATTGAGGGGTATAATGGTAAATACGGGTCGAATCCACAGGGAATTTAGGTATTTTCGAGATATATTTTAGAATTTGGTCAAATTGGACGATGAATTGAGGTGGGAAATTAGGGAAAATGGTGTTTTTGGAAAGAAGACTCAAAGATCTATCCGTGGAATCAAAAATCACTCGATTTGGATTAGTAATCACGGAGAAATCAAAGATGGAAGTGGAGAGAAATTTCGGAATCGCGAAGAACACACTTGAAATTGAAATGAAATTAAACTTAAATTGAAGTCCTAATCCTAAAATTGATGATACACGACGATAGATAAGAGGATAAACTTTTTTTCTAACCCGAGATAACGATCAAATCGATCCAATTGATCGCCGGATCGACGGCTCTTCATTCCGCGAATTCAAACATGAACATCGGTGTTCAAGAGACAAATTCTCCTCGCTCGATCGTCGAAATCTCTCTTATAAACACTCCGTGGATGCGGAATCTTGTCTAGAAGCGATTACAAGAGAGAGATTCAAGAGAGAATGCAAATAGATAGGTCAATTAGATCGAAACTCCCAAGAATACATCAAAACGACGAAGAACAAGGCTATTTATAGCAAATTTGGGCGTAACCGTCCGATCATTTAGATCGACGGTTACGATGAAACGGTCCACGATGGACCGTTTCGATTAAGTCGTGGCCGTCGGATCTTGATGGACGGCCACGATTTAATCAAATAAAACGCTTATAAGAAGCGTTTTGATTAATCGCCGTCGGATCGCGATCTAACGGCTGAGATGCGGTCCGCGTGGATGCATCTCGGCCGTTATAACGCCTGGAAAAACGCACGTGTTGATTGATCTCTTGGTGTGCCACGAGTCCACGCGATCAGCGCATGAGATGCCGCCACGTGGCTTTAATCCAGCCGTCATAACTCTTCTTATTTGCGCACGTGTCTTTGATCTTGATCTCGTGGACCGGGTGCTCACGTGATCGACGCCTGCTCGATCGATCGGCCGCGCGATCCAACGCCCGCTCGCCGCGCCACGTCGCCTGCAAGGTAAGCACGCTATAAAAATTAGTCCCACACGGACTAAATTAAAGATTCTGTCTGGGTATATAATACCCGACCGCTTCTATTGGTATGACCCTCCCCATATAGGGAGGACAAAGAGCCATTTTATATATGATAAATTATAAATATATATGATAAATCAACGCGCCACGTAGGCGCGCTGCGCGGGTCCGCGTGGCGCTGCCACGTGGCCTTGCGTGCCACGTCGCATCCACGCGGGCCCCGCGGCCCATTTTTTATCATTTTTAATATATTTTTTTTTCGTTTTAAATAGAAATTTAAATCAGAAAAATCAGGAAAAATCCAGAAAAAATCCCTAAAATTGTAAAAATCATATCTTTTAAAATACAACTCCAAATTAATCCAAATTTCTTTCATTGGATCTGAAATTTAATTATCTATCATTCTAAAAATTCAAAATATTTAAATAACAAGAGATTTAATTTATATTTCAAAAATACAAAATAAATTTTAATCTGATTTTCCTTCTTTTTTTAATCCAAAATAAATTTAAATAAATTCATAAAAAATCACAAATATTTGAAAAAATATAAAAGAAAGCCTAAAAATTTAGAAAATTCAAAACTTTCAAAATACAACTCCAAATTAATCCAAATTTGTCTTGTTTGATCAGAAATTAAATAATCTATAATTTTAAAAACTCAACGTTTTTAAATTACAATAGAATAAATTTTTATTTCAGAAATACACTCATTTTTCTTTGAAATTAAAACTTAGAAAAATAAATGAGTATATAAAAAAAGTATTTTCTCTTATTATCTAACATTAAAAGCAATTATAATCTCAAATAGAGACGGGAATAATCTACTCTATATATTCTTTAAACATGCATAATTATACCTAAAATAGTACATTATGAGATTATAACGTAAAATTGCTTGAAATAATAGATATGCACTCAAAGTATAATAACATGTATAAGAGTGGAATGTTTTATGTCTAAATTTGCATTAATAATCACATAATTAAATGTATATATTGCAAGTTATCACCAACCTCTTCCTCTCTCTTGTGCTCTTTCTTCTTCCTTTAAGTTCTAGCTCTCTCACGAACTCTTGCTTGGACTCTTTCTTTCTCTCTCTCTCAATCCTTCCCCTTCTCAAATTCTCTTTTTCTCCTTCAATTTTTCTGACACAATCACTTTATGTCTTCTCTTTTGTTCTCTCTACCTCTCTCACTCTCTCTCTCTCTCTTTTGCTCTCATCATTTTTCTCTCCCTCTCTCCTCAATTCACGTCAATCTACTCTTCCCTCTTTCTCATTTAGTCTCCCACTTTCTCTCTTTCTATTTCAACCACTTGCAAACTCCCCCTGTCTCAAATGCTCCCTTCCCTTAATCTCTTAAGATCCTTATTCCTTGAGTAATATCTCTCTCAATCTCTTCATTTCTATTGACCTCTTCCTCGTGCTTTTTTTTTCTCCATCTTTCCAACACCTTCTCTCTCCTGATTTCACTCTCTCTTTGTCGTTTATTGTCTTCCTCAATTTTGTTTGCTCTCTCTATCTCCTATAGAAAGACATCTTGCAGCATCTCATGAGCCAAGGTAATGCTCCCCTGGAACAGTAAACCTTACCATCTCCTCACCCTCACCTACCTTTCACTCACTGATTGTTCCCCCATCATTTTCTATCACTCCCCTATTGATGATAAATGTGGTGTGCGGAGATGAATGTGAGTGATAATTTTTATGTTTCTTTTCAAAGTATAATAGAAATCATAATTTAAATAAAAAAATTAAGATAAAAGTAAATGAAATAAGGATGAGATGTTGGCAAGGTGAGAAGGATGGTCAGTGGCAATAGTGGATCGATGTGGAGCAATGGAGAGAGGTGGAATAGGTTGAATGATGCTCAATCAACTTCCATCACAATCCTTGCTTGACTTCTTCTCCACGACAAGATTGAGCATTAAAAAATGCTCTCTTTGGGCCTTAACCTCCTCTCCTCTACCTTATTTTAGCCTGATATGAAAAGAGCCAAAAAACTAAAGAAGAGAGAGAAAATTTGGTTTCCTATAGAAGTCTTTTAGGGTTTGGATTCTTAGAGGGATAAAATCATCATTTTATAGAAGTAATAAATTTTTGTTTATAAATTATTTGATCAGAACTTGTGGTGCATAGTGGATGAAAAGACAAACCTGTCCATTAAATTTCAGTTCAAAACTCTCTCTAGATCATGACATATCATGATTTTAATTGGTGGGAGAAATCAGGACCACTTGATTAAAAATCAAGTACATCATGGGGTGCCATGTGGCATGCTTTTATTCAATCACATTTAATGCATTAGTCTCTTTATTAAAAAATGCCTACATCTCAGGCATTTGATTGCTTTGTTCATGATCTGATGATTGTAGAGTTGGCAACGTGTATTGTTGGGTTCTAAAGAAGAAGAAACCACCAATTTTCATTTATGTTGTTAGATTTACATTTGATTGGGTGGGAAAACATTTAACTTACCTTTTCAAAAGAGATACAATGTGGATCGTTGGATCAGATCATTGAACTCAAGGTGCGACACCCTAATTAGTCACAATAATATTAGTCCCCACTTTATTTAAAAATCTTGTGAACTCTTTGTCCATCTTTATCATATGTTTCTATCTGGCTAGCCCAATTGTAGCACGATATGCTGCCACATGTTTTTCCAGAGGGTCCTCTTCTTTTAGTTCCACATTTACCTCCTTGCTTGTTGACAAGTATGTTACGCACTACACTTACCTATCTCTTATGCTAAGTCACCTACATAGCTGACACAAGGGTTGCCATGTAGACCCTTTGCTCATGCCACTTATGTGCACACTAGGCAGCTCTACGTCCCCCCTATTGCACCATGTGTGATGGCTTGGTTGGCTGTGACATACTCTCTTTTTAAAATTTTGTTTACCCCCTAATTACTCATTAAAAGTCCCTACAAGTTCTCTAAAAATTCCAATTTTGAAATTCAATTTCTCGTAAAGTACAATTCCTTTTTTTCACTAAATTTTCTTCATTAGATCCATAATTCAATCACTATTTTTTTATCTATGAGTTATGAAAACCTTTAAAAGGATAAAGGAGGTTATATCCAAAAGTCAAGTGTTGTTCGACCTCCTTAAAATTAAGGAGGTTGTACCAACTTTGCTTTCCTACTAATTATGGATCATTCTAATGCTTAGAATGTTCCATTTACTACACACCAACCTGATCGACCAAATTTTCATGACCATAGGGTTTCCACGGAGCGCAAATTTGGTAGAGAGTTGGTTCTTCCTCACTCTCATTCCTATTAGCATCCATGGTTTCCTCCTCTTGTGCCTATGTCCTTTCATCCATAAAACTTGTAAAAGGTGTGACAGTTCAACCAATTGACTCTAAAGAAGTCAACTGGGGTTAGTATCAAGATATAGAAATCAAACAAGGATGCATGACAAGGCATATTTATATTTATACATGATTAGAACTAATTAGATGAAATTTAAGCACATGAACAGAATGCCACGAGAAATGCAAAAATATCATTAAAAACATGATAATGTGCATGGTATTAGCAAGAATTAAGCATAATAAATCTATTCACAATGATGAAAATGGATGCATCAATGACATGTTATTAGGTCATAAGTTGTTTCTTTACTACAATCATTGTCTTGGCACAATGTTTCATATTAGCCATGTCCGTGTGTGGTTATTGATCACTCCATATGTGAATCCTTATTTTTCTTGACTACAGAGCCAGTAGCCCTATACCTCCTTTTAGGTTCCACAACATGTGGTTACAATGCAAGGGTTTCCATACTTTCTTACAGAGTCACTAGCATGGGGCCATTTGCGACTCTCCCATGGAGAACCTTAGTTATAAATTAAGGAATCTCAAACTTCCACCTAAAGTTGAAGCATTATAAAAGAATCTTGTGGAGGCTGATAGGCATCTACAAACTCTAATGTTTGATGCCACTTTGGAGAGGTAATTTAGAGTGAGCAAGTAGCTATATAAGGTAGTGCGATGATAGGAGATATACTTTCTTCAAAAATCATACCTCTTATAGTTGCAAGAGAGTGATAGAGAAACTCATTTCTTTCATGGCTTGATCACTCATCATTAATGATCAGATTATAAATCTATATTAGAGATGTATGATCAAAATACTAAGATTCTAGAGGTAAAACGTGAGCATTTTGTACACTCCTCACCTATTAACCAATCGAGATGTCAAAGTAGATACTCTCCTCAATCCCCTTCTTGGTGGCCCCTAGGAGAACTTGGATATCACAACCATTTCCACATAGAAGGAGATCGACAATGCAATCTTTTCCATGAGCCAGAGCAAGCAACTTAACTTGATGGATTCTTAGTTGAATTCAACATAACTTGTTAGGACATAGTTAGGATGTGATAGATATTATATTGCTTGCAAGAAAATTATACTTTCATCCTTTGTTTATATTTATTGACATGAATTTTATTCATTGTAATTCTTGTGTGATGTTTGCAAAGAAGTCCATGAACACATGAAATGATCAAGTGAATTATGATGAGCTCATAATACAGTGATCAATTGGCTTTAAACATATGTTTCAAATATTCCTATTTGTGCGATATTCAAGGACATCAAATTATCTGGAAAGAATAGCACTATTTGATCTAACTCATTTGATGTGTATAGCTGACCCTATGGCAATTGATGTAGGGACACCAATGATAGATAGTGGGTGCTCTTTGGAGAAAGAGTTCACTGAATTAATTCATACGAATCCCTGAATGGTGTTATGTCAAACTGTCAATCAAGTTGATTCATGTCACAATTGTGTACGTGGTCCTTTGATATGAGACATGAAAGATATCTTGTGGATGGATGATCATGTTTTGATTGTGACTTACAAATCCCTAGCCATGGAATCTCCAAAATGTCAGGATATGACATGATGTCCTCGAAGGTGATTGAGCGATCAAGATGAGATTGTTGTCCTCTGTATAAAAAGAGATCTACTCAAGGAATGATATGTGATTAAATCCTTGGCCAAGGTAAAGGATGTTAGGCTTAATCTCAATTAAGTGGACATTATATGTATAATTGTGGATTAGTTATCCTTTAATCCCATTTAGTGATTCAATTATGTTAAAAAAGGAGATAAAGAAATTTATTTATATTTGCGGAGGTTATTTATATGTAGAGGCAATTACATAATTGAATAGTCAATAATGGGCTGACTAATAATTATTTAGAGGCTCAAGCTCTCCTCTACTCACTATCAATAGGAGGCTGATAACATGCTATTTATACACAAATTTACATGATTATTAATGCAAATAAAGGCATTAATTATTCCAAATGTATGCATGTTATCATATTTTAAGTATATTTCTATCATTTTGTATCATTTCATGTTATAATCTAAAAATACATCAATTTAGGGATTATTATACATAATTAAACATTATAATTTTTAATCCTATTTATATTTAAGATCATAATGATGTTTTCATGATTAAATGATAAGAAAAATGATGTTTATTAACATTCATGTATTTTTATAAAGTTAATTTAAGAAATACATGAATGTATTAAATTAATCAAAATTCATTCTCTTATTATTTTAATAATTTGAATTTTTATAATGATAGATTATTCAATTTCTGATCCAACAAAACAAATTTAAATTAATTTGGAGTTGTATTTTGAAAGTTATGATTTCTACAAATTATAGGAATTTTTATGGAATTTTTATGAATTTATTTCGATTTTTAAAGGGTTTAAATTAATTAAAATAAAAGTAAAAAGGGTGAATTTATCGCGTGAGCTCATGTGGATGCGACGTGGCACGCAAGGCCACATAGCAGAGCCACGTGGACTCGTGCGAGCGCCTGCGTGGCACTGAAGTGACGTATACATATATATATTTTTATTACATATGGTTATAGTACATATAAGCATTCCATAGAGGAATATCGCTAACCGCTATACTTGATTCACCTTATATACCCGATGATTTGCTTTGTTTTTCTCCGTGTGGGACTATGTTCCCTCTTTTATTTTGATTTCATGCTGCGTGGCGTGACGTGTAGCGTCAGATGGGAATCACGATGAACGGAGTGCGTAGATGAAGTGGACGTGAGGTCCACCTGATCAAGGATCAAACATGTGCATTAAATGGAGTTTAAGTGAATTCATCTCAGCCATTAATCTCGCGAGTTATAACGGTTGAGATCACTAACCATCGCTGGACTCTTCAACATATCGTGATCATTGGATTAAGATCCAACGGCTGATCACGCGACGCGATGTTTCAAATTAAAACACGTGGACTCACCTCAGCCCTTGATCGTTGGTCAGATCATTTTGATCAAGCGATGCTTCATCACGACCGTTGATCACGATGGGCCTCTTCATTGGACGTTTATGCCCAATTTCGTCTTTAAATAGCTTGTTCTTCATGACGCAAAGACTCGCCTTTGAATTTTTGAGAAATTCAAACTATCCAGACATCCAATTCGAGTGCCATTTGATTTCTTCATGTTCTTGACACGTTTCCGCATCCAAGGAGTGCTAGAAATCAGATTTTGATCGAGAGATAGAGGAGAAATCACATCTTGAATTTCAATTTTGTCTTCGAAAATGGGGAATCAAAAAGCCATGCATCCGGCGATTAATTGGATCATTTCGAAGGCTACTTTGGGTTAGATTGCGTGTTTTCATCTTAATCTTTCATCAGTTAGTTTAATTTTACATTTTGAGTCGTAGATTAAGTTTAATTTCAGTTTAATTTCGGTTTTAAATCAATTTCGCAATATGAATTTTCTCCTATTTTCAAACTTTGATTACTCAGCGAATTCTCATCCAAATCACTTGATTTTTGATTCCATGGATTTTTAATTGAGTTATCTTTCTTAATATAATAAAACACCTAATTTCTAATCTCAATTCGTCGTCCGATTTGATCGAATTTCAAAGATATCTCTCAAAATTCCCTAATTCTCTGTGGATTCGACCCTTATTTACCATTATACCCTTTAATTAAATTAATTAATCATAAGTTGGTAAGTTTAGGACTTTTTTTGACACTATATCGTGTGTATTCAATGACCATACGAATTAGTCTCGTTAGAAGCCATGGTTCACTTGAGTAACCCAATGCTGATAACCCTCTAGGAAGATTCCCATTTCTCCTAGAGATTAAGAGGCTCGCTTGGGGATATTCAAGTGATCACTCTCCACTGTGGAAACCTAAGATGAAGAATCATGTGGTGTAGCTTAGTACCCACCGAGCTGGCGACTCTTTTCGATTGGATTAAATCAATTCTTAGTCAATTAATCTATAATTTGATACAATTAATTGATAAGAAAAATTAATAAGTGTTATTGGGTCATTGAAGCTATTAACTAGTGAGATATATAGAGCTAGAGGATCCCGCACATAAGGGAATGGGCATTGGTAAATATAGACATAAATATAAGTGTTTTAGTCAAAATTTAACATTCCCAAAGTCTATAAATAGGGGGAGAATGACCATAATAAGGGTGCCTATGCAAGCCTAGTGGAAAACTCTCTCCACTCCTCTCTTCCTCTCTTGGTAATGAGTGTTCTAGAGGAGATCTAGTTATCCAACGATCGTATAGATACTACTAGAGGCCAGGTGCTTGAACGGCTTGAGGAACTCCTTCAAATGATCTCTAGAAGTATGAATTCTATTTGATACTAGATGATAGGATCATGTAGAATAGATGATGATATCATCTATTCTGGGTTATTTGACTTTGTTGAATGTTTTGATCCAATATTTCCTCTACAATCAATGTTTTGGTGGAAACTTTGGAAAGCTTTTCGAGCCTCAAATCCCAGTAGGATCAATATTTCTTAGTTTATCAAGGAAATACTTGATTGCAAAGTTTTTCCTTAGAGTTGAAAAGCCATCTTCATTCCTCATATACGAAAGGTGCCCAATCCATCCTCCTTCCATGATTTTAGCCCATTAGTCTCCATAATATAAGCAACAAGGTTGCATCCAAGATCATTATAGTTCGAAAAAGTGGTTTCCTTCATTGGCTTGTGTCATTAGAATGGTGCAGATTCATTAAGGGTTGGCATATTCATGATAATGTTGTGCTTGTTCACAAAGTGGCGTAGTCCCTTTATTATGATAGTTTTGGTTCCAATGTCATTGTTAAATTTGACATAAAAAGGGTTTTGATAAGATCAAGCGGATTTTCCTTAGAAAGTCATTTGGAACATTGAATTGGCCAACAAGTTTGTCAACCTTGTCAATGCGTATATCAAGGATAAACATTTCTCCCTAACACCGATGGGAAATTTTACCCCTCTCTTCATGCCTATGCAAGGTTTAAGCCCAGCCAAGCCTTTATCACCCACCCTCTTAATTTTGATTCAAGAGGTCCTAAGTGATTACACAAGGACTTTCTCAACCATACCACTCAAAGAGGGAATTCTTGATCATCCCACATTCTTTGTTTGCAGATGATGAAATACTCTTCTTTAATGGCTAAGAGACATCCATTAGGACTTGATGAATATCATTTAAAGGGACAGACAAGCAGCTAGCCAACTTGTTAATGCCTCGAAGAAAATTTTAATGGTAGTCCCATTTGCCACCATGATTGCCATACATCACATATAGAACCTCACTAGGTTCTTAGGAAGACATTTTCTCTTTGGACAGTGGAAATATGGTTTAGGATTTGAAAATTGTGAAAATATGGATCAAAATATTGAGAAAGTAGAAAAGATCGATGAAAAATGATTCTAATATAAAGATTCATAATGAAAGCGCACTAGCTATGCTCTCCAATCAGACACATCTTTGAGAGCCCATTGATTTCTCTTGGACTTGGCATCTTGCATCCAACACGAGGAATGAATAGGAAAGAGAGAATCTCACTTGAAGTGATGTTCCATACATGAAGAAAAATCAATCCATACATGAAGAATAATCAATCGCTGCCCTCTTTTCTCTAAGCTCACCAATGCTAGAAGCACACAATGAAACATTAAAAATGCTCAACTTGTCATGAGATTTATAGTCAGCCACTATGAGGATGTGAAGAATTAAATGATACTTTCAAAAAAAAAAAATTTCAGCTTCAAACGATATCGGCATAATTGAATATCAAGCTTTTGATTTAAAGAAATCAAAATCCTTGATTAGCTTTTTGTCTCCTCATAAGCAAGCTCCATTTTCGTGCTGGTAAAACTGCTCCTAGTTTAAAATAAAAATATTTTGAAAAACATTATCTTCTCTTCTCTCTTCTCTCTTCTCTCTTCTCTCTTCTCTCTCCTATCTCCTCTCTTGATAATGCAAACCAAAAGAGAGAGAGAGCGATAATGGGAGAGAGGTTATGAGAGAAAAAATTGGTGAAAAATGCGCCATAAAGAGAGAAGACATGGAGAGAGAAGAGCAGCGGAGTTGGAGACAAAGAAGAAAAAAGGGAAGAGAGAGGCAAGCAGAGAGAGATGCATTGAGGGAGAGAAAAAGAGAAGAAGATAAAGGAATGAAGTGGGAAAGAGAGGGAGATGAGAGAGGCACGACAAACTTTTTTTTGTTGTGCAAGAGAGAAAAGAGAGGTGGACAAGGACTAGAGATTGAGGTTAAAACGAGAGAGATAGGGAGGGGGAGAGACAAAGAGATAATTTCTATTTATATTTATTATTTATTTATTTTTATATGATTTTTAAATTCATTTCTCAATGATTTTGACTTAAGAAAAAATTCAAAAATTCTAGACAGTCAAGATTATTTTATAAAAAATTTAGTCATTTTAGACCATATTAATCATGCATCCATAAATATTTTACTCTAAATAAGTGCATTTTAAATTAGGAATAAATAAAAAAAATTCATTTTAGGTCTTGATAAGTCATTTTCTTGATAGTTCAATGTCATATAATTCTCACAAAATGTTCTAAAATCATTAAAAATCAAGAATATACTTTTAAACATAAAGACTATCATTTTAATCATATTAAACCATGATAGCATGCATTTAAGATCAAATTTCTAGGACTAAATACATAAAATGCATGATATGAATGCATGAATTTCCATGTTGTCACATATATGCATATCTTTCCTTTCGAATGGCTAGCTTTAGGATCCCTTGCCAACGTTGAGTTTCTTTGGAGAAAGCATGTTTGGTGAAGGTTAAAGGTAGCCTTGGTATTAGGCAACCTCACGACAATCTTGATGTGCTCCAAAGAATCTAGTACAACATATGAGAACCAGAAGCTCACTCTTATGGTGACTAGGCTTTTTGGCTGTTGAACATTATGTGAGGGGAATGCTAGAGAAAGTGGTGGAGACATTAGCATGAGATGACACTATTCATCCACTTGCAAGTGGGACAAAACACCAGTAGTGCTTGGTATTACAAAACTAGTAGATACACCCTTGGCTCGCTCTGCCACATTCACATTGTGAATCTCAACATTGATAAGGCATCCCAAAGGGGAGGTGTCCTACCCCACCAGACAAGGAAAATTATATTTATGTTGTCAACATTGTGTTCTCAACACAAATAATTTTTTACGAACATTTGTGTTCTCAACATTGGCACGTGATTGTTTGCTCTTTTGTGAGGGACACAATCTTCATGATATCTGATGAGAATCTGACTCAAGGGTCTTTGGTGACATGTTCTTATGGTGACTAGGCTTTTCGGCTGACAAACATTAAGTGAGGGGAATCCTAGGGAAATTGGTTGAGACATTAGCTTGAGATGACACTATTCATCCACTTGCAACTGGGACGAGCCACCATTACTAGCTGGTATTACAAAACTAGTAGATAAACCCTTGGCTAGTGATAACAAACAAAATTATGCATCTAAGCTAGCCATTCTTGTTTTTATTTTTGCCTTTAAATACAATAACCAGCCATCATTCCTGCATGTTATCATGATTTTATGCCCAAAATAAAGAATTCCATTTCTATATGAAATGGAAAAGATAATTAGAAACAATTAGGGCCATTAAGTGATTGTTAAAGGCTTAATCGAAAGAATTATATAGAAAGATTGTCTTCAATGATAAACAGTAATAAATCAAACCTTTGTTCATATATGAAAGACTAATCTTTTCAATATGGTAGTCATTTGTTTATTAGTTTTCTTTTATATTAGTTTATTTCACTAATGCCCTTAATGGGCTGGTTGTGACTGATGAGCGTGGGAAGTGTTTTGGACAGGATATGCAGGTTAATAAGCATGGACCAATAAGGAATGTGAGCGTAAAGATGCATACATAGCAATGATTACAATACCACGTCTGAACTTACCTGAAGCGTGCGTGACTCAAGCACACGATCAGTCCTCAACTAATCAGGGAGACCATAAGAAGAAGGTGAGCAATAGGGGCATGGAGCACGGTGGCGCGTGCAAAGCGATACACATCAAGAGCATATTGATTTCACAAGCACTTGCATTGCGAAATCAAAAAGTATAAAGAGAGAGAGGTTCATTTTTTGGGGTTCGTTCTTGATTTCTAATAACATGCAATCTTAACATGATAAAACATGATTATTGATGCAAAATAAGGCATAAAACATTCCATTTGTATGCATGTTATCATACTTTGAGTGCATTTCTATCATTTCACGCAATTTTAAGCTATAATCTCAAAATACACTAAATTAGGGTTAATTATGATGAATTAAAGATAAATGATTTCATAACCTATCGTTAATTGAGATTATAAGTGGTTTTTTAAAGTTAAATAATAAGAGAAATTATTTTTATGAACATTCATTTAATTTTCTAAAGTTAAAATCTTAAATAAATGAATGAATTTTTGAAATAAGAATTTAATCTCTTGTTATTCAAATAATTTGACTTTTTAGAATGATAGATAATCAAATTTTAGATCAAATGAAAGAAATTTGGATTAATTGGGAGTTGTATTTTGAAAGTTATGAATTTTCTAATTTTTAGGGATTTTTCTGGAATTTTCCGAATTTATTTTCGATTTAAATCTATTAAAAACAATTAAAAAAAGATTAAAAAGGGGGTTGATTTTTGCGCGGGTCCCACGTGGGTGCGACGTGGCACGCAAGGCCACGTGGCAGAGCCATGCGAGCCCACGCGAGCGCCTACGTGGCGCGAAGGTGACAAGTGGGTGCTATTTATATTTATTATAATATATAGGTTTTATAATATATATAAGTCTTCTGATTATTGGAAGACAGATTATTAACCCTCTAATTCAGTGCACATTAGAAACCCGTTGATTTTCTTTAAATTTGTTAGTGTGGGACTAAATTACATGGAGTTTAAGTGTGCATGACACGTGGCTTAAGGCGGTGCGTCGGATCAGATGGAGCGCAGATCGTTACGCGTTGATGAAGTGGACACGAGGTCCACCAGATCATTGATCGTGCACGTGTCTTAAAAACGAAATTATAACAATCATGATTCAACGCGCGGAAATGCATCAGGAGCGTTGGATCACGATCCAACGGGCGCAAGTTGATGCGTTTTATAACGCATATCGCGAAGCTTCATTCGGAGCGTCCATCCGCGATCCAAACGCCACAATTTTTTCATAACGGTTCGAATTGAGGCGTTTAATCGAGACCGTTGATGGAGATTAAACGCATCCATCGGATGGTTACGCCCAATTCGCCTATAAAACGATGTGTTCTTCGATTTTGTAAGAGATTCTCGGATGATTTCACCCAATTGACCTATCTATACACATCTATCCTTGAATCTCTCATTTCTAATCTCTTCTAGACTCGATTCTACGTCCACGGAGTGATTAAAAGTGAGATTTTGTTGATCGATCAAGGAGAATTTGTCTCTTGAACACCGATGCTCGCGTTTGAAATCTCAGAATGAATAGCTGACGAGACGAGACCGCGAGGTCGTCGATTTCACACGGTCTCGCGTCAAAAATAATACCGAACTTACCAATTTGAGGAATTAAGAGAAAATTGAGGGGTATAATGGTAAATACGGGTCGAATCCACAGGGAATTTAGGTATTTTCGAGATATCTTTTAGAATTTGGTCAAATTGGACGATGAATTGAGGTGAGAAATTAGGGAAAATGGCGTTTTTGGAAAGAAGACTCAAAGATCTATCCGTGGAATCAAAAGTCACTTGATTTGGATTAGTAATCACGGAGAAATCAAAGATGGAAGTGGAGAGAAATTTCGGAACTCGCGAAGAACATACTTGAAATTAAAATGAAATTAAACATAAATTAAAGTCCTAATCCTAAAATTGATGATACACGACGATAGATAAGAGGATAAACTTGTTTTCTAACCCGAGATAACGATCAAATCGATCCAATTGATCGCCGGATCGACGGCTCTTCATTCCGCGAATTCAAACGTGAACATCGGTGTTCAAGAGACAAATTCTCCTCACTCGATCGTCGAAATCTCTCTTATAAACACTCCGTGGACGCGGAATCTTGTCTAGAAGCGATTACAAGAGAGAGATTCAAGAGAGAATGCAAATAGATAGGTCAATTAGATCGAAACTCCCAAGAATGAGTACAAAAGACGAAGAACAAGGCTATTTATAGCAGATTTGGGCGTAACCGTCCGATCGAAACGATCGGACGGTTTTGATGAAACGGTCCACGATGGACCGTTTCGATTAAGTCGTGGCCGTCGGATCTTGATGGACGGCCACGATTAAATCAAATAAAACGCTTATAAGAAGCGTTTTGATTAATAGCCGTCGGATCGCGATCCAGCGGTCCTGATTCTCCCCGCCAGATTAAATCGCAGCCGTTATAATTATTTGATTTTGCGCACGTGCGTCTGATCCTGATCTGTGGACCGCGCGCACGCGATCAACGCACGGGATCGACTCGCGTCGTCGATCCGACAAACCTCCTCGCGCCACGTCGCCCACATCAGCACCGTTATAACTATTTTATTTAGCACGTGCTTGATGATCTTTGGTGGACCAGGTGTCCACTCGATCGGTGCGCTCCGATCACGATCCGACGTCCCTCCTCGCGCCACGTCGCCTGAAAGGTAAGAAAGGTTATAAAATTTAGTCCCACACGGCTTATGATTTTGAAACCGTCGGGTTTAAATAATCCGACGGTTTATAAGGGTATGACCCTCCCTTATAAGGGGAGGACAAAGAACCTTTTATAATTATAAGTATAATACTATATAAGATATATATATGCGCCACGTCGAGCGCGCTGCGCTGGGTCCACGTGGCGCTGCCACGTGGCCTTGCGTGCCACGTCGTATCCACGCGGGCCCCGCGCCCAATTTTTTTCTTTTTTTATTTATATTTTACTATTAAAAAAATCGAAAAATAAAAATCATAAAAAAATTCGGAAAAATACGGAAAAAAATCCCTAAAAAAATTCTAAAAAAATCATATCTTTTTAAAAATACAACTCCAAATTAATCCAAATTTCTTTCATTGGATCTGAAATTTAATTATCTATCATTCTAAAAAAATTCAAAAATATTTAAATAACAAGAGATTTAATTTATATTTCAAAAAAATACATTCATTTTTTTAAAAAGATTTTAACTTAAGAAAAATTAAATAAATGTTCATAAAAAAATGATTTCTCTTATTATTTAACTTTAAAAAAACCATTCATAATCTCAAGTAAAGATGGGTTATAAAATTATTTATCCTTAATTCATCATAATTAACCCTAATTTAGTGTATTTTGAGATTATGACATAAATATGCATAGAATGATAAAAATGCACTCAAAGTATGATAACATGCACATAAATGTAATGTTTTATGCCTTAAATTGCATTAATAATCATGTTTTATCATGTTAAGATTGCATGTTATCAATAGCCGTCGATCTGGCAATCAATTGGATCGTTTTGATCGCTATCTCGGGTTAGAAAACAAGTTTTCCCTCTAATCTGTCATCGTATATCATCAATTTGTAATTTAGGATCGTCATTTAGTTTAATTTCATTTTCAATTTCAGTTTATGTTCTTCCGATTTTCGGTAATATCATCCCACTTCGCTCTTTGATTTCTCTGTGATTACTAATCCAAATCGCGTGATTTTTGATTCCGTGGATACCTCTTTGAGTTATCTTTCTAAATATACCATTTTCCCTAATTTCTCACCTCAATTTATCATCCAATTTGATCCATTTCTAAAAGATCTCTCAAAGATACCTTATTTCCCTGTAGATTCGACCCTTATTTACCATTATACCCCTCTATTTGTTATTAAATCCTTAAATTAGTAAATTCGGAAATATTTTTGACACGAGACCGTGTGAAATAGACGACCTTGTGATCTCGTCTCGTCAATTTCCCAGCCCAAGGAAGCTTGACCTGGAGGACACAGCGGGGAGAAGTTCCATCTTAAAGATCGCCATGACTGTGAGTTGCCAAATCAAGTGGATTCCTCCTATCGGAAGCGGCAAATAGGTTTGCTTGACTAGGTTTAGACATTTTACATTTCACATGGTTTTCTTTTGTTTTCTTTTGTTTTCTTTCCCTTTCTTCTAAATTGAATCTTTCTTTCTTTTGTTATTCTGATTGTTTGAAATTGTTACTCATTGTTTTTTAGATTCTTTATTAGTTTAGTTAGTGAATTTAATTCAAGTTTAATTCTGAATCTCATTTTGATTGTTCTCTAATTTCATGAGCAATATTTTTCTCAGTAAAAAATATATAAATAGAATAAATAAGATCTCCTCTGTACTAATCTGATTTCTTGTTTTAGTTCACTTTGAAAACTCAAACCACAGTTCTAATTCTGTCAATTAGATTTGATTGAACCTCTCAAGATGTGGATTCCATAATACTCTATATTATGGGACATTCTATGTTCTAAATCCGTAATATTCTATATTATGTAAAATCCATAACATTTTGTCAACTAGATAAATTGATTCCTAAATCAGATAAAGATAATGACGCACATTTAAAAGAATTGGGAGAGACAAAACAAAACACTAAATAATGAAGATGACATTGAATGAAAGATTTGGATAAAGATAAACTTTGATACATAAATCATGAAATTCTATGTAGAATCTTAATCAGGAAATTAAACTTTTTTGACAAAGTTTTGATAAATAAAAATAATAATAATAATAGTGTCCAATAAAAGGTTTTAAATGAAAATATAAATGATGAAATTAGACTGAGAATATTATATTTGTCATTTTTCTCTTGGATGTTCTTTATATCTGAATATTGCAATTCATTTCACATAATTTTCTTGTTTCTAAGTATACTTGATCTAGGAAAAATCCTGTCTTGAGTTAGAAGAAAAGGAAATCATTGTTGCAGCCTCCCTTGGATTTGACCCCTTTACTAAGCCACATCTTCGGATATTTGCAAAATTAGAGGGAAATTCTTTTATATATATTTTATTGATTAAGTCTGAATAAAAGCACAATGACACATTACATCCATATTTCAGACTTATGAGCTAGCTCTCCCACATCCACATTGATAACCTCAGCAGTGACAAAGCAAATCAACAAGGAGGTGTCCTACCCCAACCACACAAGAGAAATTCTATTTGTGTTCTCCTTTTTCTACGAGATTTTTATGAACATTTGTGTTCTCAACATTGACACATGATTGTCCGCACTTTTGTGAGGGACAAAATCTTCATGATATCTTTTGAGAATGTAACTTATGGATCTTTGCAGACATGTTTAATGTGTTTGTTTTGATTGGAGGCTTCAAAGCATCTAGGTAGATACCAAGTGATGCTGTTGGAGGATCAAAGCCCTCACAGATCACTTGCATAAAGAGAACTAGAAGACAAACACACTCACTACCCATACAATATGCTCTTATTTGTGATCCATCTTTTCATGATGGTGCCACTTTCTTGCTATTGCCAAAGGCAGTCAATGCCTCAAGAAACTCAGCATGCCATTTCTTTTGATCTGATGGGCACTTGTGTGACATCCATGGGCCACTACTAGTCAACACACCTTGGTATTAGGGCTTGGGCTTGCACACCTAATGTGTTGGGCCAAGATTGCTAATATTAGTCTCACCTCACATCTTTAGTTCACTAGGTGTTGCCTACGACTATGGTGATAAAATCATAAAAAGTAGTTATAAACACCTAGGAATTGCTTTTATTTAACTCGATTAACTCTTGAACATATCATCACATCCACGGTCTCCTGAGTTAATAATTTTATAATATAAGTACATCAAAAAGAACTTTTCTACATGATTTTTTGTCTCCTTTATTTTTAGGAACCTACAAGCAAGAAAAGGGATGCAAGATCATCTGAAATAGGTGTTTAGAAGACTAATGGGAAGTCGAAGGCAATTCTATTAGAGCCCAGTTAAAGAAGAACCCTCGTATCTCTTCTATCATGGGTTTAAAAAGAAAAGGATAGAGAAAAGGGGGCGGCTGGTCTTCTTCCTCCCCTTTTTTTTGGCTGATCTTTCTCTCTCCTAGGTTTAGGATTTCTACGATGTTCTTCCCATCTAAATGTAGTTTTAAGAATCTGAATCCAAACTGTTGGCATTGTAAGGCTCTCCGTTAGTATTTTTGTTTTATTTTCCATCCGCTCTTCCTCTCTTGCACTCTCTTTATCTCTCCCGCAATCTTCCCTTCTCTCGCTCTTTCCATCGTTCTCCCCATCTCCCCAGTTCTCTCCGGCTCGGAGACGACTTCTCTCTCTCCTTCAGCATTCTATCTCCCTCTCTTTCGTCTCTCTCAAATTCCTCTTCCTCTTCAGATTCCTCTCTATTTTCTCTTTTGTAACCGCTTCTATCCCTTCTAGTTTCTTTTTTTTACGAACTCTCATTTTCTCTCTCTTAATCGTAACTCTTCCTCGATTTTTTCTACACTGCGATCTCCTTCTTTCTCTCTCTCTCGATCTCACGCTTTCTAATTCGCTCTCTTATACTCTTTCAGAATTTCTCTCTTTCTCTGCGAACTCTTCGTCTTCTCGTTCCGATCTATTTTTCCAGGATTTCCTCTCAACCTCTTTTCCTCTATTTCGATCTCTCGCTCCTCTTTCTCGCCGCGCTCTTG
This sequence comes from Lemna minuta, assembly GCA_024174645.1. NCBI lineage: Eukaryota > Viridiplantae > Streptophyta > Magnoliopsida > Alismatales > Araceae > Lemna > Lemna minuta. The sequence goes on from CM044105.1 coordinate 7,712,449, forward strand.
TACCTCTCTTTTTTGTAATCGGATTTCCACTGCCCTCTTCAATCTCCCTTTTCTTCGCCCTCGCGTACTCGCTTGTTCAATCCTTCTATTGTTCTCTGTCTCCTACTCTGTCGCAATCTCTTCTCTTTCACATTCCTCGCTCTCTATCGGTCCTCCGATCACTCGCGTTCTCTCTTCTCTTCGATCTCCATCTCCTTCTATCTAAAATTTTTCCGTCTCCACGAACACCCTTCCACTCTCTCTTCTATTTCTCCTTCCTACGAATTTATTCCCTCTCCCAATTGCTCTTCCTTTTTCCGCTCTCCACAGTTTTCCTGCCTTTTCAAGTTCTCTCTCGCCCTCTCTCCTTATCAGTCTCTTCCGATTCCTCTCCCTCTCCCGTTCTCTCTTCCTTCCACTCTTCCGATGTATCTATCACCTTCTCTCGTTCCGCCTCTTACGTCATTTTTTCCCCTAATTTATCAATCGCTCTCAACCTCTATTCCTCATCCTCTCCACGCATCCCGTCCTGAACGTCTCTCTTTCGCGCGAGCAGTATCCCATCTCTTATTCTTCTATTCCGTCAATATTTCTTCTCTCCCTTTTAATTCACTTCCGCTGCGCAACTTTCCTCTCTGGCGCTGTTTCTTTCTCTCTCCCCCCTCTCTCTCTCTCTCTCTCGCGCGCGCGCTAGCTAGTAGCATTCCTCGTCATCTCCAACATTCCCTCTCTTAATTTCTGCTGCTCTTCTCACTAACCATCCTCACTCGCCCCAGCTCTCAGTTCTCAATCCCATCTCCCTATCTCTTATGTTCTTCCGCAAAGTCTCTCTCTCACGCCCACGCTCCCTCTCTTCATTTCACCCCCTCTATCCACCTCGCATTCCTTTTCTAGCATCCGCTCTCTCTCTCTCTCTCTCTCGTTCTACATCTATTTCTCTCTCTATTCTCTCTACCACCCTCAGTCTATAGTTAGTCTCTCTTCTCTCTACCTCAATCTGTCGCTCTGTGACTCTATCCTCGGTCTCTCTCCGTGTTCTCTCTCTTTCTAGCTCCCTTAGTCCCTCTCCTTACGACTCTACTTTCCTTAGTCTCTTTTTCTCGCTCTCTCTAACTCTCACTCTCTCAACTAATCTCTCGGTTGACCCACACATGCTCCCACGTCTGCCCCTTTCTATTCATCTATTGTTCTCACTCTTTCTCTCTATTTATTTTCCCTAAAAGTTCTCCTCTCTACCTCTTTATTCCCTCCATTTCTCTTCCTCATTTTCACCACCTTACTTCTCCGATTTCCCAACCTCAACTCATTCTCTCTTTATTTTCTCTCTCTTGCTTCCTTCCTTTCTTCCCGGTTTAGATTTCCTTAATTCTTACTTCTATTAATTTTTTGTAGTCCGAGTTTAGGGTTGTTGCATTAAGTGAAGGGGCATATGTGGTGCACTCAAAAGCATTTGATTGGCATGAAAGAAAATGATTTAATCTTAGCCCTCTACTTTCACTAAAGTGAAGGGGGTACACGACGTGTTTGGATTGGATGACGATATGCTTTATTAAACATCAATCAATCCTGGTTGTTCATGTAGGAGTTATAACAGTGCAGATTGAATGCGCTGAATGCAGTACAGGGGGCGCATTGCATCATTTCAATCGTTCGATAGAAATCGAATGGTAAATGTTACCCCCCGCGATTGCTCTTCACGCGATGATGTGGCATAATCTGGACTCTCCATCAAGGATTTCATGGCCATGGCTTAATGATGGTGATCCGTTTCCTTAGGATTAATAACAACTGTTGATTAAATAGGAGAAGGCGATCGAACGACCATGCCCAATTTCAACTCTATTTCTACTCTCTCTCTTCTACAGAATATATATTCTCAGATGTTTCGATTGATCAAACTATTTAGACACCTCAATATTTCAATCTCTTGCTTTCTTCCTCTTCCCGACTAATTTCTGCATTCGAGGAGTGTTTAAAATAAAGATTTTGTTGAGAACTTATGGAAAACTCGCTGCTTGAACTCTAAATTTTTGTTTTTCAAAATCGATAATGAAACACCTTTGTCCAATGATGAATTGGATCATTTTGAGCATGATTTTGGGTTAGATCATGTGTTTTCCTCCTAATCTTTCTTCCTGTAGCATTAGATTTCAATTTTGAAGAGTAGACTTCTTGAGTTTTATATTTTTCCAATATTTTCTCTATCTTCACGATTGGCTTTTCGACCTTGACTTTCCTCCTTGATTTCTCCTTGACTTTCCTCCTTGACTATTTGTGTATTTTCAATGACTACGCTAATTCATCTTGTCAAATGGTGTCGTTGCTGGGGAAAATCCGATGTGAGTTATTAGCAATTCATCTCTTATTATTTGCAATTATTTGATGGGGGGAGCCCTTCCATCAGTGAGTGTGTTGCAAGATTATCAAGTCTCTTGGACCAATGACAACTATATCCAGCAGTATCTATAGATATCCAGTTGTACCCAATGTTATCCACATCCCACCTACGGAGACCTTCATCTCGTGCCATGTCATCCATCATCCATCTTATATCTATCATCCAAGACCATCATATAAGCACCTGATGATGGATATTGGATGATGTATGGTCAGTCACTAAAGAGAGAGTAATAGTGACAGACAGCAAAGGTAAGAGTTTGAGGAAAACGTTTGAAATGAGAAAAAATAACATCAGAGGGAAACAATATCAGTTTTAACATCAAGCCAACAATAAAATATATTTAAAATACGGATAATGTTTGATTATGCTTAACAAAAAATTTATATCCATTAAACATAGATGATGATTCGAGACAATATTATTTTCTTAGCCGTTTTAAGTAAGCGAAACATTTTAATAATAGTTGAATTGAATGAAGCCACATAAGTCAGTGGTCAAGTTGGGTTGGTTGTTGGCATTGAAGTCGAGTTGGCTTGGCTTGGCTCGGTTATCTTTCTGTCAATCCAGCAATAATGACAAACTTATTCTCTGAGTATGTCAGAGATCAGTCGGCAAAAAAAAAAAAGCTGTCGGTATAAGATAACTGCGACTTTCAACGAAAAGAATTCAATATTTTTTAATATTCCCTGTATCTTTTTCTTGCTCTCCCTCTATCTCTCTCGCGATCTCTGTATACAGAGGCTTGACAGTACGAGTATTTTCCCTTTTTAATTTCTTTGTCACAAATCTATCGAATATTTTATGCATATTTTACAAAGGTATTAAATGTCAATGAATACAAATGCTACAGTATACTACTGACCCTGACTTTTCTCTTACATCTACCTCTCTATCTCTGTCTCTATCTGTCTGATGATTACAGCACTAGGAAGATACGGTAAACATGTATTTTGCAAGGGAAAAAGTCTCACAAAATATTCATCTCGCCGTAATTTAATCACCAACTGACCATATATCTTTTCTATATAGATGGTAGAGGTCTTACGGCCATCCTCACTGATGGAGATACTGGTTGCACAACCCTTTTGGGTTCTTCTCCTCTTCTCTTTGGGAACGTTTTCCTCGCTCAAATTCCTCTTCTCGCTCGTCAAAACTCTCTACGCTCTCTTCCTTCGTTCTCCAAAGAATTTACTAAAATATGGTGACTGGGCTGTCGTCACCGGCCCGACTGACGGCATCGGAAAAGCGATCGCCTTCGAGCTCGCCCGTCGCGGTCTTAATCTCGTCCTCGTCGGAAGGAACCCCCATAAGCTTAACCAGGTTTTCCAAGAAATTAAGTCAGCGGCGCCCGGATTAGATCTAAGAATCGTCGTCGCTGACTTTTCCGGAGATCTTAATAAAGAGATTGAACAGCTGAAGGACGCGATCAAGGAAATCAACGTTGGAATTCTCGTGAATAACGCTGGAATTACGATCGAACAGGTCCAGTTTCTTCACGAGATGGAAGAGGAGGTCTTGCAGAACCTCGTGAAAGTGAATCTTGTGGGGCCCACGGTCGTCTCTGCAGCGGTTCTTCCGGCAATGCTTCCTAAAAGACGAGGCGCTATTATTAACATCGGATCAGCATCGATCACCCTTCCTTGTTATCCGTTGTGCGCTGTATATTCTTGCACAAAAGCGTAAGCTCTCTTGCTCTTTTGAAGTTCTCTTTTTTTCCTTGATAGCAGCGCACTATAAAGAAAACTAGGAAAGAAATAGAACAGGGAAAAACAATTTCTTTGTCAATTATCGAACAAACCTTTCAATAGAATTCAAGAAAGTTTATTTCGAATTATCGAACAAAACTTTGATACTATCGTTCCTCTAGTAGATTTTCTAGTTAAATGTTATATGATAGATCTATTATCTTGAGCATCTCATAGGTATATAAGTCTGCTCTCCAAGTCCATGCACCATGAATACAAGCAAATGGGTGTCCATATCCAATGCCAGGTAAATCTTGTCTCCACTGAAGACATGTTGTTATCAAATAGAAATAGTTGATTAGATTTTTCTCATATTTTCTGTCTGTTCTTTTTAGATGCCATGGTTTGTGGCCACAAACATGGTGCCATTTCTTAGTGCAAATTTTTTCGTTGCCACTCCAGCACAATATGCACGTTCAGCAATGAGAGCCATTGGATACGGCTCAGAAACCATACCATACTGCACGCATGTCCTCCAAATTTATCTGCAACACCTTTTCCTTGATTGGGTTATGAACAAGATGATGTATGAAATTATGATGAGCAAGAGAAAAAAGGGTCAAGGAGAGGGGAGGGGACCGGCTCCTTTTCCTAGAGTTGGGAATCCTGTTGGCTAAAATTTATTTTCATTTTGCAATCATATCCATGTCGGATGCTTAAGATGTTCCTGAAACTTGAAAATTGGATGCTCCTCTTTTCTCCATGTTGCCTGCAATAAAATATAAGGGAACATAGTTCTACATTGGAAAAATGGGAGTGAAATGATGGGTATAAAACAGGAAATGCCCTTAGAGATTAGCTTATGACCTAAACAAGGCGCTTAACCACTAATTGCACGCACTAATGACACACACAAATGTGCATCGAGTGGCAGGCACACACCTCGTCATGTGTTGACACGTCAATGCTTGCCACATCATCTGCGACATCAGCGCTTACATAAATACCAATTTTTTTATGTTTTAAATTTAATAAATTCAAAATAAATCAAGAAAATTTAGAAAAATTCTATAAATTTAGAAAAATTTAGAAAAATTTCACAATTATTAGAAAACTCATAACCTTCAAATATAACTCCATTCTAATTTAATTTTTTTGTTTGACCAGAAATTACATAAGCTATCATTATAAAAAGTCAAATTTAATAAATAACAATAGAATACATATTTATCCAAAAAATACACTCACTTCTTTGGAAAATAAAACTAGGAAAATAAATGAATGTATATAAAAATATTTTCGCTTATTATGTGAAATTAAAAATTAATTATAATGTCAGTTAAAAATAAGGATAATGTACTCTAAAATATATTATTTAATTATGAATGATTATCCCTAAAATAATACATTTTGAGATTATAACTTTAAATTGCATAGAATGACAGATATGCACTCAAAGTATGATAGCATGCATAAGAATGGAATGTTTTATACCTTAATTTACAATAAATGTCATGTTATTACTAGTATAAATTGCATGTTATCATGGACCATAGTGATCTAGATTCCATTTCTTGGTTGACTTCTTTAGTGCATATTAGGGTAGCCCTCATCGGCTAATGCTTGAGCCGAATCCTCAATTGGGATCTAGGTTAGCATATCTAGGGTTTGATGCTATGGAACTGAAAGGATCCTCACTTTCTCATGAGCGGATGTAATTCCTTACCCTCTCAATTAGTGTACCAATCTTTCATATTGAGGCTACTTGGTGCATTAAAACTCCCCTCAACTTGTCTCCCTCCTATGAAAAGTGCAGTTGCAAAGGGTTTCTTATCTTTAGGGTGTAATATGATGAGGTGACTAAAAGAACAAAAAGACACTCCAACTAAGGGAATGATGTGGTTTAAAAAACTGTTGATAACTTGCATTTTCATGCATTTTATGCATTTATTCTTTGAAATATAATCATAAATGCATGTTATCATGATTTGAAATGATTAAATTGATAATTTCTATGTTTTAAAGGATATTCTTGATTTTTCATAAATTAGTAGCATTTTATGAGCATTTAGAGATATGAATTTATCAAGAGTATAATTTTATTTTATTGTAAAATGAAATTTCTATTTTAAATGCCTTTATTGACATGAGAATATTTATAAAGTGCATTTTTATCATAAATTTAATTGAATGAATTTATTTCTAAGAGTTAATTAATATTTATTTAGATTTCATAGAATTCTTTGGGAATATTTTAAGAAATGAAAATCTTTAAAAATATAGAAGAAAGAAATAGAGAAAAAATATACATATATATAAAGAGAGGAGAGAGACTACTCCTCTCTCTCTTTATCTCTCTTTCTCTCTCTCTCTCTCTCTCTCTCTCTCTCTCTCTCTCTCTCTCGCTGTCTTCTTCTCTCCTGCAACACCTTCTCTCCCCCTCTTTCTCTCTTCTCTTCCTTCTCTCCCCCTCTTTCCATGATCTCTCTCGCGACGTCTCCTCTCACCCTTGCTCTCCTGCACGCGCGCGTGCATAACAGGAGAAGGGGGAGATTTCTCCTCCCTCTCCTTTCCTTCCTCCTCTCCCGCGCTCTTCCCTCTTCTCTCTCCTCGCGTCTCCTCGCGACAGAAATTGCTTCTATCGTGAGAACAGGTGGGAGGAGGAAAATCTTCCTCTCTCCATCTCTTCTCTTCTCTCTCGTGACGGAAATTTTTCTGTCGCGAGGAGAGGCGAGAGGAGGAAATTCCTCCCCTCTCTGTCTCCGCACTCTCTCCTTCTCTTTTTTTCTCTCTCTCTCTCTCTTTCTCTCACTCGCTCTTTCCTCCCTTCCTCTGCCTCCACTTCTCTCTCTTTTTCTCTCTCTTGATCGCTCGCTCTCTATCCGGCGATCAATCTCTCTCTATTGCCCAATTCGCTCTCTCTCTCTCTCTCTCTCTCTCTCGCCACCCTCTTCTTTTGTCTTCCTATGTCTCTCTCGCACACAACAGAATTTCTCTTTCATCGCGCCTTTTCCTTTCTTCTTCCGCCTCCCTTCTTGCTTCTCACTCATCGTTTATCGCTTCTTCAGCTATCCTTCTTCGTTTCTCGCGTGGAGGATAGCTCTTCGTGCCCGGTGTTCTTTGTGATCAAGAGAGAGAGAGGAAAGAAGGGAGATGAGAGAGAACGAGATTGAAAATTTCTTTCTATTGGCAGGTTTTGCAGGTCTAACCTGCGGTTTGACCGAAGCGATTTTGATCGGAGCGGTTTGATCGGGATACTTAAAGAGAGAGGACATCAGATCAACGACCAAAAATGCTCCAGACTAAAATCGCAATATCTCACAATTCTAATGGAGTTACGGGCTGAAATTTCGTGGGCATAATCGTCATTTCAAGCTTCACGAATTTCTTGGGGCTGATTTATGTTCTGAGATAAAAAAAATTAAGATTATCAATATTTTGTTGTTTGCTTTCAGTATTGGCTAGCTAGAAGGAAAGAAAGAAACGATGGATCATTTTTCATGTGTTGAACTTCATTATGAATGAGTTTCTTCCTTGTTCTGTTCATTCTTCGTGTCCGGGAAAAATATACGGCTCTCGAAGGTATGTTTTGATTAGGGAGCATCACTGGATTGTATTTTCATCACAAATCTTTAGATTAGGATTATCTTCTATCCATCTCTTCTAGTTGTCTCATCTTTTTATCAACATTTTCTCATTTATAAACCCTAAAAATCACTTTTCTGCCCTCGATCAAGGGTTTTCAATCTTCGTAAGGAGTTTGGAAGCACCTGTTCAGTTCATTTCATTTCCACATACATTTTCTTCCTTTCATCGATCATTTCCGCTTTCTAAATATATAAAACATAAAAAATATCTTTTGATTTCAATCTCTTAGCCTTCCTCCTTGTGAATTCGACCTCGACTTGCCGCTGTTCTAATTTAAAAATCAGATTTTGAAGAGTTGAGTATAAATTTGTTTGATACGTAAATTTGCGCATTCAATGACTGCATTTTTACACCTATCAACTGTAAGTAAACAAAATGGATTTAAAAAAAAATATGGGTACCGCTTGAGATAATTGTACTCGCAAAGGATGTGAGTGATGATGGATGATAAGGATGGATGGAAGTGGTAGAGATGGGATAGAAGAAGAGAAGGCATTCCCCCTAACTTATTCTCTTTCTTTTGCTTTCTTCTTATTCTTCCCTTTTTCATCTTCTTTCTTCTTCTTCTTCTTCTTATTTTTTTGGATCATTTTTCAATGTACATACATCAAGATTTTAGGAGAATTTACATGGAATGAGGATATGGAGGAGTCTTTGTTTTTGAAGAGAGTATGCACAAATGTGAAGCAAAATGTGAAGGGATATGTACATGTGAGGAGAATGTGAAAGATACATGATGGATGTGTGGTCATTTGGGAGTGTAACTATCATGAGTGAAGCTCAAAAATGGTGTGAACTAATTAAACGGGAAAGGTAAAAATGGTGTGATACTAAAAGAGCCAAAAAATGGGAGGAGAGAGAAATTGTGGGTTTCTATAGAGTTCTTTTAGGTCTTGGATTCCCAGAGAGATAAAATCATCATTTCTTAAAAATCATAAAACAATTTCTCAATTCTTTCATCAAAACTTTTGGTGTATAGAGGATGAAAAGACAAACCTACCCATGAAATTGATTGAGCACTTTTTTCATGGTGATAGGGTTGCCTTAGAGCGTAAATTTGGTGGAGTTCTTCTTCGCTCTCATTGTTTTTAGAATCCATGGTTTCCTACTGTTGTTCCTATGTCCTTGCATCCATAAAACTTGTAAAAGGTGTGAGAGTTCAAACAATTGACTCCAAAGAAGTCAAATGGGGTTAGTCTCAAGATATATAAATCTAACAAGGATGCATGACAAGGCATATGTATGTTTATACAAGATTATAACTAATTAGATGGAATTTAGTTACATAAATGGAATAACACGATAAATGCACAAATATCATTAAAAAATGATAATGTGCATTGTATTAGCAGTAATTAAGCATAAAAAATCTATTCACAATGATGGAAATGGACACATCAATGACATGTTATCAAGGTATAATTTGTTTCTTTACTACTAGCATTGTCTTGGTGCAATGTCCCATATTAGTCATGCTAGTTAATGGTTATTGATCGCTTCATGAGTGAATTCTTATTTTTCCTTACTTGAGGACTAGTACCCCTATACCTCCTTTCAGATTCCACAACATGTGGCTACAATGCTAGGGTTTCCGTAGCTTCTTACGGAGTCACTAGCGTGGGGCCATTTGCGACTTGCTCATGGAGAACCTTAGTTATAAATTAAGGAATCTCAAAATCCACCTAAAGTGGTGGGATATGTATGTCTATGGGTCAAGCATTCAAAAAGATCTTGTGGAGGTTAATAGGCATGTACAGGATATATTGTTCGATGCCACTTTGGAGAGGTAAGTTCAAGTGAGCAGGTAGCTATACAATGTAGTGCAATGACATGAGATATACGATCTTGAACAATCATACCTCTAATGGTTCCAAGAGAGTGATAGAGAAACTCATTTCTTTCATGCCTTGATCACTCATATTTCAGGATCAGATTGTACTTGTCTAATAGAGATGTACAATCAAAATACATCTCATATTCTAGAGGTAAAAATGAGCATTTTATACCATCCTCATCTATTAACCAAAGAAGATGTCAAAGGAGATACTCTCCTCAATGCCCTCTTGGTGGCTGATAAGAGCATAAAAACTAGTTATAACCACCCATGGATTGCTCTCATTTAACTCTATTAAACTCTTGAACATACCATATCATCTACCATTTCATAACTTGTTATTTGTAGAATATTAGTGCATCGAAAAGAATTTTTTATATAACCTTTGCCTTCTTTATTCTCAGGAATCACAAACAAAAGACAGGGAAGCAAGATCCTCAATGGAAGTGTTAAAGGTCATAATGAGGGTTCAAAAAGTGTTAAAGATCCTCAATGGAAGTGTTAAAGTGTTAAAGGTCAAGATCCTCAGATGGAAATTACTCTCAGCTCTCTTCTCTGGGGCTTCCGGCTGGACGGCTCTCTACTGGACCTCCCGCTCTCTTAGGTTTTCCTTCTTTGGTAAAAATCTTGGTTCTCTTCAGCTGATCTTTTCTCCCTGCTAGGTTTTCGTTTAGAAATTTTGTTCTCCGGCGGTCTTCCCGCCGGAAGGATGTAATGGAAATGAAGAGTTTTCTTTTTTTTTGGCTTACTCTCCTTCTTCACCTTCTCAGCATCATCTCCTTCCCTGATTTCTGTATCTACATCTCCCGTTCTCTAACTCTCTTCCACTCCTTCTCAACCCTTCCGCCGCTATCCAGTGTCTCTATAATCCTCTCTTTTCGATTACAGCGATCATTTCTTCCCCCTCCTCTGAGTCTCTACCTTTCTGTCCTCTTCTTCGCTCCCCTCAACATTCCTCATTCTATCCCCTTCTCCCTCTTTCTCACTCTCCACAGAGCTCACGCGTTCTCTCTTTTTTCTCGATTTCCACCGCACTTTCTTTGAATTTTGCCGTCTCCCCCATACATTCTATCATTTTCTTCTGCCCTCTCTTTCGTGATTCCATTCTCTCTTTCCCTTTACCCCGTGATTTTTCTAGCAACCTCTCTTTGAAGAAATGCATCCAGTCCTCTCACGATCGCGGATGTCGTCAGTTCTTTCTGGAATCGCGTCGAGCGTAACTAATTTAGGCCTTTTACCTTTCGGGTAGTTATCTTCTTTCTGCAGGTTGAATCGTGGCCGTCCATTTTCGAGTGTTATAACGGTGATGCGGCTGCCACCTTAGACACTAGGACAAAAGGCGTTGGAGTTAGTTAGGATCGCTTTTCTCTCCCCTTGTCCTAATTGTTGCTCTATGTAAGAGGGCTTCGTGTTCGTCAAATATATGTGAACTTCTTCTTTGCATGAATTTAGTTGTTGTTATAATTTCTGTTTTGTTCTTCGTCTGATTCGGTAGCAATAGAGTGATTACCGATCCATCGAGAGCCAACAAGTGGTATCAGAGCGAATCGATTTTTCTGAGAACCAAGGATGGCGAAGAAAGCTTCTGATGGCGAAATGGTAGCACCGGCGCCGCTCTCAAACTCTCGAAGATAAACTATCGTGTGTGGTCAATGACCATGGAAGTTTACCTCGATTCTCACGACTAGTGGCAAGCAATCATTGGTGAGAACATCTCAAAGAAGAATGATTTCTTAGTGATAACACGCATATATAACTTAAATGCTTATCTTATTTAACTAATATTGATGATTATTTTATGAAATTATGATGCATATTATCGTAGTTTTATGAATTTTCTCCATTGGTATGCCATTTTACTAAAGTTCATATTCATGCATTATTTAGGGTTAATTATGTCCTTTATAGGTGTTTACTTTTTTACAAGGTTAAATAAAAAGAAATTAATTACTTTTCTTGATTTACTTTAACTTTAGTAGATGATTAGAAGATTTAATTTGAAGAAGAGAATGTTTGGATGATATAAAATACACTTCTTAAAGGATTATTTAAGTTATTTTTGAATTCATCTTACATTCTTCTTTTAATTTATTTTATATGGCATGATATTAAAAATGAATAAATTTGTAAGCCAATCGAGAAAATTTGAGTAAAATAGGAGTTATATTTTTTAAGATATTAATTTCTGAATTTTCTGGATTTTTCTGGAATTTATTTCGATTTTTAAAGGAATTTTTCAGAATTTATTTCATTAAAAAAATAACAAAGAGGGGTATATTTCTCGTGCAGGACACGCGGAGCTAACTTGGCATTGTGTGAACACGTGGCGGGGCCACGCGAGCCCACACGAACGCCTGGGTGGCGCCTACGTGGCATGAAAAGTGACAGGCTGGCAGGTGATGGGCCCACGGGTATAGTGGGCCTAGGTTAGAGTATTATGTTGGTAACGCAAATGCTAAAGGGAGCCCCACCTTTTATACCCATCTCTTTCCATTAATTCTCTCCGTGTGGGACTATGTTCCCTTTTAATTCTTAAATTGCAAGATACGTGGTAGTGTGGAGATTGTCAGATGCGATCGCATCAACCGAGACACGTCGCTCGCGTGGACTCGGAGTCCAATGGATCTTCATCAAGGTACGTGGTTAATGTGATTCGTCGATTTCATTAATGAAATCAAACGGTCGCGATTAATCGGTTACGCGATTAATAGTGGGGCGACACGTGGACTCACCATGATGCGTTGATGAATATCGGACAGAGGGAAACGACAGAGACAGAGAATCGTGGCCCACAGATTTTGTGAAATCGTGGCCATCTGATCGCTTTCACCAGATCAAATGGCCCGCATTCTTTGCATAAAATTTCCTTTAAAAACTGATGTATTCTCTTTTTTTAAGTAACTCTTTATTGAATTGTGAAGAGATAAGTGATTTTAGAGCAAAATCTTGAGTTCTTCGTGATCCCCCCATATTCTAGACTTGATGACAATCTAATCAAGGCGGGATTGATCACAAATCGTTGTAAGATTTGATCCAATTCTCCTCTTGAACGCCGAACGTACGCCGAGGAAGAAACCGATCAAATTCACTTCAACTGACACAATTTGGAGCCCAATTTTCACGTCAAACGGGTTAGTAGTGTGAATCGATCATTCATCTCACAACAATTGTTATTTAGATTAGATTTAAGTAGTTAATTTCATTATTTAAATCGAATTTCTCTTCATTTTTTCCCAACTTGGGTTGGATTTTTGCTGATTTTGAAATAAGGATTTCTCCCTAATCTTAAGTCCAAATCTTTATATTTTGGTTTCATTGGATTCCCTATTTCATCAGCTTTTCATGATAGCAAAATAGTAAAATTTCACCATCATTTTACCCTTCAATTTGACATTTGACCATCAACTATTTATTTTCAATCCGAATTTGGGCGTTGACTTGCGGGATCAATTAGTCTTAAAATACAAGGTGAAATTTGACAATTTTGGTCTCCGTGGAATCCTCTGTTTGTTAGCTTTCTATTCATAGATGAATTGCAAGATTTTGATATCATTTGATTAGTCAATTCGATGATTTCAGCCAAAGTGTTAATTTCGGGATTTTTCTAATCTTTGATTTTTAATAATTTATAATAAATTTAATTGTTCTTGAAAAATCACGAATTATATATCAAAAATTTTCATTTTCTCTCTAGTTTTTTAATATCTAATTTTTGTAATATTTTAAGCTCTTTTTATTCTCTGATTTTAGAGAAAGTCAATTGTGGGTCAAAGTCAATGCTTTGACCTTGACTTTTGAGATTTCTTCGTCAAATCAGTTTCTGAATTCTTGAAATATTTTATCTCATATATTTTTATCATTTCTATTGATTATATATTACTTTCATTTCTTAAACACCTTAGTTAAACCTAAATTTGACCAAGTCAACGCTTCGAACAAAGTCAACCGTGTTCTCTATGAATCGACCCAATCTTTACACTATACTTGATTTTATATCTTTGTAATTGTGAGTTCAAAATGATAAAAAAAATTTTGACCGACGTTTGTGTGTTTTAACGACAGCATAAAACGCTTAGTTAAAATGACCTTGAGTTTTGACATTTCTTCGTCATATCAGTTTCTAAATTCTTGAAATATTCTATCTCATATATTTTTATCATTTCTATTTATTATATATCACTTTCATTTCTTAAAAACCTTAATTAAACCTAAATTTGACCAAGTTAATACTTCGAACAAAGTCAATCGTGTTCTCTGTGGATCGACCTGATGTTTACACTATACTTGATTTTATATCTTTGTTATGGTGAGATCAAAATTATAAATTTTGTTTAACCGACGTTTGTGTGTTTTAATGACGACATAAAATGCTTAGTTAAGATGACCTTGACTTTTGACATTCCTTCGTCAAATCAGTTTCTAAATTCTTTAAATATTCTATCTCATATATTTTTATCATTTCTATTGATTATATATCACTTTCATTTCTTAACAACCTTAATTAAACCTAAATTTGACTAAGTCAACGCTTCGAACAAAGTCAACAGTGTTCTCTCTGGATCAACCAGATCTTTACACTATACTTGATTTTATATCTTTGTTATTGTGCGTTCAGAATCATAAATTTTGTTTGACTGACATTTGTGTGTTTTAACG